>CM035145.1:62292643-63492643 GCA_020205605.1 Panax ginseng | reverse complement strand
TATACCAGCCACTTAGCTAGCAATGGTCACCTAGGATTTAGCCTTTTTGGAAAATACGTGTTTTAGTTTTCAGCTACTATTCATTGTACTTGGTGATACTCAATTTGGGACAAGAGAGAAAATCTCAGTATTTGGTCATGTAAAGCTTGGTTTGGTCCTTTTAATTCCCATAATGTAATATTAAGTTACAATTGTTACCATATTAGGAATTTAAAAATAATTTTATACTCACATCATATAATCCATATACATTAACTACACGCAATAAAATATCGCAGTTAGGCATTATTGTCCGGGTAGTTCCCTAATTATCTCTATTACTCACATAACCACATTATAATCTTATTTAATATTAATGTTTATTTAAAACATTGAATTCCTTTCTCAGATTCTAGAATACCCATATAATTAATCATTTATGCATTACAACTTCATATGATGTCATGGTGCTACTAGGTACATCATTTCATATGGTTTTATTTATGTCACACATATAACATTAATGTCCCAATTCAAAGGCTACATGAGAAAGTAACCAACTCAATCGATCATCAAGCGCAGCCACGCCTAGATTTATCTATCTTTGGGACTACAAGAAAATGTGTCGCATTCTGACAGCTTTCAAGACTGGTTTAGCTTCAAGCCAGTGTCAACTTTTATCTCCATATTTGTTTTATATGACATGTATTACTGCCCTCATGAGTGACATTGCTAATCTAAGAAGGTGTTCATTACTTATATGAAATCACATGCTCAAACACGATTAATCTTCCTAATTTCCTTTTTAACTCGCTTAGTGAATTTCCTCATTTCACATTATGCCACACAAGGCATTCCACCATTCTCATTGTCAAATCCACACTTCTCAATACACATTAATCTAGTGCAACTCAATTGAATTAATCAACTTACAAAACATTAATACTTATATTCACATAAATATTATTTCACTTAATATATTCATTTACTAATACGTGAAAATTCTCGAGTATTACAGTAATAACACACAATCCTGTCATGCATTCTAGGACTAAGCATATAGAAATAAGATATCATTTTATTAGGGATCATGTTCAAAATGGAACCATATCTTTACAATACATCCCTATTGAAAATCAACTTGCTGATGTCTTTACAAAGCCTCTAAATGAATCCAGATTTAATATATTGATAAGTGAGTTAGGTATGTTAAATCTACAACCATAAAATCTATGCTCTAGTTTTTGCTAACCATACAGATATAAAGGCCATGTTCAAAATCGTAGAGATAACTAAAGAAAGTCCACGATCGTAGAGCTGTCTTGACATGAAGGACCACGATCGTAGAGCTTCCTCAACATGACAAAGAAGAATCATGTGATGACAGTATCTCCAACAAATCCAAGCAACCCCTCTATCAAGTGCCTCTGGGACAAACCTGATCCTTAGTTTATCCTAAGAGATTGGCCCTTCCCGAGTTACCTTGACTAGGAAGGAATGCCGAGTCAAAGTTCAACACAAGGACCAGGGCAGACAACGTTCGTAGAGAAGATTCAGCAATGGACTCAACGATCGTAGTGCAAACCTCAACGATTGTAGTGCTACCTCGACGATCGCAGCCCTCCCAAAGGATACAGTAGCTCAGGGGGAGCTAAGGGCAAATCAGTATATTCCACATCAGTTAAAATCGTGGAGCCAAGCAGAACGTGACACATGGCCCACTAAGTAGATAGAGAGGAGGGAAGTTATAAGTACAGTTTGAAAATATCTTTTTAACAATTTATCTCAGAAGTTCAAAAAGGTTATTCCTCTTTCTCTCTCTCTCTCTCTCTCTATAAGAAGAAACCCTAGCTTTTCGAAAAGCTCAACCAACCTCAGCGCAAAGAAATTAATGGCGGCCTCAAATGTTATCACTGGTTACAGACTCTGCTTCGACGAGTTCAATACAGTTGACCCTTAATTTCACAAGATTTTGTCACTATTAAAGAAAGCTGGTCTTGAAGTAGCTCTGGGTACTAGCACATGGATCTACCCTATGCTAGTAAAAGAGTTCTACGGAAATGGAGCGTTTGAGAACGATGTTATCATCACAAGGGTAAAGGGCATGGAAATTAAACTCAAAGCTGAAGATATAAACCTAGCCCTAGGTTTCAAATCGAAAGGATTTCCATTTATGGAGGGCATCGATTTTCAAGAAGGACTGAAGAAGATGCATCATAAGAAGTTTTCGACTGTTAAAGGGTACAAAATGAAAGAGTTTCCCCAAAGGAATGAGTTTTTGGCTGACATTATTAGGAAATGCATATGCTGCAAGAGCTCTGGCCATGACTCTATGAACGAAGTGCAACTTAAGCTCATAACAGCAGTTTGTTTTGGGATTCAACTCAACTATGGGGCCTTACTCATCGACTGGATTGGGAAATGGATACTCGGTTTAAAGAAATCAAAGAGCTCTGGAAAGGTGCTCTATGGGCGGTTTATAAGCATCATCCTACAGTAAGCACTAGGTGATAAGATTGGGGATAATGAATGAGAATCCATCAATCCAACAGAAGGATGACCCAGTAGCAGTTTGAGAACTGGAAAAGGAATCCAGCAGAAAATGTCATGATGATGTCTGAATCCAGGGGAAGAATTGGTGAAGCGAAGGAGTCTGGGATACCAGGAAATATGTTAGTTCTGAAGGAAACTGAAGAAGAAGAAGAAATCAACAAAGAGGAACCCATTGCTTTGATCAGAAAAAGCAAGGGTAAGAGAAAAATGAAGGCTCAAATGATAGAAGAGCCTCAAGGATTAACTACTGATGCACCTCAAGAGAGTTCAGGCACTGAAACTCTGAGGAATTTAAAGAGGAAAGAACAATAGTCTAAGGAAGATGAAGACAGAGCTACCATCCCGCAGCTGCTTAAAAAGGGAAAACGCAGCAACAAACCAAAGAAGTCTTCCTCTTCGATTGTAGAGTCTCTACCGATCGTAGAGTCTAGACTTGACCCCACTCCAGAAGAGGATGTTGCACCAGCTTCTCAGCCTGATCAATCCTTTAGAACTGAAGCTGAAGAAGGTACTGAGACTGTGGCTTAGCCTAGGAAACCAAAGAGAAAGCTAGTTAAGAAGTACATCCTTGTCAATGAAGGAGTGCTAAAGGAAGAAGACAGAAGGATAAATGCTGAGAAAGGGCTACCTGAAGATGAGAAAGAGCTACCTGAAGCAGAGAATGAGCTACCCAAAGCCAGTAAAAAGAATGCAGCTCAAGTTGAGGGGGAACTTCCTAAAGCTCTTACACTAGAAAATGCTCCAGCTGAGGGGGAGCTGCTTGAAATTCAGATGGATGATCGAGTGGAGGGGGAGCCTCATGAAGTCCCTATGTCATAAGAGACTGCATCGGAGGAGGAATTGTCAAGAGACCATCATGAATCTCCCTCAGTCCCTCAAGAGACTCTAGTTTCAAAAAATTTAAAAATGGAAAGGATTGAAGCTATGGAGGATGAGAAAGCAGAAGAGCAAAGAAGTCAAGTGGAGATAGATGATGTTGTGGAAACTTCATATGAAGACAGAGGAGAAGAAGAGGATGACGAAGTTGAGATTATTGCAGTGGGCTGTGATAGATATAGGAGAGCCAACTACAATTAATTGTTCTCCTATCTGCCTATGATGCCATTTCACAGAGCCCAAATCCTAAACTCCTGGGATCACATGTTTTGGACCTTCAAAACTTATCCATCAATCTCGGTACTAGCTCATGGATTCCCAGGCAACCTCAACTTTGCCCGAAAGGTGATCACCAATGGCCCCTCTTCCAAAAATGGGCATGAGGTACAAACTATTCCCATCTCTTTCAGGGTTAATCATTGTCCACCATCATTTTTCAACCAATTCTATGAATTACCAAGATGGTTGGAAGTGATACTTCATCCACTCAATCAATTTCTAGTTACAGAATCCCAACATTTTGTAATTGATGAACCAAATGTGCCCAACATTATATTGATCCAATCTCCTATCATCTCTCACTCTACAATTACTGATCCAAATCCAATCGTAGAATCAATTGCTCAATTCGTAGAGTCACCTCCTCATGAAGCTCAACCCCACACACCAGCCCCTCCATCAGATATCCCTTCCTCGTCAACAAATGAGTATTTTAATCTTGATCTTGCTCTCTATACTATGCAAGATCAATACACAAGAGCCACTCCTCCTAACAATCAACAACTCTTTGAGCTCATATCAGATCTTCCCACCAAAATAGAGTTATCTGAAGCATCCAAGAAGGTGACCAAGGACATACAAGAAGACCTTGAAGTTCACTCAGACCTTGTTCACCTAAGGCTGACTCATTTGATCGATGCTGCCAACATGCTCCCCAACAACCTAAGTTCTGAGCTTTCAAAGAAGCTTAGGGAGATTATAAAGGAGATGATTCAGAGTATCAATGAAAGGGATCAAATCCACTTTCAAGCTACTAAGAAACGCAGAGAAGTTGTTCTTGCCTTGCAAAAAACTCAGGAATCCCAGGATCATCTGATGATGGAAAGTCTTACGAGTCTACGAACTTCAATGAAAGAATTCCAAGCTTTATCCATGGGCCAAATGCAACAAACAGAAACGGTCTTGAACATTCTACAAAAGAGAGAAGCTCGAACTGATTCTCTGATTCAAGAAAACTGTGACGACATTGCTCACTCCAAGAATCAGTTCAACGAGTTTTTACAAGGCATGACTCGACTATCTGAAGATATTCGAACCCTTGATGTTGACATAAAGGGGGAGAATAAAGGGGAAGGAGAGAAAGGCAGAGGAAAAGGCAAATTCATCGTTCAATCGTCAAGGAGCCCTTCTGCAAGACAGCCTTGCCATCAGACTCCATGACCTGAATAGGAGCAAATTCTCATGGCTCAACTGCTAAGAAGTCAAGAGCCCTGCTCACAAGGTGCAACCACTACACACCTACACTAACCTATTGGAGATCATGCGTTCATGAATAGACACGAGAATTGGAACCACTAAGTAAAAGTGAGCTGGAAGATATAGCATGGAGAAACAAAGCCAGCAGGAGAAGGAGAGCCTAAGAATATACAAATCCTCTAAGGAATAAAAGACAAAAAAATAGAGATAAGTTGAACTCAATTCCTATTTATGTAACTAAGCTTAATTATAATATATGTCTTTGTAAACATCAACAAATTCATGCTTATTCTCTAGAAATTTTAGTTGCTCACTGAAACACTAAGTCATATTTACTTTCTAGCAACTGCATCTAGAAATTGATAATCATGACATAAATCTACTTGGTTATGTCAACATCAAATAGGGGGAGATTATTGGGAGATTGCATATTTAAATTTGATGTTGAAAGTAAATATTCATGATTATACATAAAGTCCTTCAAGGAATATATGTACAAGTACTTAGTGATAAATCAAAATTGTTAGGTTGATCTGAGATTTTAATGTTCATCATTCTATAAATGAAAGGTTGATCTATATCTTGAGATGTAATAGATAGGCTTCAACAAAATAGTAGTCTATCGAGTTGATCAAGAGATTACAGAAGCCAAGGCAAAATCATAGAGCATCGAGAAACGTAGTGTGTCTGCTTCAGAGGGCCTTTCCCGAAATTGTAGAGTGATCCAAACGCTTGCCGAGCCAACTCAGAGATCGTAGTGTGCTCTCGGAAGCGTAGAGCCTATAAGTCAAGCAAGCAAAAATCGTAGTGTGCCAATACTTAAGAGAAATCGTAGTGTTCTCGTTTACTAGTATCGGATCAAGCACCAAGGTGGCAAGATACCACGATCAGAATCGTAGAGCTTCATCTGTCTGTGTCAGAAGCATCGAGCCTTGTCCATTTGTTCAAAGAATAAATCACAACAAATATGGAATGGGTTATAAACGCTGAAGTTCTCGGGAGCTTTAATGCCACAACAGTCAGCCTTAGTATATAACAAAGAAACATATTTAAGAAGCTAAGGAAAGTACTATAGGTCAGCAAAAAACATCTTTTTAGGTGTTAGGTGAGACAATGATCGATGTGTCATGGGGGCGAATCGCATATCAGAAGTTATGCAAAAAGTCTCCATCAAAGTTCAGAAATGTCAAATGCATTTAATGCTTCAACGGATGTCTTCAACGGATACATTTCAAAGGCCTCATATATGCAAAACATCAGTAGATGAAAAGATTAAGCAAGCATTGAACAAAAATGTTGAAGAACACTCAAAGCTCAACTCTACGATCTGAAAAAGAAAAGCTTGCTCAGCTACTCAGTTCTTTCAAAAACAAGCTTAACGGCAACTGAGTAGCACCATTCAAGAACTCAACTATAATCAAGTGAAGTAAAAAGGTCCAAGTTAGAAGGACTTGAAGAGTTCTAAGTGAACTGAGAAGTACCAAGTCTGCTGGACTTGAAAAGTTCAAAAGTGAACTAAGAAGTTCCAAGACTGATGGTCTTGAAGTAATCTGTGAGATTCAGAAAGTGTAAAGATATCCTTAGTGGATTTCCTACTCTAGGAGTAGAAGAGTGGACTAGGAGCTTTAAGTGCTCTGAACAATTGAAAAATAATGTGTCTCCTATAACAGCTATAACTGTTATAACTGCTTAACTCCTATCAACTCGTTATATCTTAAAGGGAAAACAAAAAAATCTCTAATTCTGCTATGTTTAAATCATTATCTAAACTAACAAGTATTTTGTAAAAGAATTTTTAAAATATCTATTCAACCCCCCTTCTAGATAACTATTGTGCCTTTGGGAACTAACACCCTGTAATCCATGCATACTCGCACCTTCCTTCCGGGTTTAGGTACAGGAACTATATTTGATAGCCACTCTAGGTATGTTGATACCATAATGATTTGGCTTGAAACTGTTTCACAATTTCTTCCTTGACTTTCAAAGTCCACTCCGTCTTCATTCGCCTGAGCTTTTGCTTGACTGACTTGAATCCCTCTTTAATGGGAAGGCGGTGAATGATGATGTCAGTGGATAAACCAATCATGTCTTCATGACACCATGCAAACACATCCTAGAATTGGGTCAATAACGCGACCATATCATTCATTTGGCTGGGGGTAAGGTCCATACCAATCTAGATCTGTTTGGGATTTTTTGATGTTCCAAGGTTGAAAGAGGTGGTTTGATCAAGGTTTGGCTTAGGTTTGTCTTCGACCCATTCTTTGATCTCCTCAGTCACCTCATAGTCCTCTTGCTCAATCTCCATCAAGTCAGAGTTCAACTTTACATCAAAGTTGTAGTCCTTGTGAGGAACTGGCACTCCATCAGCAAGTTTAGACAAATCTAACTCTGGAGTCCTTAAACAAAATGCTTTCACTTAATATATGAGATTGTTTGATCATACAGAGTGTTAGAATGGCATGACAAAAATAATTGCTAATACTATGCAGCAAAAGTAAGTAGTTATTACTATCTATAGGGCAGAGGGATTTTCTCCCCTTTTCGGCAAATGCAAGGAGTGTTGCTCTAATTGTCGAGGGTCAAGTCCTGGTGGATAGCTCTAATGAAGGGACGATTGTCATCCTCCTCCTCTTAAATAATAACCATGACGTCTAGACAGTCATCATCTGGGATGTCCCTGTTCATACCTTCTGTATGTATCAGGACGCGCATCTTTGAGAACTGTCTCTTTATGTCTTGTTTGCGCCTTTAATTCCTTTCCTCAATGTTTGGGTTTGGAAGTAGGACTTCTTACCCGTTAGCCAATCTCGGCTTAGGAAACAGCATACTCGCCATAGAGACAGGAATTTTCCTTAGAGGCCATACAAAATCTATATATGTAGGTTTAGGCAATAGCATTATAGATGAAGGAATCGGTGTATGCTTGTGCGGGTTCCTATGACTGGACCCAGAGGAGTAGCCTAGTACGGCCTTTCCTGTCTGGCTAGGAATTTGAATTGGGCATTTGATTCCTTGCTAATTCTTTCCTAACTCGTGTCTTGGTTGGAAACCAAAGGATATCATCTCTTCACTCGCCGACATTACCTCGGCAGAAACTCTGGTTTCAGAGCTGGAGCCCCGATGGGTTGATAGTGAGTGTTGTTCATGTGACGCCCCAAAAATAGGTATACATCACCCATCTTGAGTCGCCAAATACATGGTACAAAATTCAAATATAACTTAATAATACAACTATCGTGTAACATACGACAAAACATAACTGAGAGTTTTAATACGAATATTGTCTTCTAGATAGTATTCAACTCAAATGGAGTCCTCAATACATTTATTATCACACTATTTCATAGAATACTGAGGATTACTAATGCTATCATCTGGATCGTCACTCCGTTCCCCGACAAGTCCCAGCTACGTTCTCATTTTCTGAAGAGAACAATGAAAGCAAAAGGGTGAGCTCAACTAGCCCAGTAAGAAATATTATGACTAAGATAATGCAAAATAATTTATCGTTAGCCTTCAATAGTGTTCTATTGATAAAATATAATAAACATCAAGTTTAACTGCAGTGGAACAAGCAATCCATTAGAAGAGTCAAGTAGATCATAAAATCTACTATCTTCTATGATTTAAAAGGTTTTTCATCACTTTTATCGCTGAGACTCAACTTAATAAATAATCCACATCATCGAATCACCCCTGCACTACAGCCAAGGATATTCTTTAGTATAACGACCACAAATTATCCATGCACTACAGGCCAAGGATATTCGTGTATTCATCAATGGTCATGATCATGCCAACAACTGTCCATCAATGCACTACGGGCCAATGAGGACTTTTACCACATTATTTGTAACATTACGGTCATGATTATACCGAATAATCTCTGGTCATAATCATACCAAGTCCATCTATGCATTACAGGCCACATATGACTTTCAACATAATATAAACATGAGGATGATGACAATGATATAAGAATTCAATAAAACAAGTTCAAGGATACATTTTTAAAGATTTATAATTTAATTTATCCAGAATTCAATATTGTCCAAATTGTCAACATGATACTGCTTTATGGAGTAAAATTCAAGAATGATAATGTATCAAAAATTATTTGGACCGAAAAGAAATTAATTTTTTGTTATGAATAGTACTCCGGGTGAATAGTACCCGAGTGAATAGTACCCCATGAATAGTATTTCAGGAATAATACTCCGTGAATAGTACTTTGTGAATAGTACTCGTGAATAGTACTTTGTGAATAGTACCCGTGAATAGTACTTTTATAAATAGTACCGTATAAATGAATAGTACTCATGGATAGTACTCCGGCATGATAAACTTAAAATTAACAAGAATGTGTAGGAAATATCGTTGTGAAGCGATACTAGATGAAGTGCAAATTTCAAGGATATCCTACTAATTTCACGGAATATAAAAGCAATACTTATCCATTACCTCAGAAGAAGACTGGATACTGGAATAGTGAGGTAGCAGACTTCTCTTCTACTTTTTCTCCAAAGAGTCTCTCTCTATAAATGCTCTTGTGAGTCTTAGTGAATTGGTGAGAATGAAGGAAGAATGAGCTTCTATTTATAGGAAAACATAGTTTCGATAATTGCACATTTTGGGGCTCGAAATATTACGGTATAATACCTTCATGTTTTCCTTCATTTTTAATTTAGTCCTGCAAGTATTATCAAACTTGCACCACCTCCCCTAATAGTACATCTTGTGAATCAATAGTACAATCATGTGAATCAATAGTACAATCATATGAAAAAAATAATTATAGTATAGTACCTTCATCTATACCTCTATTTTTAATTTAGTCATGCAAGTATTATCAATCTTGCACCACCTCCCCTAATAGTACATGAATGTGAACCAATAGTACACACATGTGAACACATAGTTATAAGCATGTGAATTAATAGCAATTAATTGCTCATTTATCCGATTAATTAACCGATTGATCAATATAACCTCCAGACATCCATTATTATCGAAATAGATGTCGATTTCTACTAACACTAATAATCCCAACACAATGGAGCTATCAATTTCATCTTTAATCAACACGAACTTATACATTATTAATATTATAACTCACAATATTTAACAACTAGGTCGTTCCCAGGAAAGAGGGGGCTTTCCGATAAGGATTTCTCTTTATTGGCGCGCAATTAGGTGACCAAACCTCTCGTTGACAGAACTTCTAGACATTGTCAATATTGCAAATAATAATATGAATATCTTTGTCATCTCAATTATTGATTTAATAATATAAAATATCATGCAGATGATATTGTGACAATAATTGAATCAATAATATGAAAGATATTATGCAGCAATTCCTGTAGCAATAATTGAGTATAACTGAGTGACTTCTCACGTAAGCATCAATAATCAATAACGTGTAATACTACTATGCAACCACGCCGTATTCTCGCATTTCTTTTACCAAGATAGTAGTTCAACAGTTTAACGGTAAAACTTTTGCTTTTATTTTTATAAAAGGTAATTACGCTGCTTTTCTAACTACGACAATAATTTCGTTAGGGTCCACCAATGATTGTGCCATCGTCATTTAATATTCCTATTAAAACGAATATTCCCCGACCAATCGAATATTATATAACAACTTGCTTACTTTGCAAAATTTGTAAATAATACCCACAACTATAACATTATATCAAATCCACACAATAATATATCAACTATGACATTGATTGATTTTAATGGTTTGGTTGCTTGAATTCGCATAATAGGTTAGTTAGGAATATGGAAGCTAACAACCTTACGAAAATAATCAATTTTTGCATGATGAGTAGTTAACCAATCAATCCCTAGAATTACGTCAAATGCAAGTATTTTCAATGAAATAAGATCGACAGGTAATGTGAGGGTACCGATTTGAACCAAACAAGACTTATAAACAGTGGATGTAATGAAGGTTTCTCCCAACAGAGTTTCAATAGATAAGTCAAAGTCTAATTTTTCTGGAGTTAAATTTAAACGTTAAATGCAAATAGGAGAAATAAAAGAATGGGTAGAACCGGAATCAAATAAGGTATATACTTCGCTAGGGTTTATGATAAGCTTACCTGTGATGACCTCGTTCGGGTTCCTTGCTTTTTGGGAGGTCACAACAAACGCTCTCCCTTGAACTACTAGTTTTGACTTGTCTGGGACGGCATTTGGTGTCACCATTCCAACTGGACTTGGCTTCCCAGTATGACAAAATCTAGCTAGGTGACCTTCTCTTCCATAATTGTAACACGTTTTGGACTGCTACACACAGTTTGGACTGATGTGTCCCTCCCCTCCGTATTTGTAGCATATGATAGGTGGTCGTTCTCCTTCCTTAACAACGGGTGTTTGTGATGATGTCTTTCCATCATTGTTGAATCTCCTCTTCTTGAAATGTCCACTTTTATTGTCTTGGCCATGATTACCACCGAAGTGGTTACCATTTTTGGCATGTTGATTCCCTCCACGTTTGTTATCACCGCTTCGATGACTGTTTCCACTGGTATTATCATTTTGTCAGCTGCTTTCTCTTGGTTGGGTTGACTCGTTATCGCGCTCTAATAACTGAGCCCTATTTATAACATCTGAATACAAACATAGTTTATGAGAAATTAAGTATTGACATATCTCGAGTTTCAAACCTCTTAGAAACATCCACGTCATTCTCTCCTCATTTTCAGCCAAGTGAAATGCAACCGGGACAACTCGGCAAACTTAGCTTCGTACTGTGACACGGTCATATTGTTCTGCTCCAGCTTGATGAACTCTACCTCCTTCATGTGACGAATACTTTCGGGAAAGTACTTATCGTTGAACAGTTCTTGGAACTTCTCCCAAGACATATTCAGTGCGGCAGGTTGAGTACACTTTACTGATTCCCACTAGTAGTCTACCTCTCCCCGCAACATAAAGGTGGGAAAGGGAACCTTTTGCTCCTCGGAGAATCCCAAGACATCAAATATCTTGGTGATCTGCTTTATCCACGTCTCCGCCTTAAGTGGTTTTAGCTCTCCAATAAACTCCGGTGGTCCTAGCTCCTTGAACTATTTAGCGATGACCGTCCGAGAGTTGCAAGTGTTTCCACCTGCATTTTGAACAGGAATCGCTCTCGCCTGATGTTGCATGAATTGCATAAAGTCTCTGAACATCCCATCGTTCATCATTTGGTCAGCGTTGTTGTTTTCTTGAGGATTATTGCCGTCCTGATGCACATTATCATGGGTATTAATCGTTGGTGACTCAACGGTCTCATGTGCTACATTACTTATCTCAACATTTTTGGATGCCATTTTCAAATACTGCCACAAAATAAGGGTTAATTGACATGTCACATATTATCCCTATACTCTGACCGACCAAATAAATACCAAATAAACATAGGTAGGTCATACTAGCAAAGGAATTTCTCGTCTCTCCCCTCCTAGTTCTAGTCTCACATCTCAGCTAGAGATCATATCCCTAAGCTTTTATACCAACTATGACGCCCCTAAAATATGTATACATCACCCATCTTGAGTGTCCAAATACATGGTAAAAAATTCAAATACAACTTAATAATACAACTGTCGTGTAACATACGACAAAACATAAACTGAGAGTTTTAACACAAATATTGTCTTCTAGATAGTATTCAACTCAAATGGAGTCCTCAATACATTTATTATCACACTATTTCATAGAATAGTGAGGACTACTAATGATATCATCTGGACCGTCACTCCGTTCCCCGACTAGTCCCAGCTACGTTCTCATTTCCTGAAGAGAATAATGAAAGAAAAAGGGTGAGCTCAACTAGCCCAGTAAGAAATATTATGACTAAGATAATGCAGAATAATTTATCGTTAGCCTTCAACGGTGTTATACTGATAAAATATAACAAACATCAAGTTTAACTGCAGCGGAACAAGCAATCCATTAGAAGAGTTAAGTAGAGCATAAAATCTACTATCTTCTATGATTTAAAAGGTTTTTCATCACTTTTATCGCTGAGACTCATCTTAATAAATAATCCACATCATCGAATCACCGCTGCACTATGGCCAAGGATATTCTTTAGTATAACGACCACAAATTATCCATGTACTACGGGCTAAGGATATTTGTGTATTCATCAATGGTCATGATCATGCCAACAACTGTCCATCAATGCACTACGGGCTAATGAGGACTTTTACCACATTATTTGTAACATTACGGTCATGATTATACCGAATAATCCCTGGTCATAATCATACCAAGTCCATCTATGCATTACAGGCCACAGATGACTTTCAACATAATATAAACATGAGGATGATGACAATGATATAAGAATTCAATAAAACAAGTTCAAGGATAAATTTTTAAAGATTTATATTTTAATTTATCCAGAATTCAATATTGTCCAAATTGTCAACATGATACTGCTTTATGGAGTAAAATTCAAGAATGATAATGTATCAAAAATTATTTGGACCGAAAAGAAATCAATTTTTTTGTTATGAATAGTACTCCGGGTGAATAGTACCTGAATGAATAGTACCCCATGAATAGTACTTCAGGAATAGTACTCTATGAATAGTACTTTGTGAATAGTACTCGTGAATAGTACTTTGTGAATAGTACCAGGGAATAGTACTTTTGTGAATAGTACCATATAAATGAATAGTACTCATGGACAATACTCCGGCATGAAAAATTTAAAATTTAACAAGAATGAGCAGAAAATATCGTTGTGAAGCGATACTAGATGAAGCGCAAATTTTAAGGATATTCTACTAATTTCACGGAATATAGAAGCAATACTTTAACCGAATGATGGTGTAATATTAGACAAAATAATATTACTCACATACTACAAAGTATGCAAGAAATATTATTCCTATGAATACTAAACAAAATAACATCCCTTACCTTAGAAGAAGACTGGATACTGGAATAGTGAGGTAGCAAACTTCTCTTCTACTTTCTCTCTAAAGCTTCTCTCTCTATAAATGCTCTTGTGAGTCTTAGTGAATTAGTGAGAATGAAGGAAGAATGAGCTTCTATTTATAGGAAAACATAGTTTCGATAATTACACATTTTGGGGCTCAAAATATTACGGTATAATACCTTCATCTTTTCCTTCATTTTTAATTTAGTCCTGCAAGTATCATCAAACTTGCACCACCTCCCCTAATAGTACATCTTGTGAATCAATACTACAATCATGTGAATCAATAGTACAATCATGTGAAAAAAATAATTACAGTATAGTATTTTCATCTATACCTCCATTTTTAATTTAGTCATGCAAGTATTATCAATCTTTCACCACCTCTCCCAATAGTACATGAATGTGAATCAATAGTACACACATGTGAACACATAGTTATAAGCATGTGAATTAATAGAAATTAATTGCTCATTTATCTGATTGATCAATATAACCTCCAGACATCCATTATTATCGAAATAGATGTCGATTTCTACTAACACTAATAATCCCAACACAATGGAGCTATCAATTTCATCTTTAATCAACACGAACTTATTCATTATTAATATTATAACTCACAATATTTAACAACTAGGTCGTTCCCAAGAAAGAGGGGGCTTTCCGATAAGGATTTCTCCTTATTGGCGCGCAATTAGGTGACCAAACCTCTCCTTGACAGAACTTCTAGACATTGTCAATATTGCAAATAATAATATGAATAACTTTGTCATCTCAATTATTGATTTAATAATATAAAATATTATGCAGATGATACTGTGACAATAATTGAATCAATAATATGAAAGATATTATGCAGCAATTTATGTAGCAATAATTGGGTATAACTGAGTGACTTCTCACGTAAGCATCAATAATCAATATCGTGTGCTACTATACAACCACGCGTATTACTGTACTTTTACCACCGGGTAGTTCAACAATTTAACGGTAAAACTTTTGTCCTTATTCTTATAAAAAGATAATTATGTCATTTTCTAACTACGATAATACTTTCGTTATGGGGTCCACCAATGATTGTGTCGTCGTACGAATATTCCCTGTTAAAATGAATATTCCCAGACCAATCAAATATTATATAACCACTTGTTTACTTTGCAAAATTTATAAATAATACCCACAACTATAACATTATATCAAATCCACACCATAATATTAAAAAATATATTTCGAGGAAAAAAAATTAATCTTTATTCATAAAAGTTGGGGTCTTACAGTTCACCTCAAGGGCTTGAAAGCTGGCAGGATTAACTTCTTCATTGAAACTAATTAGAGGTATATCACTTTGGACAGGATATTCTGGTTTAACATTGACAGTGACCAGATTACTGTTGATGATATACTTGACTTGTTGATGAAGAGTGGATGGAACGGCTCCCGCCATATGTATCCAAGGTCTTCCCAACAGTAAATTATATCATGTAGTGATTTTGAGCACTTGAAATGATATATAGAAGGTATGTGGACCGATTTCCACTGGTAATTCAATCTCTCTGACAGCATTTCGCGATGATCCATCAAAAGCTTTGATGACTGGGTGGCTGCTTTGGATCCGGTTGAGATTGATCTTCATCTTTTCCAATGTGGCACATGGGAAGATGTTTAGGGATGATCATCCATCTATTAGCACACCTCCGACCACATATCCAGAAGACATCACTGCTATATGAAGTGGTTTGCAATGACACGCCCCTTCGAAAGGTATGTCATCATCGGTGAAATATATCATATTGCTTTTGAAAATGTGATCTACCAGATGATGAAACTTTTCAACATCCACTGTCTATGGCAAGTAGGTTTCTTCTAAAGTCTTCACTAAGACCTTTCGATGATCTTCTGAAGAGAATACCAAGTCCAGAATAGATATATGTTGAGGTGCTTCTTTCAAGCTTTGCACCACCTTGGCTTCATTATGTCCCATCTTGCGGAGGAATTCTTTGATTTTTTCCTTGGACACTTTCCCTTTAGATCTGATGACTGGCTTCATCACTCGTTTAGGGAGATATAGCAGATTTTCCTTGGATACCATAGCAGTGGTGTTAGACATTGATCATTCAACCTCTCCATAGTTCCATGGGACTTTCTTAAGGCTGATGATAGTATATTGTGGCCTGAATGGCAATATGAGTGGTTCTGGTGTAGCCACCTTCAAAGGGTTTTTAACTCCTTTGAGCTTGATTGGTTGAATTATAAGGGGTGTGGCAGCCATGTCTCCCTCAGAGGATATGACTGCTATGATCTCCCTCCATCTTTGTGATCCTGGAGGAAATGTATGTCCACTCTCAAGTGATACAGTGTCATCGTCTGCCATTTGCAGGTCACCACTGTCAATCATATTTTGGATAAGATGACGAAGTGCCCAGAATTCTTCAGTGCTGTGACCACGAGAATGGGAGTGGTATTGACAAACTCCAGTAGCATCAAATCTTTTTTAGCGTGGATTGACTGGAGGTAGCAGTGATGTACTCTTTCCCTCATTGATCAACATCTATAAGATTTCTTCCATCGGTTAGCCTAAATAGGTGAACTCCCTTTCGTTGGCAAAGTCCCGGCGGGTTTGGGCTCTTGCTTTTCTTGCAAGCTTTTCCTCCAAGGTTTCACTCTCTTGGGTATGTGGTGGATTCTTTATGATAAGTGAGAGGAGACTAGCATGCTCCTGATTGAACAACTAACGTGTGACTTGGTGTTGATGTATCACCAGTTCTGCCAGTTAATTAACCTGTTCATCAATAACTTTAACTCCCGTTCCATCACGAACTAGAACTCCAAATAAACCCACTTATCAGAATTATCTTTGCTGGTTTTGGGATAACCACCCATGTATTTGAGGTACTTGGAACTCTCTACACTGCCTCTATTGATCATGTTAATATCCTCTTCCTTGTGTTGAGGGAGAGGGTTATCTTGAACGTGTGGTCGTTCGAGTTTTGACGCCACGATCTCACCACTGTTAAGTCCTGGATCTTATGCTTGAGGGCCCAACAATCTTGAGTGTCGTGGCCTGGAGCTCCAGAATGGTAAGCACACTTCTTGCTTGTATTAAAGCCATTAACACTTGGAGTGGCTTGTGGAAGAAGATGAGTGATTTTCTTCTGAGCTGTCAGAAGTTTGAAAATGTTTTTGAGTGAGTCCCCTAAGGGTGTGAACACTCTTAAACGTCTGACTTCTCCACTCTTTTGCAAGGGAGGATTTGAGGATTGTGCTTGAAAAGGGGAATAGTTTTTCCTTTAAATAGGCAAATTCTGATTGCCTTTTTGAGTTTTCCCTTGCAGTATCAAAGAGACATCATGTTCTTTCTTCTTATGGACCCTCCGGGGGTTATTCCTATAACTTCCAGATTCGATATGCTCAGCCACGACTTTTAAAGCGACGAAGTCTTGAATCTTCCCAGATTTCAACCCCATTTCTATCATTTCTCCGTGCTTAATCATTTTTGAGAATGGTTTTCCTATTCTAGCTAGGACCCTATCATAAAATAGGGCTTCTTGAAAGTCTATGAAGGTCATCACCATCTTAGTCTCTGTCATGGATAAGATTACTTGAGCAGTCAGACACCTCCATCTTTGGGCATACTCTCTGAATGACTCATTGACTTGCTTCTTGACATTGGTAATTTGAAACCTGTCAGGAGCCATCTAAGTTTGAAAGCTGTATTGACTGAGGAAAGCATGGGCTAACTCCTCCCAGCGGTGAATTTTGGAGTTATCCAATCTGGTGTACCATGCTCTGGCTTTGATAAGTGGGTTTTATACATACGAATCGTCTTCTGATATGGACTTAAACAGTGTTAGCCTTGTCTATTTCTGTAAAGTTTGAACTATTTTTGTGTTGTTCTATGTTTAGATTGCATTACGTGGCATATTTGTGGCATAATGGTGGTATTGTGGCGAGAAAGCATCATGAAAAGGAAAAAAATCAACAACTGCAGAATGACCCCCCGCTGAGGCGGGCCCTATGAAGAACAAAACCCCCGCTAGGGCGGGGGTATACATGATAGACATGATCAAGACCCCCCGCCGGGGTGGGTATCAATAAGCATAAAACCCCCGCCGGGGCGGGGGTACGGGGATAAAGAAATATTTCTGGTTTGATTAGAACTCTGCAGCTGCGTGGAGAGTGGAACTTTGGCATAGATTGGGATTGTGTTTAGGTGTCATTCTATCAGTTATTATGTGACTTAAGAAAACATAACACAGATTTTAACAATCAATCAATCATACTTGGAGCCCTAATTTCAGAGAATACATTAGAGGGGAGCAAGGAAGGTCAAGATCACGATAATTGCAGATTTGAGCGAGGATAAGGGTGGTAATTTACTATTCTTTGTTTTTCAATTCAAATTATGTAATTGGGATGATAAATTCTTTACTTTATTTATTTTTTAATTTATCTATGATGAACTAAATTCTTAATTAGGTTTGCAATGGATCTTTAGTGTTGAACGATGATTGTCATACCTTAATTTCAATTTAATAATACCATCAATTCAGTTCATCTATTGTGATTTATACTTTACCAATTATGTGTGGATTTGTATGGACTCAAGATATGATGTATGAATGTAGACCTAATTAGAATAGCATGTGTTCTTGATTTCTGCATTTGATGGATTTCTTGATGAATGTTTAGGATAGAGATATACCTAACATCACATGTAATCGATAAAGAGCTTGGACTTTAAACCTTTTTTGATTTTAATTCACATAGAGATATAGTGAATTAGTTAATTAGGGTGTTTGGCTTAATTATATCAATTATGGATTTAAGTTAATACAGGGTTAATGCATTGAGAGATGGCTAATTCTACATTATTGTTCTTGATTAATGAACTGAGATAGTAAATTAAATTGGAAAGAGGTGTGATAATCATAATGAAACTTAAAGTGAAATTGTAAGTCTAATTCTCCATTATCTGATTGAAATTTGTGATATCTAGTTAGGTTGATTTGTTTTGGTTTTTATTTATTAGTTTTTTAATTAATTACAATTGTTAATTCGAATAGTTTAATAAAATTGGATTAATATAAAGATGGTAATTGATTGATTAAATTTCATACGTCTCTGTGGGAACGATACTCTACTCATCACTATATTACTTGTTGATCACGTATACTTGCGTGTGGAGCTTAATTTAAAATATACCCAACAAGTTTTTTGCGCCGTTGCTGGGGATTAGTTTAATTTTATTTGCTTTCAATATCAGTTTAATTAGTTCAGTTTTAGTTAAACATTTTTCTTTTTGTTTTTTCTCTTTCTTGTTTCAGAATTTCTGACTTGGTGTATGGAAACTTGGTCTAAGAAGCCAAACTTGCTCCCTTTCAAGGACGATATCGAGAAAAGGTTTCAGAGGCTTAGTGAGTGGATTAAGGACACTAAGGAGAATTTTGAAAAACATGAAGAGACTATGGCTGCAGAGGATCAAAAAGCACTGAGGGATTATGCTACTCCTAGAGTCACAGAGATTCAGTCGAGCAATACCAGGCCTGCTATTGATGCAAATCACTTTGAGATCAAGCCTAGGACTATACAAATAATATATATATATATATATATATATATATATATATATATATTAAAGCGATAACGCACTGCATCAAGTCTAGGCTCATCGAACAAAGTTCAATACACGCTAATTATATATATATATATATATATATATATATATATATATATATATCAAAGCAATAAAACGTACAGGCATCAAAGTCTAGGCTCATCGAACAAAGTTCGACACACGTTAATATATATATATATATATATATATATATATAAAAGCAAATAAACGCCTCGCATCAAAATCAGGCTCAATCGAGGCATAACTCGATGATGTTAGTCAATATATATATAAATATATATAATATATGTATATATACAGACTGAAATGAAACCACGGACCGAAGTCCTGGCAAAAGCAAGCAGCACGACTCTCAACGTGTAGAAGGGTGTGTGCAAAGATGAAGAGAAAGACTCTAAAGTGTGTGAGAAGGCTTACAGCTGACTGCCAAAGAAGACTTCTATATCTTTAGAGTGGGTAAACACTGACTTTTGTGGGTACAAAAGGGCTATATATGAGCTCACGGGTGTTTAAAAGGGGAAATTACACTGCATGGGGTGAGTGCAGAGAAATTTGGGCAGGGCTTCCTCGCCTTTTTCTCTGCCAAAATGGGCAGCCCAAGCCCTCTATTTATAAGAAATTTAGTCATAGGTGTACTGCTAATTGAGCCATAGGTATATAGAGAGGCAACCCGGGGGGCCGGTTTTTTGAGTTGGGTCGTCTCAATCGTGCACTTAGGCACGGTAATGTCCACTCGAACTTTCAGAAGTGCAATCCGGGCACCCGCTTTGAGGTATCTGAGACCTATTTCGATATGTCGTTGTCGAGAGTTATGCGATGGCATGGGATTAGAGTTTGTGCGAAGTCATTGAAGATGGGACGATGCCCTCCTAGGTCTTCAAGCTTCAACTTTCATCTGTTACCCACTTTAATAGTCACTCGGGATTGGTTAGTCTTATGGGACATTGTTGCGTAGAGATATTAAGACAACGTGATGTGGCATCGTCTTGACGAGATGACGATGTTTCCCCTCACCGGTGTTATCACCGAATTGTGCTGATAAAGCAGACGTTGCTCAGACTTCGCTGAGATTGGGCTGCTACAATTGTTGAAGGTCCTCATTGTCACCTTTGAGGTGTGCCTGTCTTCCCGATGTTATTGCCGGGTTGGTACAGTGCATCTCGTTGTGAGCGACAAGATTGAAGTTGGTCGTATTTGAAACAAGCATTTCCGGAGTTATCGCCGAAACTGCATTCCTTGGGGTTATCACCAAGGTTGGTGGCTATTCCCATGGTTAGGACTGAGACTGGATACCTCGGGATTGTCTCTGAGATTAATCGGTCTTCTCCGGTGTGTGTTCCGGTATTGGATCTGCACACCTCGGGGTTACATCCGAGGTTGGAATTTTTACTCCCAGAGTGTGATCTGGGGTTGATGCTGAGCTTCCGGTAGTATCCGGTATGGATTTAGATTGCCTTTCAGGGTTCTCTCTTAAAAGATGAATCTGTCCTCCTGCAATGTTAGTGATAGTAGTACAGAAAATTTTGAGTGTCTACAGATGCCCCTCTTTATCATACTCATGCATGGCGATGCATTGGGTAGGATAAAGAATCCTAGACACTTGAAACGCAACAAGACGAACATGGTACTATGGATAGCAACATGATGCAAATGTATGATGCTTGTGTACGGGGTTGTAGCCCAACACGCTGGGGATGATTGTTGGCTCCCTGTTGCTTCAACTGGGGATTAGCAATGATGACCAGATTTGATGTGTGATCTGAATCTGTTAGGATGTTGATGTTGGAGTTATCACCAAATTCCTGTGTCTTTGATGAGGACTTGAGCCTGAAGATGTACCTCTTATGTGTAAGAGATCTGTGGGGATAAATCTTGATCTATTTGAGGATGTGTATAACATATTCCATCAGCTATCCTCTTTGATAATATTGACTTTTTCTGGTTAGTATCGCCAGAATATGTCACGATTCTGTTGGATTTAATGCCAACAGCAATTGTTGTCAGGGATGCCTGACCTTCATCGACGTATGAATCAACGGCTGAAACTCTGTGGGTAGATTGTAAAGGTTGCTTGACATCCGCTGTCGTGTAGATTATCGGAACATTGCGTTGTGACCCCCGCGCGGGGATATGTTGGGGAATACGAGCAGTCGGGTGTGAAAACCTTGAATAGCTCTAGAGCTCTGATAGGTTTAATCGCTATCGACTGAAATAATGTCAAGGCTGCTTGACCTTCGCTAATTTATGTGTTAACGGATGAGCATGCGTTGTTACTCCCGCCGGAGATATACGTTGTAACTCCCTTCGGGGACTCACGTTGTAACCCCCGTTGGGGACTCACGTTGTAACCCCCATCGGGGACTCACGTTGTAACCCCCGTCGGGGACTCACGTAGCGTAACGACCTGGAGTTGGCGGCATTGGACCTGTATAAGGTATTGCCGTATGTGATTCATGACAACTGAGATCATCGGCAGGGTATACAGATTCAAAGTCTCATCTGAGAAGACCAGGATTGTATGATGTTTTGCTCAATCGCGTGGCGTTTTTATTCCCGATTTGACTTTTCTAATCCGCAAGAACTCCTTTGCAACTCGAACTGGACCGAGCTGGAGGGGTGGGACCCACATAGGGGTGCCGCAGGTGCACTTGCTGCAGTCGTAGGTGGGCCTGCGGCCAATCGCGGATGATAAATTCTAGCAGGTTAGTCTCACAAGTCACTTTTAACTTGTCGCGCGAAGGAAAATCTGTGAGCCTCTTTCAGATCTGCTAAGTTCGGGCTATTTTCTGCAAATTCTGTCACCGTACAAGTGTTCTACACTATCCTGGTAACGTATGCATGTATGTTTTCCAGTTTTTATCCGTTGGATTATGAGTTATCGCACGAAATGCATCTAAACACATAGTAGTGATTATGTATGCACAAATAACTTGATAAAAAATATTCAACATAGTAAATGTTAGTATTAAACCATGCTGAACATAATGATGTGAAAAAATATGACTTTTGAGACGGTCAAATTGGCACCTTTTTCTGCTATTTTTGTCCTATTTGAGGTCCAATGAGCAAAAGGTAGAAAGGCAAAGTACTCCTAGTATTGAGGTTGACCTTATGCATGATGATTTTGATTTTTAATGCATATATTATGTATATGACTTTGGAGCAGGTGTGCTACTGAATGACCACCTAGACATGCCTGTGTGCATGTGGATAGTCCTATTTTCAAAGGGGACTATGGCAAAAATTTTCCAAATGTAGGCATTGGGTAGTCGCATTTTAACTCTATTATATGTTAAAGTAAATGTATGCATGCATATAGTCATAAATGCATTTTAGAAAGCTCGGTGGAAATACCACACCCTTTACGAGGTGATTTGGAGACTTGTTGTCCGGATATTATGGATCCGAATCACCGAAAGCGGTTCTATAGGACCACTTCGCGGCGTCTGGCGGAAAGCTTCGAAGTTCCTCGTCCAGATTACGTCGAGACCTTTCGCGTCGGTTGGTGGAGGTCGTGATTTGTCTGTCCGGGTAGATGTGCGGACGTTGAGGGCGAGGAGGCGGATATTCTCGATTGAGGATCCGCTCTGCTTTGCACATGTCCCTCGTAGGGAGCTCCAAGTATTCGGTGGCAAACCCGGAGTTCTTTGGGTGATTTGAAGCGAACATCCATCGATGTACTTGCATGCTAACGAGGTATGGCGTTAGACTTTGATCTTCATTCTTTCCTATTGATGAGGATTAAAGGGTTCTGATGTTGATCTGCATTTCATGCAGGTTCGTGGTTTTACACAGCCTCGAGGGAACTGGTTCAGCATTCACTCCATGTACCAGGCGCTTCATCCTGACTATAGAGTGGTAGTGCATGAGTGGGGATTTGGGGAATTTTTCTCCATCCTTCCCCGTTGTTGTCCCTGGGTTACCTTAGGGCATTGTCTGAGTGATGGTTTCATCAGACTCAGTCACTCCATCTGCTGGATTGCGAGGTGATGATGACGCCTATGGATTGGCGATTTATCACAGGCATGGAGTTTGGAGGGGAGCCAGTGCCTTGCATAGCGAATATTACCCCTACTGCCGTCAGATCCTTATTAGGAGTTCCGGCGGAGGCGCTCAAAGGCAGGACTGTCCGTTCAGGTCCTTTGAGCGTAGATGCTATGAGTGGGCTTTTGAGTGAGCCCATGCCTGATGATGTCAGAATCAGGGATCGCGTTCTGCGGTGATTGTTCCTGAAGATCATTCGAGGCTGCTTCATAGCAGATAACTCTTCTACGATATCCTTTGCTTTGATCAGCGCCACACATGATGTGGACCATATTAGAGATTATGATTGGGGCTCCTATACCTTTGCCTATTTCCTCCGGGGCATGCGCATGCGCTCATAGGGTTTGACCGAGGCTTGGCTAGGATTTTACCCATTTCTGCTGGTGAATATTTCTCTTGTCTTTTTCCATTTATAGGTTAAGAGTGTTTACTGATAGCAGATGTTTTTCCATTGTGTTGGCAGTTTTGGGCCTATGAGAGGATCCCATGCTTGCGTCCTGTGAGTGTGTTAGGTTTAGATACCTATCCACGAGGACGACGATGGCACCATTCTATTTTCTTTGGAGGTCCCCAGAATGAGGATTCACTCACCGCCAGAGTATCTGGCGAGAGTTCTTGACGGTGATACCATTACATGGATTCCCTATTCAGGTGAACATTTGACCATCGGCTTTGAGGATGGACACCCGACTGGAGTCGAGTATTTGATTTCCACCAGGAGAGTTCCTCTCTTCACAGATGGAGGCTGGGAGCTCTATTTAGGAGAGCGTGCTATTAGGAGCACCACAAGGGAGATCCGTATACTGATCTTGCCTCCTACTAGGCGTCATTGGCCCGTATCACAATCACCCATCACTAATATCCCATTGTTGGGGGTTGACGATTTTGCATTATCAGAGGGTCCATGTACTCAGGAGACATTCCAGTGGTGGTGGTCCCCTCGCACTATTGGAGCCCAGTCCCGCGCCACACAGTTTATGGGGGATATGGTTCCAGGATCCTTGATGATGACGGATTGGGTAGCTTGTGTCCGAGCTCTGACTCATATGACCAAGATTGATAGCTTGACTCGGCAGTTGGATCAGGCACATATATTTATCCGGCATTTGGGCAGAGATCCAGCAGAGGCGGAGTCATTTGTTCCTTCCAGCTCAGGCGCTGACCCCTCAGACGACCCATTCGGTTTTATCGGCGCAGATCCTCCTCTTTATAGGCCTGACATCCTTGTTGATAGAGATCCAGTGACTCAGGAGGAGTTACATCAGGTGGACAGGATTGATGATGTGGACATCGACACCATGGTCTTCTTCTGATGTATATTCTCGTTATATCTTTTGATAGGCCTCTATTAGATATTGGGTGGTTGTTCCCCATTCTCGCTATATCTTTTGATAGGCCTCTATTAGTAGTAGGGCGGTTGTGCCCCATTTCCCTGTATTTGTAGCTGTACAGGGCTGATGTATTAGATGATGATATACTTAGGAATGTATGCACCATTTTTTCCATTCCCTATATCATATTGCCATCCATTATCTGTTATGCATGTATCATGTCCAGAGATATTCAGCATTGACCCCTGGATGGTCTTATGACACGGCCCGTACAGATGTCTTCTTCGACAGTTAGCCGTATAGCTCATACCCCACCGTCATTGGTCGTATTGGGTATGCGATCGTGGAATGATAGCATGTCACCACCGACGAAGGTGATCAGTAGATCGATTCTTTACAACATACCATGACTTTATTGATGTTTCAGAGTTCCATGAAGGTTTGTAAACGAGGATGCTAGAGCATTGGCTACCGGATAGGCAGGTATTTCGATTTGGTACCCATGAGTTGACTCCTACTTTGGAGGAGTATGCATGTTTGACGATGCTACATTTAGACAGACCTTGTGTGCATCTGGCTTTGGGAGACATGAGTAGACGATTCATGACTCTCACAGGATTGTGGCGCAGAGTAGTGCAGGACGAGTTGACATCTAGCCACGTGATATCCCAGCGTTTTCTGTACGACAGATTTAGCTCGGAGGATAGCTATTCATGACATTCTGGGGATTTCACCGCATCGGAGGACCACTGGCATTTGGCCAGAGTTGATGTATTGTTGCTGTACGTATTGTCGTATGTCTATATGCCACGATATATGGATGAGATAGACATTGGTGTCATCATGGCTGTGAGAGCTCTTAGAGAGGGTCGTACCATTGTACCTATGATTGTAGCAGAGACCCTGCGGTCAGCATCCTATTGTTGCACTTATCCTACAGGAATGTTCACTGGGAGTTCGGTCATGCTGTATGTGTGGTTTATGTCACACTTGAGACCGGTTGGTACCCTTAGACGGCATGGGTATTCGTTCACCCATGATGTAGCCATGTCATACTCCTTTCAGCCGTTGGAGTGTATAGATGCTCTGTCTTGGTCCGCATTTTTGGCAGATATCAGAGATCCATTCAGCATATTGTCGTGCTCGGGGTTTTGCTCACCATACAGCTTTATTACTCACGCTCCGGGCATGGACTATCTCCCTCTGGCTGGTTTGAGGGGCATGACTACTTATCATCCACTGGCCGTGATGTCGCAGTTCGACCACTTCTAAGATTTTCATCCTTTTGAGGGGGCGATAGGTCGCGATTCGACTTCTCGATATCTCTCGTGAGGAGAGGACCGATCCGTGTGTATGCTTGTTGGGATCGGCGTGAGATAGCTTCTTTTTCATCGATCATCCGAGTTGTTCTGCAGAGTATTCCGCATGGATGGAGCAGAGATTTTGTCATTTGCGGCAGATGTCTGCGATCTTAGATAGTGAGTCGACGCGATGTAGAGCCCATGGAGGACATCGATACCTACATCAAGGAGGAGCCCGCTTCTTTGGGTTGCCAAAGATTTCTTCCCGGATTCTCCTAGTACCGATCTTGTTGTTCAAAGACTTTCGCGATGACTTAGAGCGAGTCTTCATCGATGACCTTTGAGAGAGATCGGGCTCGATCTATAAGGTTAGGTTGCCCTTGATGATGAATAAATTTGAATTTTAAATATTTTTGTTGTAATATTAAATATTTAAATATTTATTGATTTATATAAGTATTTAATGGATATGATTATTTGTTGAATAAATAATTGTTCAATTTGAGTTGATGTGGTTTAGTTAATTATTTGTTGAATAAATAATTAAATAATATATATTAAATATTTATTTGCAATATTAAATATTTATTGAATTATATAAGTATTTAATGGCAATTTGAGTTGATGTGGCTTAGTTAATTATTTGTTGAATAAATAATTTAGGAGCTAAGAAAATTAATTGTTATGAGGTTATATACTAATTTAATTTAATAAGTAAGCTAGAGAGCTTATAAGGATTAAATGGATTATAATATTTTAATTAGAATTGTGATTAAAATAAAGTGTTAGTTGGTTGAATAAAATTATAAAGGAAATTATAATTATGTGATATTAAATTATGTGCTAAAGTAATTTAATAGATTAGTATTTGAATTGATTAAATTGATTATTTAATTTAATAGAAGTGTGACAAATAACCTTGCTATAAAGGAGTTATTAAAATAAATTAAAAGAGTTTAATTTAGTTTTTGCCAAACATGTCTTATTGCATAATAAGTCTTTAATCTAATGATATTTTAATAAACAAGGTATAAGGATTAATCCATTTGTTTTAGTTAGACTTACCAAACAAGGTATAAGGATTAAAGAGTTATTTTATTAAGTCTAGCCAAACAAGCCTTATGGCTTTTGATTTTCAAAATTTTATAAGTGATGTCAGTTAAAATCCTATACTTAATATCTATATTATTATTATACGTTATATGATAATACGTAAACTAGAGTTGGGAGAAGAGAGAAGAAGAAGAAGAACACAGAGAAAAATTTGAGAAAACTCTAGAGAAAGTGAGTGATTCTAATAGATTTTGAGAAAGGAATTGGAGAGAAGAAGCTTGAGAATAACCATCATCTTCTTAATCAAAGGTAGGAGCTTAATCTTTTCTTTAAAAGTTAGTTTTCTTCTTCTTCCAAAAAAGTTCTCTGTGAAATTTTATAAAAGATAAATTGTTGTTATGTATATAGTTTTGTATGATTATTGATTATAAGGTTATTTCATGAGTTTATGCATGATTATAGAGAATTAATTCATGTATGTATGTATTTTTTGAAGAAAATATATTACAGAGTGTTCATATGAAAAATATATGAGTATGGCTTAATTTAAAATAGAAATTAAGGTTTAATTAGTTGTTAAATTGATAAATTGATTATGGAAATTGATAGAGTATGTATAATCATAACTATGATGTTTTGAAATTTACATTTTGATTGAAAAACAAAATCACAATGTTGATTTTCATTAAAAATGTCAACAATGGAGTTTTTGCCAAAAACATTGAAATTGGGTGTTGTAAATTTGATGTTTATGTTATTTTATGAGTAGAAACATGTTAGAAGTCTTCACAATATATTTATATGAAGTCTATATGTATTACATGTTAATCATCTATTAGATTAGAGCTTTTAGGCCAATTTGGCTTTTGTTCATCTTGTTCTTAGAGCTTGGTGCCAGATTGAGATCAGCGCAAATGCATGCATGATATAAATATAAATCATATAATATCTTGCATTGACACATACCTTGTACGGCGCCCTTGATGGCCTTGACAATGGCACATGACGAGAAATGTGCATCAATCTTGACTCAAAGTCATAACCAACTTAATGCTGTAAATAACCATGATTGTTAAGTTAGCGAAATAGTCGACGACGTATACTTTGTGTACACAAAATTTTAAGAAACACTATGTGATGATAGTAGGACTGTAAAATATTGTTGTTAGTTTTTCTACACTATGAATAATTATGTTATTAAAGATTAGCTTGTGATTATGTGATTAAAAATCCAATTTTAAATGATGAACGTACTTAGTTATGTTTGTAAAGTGGTAATGGCTAATTATGTCATGATGACATATGTTTATAGGATATTGTGATTCATATTGATTCGGTTTAGCCTACGAGCAAGGCAAGTTTTCTAACTCTATTTTATAATTGAGCAAGTTCTCTAACTCAAAACTTCATTGTGCGAGTTTAATTTCATTTGGTACATTATTGTTTTCAAATTCAATTATAATTGTTGTAAGTTGCTACTTCTACACTTTAAATGAGAGCTAGATTGCCTATTATTGAGTAAGTCATTGTATCTAGTTACTCATGATGATACAAGTTTTCTAATCTATTATCTTGTTAATTCAATTACTGTTTTCAATTCGATTACAATATAATGATGTAAGTTATTTGGAGCAAGTTATTCTTGTATTTAACTTGTGGTTTAGCATGCACAACTATATATGATATGCATGCTTATTATTCAATTCTAATTAACCTTGGCTTAGTGTTGTTCAAGCAAGGTATGCTATAGTTATTCAAATTGTATGTTATTAGATTATTCCTAATGCATGACTTTAGTTTACTATAATTGATTCAATCACGATTATTCTATAGTATAGTGTTATTGGTTTTATTCAACTACTCCTTAGTTGATGTTCGTTGAATTCCAAATTACCTTGAAAGCTTATCCAAACCAAACTTACTTTGGTGTAGACTTATATTCTAAATACTGAGATGAACAACTCTTTTAATAGAGGTTTACGCTTAGCGTTGAAATGGTTATGCACAATACATTTATGCGAAGGTTGATCCCCCAAAGTACATGGAGTCCTTATAGTCTTATGACTATTAAAGTTAAAGTTGAAAGATTACTTATAAGCTGTGGACATGATTAAGTGGTCATTAGACCCTCGATGAATGTTATAATTTTCGAAAAGTTAATAGAATATATTGTTTAGTTCTATTGAGCCTAATATTGGCAATTGATGTAAAAGTTTAAAGATTTATTTATTGTTATTTCAAGTGGGCCTTGTTTGCTCACTCTTGCACGTAAAATTTCTTACGACTAAAGTTGAAATGGGTGGCGTACCTAGCACCGATGAGGAAAAGGAAAGATGAATAAATCTTTGAAGACTTGTAATAGTTTTGATAGTTTACTTTCAGACTTTGGTTTAAATATTGTAATGAAGTTTATTTAAATTTCTGCATTTGAATGATTCTTGTTAAAGGTTAGATAACCTGGGATATTTTATTTAAGTTTTATCCTGTATGGGCAGGTTTTGATTATTCAATTTTATTATAATTGGGTAGTTAGAAATGAATGTTTTGATTAAATGAACACCAAATTTTGAGGAAATGAAGTACCAGGATTTGGGGGGGTCACAAGTTGGTATCAAAGCTTTAGGTTATGAACCTTAGGTGGGGGAAAAGCCTTAGGAAGCAACCTTTGAAAAGATAGTGGAGTTAAATCTTATCGAGTTTTAGGAAAGAAGTAATAAAACACTTATGTGTTTATGTGATTTTAATTTATGTACTCGTGAGTGTCAAATAGTAATGATTAATAATTAAAACATTAAAACTTTGTTGTCAGGATGACTAATGTCGGAGAATCCATCGGGGCTAGGGAGGAGGGACCTCAAATGCCTATAGAGGAGGAGCCTCGCGACATTCGAGTGGTTTGGGAACAACTCTTTGCCACGAGAGTCGACCCAGTTGGTCACGATGGTTGAGGATGAGGATGATGATGTGGAGACAGATGAGGAGGATCCGTTGAGTTACCACGGGAGGATGAGGATGGCGAGGGCGGAGGAAAGGATTCCACTTAACTTCGATAGCGGTAGTATATATGATGAGGTGCATGATCATAACGTGGAACTTGAGGATCTGATTGAGGAGTTGCGGGGAGATAGTAGTGAACAACGAGTGCGATGACACAAAAGGATGGCGAGATCCGGGATCGTGAACAACGATTGACAAATGTCGAGGAGAAACTAAATATGGGCGAAGGAGAGAAAGCAAGCGGTGATCGAAGTGGTCATTGAATCGAAGAACAAGGCGAGAGAAGAAGGCTGCTAAAAGGGCAAGAGTGAAGATGCTTATGAGGAAGCTTTTCAACGAACAGTTAGCGATGAGAGACCGCATGAAGCAAAGAGGATGAAGATGGAAGAGATGGATAAAGTATTTAACACCGCAATTAATCGAGCTCAAGATCGGGTCATGGGATATCCGATTCGATTTGAGACAGCTTTGCCATCATTAAGTGTTAGATCGCGAGAATGTTGTTTGAGTCATGGAGGAAGAACATGATAGGGCTAAGAAGTATCTTAATAGAACATCGTAGTTGTTGTTATACGATGAGTGAAAGGTTAAATAAATTGTAAATCCCAAGTGTTATGCAACCTATGGGATATAACTATGATGTTATCCTAAAACTTTTGTAGTTCAGGAAAGTAATGTAGATAGCGGTGATGCTATTGTTTTTTATGTTTTCAAAAGGTTTTGAATAAATAAAAGTTGTTACTTTATTCAAAGTGTTATGTGATATGTGGTTATTTCTTTTATGGAGGCAAGTTAATTAGAAAATACTTAAAAAAGATGAGTAATAGTCTAATAGATGTTTTATTTTAACAAAAAATGCCTCCCAGACGTGAACCACCCCGACAGAGAAACAATGAGAGAACTACCAATAACGACAATGTTGATGGTAACCCCGTTCAACAACTAGTGACACTCTTGATGGGGCGTTATAGAATCAACCACAAAACCATGGTACAACGTTTAAGAATTTCAAGGCGGTTGGACCACCTGAATTCCATGGGTCTATGAATCCAGTCGAAGCACAGACCTGGATTATGGAGATAGAAAAGGTGTTCGATGTCGCTAGGATAGGGGATGATCGGAAGACTGCTTTCATAACTTTCATGTTGAAAGCGAAGCTAGTTATTGGTGGCGAATAATAAAACTCGTGAAGGGCGGGGTGATGACACAGGATAGGTTCAAGGAGTTGTTCTTTGAGACTTATTTCCCGAGAGAGTTTGAAGAGTCGACTAGAAGTGCGGTTTACGGAACTAAAACAAGGAACGATGGCGGTATCCCGAGTATCTTGCGAAATTCAACGAATTGGCGAGGTTTATATCATATCGGTCGAGCAGAGATGAGCATAAAGCGAAGAGATTTGAGCGAGGGGTATGAAGCCACAGGCTATCTGATGAGGGTCTCCTGTTCGATTGAAGACATTTGCAGTGGTGATGGAGAAAGCGATTACTCGGCGTGAAGGTGGAAGCGGCGATGACAAATTTCAATCGAGAACAAAGAAGAAGAAAAATGAGAATGAGATTAAGAATGGAGGTGGTAGCGGTGGAAACAACAACAACAACAACAACAACAACAACTTGAAGAGGAAGTGGAATGGGAACATGGGTCTTTGAAACCATCGGGGTAACCAACAAAACAAAAGTTTGAAGCATATGCGACATGCGGGAAATTCCATAAGGGTGCGTGCTTGATGGGGAAAGCGAGTATGCTTCAATTGTGGCGGGGAGGGTCACATCGCCCCAAGTTGCACTCAACCGAAAGAAGAATGTATGCTTCACGTGCGGATCCAAGGATCACTTTGCTCGTGAATGTCCTAAGAAGAAGGGCGGAGTGACAACGAAAGCAATGGAGGTAACAATGGAGGTATATGGGCCATTCACGGGACTGCAACATCAAACAAACCCACGACGGAACCTTGAACATGGTATGCAAGATGTTGTGCAATCAAAAGATGTGGTGTCGGTATTATCCCAATCAATGATATAAATGCTTATATATTATTTGATTAAGGGTGCTACTTGTTCGTTTATATCGGATGAATTTGCTAAGAGGTTAGAATTGCCTAGAAAAAATGAATTTTCCTTTGAACATAGAAATTGCGAATAAGGAAGTAATCCTGTTAGATTAAGTATACAAGAACTATAGGGTGAACATTAAGGAAAATATCTTGTTGGTAGATTTGATTCTAGATTAGACTCAAAATTTGATGTAATTTTGGGGATGGATTGGTTGTTCAAATATGGAGCGATGTCGATTGTCACAAAAAAGTGTGTAAACCTTATGACTCCATCAAAGGTAGTATTTTATGGTAACAAATCGCCTAGACAAATGAAATGTCTACGACTATGCAAACCAAAAATTGTTGAGTCGAGGTTGTGTGGGCTATTTAGCTTACATAGTCGATACTCGGAAAGAAGGGTGTGAAACTAGAAGAAATACCGGTAGTGAGAGAATTGAAGATGTGTTTCGAAAGATTTTCGGGACTTTACTTTGACGGAGAAATTGAGTTAAGTGATCGACTTAGCGCGCCGAGACGACCACCAAATATCGAAGGCCCGTCTGAGAATGGCTCGGTGAAATGAAGGCCGATGGTACAATTGCAAGAGTTGCTTTGGACAAGAAATATATTCAACCAAGCGTATCATCATGCGTGGGGGCGCCAGTTTTATTCGTTAAGAAGAAGGATGGAACAATGCGTCTTTGCATTGATTATAGAGAGTTAAACAAAGTCACTATTAAGAATAGGTATCCGTTGCCTAGAATAGATGACTTGTTTGATCAGTTGAAGGGTGTTAAATATTTCTCGAAAATTGATTTGAGAAGTGGGTATCACCAATTGAAGGTAAGAAAGGAGGATATACCTAGAACGGCATTCAGAACTCGGTACGGACATTACAAGTTCCTGATGATGTCTTTTGGTTTAACTAATGCCCTATCTTTGCATTCATGGATTTGATGAATAGGGGTGTTTAAACCATTCTTAGACAAGTTTGTAGTGGTATTTATTGATGACATTACGGTGTATTCCAAAACTCAAGAAAAACACGTGGAACATTTACGTTTGACATTGGAAACACTAAGGAAGGAAAAGTTATGCATAAAATTCTCTAAGTCACGAATTTTGGCTCGATCGTGTACAATTTTTGGGTCATGTGATTGACAAAGATGGGATTTCGGTGGATCCATCAAAAGTGGAAGTCATAATCAATTGGGAACAACCAAGAACACCATCGTCGAGTGAGGAGTTTCTTGGGGTGGTTTGGTTATTATAGAAGATTTATTCAAGATTTTTCTAAGATAGCCACTCCATTAACAAATTTGACAAGGAAAATTTAAAATTCGTTTGAATGAGAAATGTGAAGAGAGTTTCAAGATTTGAAGAAGAAGTTAAGTGTGGCTTTGTGTTGACATTACGAGATAATCTGAGAAATTTTGTGGTGTATAGTGATGCCTCACATAAAGGGTTGGGTTGTGTTCTTATCTGAGATGCAAAGTTATTATGTATGCATTAAGACAACTAAAGGATTATGAGAAAGGGTATCGACTCATGATTTGGAATTAGGCTGCGATTGTATTTGCTCTCTGAAGATATGGAGACACTATCTTTATGGAGAAAATGTGAGATCTACATACACCACAAAAAATCTGAAGTATATTTTCACTCGGAAGGATTTGAACATGCGTCGAAGAAGGTGGATGGAATTGATAAAAGATTATGATTGTGAAATCTTTTATCATCCGAACCAAAGCGAATGTGGTGGCGGATGCTTTAAGCGGAAAGGTCGGGAAAAGTTGATCTTGATAACAACTCGGGAGGAGCTCATTTCGTGATGACAAAAGCTGGAGTTGGAAATCAAATTTCCAAAAGAATCGACGAACAACTATTCCGGATAGAAGGCGGTCCAACTTTAGTGGACAAAGTGAAGAATGCTCAACTACTGAAGATGAAGGGTGTGGGAAAATCAAAGAGAATCGATTGAAGGTGGTGATGTAAAATACAAGGTCGATCTGAGAAGGATTACTACTACGGTTTGAGGAAGAATTTGGGTTCAATGATTACTAGAAGCGAAAGAAGAAATCTTGACCAAAGCACACAACACAAGATATTCGATTCATCCGGGAAGCACGAAAATGTATCAAGATTTGCTTGCTAGCGTTTTGGTGGCCAAACATGAAAAGGGATGTTCTTTGAATCGTGGCGAAATGCTTGACATGTCAAAGAGTAAAAGCCGAACATCAAAGACCCGGTGAGTTACTTCAACCGTTGGAAATACCGGATATGGAAGTGGGAACACATCACGATGGATTTTGTGGTGGGTCTTCCAACTACTCGAGAGAGGATGTGATGCAATTTGGGTGATAGTGGACGGTGACGAAATCGGTACACTTTCTACCAATAAAGATTAGATTCAATCTTGATCGATTGGCAAGATTGTACATTAAAGATCGTTTGAGGCATGGAGTGCGATATCAATTATGTCGATAGAGATCCATGATTCACGTCAAATTTACGGAAGAGACTATAAGAATGCATGGGGACACAATTGCGAATGAGTTTGGCTTATCATCCACAAGCAGATGGCCAAAGCAAGCGAATAATTCGAGACATTGGAAGATATCTTTGAGAGCATGTGTCATGGACTTTAAAGGAAGCTGGGAAGAACAATTACCGTTGGTGGAATTTGCTTACAACAACAACGATTATCACGCGACATCGGCATGCCACCTTACGAGGCATTATGCGGCGAAAAAGTGCAAAACTCCTTTGTCTTTGGGATGAAGTCGGTGAGAGCATGCTTATATTAGGACTAAAAGCGGTGCAACAAAGCTGGCGGCGTTGTCAAACTCATCGAGGACAAGATTAATAGCGACCCAAGGCAGACACAAAAAAAGCATCTTGATCAACACGAGACAAGATCGTGCATTCGACGTAGGAACTTTTGTATTCCTAAAAGTTTCTCCTGGAAGGAAAAATTCGTTTCGATAAAAAGGAAAGCTAAGCAGGGTTTATTGGACCCTTTGAAGTCTTTGCGAAGAGTGGGAGAAGTGGCTTCTACGAGGTAGCTCTACCTCGAGTTGGAAAACATTCATAATGTTTTCACATTTTGATTATTACGACCATATAAACCCACTACAAACATGTGATCGAGTATGAACCGTTACGATTCGAGAAAGATTTGTCTTATGAAGAGGTTCTATCCGGATAGTCGATAGGAAAGAACAAGTGCTTTCGAGAATAAAGTGATACATTACATGAAGGTGATATGGAGGAACCACAACGGCCTTGAAGAAGCTACGTGGGAACTCGAAGAGAAAATGTTGAAAGAATACCACTGAGAGTTATTTGTTTAATCTGTGTCTTCGATTACGGGGATGAGAATCTTTGTAAGTAAGGAAAGAATGTAACGAATGATTTGTTTGAGTTGTGATTACGAGGGCCAGAATCCTTGTAAGGAGGAATGATGTAACATTCCAGAATTTTAAAGTGTAATATTAAATATTTATTGATTTATATAAGTATTTAATGGATATGATTATTTGTTGAATAAATAATTGTTCAATTTGAGTTGATGTGGTTTAGTTAATTATTTGTTGAATAAATAATTAAATAATATATATTAAATATTTATTTGTAATATTAAATATTTATTGAATTATATAAGTATTTAATGGCAATTTGAGTTGATGTGGCTTAGTTAATTATTTGTTGAATAAATAATTTAGGAGCTAAGAAAATTAATTGTTATGAGGTTATATACTAATTTAATTTAATAAGTAAGCTAGAGAGCTTATAAGGATTAAATGGATTATAATATTTTAATTAGAATTGTGATTAAAATAAAGTGTTAGTTGGTTGAATAAAATTATAAAGGAAATTATAATTATGTGATATTAAATTATGTGCTAAAAGTAATTTAATAGATTAGTATTTGAATTGATTAAATTGATTATTTAATTTAATAGAAGTGTGACAAATAACCTTGCTATAAAGGAGTTATTAAAATAAATTAAAAGAGTTTAATTTAGTTTTTGCCAAACATGTCTTATTGCATAATAAGTCTTTAATCTAATGATATTTTAATAAACAAGGTATAAGGATTAATCCATTTGTTTTAGTTAGACTTACCAAACAAGGTATAAGGATTAAAGAGTTATTTTATTAAGCTAGCCAAACAAGCCTTATGGCTTTTGATTTTCAAAATTTTATAAGTGATGTCGATTTAAAATCCTACTAATATCTATATATTTATTATTATTATACGTTATATGATAATACGTAAACTAGAGTTGGGAGAAGAGAGAAGAAGAAGAAGAACACAGAGAAAAATTTGAGAAAACTCTAGAGAGAAAGTGAGTGATTCTAATAGATTTTTGAGAAAGGAATTGGAGAGAAGAAGCTTGAGAATAACCATCATCTTCTTAATCAAAGGTAGGAGCTTAATATTTTCTTTAAAAGTTAGTTTTCTTCTTCTTCCAAAAAGTTCTCTGTGAAATTTTTATAAAAGATAAATTGTTGTTATGTATATAGTTTTGTATGATTATTGATTATAAGGTTATTTCATGAGTTTATGCATGATTATAGAGAAATTAATTCATGTATGTATGTATTTTGTGAAGAAAATATATTACAGAGTGTTCATATGAAAAATATATGAGTATGGCTTAATTTAAAATAGAAATTAAGGTTTAATTAGTTATTAAATTGATAAATTGATTATGGAAATTGATAGAGTATGTATAATCATAACTATGATGTTTTGAAATTTACATTTTGATTGAAAAACAAAATCACAATGTTGATTTTCATTAAAAATGTCAACAATGGAGTTTTTGCCAAAAACATTGAAATTGGGTGTTGTAAATTTGATGTTTATGTTATTTTATGAGTAGAAACATGTTAGAAGTCTTCACAATATGTTTATATGAAGTCTATATGTGTATTACATGTTAATCGATCTATTAGACTTCGAGCTTTTAGGCTAATTTGGCTTTTGTTCATCTTGTTTCTTAGAGCTTGGTGGCAGATTACGAGTCTGGCGCCTGTGACATGACTTAAAGAATATAAATATCATGCGTCATAATATCAAATATATAAATAACGCAACCAATGGCTGCCACCCCATGCCATGGCCTTGACTCATGTAAATTATGGCATGACGAGAGTTAGGAAAATAATCGACAATGTACTTTTGTACACGAAATTTTAGAAACACACTATGTGATGATAGTAGGATATAAAATTATTGATGTTAGTATTTCTATACTATGAATAATTATGTTATTAAAGATTAACATGTGATTATGTGATTAAAAATCTAATTTTAAATGATGAGCGTTACTTAGTTATGTTTGTAAAGTGGTAATGGCTAACTATGTCATGATGACATATGTTTATAGGATATTATGATTCATATTGATTCGGTTTAGCCTACTGAGCAAGGCAAGTTTTCTAACTCTATTTTATAATTGAGAAAGTTCTCTAACTCAAAACTTCATTTATGCGAGTTTAATTTCATTTGGTACATTATTATTTTCAAATTCAATTACAATTGTTGTAAGTTGCTACTTCTACACTTTTGTGAGAGCTAGATTGCCTATTATTGAGTAAGTCATTGTATCTAGTTACTCATGACGATACAAGTTTTCTAATCTATTATCTTGTTAATTCAATTACTGTTTTCAATTCGATTACAATATAATGATGTAAGTTATTTGGAGCAAGTTATTCTTGTATTTAACTTGTGGTTTAGCATGCACAACTATATATGATATGCATGCTTATTATTCAATTCTAATTAACCTTGGCTTAGTGTTGTTCAAGCAAGGTATGCTATAGTTACTCAAATTATATGCTATTAGATTATTCCTAATGCATGACTTTAGTTTACTATAATTGATTCAATCACGATTATTCTATAGTATAGTGTTATTGGTTTTATTCAACTACTCCTTAGTTGATGTTAGTTAAATTCAAATTACCTTGAAAGCTTATCCAAACCAAACTTACTTTGAGTGCGGACTTATTTCTAAATCTTTGAGATGAACAACTCTTTTAATAGAGGTTTATGCTTAGCGTTGAAATGGTTGTGCACAATACATTGTGCGAAGGGTTGATCCCCTAAGTGCGTGAGAGTCATTATAGTCTTATGACTATTAAAGTTAAATTTTGAAAGATTACTTATAATTGTGGACATGATTAAGTGGTCATTAGACCCTCGATGAATGTTATAATTTTGAGAGAAGTTAATAGAATATATTGTTCGATTTCTATTGAGACTAATATTGGCAATTGATGTAAAAGTTTAAAGATTTATTTATTGTTATTTCAAGTGGGCCTTGTTTGCTCACTCTTGCACAAAATTTCTTACAACTAAAGTTGAAGTTGAAGCTAGCACGATAAAGGAAAAGGCGAATACCTAGAAGACTTGTAATAGTTTTGATAGTTTAAAACTTTGAAAATATTGATGAATTTAAATTTCCGCATTTAAATGACTTTGTTAAAGTTAGATAACTTTGTTTTATTTAAGATAGTTTTTGATTTTCAATTTTATTATTTGGGTAGTTAAAATGATGTTTTGATTAATGAAGTTTATTTAAATTTCCGCATTTGAGATGGTAGAAATATTTTGTTGTTTTTGTTTTATTGCGTATATGACATGGTTGCCTAATTGAAGGTTAGATAACGTAATCCCAGTGAGATTTTTAATTTAGGATAAACTACGTTTTTGATCCTGGTATGGGTAGCCTTGCAAACGAAGAGGTTCAATCCATGGGGGATGACCTAAGTTTAGGAATGATTATTTCAAAAGTTTTATTAAATGGTTAAAACCGAATGATTGGGTAGTTAGAAATATAGACCATTTCACGTTTGATGAGTTGTGATTAAGAGGCGCCTCTGAACTTCCTTGACAATAAGCTTGAGGAAATGAAGTTTCCTTTAGCTTTGATCTTGGTTGTCGAGAATCTTCTTCAAAACCAAGTCGTGTTGTTTAAGCTGCGAAATGGCCAGGACTTTTTTGTTGTAGGATCTGGCGATCCTTTGTTGATATAACTAACCATGGAAGATAGCCAGCGGTTCGCTTTTAAATCTATTAGAGACAATACATGTCTTGTACTCATTGGTCTTCATCCATTTAAGCGTCTATTAACACTCTGAGGGATTCCATTTCAACTTCTATGGGGAGCACTACTTCCATCCCATAGGTTAAAGCGTAGGGGGTTTCCCCAGTGGAAGTACGCATTGAGGTTCTGTAAGCTAACAGAGTCAGAGGCAATAGGTCAGGCCAATCTTTGTGGTTGGCAGACATCTTTTGCATAATCTTCTTGATGCTTTTGTTAGCCGCTTCAACCGTACCATTCATCTTTGGATGATAGATGACAGAGTTGAGATGTTTGATGTGAAATTTACTGCATAATTCCTCCATCATTTTGTTGTTGAGGTTCTTGGCATTGTCTGACACAATCACCTCTAGTTGTCCATATCGACAAATGACATTGTTTCTGATGAAAGCAACGATGACTTCTTTAGTAACCCTGGGGAAGGAGGCTGCTTCTACCCACTTGGTGAAGTAGTCGATCATGGTGAAGATAAATCGGTGACCATTACTGGCTTTAGGCTCGATGGGCCCGATAACGTCCATTCCCCACATTGAGAAGGGCCAAGGTGAACTCATATTATGGAGTTCCCATGGAGGGGCGTGTATAGCATTCCCATGAATCTGGCACTGATAGCATCTCCTGATGTGGTCATTGCAATCAGCTTTAAGAGATAGCCAATAATGTCCCATCCTGAGGACTTTTTTGACAAGGAGGGAGCCACTCATGTGGGGGCCACAGACTCCGCCATGGATTTCATCCATAAGCCTTTGGGCTTGATCTTTGTCTAAACATCTAAGGAGACCTATTCTTGCATCTCTTTTGTAGAAACGCATCTCCACCGGTGTAGAATTTGACAGAAGTCGATGGATTCGCCTTTTCTCGGTCAGCTTTCCCTCGGTGGTGTGTAGATCCATCTCGCAGATATTCCTTGATATCTTGATACCAAGGATGTTGGATAGGAGGTAGCTCATCCGATACTTCTCCAACGTAATTTCCATAAATTTGGGGCCTTGTCTTGAAATTGTGGCCTTTCGACAAGTGTTCCTTGTCGATATGTGAATCAAGGAGGCCAAAGTTTCTAATCGTCTGCAAAGTCATTCCTATTACGAGGAATGTGTAGAAAGGAGATTTCTTGAACTCCAAAGCCATCTTCAAAACTGCGCCGATGGTAAGGCGAAGAAATATAGTTCCTTGGTTTGATAGATTCCGTGGATTATCTTCGATTACCAACTCCGAATCTCCAAAGATAGTTAACCGCCTGATGCCCATTGAACGGGCAAGTTTTAGCCCCATGAGACAGCCTTCATACTCAGCCGTATTGTTGGTGCTAACAAACTATAATTTGATGGCAACGGGATACTGCTCCCCCGTACCAGATGTTTCCAAGGGTTTGAAATCCCCTAAAGGTGCGGCGGCCAGTTGATCCGTAATTCCTTGAACTTTGATGGACTTTTGAGTCACATATTTGATGTCAAATTATTGTAGAATCAACTGCCATCTGGACAGCCGACAATTTAACATAGGTTTGTTGAACACTTACTTGAGAGGATCTACGCGGGATAGGAGATGGGTTGTGTGACCATGGAGGTAATGATGTAACTTCATGGAAGCCCATGCTAAAGCACAACACGTCTTTTCAATCAGAGTGTACTTGTGTTCACTGCTGCTGAACCTTTTGCTGAGGTAATAGATAGCTCATTTTTGGCCTCTGTCGTCCTTCTGTCCCAGCATGCAGCCCATGGCATTGTTACTTATGGACAGGTACATAAATAGGGGAACATCATCCCTGGGTGGTACCAAGACGGGAGCTTTAATTAGCTATTTCTTGATTGTGAGGAAGGCATTTTGACACTCATCATTCCATTTCATGGAGGAGTTCTTCCTTAATAGCTTGAAGATTAGCTCATAGGTTGCTGTGAGTTGGGAGATAAACCTGCTAATGAAGTTGATTCTTCCCAAAAATCCCCGTATTTCCTTTTCTGTCTGAGGAATGGGCATTTCAGTGATGGCTTGGATTTTGGCAGGATACAGCTCAATCCCTTTGTGGCTGACTAGAAATCATAGCAGCTTACCTGATTTAACACCAAAGGCGCATTTAGTTGGATTCAACTTCAAGTTGTACTTACGCAACCTGTTGAACAACTTTCTGAGATGGTCTATATTGTCATCCTCCTTCCGGGACTTGAAAATGATGTCGTCCACGTAGATCTCAATCTCTTTATGCATTAAGTCGTGGAAAAGAGCCATCATAGCTCGTTGATAGGTGGATCCGGCATTGATGAGGCCGAATGACAACCGTCTATAGCAAAAGGTTCCCCAAGGCATGATGAAAGTAGTTTTCTCACGATCTTCCTCAGCAACCATGATCTGATGATATCCCGCAAAGCAATCAGCAAAGGAGTACATGTCGTATTGCGCAGTATTGTCAATGAGAATGTGGATAAATGGCACGGGAAAGCTATCTTTTAAGAAAGCTTTGTTCAAGTCCCGGTAATCTACGCAAACTCGCACCTTCCCTCCAAGTTTAGGTATGGGCACAATGTTGGATATCCACTCAGGATATGTAGACACCATGATGATGCCAGCTTGAAATTGTTTCACAATTTCTTCTTTCACCTTTAAACTCCACTCAGGTTTCAATCGTCTGAGCTTTTGCTTGACTCGCTTAAATCCCTCTTTAATGGGAAGGCGATGAAGGACAATGTCAGTGGACAAACCCACCATGTCTTTATGAGACCATGCAAACACATCCTAGAATTGGGTTAGTAGCGTAACCATGTCATTCTGTTGGTTTGGGGTAAGGTCTGAACCAATCTGGATTAACTTAGGGCTTTCTAAAGTTCCGAGATTGAAAGAAGTGGTTTGATCAAGGTTGGGTTTAGGTTTGTCTTTAACCCATTCTAGAATTTCTGGAGGCACCTCAATGTCATCCTCAGATATCCATCAAGGTGAATTCATCTCTACATCAAAGTCTACAATCCTTATGGAGAAGAGGCACCAGTATTAGCAAAATCAAGCACATCTAAATTCGAGTCCTCTGAAACAAAATATGCTTTCACTTAGTATATATGAAATGTGTTGATCATACACGTTGTTAGCATATACTAGCAAAATAAATTGTTATCTTTGTCATGAAAAAGTAAGTAGTTATTATATCTACAAGGAGAAAAGAGTTTACGCCGCTTTACCCTCGATGACCAATGCAAGGAATGTTGTTCCAATTGGCAAGGCGGTCAGAGTCCGGTGGACCGCGATGATGGAGGGATTGTCATCATCCTTCCAAATCGAATGATGGCCATTACGTCTGGGCAATCATCGTGCAGGGTGTATCTCATTGGTATGTTCATCATGAACGATGATGCGTATACCGGACATCATCCGGATGACGTCTTGCTTGATTCTTCGTTCCTCTTCTTCCACTGCAGGATTTGGAACAAAGATCTCTTTCTCCTTCACCGGTACCAGCTTGGGAAATAACATAGCCATTACATTGGTACAGCACCTTTACTGGAGGTTTCGCGGACTCAGAGTTTGAAGCGAAGATAAGCGCCACATGGTTAAAGTGAAGGAATCGATGATGTTTATGAGGATTCTGTGACTAGAATCGGCGAATAGCCTAGCCCAATTTGTTCGGTTTGCACAGTTAAGCGAATTGGATACTTGATACCCTGGAAATCTTTACCCAACCCTTGTCCCGGCTTATGACCCAACGACATCATTTCTTGAGTAGCCGACATTACCTCGGCAGAAATCTTGGGTTCGGGCAATGGCATTCCAATAGCATGGTATTGGGTATTGCTTACTTCCAAAGCATAGAAATTGACTGGTTCAACGTCTGCATTGGCATTGATGAACGGCATGTCCCCGTGTTGAGGACACTCTGGTTCAGCGTTGACCGTGACCAGGCTATTGTTGATAATGTATTTCAATTGTTGATGAAGGGTGGAAGGGACTGCCCCAGCCATGTGAATCCATGGTCGTCCCAAGAGCAGGTTGTATCCCGAATCTATCTTGGGCACATGGAAAGATATGCAGAATGTGTGAGGACCAATTTCGATTGGCAGCTCAATTACTCCGACCGATTTTCGCCGGGCTCCATCAAAAGCTTTGATGATAGTATGGCTACTCCGAATTCTGTTGAGATTGATATTCATCTTCACCAAGGTAGCGTATGGGCAGATATTCAACGAGGAACCTCTATATATTAAGACTCCAGCTACCATATATCCGGAGGACAAGACCGCAATGTGAAACGGCTTGCAATGACTGGCCCCTTTGGGCGGTATGTCATCATCAGTGAAGGATATCACATTGTTGTTGAAAATGTGATCAACCAGATGTTGAAACTTTTTCGTATCCACTGATGTCGGGAGATAGACTTCTTCTAAAACCTTTAACAAGACGTTCCGGTGATTCTTGGAAGTTAGGACCAAGTCCAAAATTGATATTTGTTGTGGAGCTTCTTTCAAGCTTAAAACCACCGTAGCTTCATTATGACCCACAGTGCGGAGGAATTTTTCAATCTTCTCCATGGGTATTTTCCCCTTTGATTTAATGGTAGGCTTCATCATCCGGTGGGGAAGATACAGTGGATTTTCCTTCGACACTGTAGCAGTTGTATGTGAGGTGGATCCTTCACCTTCTCCATAATTCCACGAAACTGTGCGCAAGCTAACAATAGGATATTGTGCTCTACACGGCAAGTTGATTGGCTCGGGAGCGGCCACTTTCAAAGGATTGTTGCCTCCCTTGAGTTGAATTGTTGGCGTTGTGAGTAATGTATTAATCCCATCAGTTTCAGTGGATATGACTGCTACCACACTCTTCCACTTAGTAGGGTCTGCATCTTCACTTGCACGTAACACAGTGTCGTTATCTACCAAGCGCAGTACACCAATGTCAATCAGATTTTGGATAAGGTGGCAGAGTGCCCAGCATTCTTCTGTACTGTGACCGCGAGACTGGGAGTGATATTGACATACTCCATCAGAGTTGTACCGTCCTGAACGGGGGTTAATTGGAGGTAGAAGGGAACTGATCCTTCCTTCATTGATTAATATATGAAGGATTTCCTCTATAGGTTGGTCCAGATAGGTGAATTCCCTTTTGTTGGCGAAATCCCGACAGGCTTTGGCATTTGCTCTCTTCGTCACTTTGTCTTCCAGCATTTCATTTTCTGAAAGTGACGAGGGAATATTCATGACAAGAGGTAGGAGATTGGCATGCTCTTGGCTGATTAATTGACGTGTCACTTGATGCTGATAAGTCACCAGTTCTGCCAATTATTCAATTTGTTTGCAGAGAGCTTTCATCTTTCGTTCCATTATGAACTGGAACTTGGCATAATCCCATCTGTCATCACCGTCTTTGAGGTGCAGGAAGATTCACAATTTGAAATTGGAACTCGCCCATTGCTCCAATTGATCATGTTGACCTCTTCTTCTTTGTGTTGGAGAGGGTTGTCTTGAACATGAGGTGATCTGGTTTGGTGACCACGATCTCTTCGTTGTCTATCGAGTCCACGAATCTTGTGTTTCAAGGTCCAATCCAATCCCGAGTATCATGTTCAGTGCCCGGCATGATAAGCACATTTCCGAAACAACATTGAAACCCCGTCCATTAGAAATTTGGTGGTGGAAGAAGATGTGTAATTTTCTTCTGTGTTGTCAGAAGATTTAAAATGTTCTCGAGGGTATCCCTTAAGGGTGTAAACACTCGAGGGCGTTTGACTTCTCCACCTTTTGGTATTGGAGGGTTTGTAGATTGTGCTTGAAAGGGAGTGTAGTTTCTCCTTTGAATAGCATATTCGATTGCCTTTTTTGCTCAGTAGTATCGGGAAACATCTTCTTCTTTCTTTTTATGGACCCTCCGAGAGTTGTTCCCATAATTTCAAGATTGGATGTGATCAGCAACAGCTTTGAGTGCAGCTAGGTTGTGAATCTTTTCGGATTTCAATCCCATCTCAGCCATCTCCCCATGTTTGACCATTTCAGAAAATGGTTTGCCGATGCCGGCTAAAACTCTCTCACAGAAGGGAGCTTCTTGTATGTCTATAAAAGTCATGACCATTTCTGATTCTGTCATGGAAGGACTAACTTGGGCAGCCAGGCGTCTCCACCTCTGAGCATACTCTCTGAAAGACTCATTAGACTGTTTCTTGATCTTGGTAATTTGATCTGGATCGGAGCCATCTGAGTTTGAAAGCTGTATTGAGTGAGGAAAGCATGTGCTAGCTCTTCCCAGCTATGGATTTTGGAGTTGTCTAATCTTGTGTACTGATAAGTGGATTTTATATACACGAATCGATATTCATTTCGAGTTTAAATTCGTAGTTATCTTCATGTTTTGTGTTCATTTTTACTCATTTATGTTATTTTATGTGCAGGGTGGTCATGGATGCAAGAGGTGAAGAATGGCGGAGTTTTGGAGTAAAAGTTGAAAAACTCATGAAAGCGAAGAAATCGAGTCGAGGTAGCCTATACCACGGGAAGTGCATTTTTAATTCTTGTACCCCATTTGGTAAGGGGGTCCGTTCTGGATGTGTCCTATTAGGTTTCGACTTCTGCTGGTGCTTGGTTTTTGGGACTCTGTTAGGCGCCTGGACTTTATATGAGGGGACTTCGGCCAGAATATGAAGGGAGCTTGATATTACTTTGATAGATAACAATCATACAACACACTGAGCATAATTCAAGAAGATTTCTAGGATTCAAGTGCAATTTTGGAGGAGTAATTTTCAGAGATTGTCACGACGGTTGCAAATCGAGTCAACGTGAAGGGGTTTTCAATATTCTTCTTCTCTTTAGTCTTATTTGTGATTGAAAGGATGTTTTCAACAAATTATTCAGTTTTTAATTCATTCGTTATGAACTAATTCACTTATTAGACTTGTGATGGATCTTTGGGCGAAATGATGATTCTATAGCTTTGATTTCCAATTCAATAATATATCTTCAGTTTATCTATGTTAATTTGAGCATGAATTTATGAATTGCCTGATCAACAGTTCTTTGTGGATTTGAATGGAATCGAGAAAGGAGATTCGAATCTAGACCTAGTTGATATAGCATGTGTCATGAATTTTGTCAATAGCAGATTTTTGATTATTGTTAAGGTAGAGATACGCTTGACATCACATGTAATCGTATAGAGAGCTTAAGCTTAAACCTTCTTTAATTGCAGTTCACATAGAGATATAGTGAGTTGGTTAATTTAGGTATTTAACGGATTTCTATCTTAATTGTGGATTGATGTTAATACGATATTAGTGCATCGAGAGGTGGCTATTATTACTTTCGTGTTCTTGATTAATAAACTGGGATATTAAATTGAGTTGGAATAAAGGTTTGCAAATCAGAGTGAAGCTCAGGGTGAAATCATAAGTCTAATTCTCCATTAATTGTTTGAAATTCTGGATTTTGATATTGGTGACTGTTTTGTGATAGTTTGTTTATTTATTAACTTAGTTTTTATAATTTAAAACCATTGAATTGATTAGTTTAATAAAATTAGGGTTAATAGAAAATTGATAATTGTGAAGTTAAAATTCTTGCTAATTTGTCCTCGTGGAAACGATACTTTATTCACTACTATATTACTTGTTGACCACGTATACTTGCGTGTTTTGAGCGTATTGATTTTACCCAACAAGTTTTTGGCGCCGTTGCCGGGGAACAATTTAGCCGAGATTTTAATATTTTTTTTTTCGATATCAGTTTAATTAGTCCAGTTTTACTTAAACATTTTTTGTTCTTGTTTCTCCTATTTCAGGTTTTTAATATTGGTTTATGCAAACGCGATCCAAACATCCAGACTTGCTTCCTTTTGAGGACGACATTGAAAAAAGATTTCAGAGGTTGAGTAAGTGGATCGAGGAAACGAGGAACGAATTCAAAAATTCTGATAAGGAAGAAACGATAGCTGCCGAAGACCAGAAACCATTGAGGGATTTTGCAACACCTAGGGTGACTGATCTGCAGTCGAGCATTACCAGGCCTGCAATAGCTGCGAATACTTTTGAAATCAATCCTGGGACCATTCAGATGATGCAGAACTCATGTCAGTTTATGGGAATGGCAAATGACGATCCGAATGAGCATTTAATCAGTTTTCTGGAAATGTGCGACACGTTCAAGTACAATGGGGTGTCGGATGAGGCAGTAAGACTTCGCTTGTTCCCATTCACTTTACGGGACAAGGCGAAGAGTTGGTTACATTCTCTACCGCCTGGATCGATCACTACGTGGGAAGACTTGGCTCAAAAATTTCTTGCCAAATTTTTCCCTCCAGCGAAGACTGCTAAAATGAGGAATGACATCACGATGTTTGAGCAGCAGAATGGGAGTCACTATATGAGGCATGGGAGCGATACAAGGAATTACTCAGAAAGTGCCCACATCATGGATTGCCCAAGTGGTTACAAATGAACACCTTCTATAACGGGCTACATGGGAATGTCAGAACCAGCATTTATGCGGCATCGGGCGGTGCATTCATGGCTAAGAGTTACGAGGACGCCAACAATTTGATCGAAACAATGGCGGCAAATAACTACCAGTGGCCCACAGCAAGATTGACACAGGTGAAGGCGGCTGGGATTTTGGAATTAGATGGAGTGTCAACTATACAAGCACGGATTTCTGCACTGTCCAAGAAGTTTGATACTATGAATGATAAGGTTAATACTTTGACAGGGGCTCAAGTTTAGCAGGTCACGGTAGTATGTGAATTGTGTGCGGGTGATCATCCGTAAATGGATCGGTCTGCTGATTAACCTAGCATCCGCCCAATTCATAGGCAGTTATAACAGAATTCCACAAAATACATACCAAAACACCTACAATCAGGGGAATAGGAACCACCCAAATTTCTCGTGGAGCAATAACCAGCAAACTCATGCTCCACGACCATCATATCCCCCTGGTTTTCAGAGTCACCCACAACCAGTTCAACAGCAGGAAAGGAAATCCGATACGGAGGAAGTGTGGGCAAAGTACATGACTAGCAACGATTTAGCTATGAAGAATCAAGCTATTGCTATCAAAAATATAGAGAATCAGATAGGTCAAATTGTGTTGGCATTGAATAATAGACCAAAAGGAACATTACCTAGCGACACCGAGAGAAATCTGAAGGGAAATCATGAGCAATATCAAGCAGTTATGTTGAGAAGTGGAAAACATCTCGGTGGGAATAGTGCAGAAAATTCAGCAACACCGGAGGAAATAGATGATGACAGTAACGCAGTGGAGGGTAACAAAAATGAGGAAATAAAGTTAAACAATGGAGTAGATTGTTTTTCCTCCACCATGGTTTAAAGAGAGGTCCAAAACAAAATCGAGATAAGCGATTCATAAAGTTTTTAGACGTGTTCAAGAAACTCTAGATTAACATCCCATTCGCATAGGCCCTAGAGAAAATGCCGAGTTATGCGAAGTTTATGAAAGGAATTCTGTCGAGGAAAAAGAAATGGGAAGAATTCAAAATGGTGGCACTAACAGAGGAGTGTAGTGCAGTGTTACAGAAGAAGCTACCACCAAAACTCAAAGACCCGGGGAGCTTTACTATCCCGTGCACGATCGGGAAAATGTCGGTTAACAAATGCTTATGTGATTTGGGGGCGAGTATAAACCTGATGACATTGTCAGTATACTCAGAATTGGGTTTGCCCGTGCCAAAGCCTACAAATATTTCATTGCAGTTGGCGGATAGGTCAGTCACATATCCGAGAGGCATTGTAGAGGACATTCTGGTTAAAGTAGATAAGTTTATATTCCCTGCGGACTTTATCATTCTGGATTTCGATGAAGATAAGAACATCCCGATCATCCTAGGGAGACCTTTCTTGTCTACGGGAAGGACACTCATAGACGTGCAAAAACGAGAACTTACTATGAGAGTCCAAGACCAAGAAATAAAATTCAATGTGTTCAAGGCCATGAAATACCCTACGGACGAGGAAGAGTGTTTTCGAATGGATTTAATTGAGCAAATTACCAGTGAAGATATGAGCAAGAGTTTGATCAATGATCCGTTAGAAACAACTTTATTGGGGGATGAAGAAAAAGACGACCCGGAATTTGTGGACTTATTACAGATGCTAGACTCGTTGCCACTAGTTAGCCGATTCAGAGCACCGGTTGAACCTCTGCACACTGAGGAGACAGTTGAAGAAAAATTGAAACCATCATTGGAGGAGCCACCAACATTGGAACTTAAGCCACTCCCTAAACATCTCAGGTATGCGTATTTAGGCAATTCAAATTCTTTACCTGTAATTATTTCTGTTGCACTTAACGAATTGCAGGAAGAAAAATTACTGAGGGTGCTTAGGGATCACAAATCAGCGATTGGATGGACGATTGCGGATATAAAGGGCATTAGCCCATCATTTTGCATGCACAAGATTCTGATGGAGGAGGATGCAAGACCATCGGTGGAGCATCAACGTCGACTTAACCCAATCATGAAGGAAGTGGTCAAGAAGGAAATTATGAAATTATTGGATCTTGTTAGTATCATATATCCAATTTCAGACAATAAATGGGTTAGTCCGGTTCATTGTGTCTTAGAAGAAAGGGAATAGCGGTGATACAGAATGAGGACAACGAGTTAATTCCAACAAGGACAGTGACAGGTTGGAGGGTGTGCATCGATTATAGGAGATTGAATAAGGTAACCTGAAAAGACCATTTCCTGCTACCTTTTATCGATCAAATGTTAGACAGGTTAGCGGGACATGAGTTTTACTGTTTATTGGATGGATACTCGGGTTATAATCAGATCGCCATCGCTCCTGAGGATCATGAAAAGACAACATTTACATGCCCTTACGGCACATTTGCATCAAGAGGATGTCATTCGGGTTATGCAACGCACCACCAACTTTCTAACGGTGTATGATGGCGATTTTTTCGGATATGGTGGAGAAGAATGTTGAAGTCTTCATGGACGATTTCTCGGTCTATGGAGACAATTTTGATATTTTCCTAGAGAATCTGGTCATGGATTTGCAGCAATGTAAGGATACAAAGCTCATACTCAATTAGGGAAAATGCCACTTCATGGTTGAAGAGGGCATAATTTTGGGCCATAAGGTGTCGGCTCAAGGATTGGAGGTGGACAAGGCAAAGCTGGATACGATCGAGAAACTACCTCCACCGAGCTCAGTTAAGGGTATTAGAAGTTTTCTGGGGCATGCTGGGTTCTACAGGAGGTTCATAAAAGACTTCTCTAAGATTGCAAAACCTCTATGCAGTCTTTTAGAGAAGGATGCCACTTTCAGCTTTACTGCAGAATGCAAGTCCGCGCTTAACCTATTGAAGAAGGAATTAACTACAGCCCCCGTGATAGTCGCACTAGACTGGAAAATGCCTTTTGAGCTTATGTGCGATGCGAGCGATTATGCGGTTGGGGCTGTTTTGGGACAAAGAAGAGACAAGGTGTTTCATGCCATATACTATGCAAGCAAGACACTCACAGAGACTCAAATGAATTACACTACCACGGAAAAGGAATTGTTTGCAGTAGTGTATGCGTTCGATAAATTCTAGACATACTTGATTGGGACTAAGGTGATAGTCTACATGGACCATTCGGCGATTCGGTACCTAATAGCGAAAAAAGATGCTAAGCCACGCCTTATCCGATGGATTCTCCTACTTCAAGAGTTTGATTTAGAAATTAAAGATAGAAATGGGACGGAGAATCAAGTTGCCGACCATTTATCAAGGTTGGAAAATCTGGAGAAAAAGGATGAAGATAGATGCGTGATCAACGAGTCATTCCCGGATGAGCAACTATTTGGGTTAAATGCAGAATATCCGTGGTATGCAGATTTCGAAAATTTTGTGGTAAGCAAATTGCTTCCCCCGGATCTTACACGATAACAGAAAAAGAAGTTTCTTCATGACGTCAATGGTACATGTGGGATGAGCCGTATCTATTCAAACAGTGTGCCGATAAGATGATTCGACGATGTATCCCCTACAGTGAAGTACACAACATACCGCAAGAATGCCACTCATCAGCATATGGTGGACATTATGGGAGTGAGCGCACCGCGGCAAAAGTGCTTCAATCCGGGTTTTATTGGCCGACGTTATTTAAAGACGCCCACCAGTTTGTGAAAACATGTGATAGATGCCAACGGGTGGAAAACATATCTAAATGGAATGAGATGCCCCTTCAAATAATTCTTGTAGTAGAAATCTTTGATGTATGGGGCATCAATTTCATGGGGCCATTCCCGTCGCCTTTGAGCAATCAGTATATTCTACTCGCGGTGGATTACGTCTCGAAATGGGTTAAAGCTGCTACACTACCATCTAACGATGCCAAGGTGGTCCTTAAATTCCTTTAGAAAAACATTTTCACGAGGTTTGGCACGCCAAGAGCAATAATCAGTGATGAAGGTAGTCACTTCTGCAATAAGTCATTTACAGCTCTTTTGGCTAAGTATGGGGTCAACCACAAGGTGGCTACAACGTATCACCCTCAAACTAATGGACAGGTCGAGGTATCAAACAGAGAAGTTAAGAAGATATTGGAAAAAGTCGTAAATCTGAGTCGGAAAGATTGGTCACTTTGGTTGGATGACGCATTATGGGCATACCGGAGTGCATACAAAACACCAATCGGGATGTCACCTTATCAACTCTTATATGGAAAAGCATGTCACTTACCGGTGGAGCTACAACACAAGGCCTACTGGGCCATACAGAAATTGAATTTTGATCAAGCCGTTGTAGGAGAAAATAAGCTACTCCAACTAAATGAGCTCGATGAATTCCGACTCCAAGACTACGAGAATGCCAAGCTATACAAAGAAAAGGTTAAAAGATGGCATGACCAGAAAATTGTGCAACGAACATTCGAGCCGAGACAATCAGTCCTCTTGTTCAACTCACGGCTGCGATTGTTCCCAGGAAAGCTTAAGTCGAGATGGTCGGGACCATTAACTATAAATAGAGTATTTCCCCATAGCGCCGTTGAACTCTACAGTCGTAATCCATTAGAGACGTTCAAAGTCAATGGTCAACGGATTAAACAAATCTTGGGGTGGCGAAGTCGAATGAGGGCGCCAACGCGACATTACCCTCGTAGATACACGAGAAAAGCAGGGTAGTCAAGCTGAACGACTTAAAACCAAGCGCTAACTAGGAGGCAACCCAACATTCCATTTTTTTCCATAGTTACATGTTTAATTGTTAGGATGTAGCTTTTATTAAGCAGTAGTTAGATCTTATCAAGTAAAAGCTTTGCTAAAAATCTCAATGAAACTCCAAGTTGTAATTAATCTAACATATTGCATGTTTATGGTTGTAGGAGGGGTCCAAAGTGAGTAAGAGCAACAACGGGCAAGAAAACAAGCAAAATCGGAGAATTGTGATCTGCACTTTCGGAAGCAAAAAAAATCGAAGTCAGTGGCACCCCCCGCCAAGGCGGACATTTTTGACTTAGCACCCCCCGCCGGGGCTGGGGTCCCAAATCCTGGGCAGACACGGCTGTTAAAAACGCTGCCTTCTAATTCATTCCCCACACACATACGCCTATTCCTTCTCTTGCTCTCACTCTCCCTCAACCTCAATACTTAGCCTCCATACCAACCCACTACTACCCATTACCTACATCAAAAACCTCATCCCCACTACTAATTCCCACGATCTCCACTACCCAAACTACGCAATCACACATTACTCCACCTCTATATATATCACTCCATCTCATCTCTACTTCTTCCCACAATCGATTTTTGAATTAGGGTATTCTGAGAGGTTGTTTTTGACAGCAAATTCGATTACTTACTTGGGGCTCCAACTCATCCATTCCACATACACCAATTTCCAAGTTCAGATTTTAAATTGGGTAACCTACCCCAACTGCACACCAAGTGTTTGATAAATTGACTGAACCACATTTTAGGGGAAGGTAGGGTTTGCTAGCAAGTGTTACCAGCTGAAATTCAATGGCCTCTCAACCGACATCCAAACGCCAATGGGGGGAGAGTTCAAGTGCCGCTAAACCGCCACGAACCTATGATCGCCGAAAATTTGTGAGTGCCACCGCCGCCGATCGGTATGATTACATGCTAACTAAAGCACTTACGCCAGAGCGGGGATTGGCCCCCGAGGGGAATGATGGGGAGATGATGTCTCAAATTTACCAAAAGGGGTGGCTTCACTTCACTGAACATCCGATGCCCGCCGTTGTCAACATTGTCAAGGAATTTTATACAAACGCCAAAGACAAAGCTCCTTTCAAAGCATTTGTGTCGTCGCGTGGTTTCGTTAAGTGACGATGCCATTAATGCTTACTATCAGTTGCGGGTGCCACGACATTGTCAGTATGTACAATTGAGGGATTCTGACCCTGACTATGAGGAGGTCATTACAAACATGACAAAGCTGGGCACATCTTGGATCAAAGGTAGAAAGGGAGGAACGGTGTTCAATAGCAAGGATGTGACGCCCCCAAAACAGGTATATACATCACCCATCTTGGGTCGCCAGATACATGGTACAAAATACAAATACAATCTTAAATATACAACTGTCGTGTAGAATACGACAAGACATATGTTGTGAGTTTTAATAAGAATATTGTCATCTAGACAATATCCACACTCAATGGGGTCCTCATTACATTTATTGTCACACTAATTCACAGAATAGTGAGGACTACTAATGCTATCATCTAGACCATCACTCGCTCCCCACTAGTCCCATTCACGCTCTCATTTCAAGAGAACAGTGAAATAAAGGGTGAGCACAACTAGCCCAGTAAGAATTATCATGACTAAGATAATGCAGAATAATTTATCGTTAGCCTTCAATAGTGTTAAACTAATAAAATATAACAGACATGAAGTTTAACTGCAGCGGAATAAGCAATCCATTAGAAGAGTCAAGTAGAACATAATATCTACTATCTCTTCTAGATTAAGAGTCCATCGTTGATATTTTATTCCTGTACTACTCATCAACAGTTCTTTGTTATACTCAAGACAAATAGAACTTTCATCACTTTTCTTCACCTGAACCACCAAAGATGTTAGTTAAATTCACAATTCATATTTATAATAATGTGAATTAATAGCCCTTATTGCCACAAAGGCTTAATAGAACGTTTACTCAATATCCTTACCCCAAAGGTCAAGATATTCAAATGTAATAACAATGATCATACCAATCATTTGTCTATCTTTGCACTCTGGGCCAAACATATTCAACTATAAAACCAATGGTCATGATCATACCAATCAATTGCTGTCGATTTTTTACTACGGCCAAAGACATTCAATCGTTAACTAATGGTCATGATCCCGCCAATCACATCATTGAATTATCCATGCACTACTGCCAAGGATGTTCGTTAGTATCACTAGTGGTCATGATCATGTCATACACCGTCCATCTTCGCACTACTGGGTTAAAGATATCAAACAATGCATCATCTTTGCACTACAAAGCCAAAGATATTCAACAACATATCATCTTTTGCACTACAAAAGCCAAAGACATACAACGTAAAACCAATAACCAACAACGGATAATAAAGAATGAAATAATAAAAGAATTACATCATGTATGCAATACTTCGCATAGACAGGTTATTCCAACATAATAATAAAACTGGAATAATAAAAGAATTTCACCATGTATGCGGTACTTCGCATAGACAGGTTATTCCAACATAATAATAAAGAATGGAATAACAGAAGAATTTCACCATGCGTGCATAATCCGCATAGATAGGTTATTCAAACAGAATAATAAATAATGGAACCAGGTCATGCGTAATCGCACGCATGGAGATATTCCAACAGAATAAATAAGAATGGAATAACAGCAGAATTCACCATGCATGCGATAGATCGCACAGACAGGTTATTCTAACAGAATAATAAATAATGGAACCAGGTCATGCGTAAATGCACAGACAGGATATTCTGAGAGAATAATAAAGAACGGAATAATAGAAGAATTTCACCATGTATGTGGTACTTCGCATAAACAGGTTATTCCAATATAATAATAAAAAATAGAATAACAGAAGAATTTCACCAAGTATAGGGTATCCCGCGTATACAGTTTATTCCAACAGAATAATAAGAAATGGAATAACAACCCTTACGAGTATTGAAAGAAAATAACTCTCTTCATGAATACGAAAGAATAATACCCCTTACGAGTACAACAAATAATATCCCTTACTTTTGTAAGAAGAGTATTCTGATTGGTAGGGCGAGGATATACTCGAAGAAACTTGTACTACGCTCAAAGCTTTCTTAAACTCTAAAGAAATACGCTCAAGATTATAGAAGAAGAACTCTCTCTATAGTTTCTCTCTCTAGAGTTTCAGTGAATTCGTAAGAAATAATGAAGGAATGAGCTTCTATTTATAGAAAAATAGACTGCATAGTAACTAACTCATGAACGATCCAGATTGATTTACTTTAATCTGACGGTCCATATTTAAAGCAAAATCTTTTAAATAAAATATAATATATTCTATTTATAATCTAATAAAACGAATAACTTTATAAAAGTATTTTGTTTTATATAAAAAGATTTTACTATGCAAAATACTATGCAGGCACTATGCAACACTATGCATAAATTATAATATATTCTATTTATAGAATAACTTTATAAAAGTATTCTGTTTTATATAAAAAGATTTTACTATGCAAAATACTATGCATAATAGAATATAATATATTCTATTTATAAAATAACTTTATAAAAGTATTCTGTTTTATATAAAAAGTTTTTCTGTTTTATTACATTAATAATACCAATAAAACAAAACTTATCACCTTTATTATAATTTCAACCAACGGTCTGAAAAATTAGCACATCTCTTCATGGAATAATATTGTACTCAAAAATGATTTGGACCGAAAAGAAATATATTTTTTGGGTGAATAGCACCCCGACACAAAAAGTGTCTCAAATACCCGAGTGAACAATACTAGAGTGAATAGTAATCAGGTGAATAGTAACCCGTGAATAGTAATTCGTGAATAGTACTTCGACAAAAAAAATACCCCAAATACCCGAGTGAATAATATTCGGATGAATAGTAATTTAGGTGAATAGTAACCCGTGAATAATAACTCGTAAATAGTACTCTAACACAAAAAGTGCCCCAAATACTCGAATGAACAATACTAGAGTTAATAGTAACCGGGTATTTTATGACAACTTGTCTACTTAAAAACAATTTCACATATCACCCTTAACTTTAAACTTTTATCAATTTAACTATTTACCAAAATTGAAAAATCGAATACTTTTATTTAATAAAATTCGGGGTCTCACAATCTCCCCTCCTTATGAAATTTCGCCATCAAAATTTACGTACGTACCTGATATTCGAAGAGATGATAATACCTTGCTTTCTTTTCGGATTGTACCTTCCCGGTAATTTCCTCTCTATCATGATTTTCCATTTCTCATCTCCTGTATTTCAAATATCCTTCTAGAATATAGTTTCAAAATAAGGGTTAATTGACATACCACATAATACCCCTATATTCTGACCGACCAATTAAATAACAAATAAACTTAGGTAGGTCATACTAGTGAAGGAATTCCCCGTCTCTCCGCTCCTAGTTCTTGTCTCACATCTCAGCCAGGGATCATATCCCTAAGCTTTGATACCAACTGTGACGCCCCCAAAACTGGTATCTACATCACCCATCTTGGGTCGCCAGATACATGGAATATAAATACAAATAAAACTTAATAATACAACTGTCGTGTATAATACGACAAGACATAAGCTGGGAATTTTAACAAGAATATTGCCTTCTAGACAATATCCACACCCAATGGGATCATTATTACATTTATTGTCACACTATTTCACAGAATAGTGAGGACTACTAATGTTATCATCTGGACCATCACTCCGTTCCCCGACTAGTCCCAGCTACGTTCTCATTTCCTGAAGAGAATAGTGAAAGAAAGGGTGAGGACAACTAGCCCAGTAAGAATTATCATGACTAAGATAATGCAGAATAATTTATCGTTAGCCTTCAATAGTGTTAAACTGATAAAATATAACAGACATCAAGTTTAACTGCAGCGGAATAAGCAATCCATTAGAAGAGTCAAGTAGAACATAATATCTACTATCTCTTCTAGATTAAGAGTCCATCATTGATATTTTATTCTTGTACTACTCATCAACAGTTCTTTGTTATACTCAAGACAAATAGAACTTTCATCACTTGTCTTCACCTGAACCACCAAAGATGTTAGTTAAATTTATAATTCATATTTATAATAATGTGAATTAACAGTTCCTTCTTGCCACAAAGGCTTAATAGAACGTTTACTCAATATCCTTACCCCAAAGGCTGAAGATATTCAAATGTAATAACAATGATCATACCAATCAGTTGTCTATCTTTGCACTACGGGCCAAAGATATTCAACTATAAAACCAATGGTCATGATCATACCAATCAATTGTCTATTAGTGCACTACGGCCAAAAACATTCAACTGTTAACTAATGGTCATGATCCTGCCAATCACATCATTGAATTATCCATGCACTACGGCCAATGATATTCGTTAGAATCACTAGTGGTCATGATCATGTCATACACCTGTCCATCTTCGCACTAGGGGTTAAAGATATCAAACAACAGATCATCTTTGTAGTACAGGCCAAAGATATTCAACAACATATCATCTTTTCACTACAGGCCAAAGACATACAACTGTAAAACCAATAACCAACAATATAATAAAGAATGAAATAATAAAAGAATTTCACCATGTATGCAGTACTTCGCATAGACAAGTTATTCCAACATAATAATAAAAAATGGAATAATAAAAGAATTTCACCATGTATGCAGTACTTCGCATAGACAGGTTATTCCAACATAATAATAAAGAATGGAATAACAGAAGAATATCACCATGCGTCACGTAATCCACCACACGCAGTTATTCAAATGAATAATAAATAATGGAACCAGTCATGCGTAATCGCATGCGATAAGATATTCCAATGAATAAATAAGAATGGAATAACAACAGAATTCACCATGCATGCGATAGATCGCATTTGCATAAAGAGTTATTCCAATGTAATAATAAATAATGGAACCAGTCACGCGTAAACGCATTGCATGTGATATATTACGAGAGAATAATAAAGAACGGAATAATAGAAGAATTTCACCATGTATGCGTATTGAGATAAATAAAGTTATTCCAATATAATAATAAAAAATGGAATAACAGAAGAATTTCACCAAGTATAGGGTATCCCGCGTATACAGGTTATTCCAACAAAATAATAAGAAATGGAATAACAACCCTTACGAGTATTGAAAGAAAATACCTTTCTTCGTGAATACGAAAGAATAATAGCCCTTACGAGTACAACAAATAATATCCCTTACTTTTGAAAGAAGAGTATTCCGACTGGTAGGGCGAGGATATACTCGAAGAAACTTGTACTACGCTCAAAGCTTTCTTAAACTCTAAAGAAATACGCTCAAGATTATAGAAGAAGAACTCTCTCTATAGTTTCTCTCTCTATAGTGTCAGTGAATTCGTAAGAAATAATGAAGGAATGAGCTTCTATTTATAGAAAAATGGACTGCATAGTAACTAACCCATGAACGGTCCAGATTGATTTACTTTAATCTGACGGTCCATATTTAAAGCAAAATCTTTTAAATAAAATATAATATATTCTATTTATAATCTAATAAAACGAATAACTTTATAAAAGTATTTTATTTTATATAAAAAGATTTTACTATGCAAAACACTATGCAGACATTATGCAACACTATGCATAAAATATAATATATTCTATTTATAGAATAACTTTATAAAAGTTTTCTGTTTTATATAAAAAGATTTTACTATACAAAACACTATGCATAATAGAATATAATATATTCTATTTATAGAATAACTTTATAAAAGTATTCTGTTTTATATAAAAATCTTTTCTGTTTTATTACATTAATAATACCAATAAAACAAAACTTATCACCTTTATTATAATTTCAACCAACGGCCTGAAAAATTAGCATATCTCTTCATGGAATAATATTGTACTCAAAAATGATTTGGACCGAAAAGTAATATATTTTTTGGGTGAATAGTACCCCGACATAAAAAGTGTCTCAAATACCCGAGTGAACAATACTAGAGTGAATAGTAATCGGGTGAATAGTAACTTAAATGAATAGTAATTAAATGAATAGTACTCAAACCACGAAAAATACCCCAAATACCCGAGTGAATAATATTCGGGTGAATAGTAATTTAGGTGAATAGTAACCCATAAATAGTAACTCATGAATAGTACTCTGACACAAAAAGTGCCCCAAATACTCAAGTAAACAATACTAGAGTGAATAGTAACCGGGTATTTTATGACAACTTGTCTACTTAAAAAAAATTCATATATCACCCTTAACTTTAAACTTTTATCAATTTAACTATTTACCAAAATAGAAAATTGAATACTTTTATTTAATAAAATTCGGGGTCTCACAATCTCCCCTCCTTATGAAATTTTGCCCTCGAAATTTATATACGGACCTGATATTCGAAGAGATTAGAATACCTTACTTTCTTTTTGGATTGTACCTTCCCGGTAATTTCCTCTCTATCATGATTTTCCATTTCTCATGTAACGACCCCAAAATTCATACCATTTAAATCTCCACTTCGGTCGTTAACCATACATTAAATCTCAAATTTTACATCATTATTCGATATTAAAAATACTAAAATTACGGAATAATTAAAACTTTTATACATTTCCTTCTGTCTTGCCCTAAATCGTAACCTTTACATTACATCTCTTTGATTCAAATTTATATCATGAATCGTTACAACAAAATGACTATACAAAGTCTTACATCATAAATAGATATCCATATACACTGGATAACTCAACTTACAATTCAACAACATGTTACATTCAAAATCTTACATACATTTCTCACAAAACATAAGTAACCTTCGTGAATATAGATCTCTATAACTCACTTAGTACATATCCTTACCTTAATTTCTTGACCTGCAAAAGTGGTTATTTGTAAGAGTGAGCTCGACAGCCCAGCAAAGTCTAACAGTTTTCATGCATCACATAGCACATAATAACATGCTCGATATACATCTCATTAATGTAACATGGCATACATGCTTTTAATTCACATAGCAAATATAAAGATTGAGTTCCTTACTCAATACTCCTTATTTAACCAAAACAATGCAGTCATAAATTGACTTTAACATTTCATGATTTCAACATGTATAACATATCATACAATTTAAAACAGTTCATCAAGTCCATGTAGAAAATAGGAACCGAAAGACTTGCCTTGATCGTTGTTTACCAATAATAGATTAACAGCTTACAGTTATCTGCACTTCACGTGCCCTACACAATTATATAATCATACACATCAACTATTAGTCACATGACAACACATAGTAATTGTAATATAAACTCTACTCCACATCTCATAATCTTTCCTATTAATTAGCACACCATGTTCAATTTTAATGTGTTAACTTTCAACTTATATCTCACTGTATTTCATATTCGAAGTTCATTCAAGTGCTTAAGTCTTGCTAGGACTACTTATTGGTTTTATATTAAACCCATTTCATATCCTATAATATTCATTTCAATTAAATTGAAACACTTTTTAAGTTCGTTAACACTTGGCATGGCGTTTCGACGTTCATTCGTCACACGCCCCATTTGCCTCTTGTGTAAGCTTACTATGATTCTATAACTTATCTAATACATTATTTATTAATGTTAAGCATCATTATATTTACTAACATACATGTTTTGTAACTTAGGACATCATCTTTTATCGTCAGGAGCACTACACATGCATATGTGCATGCCCGACGCCCTCCGATTGCCCCCAAAAACACAACAGTCCTAAAGATGACCATTTTGACTATTATTACAGACCTCAAATTAAAACAACTTAAAGCATGAAAGTTGTAGGTCTATTCGTCCTCGTTCCGGATCATCTTGAATTAACTCAATCGGAGTTCGTATGAGAAAGTTATGGCCGTTTTACTACAAGAGGCAAAAAGCTGTCTGACTCGGACTTTTGTCCATGCAAGAGAACTAGGCTAACCAGTGGTGCCGCGATGATTAGTGAGATTAGTATTCATGAAACTTCTGTGTTGGGGCTCCATTTTTGGTATTTGAGGCGCCAAAAAACTAATGAGCAAAGCACGAAGACCATTTTTGGTCTGTTTAAGAATTCTATCAACTAATTACATACATATAATTGATGTAATTTACACATAACCTCACCAAGCATACATATATTAACTTAGCACAATTTAAACAACTATTTGAGAGAAGTTAAATCCTTGAAAGTATTGTTTTAAAAACCCAAAACTCCATTGTTTATATTCTTGACACAGTGAACACTGTAACCAAAATTATAAACCCAATTGATTCCTTTTTAACTAAGTTCTCTGTTATTTCATACCCAATTAACATAATCACACTTCAATTTTATAATTAGAATACAATCAATTACTAATTTTGTTATCCTACAAAACATGTTCATACTCATATGTTTTTACTGTAAAAACTCTTTTCTTTCTTTTTGATCGTAATTAGCATACAGTCATATATATAAATATATATATATATATGCTAGTTATAACAATTATCTTTACAAATATATGTAACATCATAACCAATTCTAAAACGTGATTTACATACAATTTTTGTAAAAAATTTATACATAAGTGAAGAACACAGAGACTTAGGCATAATTACGTAAAACATATATACTTACATATATTAAAGTTATAGCCATATACCTTTTGTTGCTTAAAAAAATACTTGTCAACAGAACTTGTTTTAGACAATCACGCACTTAGTTTCCTCTCAAACTCCCTGAACTTTTCCTTTCTCTTTTTTTTCTCTCAGACTTTTCTTGAGGCTTAAGCCAAACAATAGTATACGTAAACTAAAATAAAAGCCAACGCATCGCCTAAACCCAACGTCTTTAAATCGCCATATACTAATGACCCTATTAAAATATCGATTACCAAATATATTATATATTATTTATATTTTGTTTAATTAAATTTATATTACTAATAAATCAAATTTTAAAAATCCAAAAGCCATAGGGCTTTGTTTGGCAAACTAATTTAAAATTAAAGACTTAATATATTTAAGCCTTGTTTGGCAAAATAAATTAAAACTATTTTAATTTATTTAAATAACTCTTTATAACATAGTTATTTGTCATACATTATTTAATAACAATTTATAAAATAATTCATTTAATCACATAACTCAATCCACATATTAATTATTTAACAACTAAATAATTAACTAAATCAAATCAATCTAATTGAACAATTATTTATCCAATAATAAACACATCCAATAAATATTTATAATTTACATTTAAAAAAATCTGGAATGTTACATCTCATCTCTTGTATTTCAAATATAATTCTAGAATATAGTTTCAAAATAAGGGTTAATTGACATACCACATAGTACCCCTATATTCTGACCGACCAATTAAATAACAAATAAACTTAGGTAGGTCATACTAGCGAAGGAATTCCCTGTCTCTCCCCTCCTAGTTCTTGTCTCACATCTCAGCCAGGGATCATATCCATAAGCTTTGATACAAACTGTGACACCCCCAAAACAGGTATCTACATCACCCATCTTGGGTCGCCAGATACATGGTACATAAATACAAATAAAACTTAATAATACAACTATCGTGTATAATACAACAAGACATAAACTGGGAGTTTTAATAAGAATATTGCCTTCTAGACAATATCCACACCCAATGGGGTCCTCATTACATTTATTGTCATACTATTTCACAGAATAGTGAGGACTACTAATGCTATCATCTGGACCATCACTCCGTTCCCCGACTAGTCCCAGCTACGTTCTCATTTCCTGAAGAGAACAGTGAAAGAAAGGGTGAGCACAACTAGCCCAGTAAGAATTATCATGACTAAGATAATGCAGAATAATTTATCGTTAGCCTTCAACAGTGTTAAACTGATACAATATAACAAACATCAAGTTTAACTGCAGCGGAACAAGCAATCCATTAGAAGAGTCAAGTATAACATAATATCTACTATCTCTTCTAGATTAAGAGTCCATCGTTGATATTTTATTCCTGTACTACTCATCAACAGTTCTTTGTTATACTCAAGACAAATAGAACTTTCATCACTTGTCTTCACCTGAACCACCAAAGATGTTAGTTAAATTCACAATTCATATTTATAATAATGTGAATTAACAGTTCCTTCTTGCCACAAAGGCTTAATAGAACGTTTACTCAATATCCTTACCCCAAAGGCTGAAGATATTCAAATGTAATAACAATGATCATACTAATCAGTTGTCTATCTTTTCACTACGGGCCAAAGATATTCAACTATAAAACCAATGGTCATGATCATACCAATCAATTGCCTGTTAGTGCACTACGGCCAAAGACATTTAACTATTAACTAATGGTCATAATCTTGCCAATTACATCATTGAATTATCCATGCACTACGGCCAAGGATGTTCGTTAGTATCACTAGTGGTCATGATCATGTCATACACCTGTCCATCTTCGCACTTCTGGTCAAAGATATCAAACAACGGATCATCTTTGCACTACAGCCAAAGATATTCAACAACATATCATCTTTGCACTACTGAGGCCAAAGACATACAACCAGTAAAACCAATAACCAACAATATAATAAAGAATGAAATAATAAAAGAATTTCACCATGTATATGAAGATTGCATAGACAAAGTTATTCCAAGCATAATAATAAAAAATGGAATAATAAAAGAATTTCACCATGTATGTAGTACTTGATGACAAAGTTATTCCAACATAATAATAAAGAATGGAATAACAGAAGAATTTCACCATACGTGCGTAATCCGCATGCACGGAAAGTTATTCAAACAGAATAATAAATAATGGAACCGGTCATGCGTAATCGCATGCAGACGGGATATTCCAAATGTAATAAATAAGAATGGAATAACAATGAAATTCACCATGCATGTGATAGATCGCATGCAGACGAGTTATTCCAACGAGAATAATAAATAATGGAATCAGTCATGCGTAAACACACGCATGTGATATTCCGGCGGAATAATAAAGAACGGAATAATAGAAGAATTTCACCATGTATGCGGTAGATTGGCGTAAAATAAGTTATTCCAATATAATAATAAAAAATGGAATAACGAAAGAATTTCACCAAGTATAGGGTATCCAGCAGATCACAAAGTTATTCCAATGTAATAATAAGAAATGGAATAACAACCCTTACGAGTATTGAAAAAAAATAACTCTCTTCGTGAATACGAAAGAATAATACCCCTTACGAGTATAACAAATAATATCCCTTACTTTTGAAAGAAGAGTATTCTGATTGGTAGGGCGAGGATATACTCGAAGAAACTTGTACTACGCTCAAAGTTTTCTTAAACTCTAAAGAAATACGCTCAAGATTATAGAAGAAGAACTATCTCTATAGTTTCTCTCTCTAGAGTTTCAGTGAATTCGTAAGAAATAATGAAGGAATGAGCTTCTATTTATAGAAAAATGGACTACATAGTAACTAACTCATGAACGATCCAGTTGATTTACTTTAATCGACGGTCCATATTTAAAAGCAAATCTTTTAAATAATATATAATATATTCTATTTATAATCTAATAAGACGAATAACTTTATAAAAGTATTTTGTTTTATATAAAAGATTTTTACTATGCAAAACACTATATCTGATACACTATGCAACACTATGCATAAAATATAATATATTCTATTTATAAAATAACTTTATAAAAGTATTACATTTTTATAAAAAAGATTTTACTACATAAAATACTATGCATAATAGAATATAATATATTCTATTTATAAAATAACTTTATAAAAGTATTCATTTTATATAAAATCTTTTTCTGCTTTTATTACATTAATAATACCAATAAAACAAAACTTATCACCTTTATTATAATTTCAACCAACGGTCTGAAAAATTAGCACATCTCTTCATGGAATAATATTGTACTCAAAAATGATTTGGACCGAAAAAAAATATATTTTTTGGGTGAATAGTACCCCGACATAAAAAGTGTCTCAAATACCCGAGTGAACATTACTAGAGTGAATAGTAATCGGGTGAATAGTAACCCGTGAATAGTAATTCGTGAATATTACTCCGACACGAAAAATACCCCAAATACCTGAGTGAAAATATTCGGGTGAATAGTAATTTAGGTGAATAGTAATCCGTAAATAGTAACTCGTGAATAGTATTCTGACACAAAAAGTTTCCCAAATACTCGAGTGAACAATACTAGAGTGAATAGTAACCGGGTATTTTATGACAACTTGTCTACTTAAAAAAAAATTCACATATCACCCTTAACTTTAAACTTTTATCAATTTAACTATTTACCAAAATAAAAAAAATTGAATACTTTTATTTAATAAAATTCGGGGTCTCACAAAGGACCTTAGCCGGTATGGAAAAATATGGTACGCAATCTTATGCGCGAAATTGCTTCCGTTCCAACACACTTTGGACATCGCAAAAGAGAAGGTGTTACTGTTATACGCCATTGTGCAAGATTTCATTATTGATGTCGGGGCCATTATCAATTTCTCAATCCGCCGATGCTTACGTGGAAATTTTTTGGGCGATTTGCCACACCCATCACTTATATGTGCGTTGTGCCGCAACGCCGGGTGAGATTTTTTGATGATGAGCCCACTCAAATGTTGCTCGCTTTGCTTGATTCCAGAATGATTGCGGGGTATTCAGTTTGGGCAGAAGGAAAGTCACATCCACGAGGTCTGGGTTTTATTTTTCCATCGGGGTCGGAAGACGAAGTCGATGCCGAAGATACCTCGGGGGATGAGGATGAAGCAATGGGAGATCAAGGAACCGAGCAGGTATCGCAGACCGAGGTAATTTCTAGTCCTCAGTTCCTTGAGTTCCAAAATCAGATGAATGCGCACAATAGGGCAGCACGTCGAGAAATGTGACGATTGGCGATGCGCCAAGATCATATGTTTGATGCCATGAACGCATCTTTCGCTTCACTCAACACCACACTCCAAAGTTTCAACCCGGCGGCTCAATTTCCATATCAACAACCCGGACCATTACCTCGATTTCCTCCAAGTGATTCCGATGAAGAAGGGCACCAACCACCTCCCCAGACTTAGACGATTTCAGGGAAGTCCTCATGCACTTAATTTTTATCCAATGAGGGCATTGTCTTATTTAAGTTTGGGGGAATTATTTGTTTAGTTGCATGCATTTTGGTATTTTTGTTTTCATATCTAGTTTTGCATTATAGATTAGCTATTTGCATAGTAGTTAGGATTTTGCATTGTTTTTATATAAAAAAAAAGAATTTAAAAAATGTGTTTAAATAGTGTGTTTGCATATGTCCAACAGTGTCGCATTTTTCATGTTATTTGTGGGCCAATGATGAGATTGTGAACAAGTTAATCAATATAGTATGGATTATTAGAACTGTGATATAATTTCTGTTATGAATCGATTCTTGGACTTCTTTGAAATCATTATAAAAGGTTAACACTAATAACATCTTTGTTGGTCGATCGATTCAAATTGATACATAAATAGTGTCTAAAGGATAATGCTAGGGTGAACCAGAGAACGACAAGGATAGGCAATAAAGGCTTAAATTAGGCAAGAACCTAAGTTTGGGGGAATATACATGGGGTATATAAGCTTTGTTAAAAAATAGAAAAAAATGAAACATTATGAGTCTTGTGGTGGGTTAAGGAGAAATACTCCCCATAAACACAAGTGTGAGATGGAGCGTAAAACACACTCATCAACCATCTATCAAAAGATTTGCATTTCATTGCATTGCATAGCATGTAGTTTGTTTTGTGCTCGAGGACTAGCACGGTTTAAGTTTGGGGGATTTTGATAAGTGGATTTTATATACATGAATCGATATTCATTTCGAGTTTAAATTCATAGTTATCTTCATGTTGTGTGTTCTTTTTACTCGTTTTATGTTATTTTATGTGTAGGGTGGTCATGGATGCAAGAGGTGAAGAATGGCGGAGTTTTGGAGCAAAAGTGGAAAAACTCATGAAAGCAAAGAAATCAGGAGTCAGTAGCCTAGCCCGCTGGGGCGGGCATTTTTAACCTTGTACCCCTCACCGGGGCGGGGGTCCCGTTTTCTGGATGTGTCCTATTTGGTTTCGACTTCTGCTGGTGCTCGGTTTTTGGGACTCTATTAGGCGCCTGGACTTTATATGAGGGGACTTCGGCCAGAATATGAAGGGAGCTTGATATTACTTTGATAGATAACAATCATACAACATACGGAGCATAATTCAAGAGGATTTCTAGGATTCAAATGCGATTTTGGAGGAGTAATTTTCAGAGATTGTCACGACAGTTGAAAATCGAGTCTACGTGAAAGGGTTTTCAATATTCTTCTTCTCTTTAGTCTTATTTGTGATTGAAAGGATGTTTTCAACAAATTATTCAGTTTTTAATTCATTCGTTATGAACTAATTCACTTATTAGACTTGTGATGAATCTTTGGGCGAAACGATGATTCTATAGCTTTGATTTCTAATTCAATAATATATCTTTAGTTTATCTATGTTAATTTGAGCGTGAATTTATGAATTTCCTGATCAACAGTTCTTTGTGGATTTGAATGGAACCGAGAGAGGAGATTTGAATCTAGACCTAGTTAATATAGCATGTGTCATGAATTTTGTCAATAGCAGATTTTTGATTATTGTTAAGGTAGAGATACGCTTGACATCACATTTAATCGTATAGAGAGCTTAAGCTTAAACCTTCTTTAATTGCAGTTCACATAGAGATATAGTGAGTTGGTTAATTTAGGTGTTTAACGGATTTCTATCTTAATTATGGATTAATGTTAATACGATATTAGTGCATCGAGAGGTGGCTATTATTACTTTCGTGTTCTTGATTAATAAACTGGGATATTAAATTGAGTTGGAATAAAGGTTTGCAAATCAGAGTGAAGCTCAGGGTGAAATCATAAGTCTAATTCTCCATTAATTAATTAAAATTCCGGATTTTGATATTGGTGACTGTTTTGTGATAGTTTGTTTATTTATTAACTTAGTTTTTATAATTTAAAACCATTGAATTGATTAGTTTAATAAAATTAGGGTTAATAGAAAATTGATAATTGTGAAGTTAAAATTCTTGCTAATTTGTCCTCGTGGAAACGATACTTTATTCACTACTATATTACTTGTTGACCACGTATACTTGCGTGTTGTGCGTATTGGCACATAGCTCTTCCCAGCTATGGATTTTGGAGTTGTCTAATCTTATATGTACCCGACAGAACTTCTCCGATTAGACTCTTTTGGAACAATTGCATTACGAGCTTTTCATCCTCCTCCATATAAGATCCAAGTTCTCCAATAAACACCTTTAGATGTGTGTAAGGATCTCCTTACCATCATATTTTTCAAAATCGGGAGTTTTAAATTTTTTGGATAATGAACACCGTGAAAAAATACACAGATCGAGATATGAAACAACGCCGTGTGTTCTAATTTCTTTGATAAGCCAAAGGGTCTCTTCTATTTGGAGGACTTTCTTTTTGATGTCACCAGTGTCTGGATCTCCAGTGGGGTGGGCAGCATCATGAGTTTTGTTGGTCGTATCCAACTGTAGTTCAGGTATGGTAATGACCGGGATTCCTCCTTGTGTGGAGGATTCAGCATGTATGGGTATTTTTGGACCCTGATTAGACTGGTGTAATTCTTTGAGTAGAACAGCCAAATCTGTAATTCGTTTGCTTAATCCGTCGAATTCTTTGCGAGAAACTAGATTAAGTTTAGTCTGGTCGGATGACGACATGATTGACTGTAGGCCTGTTGCCTTTTTGGACTTTTAACGGGTAGTAGGTCCGATTGATTCCTTGCGAAAGACTTGCATAGTTTAGTCTTTAGGGAATGTGTATAATAACATGCTATGTGATGTGTCTATTTTAGGAATTTTATCCTGCAAAACGGATGTCAGCTGTTTGTAACATGTTTCAAAATATGTATGTGTACACATTTCTTCATATTTCTCATTACATGGAGATAGATATGGAATGCAAGTACAAGTAATTTAAAATGAGAGCATGAAGAGACTTTCCTCCATTTTGGGTTTATCAGAGGCTGAACTATCTTAGGTTACTCTCGCGAATTTTTGGCATAAAGTTTCCCAAATCATCGCAATCTACTTGACGGGAAGTTAATCCGGTCTTTCAACTGGAGCGAATTTGGGTGGTGCCTTTTCTGAGCCTTGGAGAATTAGTCTTCTCATGAGTTCAGTAATCAAACACCGACGGGATAGCCTCCTGGTGGAGGGACCACACAACATACATTCACATACATCGCGTCTCAGCGTATGAAAATGATGACATGTGCGAAGCACTAATATCATAAGCAGATATGGTGCGAAGCACTAATATCACAAGCAGATATGGTGCGAAGCACTAATATCACAAGTAGATATGGTGCGAAGCACTAAGTGCAATAAGGAAATGCATTCGTACACATTCATTAAATGTAAATGCAAAATCCACACACAAGCAGATAACAGTTTTGAAAAGATTGTGATAGTGGCTTAAGTCCTCTTACTGGATTCCCCAGCGGAGTCGCCACCTGTCGACGTCGGGATTTTTTGGATGTCCCTTTCCGTTACTTGTTCTTTGGTGTTCTCATTTTAGGTGAGATTTGTTTGAAAAAACAAGTGAAAAAGGTCCGACATATATAATGTCGAGGATGGACTGTTAAGAGTCGCCAGTTGATTTTTTAAATGGTTGTACCAACACAACCGAGAAAAGGTTTGCACATTGACCCAGTGATGTGACACTGCTATACGGGTCGGTGAAACCGAGATTCATTAGGGTCCAGGGACTTGGTTATGCGGGGGGAAGGTGTTACGCACCCCCCGACATCCGTGTTACCACGATGACCGCCTCTTTTCAAGAAACTATTATCTTAATGTGTGTGTGTGTAGGTCAATGTCTTATTAGGGTTTATTAATTTTAAACCTTATCCGATCAATCATTGATCAAAAATTCTATACGGTACAAACACGTATTCTTCAATATAATTATTTTAATTATATTTTCTATCGAATCCCTTTCCAGAAATTAGGGTTAGGGTTTCTAAAGCTGTAAAGTACAACTCTACTCTAAATTTATTAGTCAATACACAAATTGACCCTCTCGAGACTCGTATCACAGAAACTTGTCACAAAATTAATAATCAATATTAATATTAATAAAAAAAAAATTATTCGTAAGATTTTGGTTATTCAAAATCCCGAGTTATCACAAGTCTGCTACCTCACTATTCCAGTATCCAGTCTACTTCTGAGGTAAGGGATATTATTTTGTTCACTATTCATAGGAATTATTTTGTTCCATACTCTATAGTATGTGAGTAATATTATTTCATCTCATATTCCTGATTATACCATCGTTCGGTTAAAGTATTGCTTCTATATTCCGTGAAATTAGTAGAATATCCTTGAAATTTGCACTTCATCTAGTATCGCTTCACAAGGATATTTTCTGCACATTCTTGTTAAATTTTAAGTTTTTCATGCCGGAGTATTTTCCATGAGTACTATCTATTTATACGGTACTATTAACAAAAGTACTATTCACAAGTACTATTCATAAAGTATTATTCATGAGTACTATTTGTAATAACCCGAGATTTCCTAAATAAAATAAATAAGAAAATTTGCGTATAATTTTTTTATTTATTTAATGACGAGAATAAGTGTCAAGTAATGTGAACGATAAATGCGAATATATTTATTACTTGAAAAATTAGAAATAATTTTGGAATAATTAATTACCACAAATTATATTTTTATGGTAATTAATTCTTGTAAGCCGAAATGTTTTTATTAATTATTTTCCATGAAAACATGATTGGAAATAATATATGAAGTGATAATTAGAATTATATAATAAATATTTTATTATATGATTTGTTCGTAATATTTAAGTTAATTATTTTAACTTGATTATTGATGTTGTGTAAGAAAGAGAATTCGTATATGAGATCCAAACCCCGGATTGGGATTGTGATCAAGAGATGAGAATAATAATATTATATTATTGTTAAAATAATTTTACAAAGACCATAAATATGTAATTTATATATGCGATGAGATAATATTGAAAGAAATGACGATCATTGATTAGGTCACATATACGATCAAAGATCTTTGTGAAACCCTAATTATTAAACTCGATTATGAGAAATGACCGAGTGGTGACTGTATATATATGAAGTTATTGTGTATAAGATGCTCAGGTAATTAGAAGAAAACCCTAATTATCATTTGTATGTCGATAATTAGACAAACCCTAATTATTACAACCCTAATTCCTTTGAAGTTAGAGGTCGAATGACTAGCATGTTAGAACATACACGATAATTAGAGAACCCTAATGGTCAATTAGAAACCCTAATTGATGGCGTTAAGAAACCCTAATTATAGAACCCTAATTTTTCAATCGAAAACCCTAATTTTAAATTACCGGGTTTAATTACGATGTTAATGTACATGTGTTTTAATTTACCAAAGATAGAAAGTAATTGGTAAATGATAAGAATTACCATCTAGTGATTAAATACTACATTTAATTGCTATGTACAAGAATGCCCTTGAAACTATATGTAAAATTACCAAAATACCCTTTTTGGTTTATTAGTGTATTATTAGTTGCATTATTGGTGGAATCTTACAAAATCTGGCCACCTACCATATTCTAGAACTTACTTATGGCACTATAACATTACCCACCAATAATCAGCCACTACATTATTGCATCAATCAATTATATGATTTAAAGAGAGAAAGAAAGTGTATTATTTGCACATTTTCTCATATCACTCATCCTAGACCATCTCTCTCTAAAAGTTACGAAATTAGCTTGCTAGATCAGTCTATAATCAAAGCCCAGCCATCACAACAACAAATCATAAGCCAAAATCAGAAAATCAAAGCTTAGAAAAGGTATAAACTCTAGCTTGATTTTTTTCAAACTTTTTGGTGTTAGATATTATGTTTAAATGTTAAAACGTGTTGATTATATTGTCTAAGGATGATCTGGGATGCTAGATGTTGATTCCATAACATTTAGAAGCTCGGATTTGAAGATTCCAAAAATCTAGAAAATTTCATTTCTGTGATTTTTCACCAAATTGCAGAGGCCCTAACTCTTTGCTCGATCATGAGTTTTGTTGTTTAAAAGTTGTTATGTGTAGCCTGATATGTTGTTTTTAAGCTCCAAAAGGAATAAGGTCCATATCTAGTGTGGATCAAAAGTTATTGATGGTCAAAGTGCATTGACCGATCATGAAACCGATTCGAAAAACCGGAAAAAGTTCTAAGTGTCCGTAAAATATTTTTAAGCAAATGTCCTACCTTGTAGATCTCAAGATGTTTGGAGTTTTCATGTTATGAAAGTTGATATGTGTATTCGGTATGGGTCTTTAATCTCCAAAAAGAATCGAGTCCATATCATTGTGGATCAAAAGTTATTTAAGGTCAAAGTGGGTACACTTACAAGATTGACCGAAAATTCTGGCGCGACCGAATTTTCTAAGTGTTGATTTTTCTGACAAGGTTTGACCTTACTTTATCTGCTTGATTTCTTGTTTTTATGATAGTGTTAAATAATAGATCTGTAGTCCTGCATGTATTCTAAAACCTGAAACTTATATATCACACAAACAATACACAGATTTCAAGTTATAAGGACCCAAGTAAGCTGACTCATTGTTCTTCAGTTGAAGAACAGCATTGTCAGACTTTTTGATGGCTAATAACTCTTAGATCTGATGTTGTTTAGTCATGATGTTTGTTGGTAAGTGTAGTATTACATGAGTACTACAAGATCCAAGTATTAGATTGCCCAGAAACGTAATGGATTGAGAATTATTCATGGTCAAACTAGGCACCTTGAAACTGCCTTGTCAGTGTTCTTGAGACTCAAGAACACCTAAGGCGACAGATTTCTGTCGCTAAAGCCTTTAGCGACGGATTCTATTTATTTTTAATTTCTGTAATTTCTGAAAATGATTTAAAAATTAGAAAAATTAGATTTTAATTATTAAAAATACTTATTAAATTCTGAAAAATTATTTTAAATTCCGAAAAATAATATTTAATTATTTTGAGTATATTTCATAAATATTTAATATTTTTGGAATATAAAAGGTATTTATTTATTTAATTATAATATTAAATAAATGATTTAAAAATAGTTTTAATTCATGAAAAATTATTTTATGGTATAAAAAATATTTTAAGTTATTTCCAATGACTTTTAATATTTTGTGATGAATTTCATTAATTAATTAATATTAATGATATTAAAGTTATTTAATGATAATATTAAATAATTTAGTTAAAAATAATTTTAATATTATAAAAATCATTTTAAATGAAATTAAGGTATTTAAAAATATTTTAAGTTATAAAATATAACTTTTAATATTTAAAGGATAATTTCATTAATAATTTAATATTAATGATATTAAGATAATATTAATGATATTTAGTTATTTAATAATTATTATTAAATAAATAGTTTAAAAATGGTTTTATTTATTTAAAAATCATTTAAAGAGGATATTAAGGATTTAAAAATATCTTAAGTTATAATTAATGACTTTTAATATTTGGATAAATAGTAAATTAATATTTAAATATTAATGGTAATTATTTAAAAATGATTTTAATTATTTTAAAAATTATTTAAGGGTAATATAAATGTTTTAAAAATAGTTTGAGTTATTATAAATAACTTTTATATTTTAGCAATGGTTTCATTAATAGTTTAATATAAATTAATTATTAATGATAATGTAATTGTTTAATATTTAAATCATTTAATTATGATTCCGATGTTTGAAAGTGATAGCCGGCCAAACTAGCTGACTTGAGAACCGATTATGAAGTTCTAAATTTGAAGAAGAACACCTATAGTAATGATTATATCACTATAAGCCCGTTAGTGGATGATTTGAATTATTTTAAATTTTTCAATTTCGAAAATTTTGAAAATGATTAAAAATAAAATGTCCGATATTCTGAGATGTTGAAGTGCGAATAAGAGTCTTAGACTCATTAATTACCCAATAAAAGTTGTCGATGCAGCAAAAAAATATCGAACCTTATAAAAGAAAGAAAAGGCTACTTGTAAAAACATGGATGAGATATTTGAAAATGTATAAAATATTTCAAATACGTGAATATGAACTAAAAGTATGATCACCGCGATTATGTGATGACGTGATTAGACTATGTCTTGTTCGTAATAAAAAGATTACTATGTGTTATGATATATTGTTCTAATCGAACGAATGATCCGATTATTGATAGGTTGTGATAAAGAGATAAAACACGAGTTGAGATTTGTAATCAATGAAATCGAGTAAGTATCCTACCTTTGCATTTTCTTTATGCAATGGACATGAGTAAGAGAGTTTCGAATTCTTTTCTATTCCTCTGATTATGTACGCTTTGATTATCAACATGTTAGCTCGAGATATATATTACATTCATTAATTTCTAAATGGTTATACTGATGTCCCCACTTGGATAATCATAGCATTTATTCACATGTTGATACACTTTTTCAAATTACCCGTATATATATATGTTGAATTACATATTATTGTTGAGCAAGATTAAAACCTTCGGGTTTGGAACCGTGCATGTATGAACATCCCTATATGGGAAAATTTTGCGCCCGAGACAAGAATAAAACGATGAATTTCGTTCGAGTTATGTAGTATTGATCAATCTGAGGTACAATGAAATTTGATCACCCTCCGTGCTCCGTAAGTTACGACTTTTATGGATGGATTTACGCTAAACTTTTTCGAAAATGAAAAGAATGTTCATAGTATGTTTCTTAAACACTATTCATGGGTGGAGCCTAATTTCAAGAAATTGAAAGAGAGTTGTTATGTGAATTTTTTTATCAAGATGCATTACTTCACAACTTTCGATTTGTTGTAGAAGTGTTATGTAAAGAGAATACTTATATTCTTTCAGCTTATATATATAATTGCTATTACTTGTTGGGCACTCAAATGCTCATCCTTGCTTAAATTAAATGTTTTCAGTTATGTATGAGCAACCTGAAGGCTCAGGCACGAACAAGGGGAAAGGAAAGTTGTTCGAATGAGTTTGTATTATGAGTTAATGGTTATAGTTAGTAAGACAATGGAATCTATTGTCAGATATTATAAGGAATGTATTTGAAGGTCACGTACCTGAGGAAGTAAACTTTGATGTATGTAAATTAAGTTCGAATGTATTATTATTTAGTATTATTCAGCTTAAAGAAATGGTATCGTGGAGAACCGAGTTCGGGTTGCAAGTACCCGGATTTGGGGTCGCCACACTATTCACAAAGTACTATTCACGGAATACTATTCTCGAAATACTATTCACGGGGTACTATTCACTCGGGTACTATTCACCCGGAGTACTATTCATAACAAAAATTGATTTCTTTTCAGTCCAAATCATTTTTGATACATTATCATTCTTGAATTTAATTCACAAAGCAGTATCATGTTGACAATTTGGACAATATTGAATTCTGGATAAATTACATTATAAATCTTTAAAAATTTATCCTTGAACTTGTTTTATTGAATTCTTATATCATTGTCATCATCCTCATGTTTATATTATGTTGAAAGTCATCCGTGGCCTATAGTGCATAGATGGACATGGTATGATTATGACCAGGGATTATTTGGTATAATCATGACCGTAATGTTACAAATGATGTGGTAAAAGTCCTCATTGGCCCGTAGTGCATTGATGGATAGTTTTTGGCATGATCATGACCATTAATGAATACACGAATATCATTGGCCCATAGTGCATGGATATTTTGTGGTCGTGATACTAAAAAATATCCTTGGCCGTAGTGCAGGGGTGATTCGATGATGTTGATTATTTATTAAGTTGATTCTCAGCGATAAAAGTGATGAAAAATCTTTTAAATCATAGAAGATAGTAGATTTTATGCTCTACTTGACTCTTCTAATGGATTGTTTGTTCCGCTGCAGTTAAACTTGATGTTTGTTATATTTTATCAGTTTAACACCGTTGAAGGCTAACGATAAATTGTTCTGCATTATCTTAGTCATAATATTTCTTACTGGGATAGTTGAGCTCACTCTGTTGCTTTCATTGTTCTCTTCAGGAAATGAGAATGTAGCTGGGACTAGTCGGGGAACGAAGTGACGGTCCAGATGATAGCATTAGTAGTCCTCACTATTTTATGAAATAGTGTGATAATAAATGTATTGAGGACTCCATTTGATTTGAATACTGTCTAGAAGACAATATTCGTATTAAAACTCTCAGTTTATGTTTCATCGTATTTTACACGACAGTTGTATTATTAAGTTGTATTTGAATTTTGTACCATGTATTTGGCGACTCAAGATGAGTGATGTATACCTATTTTGGGGGCATCACACTATGGGCCAAGGATATTCATGTAATCATCAATGGTCATGATTATACCGAATAATCCCTGGTTATAATCATACCAACAACTATCCATCAATGCACTACAGGCTAATGAGAACTTTTACCACATCATTTGTAACATTACGGGTCATGATTATACCGAATGATCCCTGGTCATAATCAACCAATCAATAGTACATCTATGCACGTAAGCCACAGATAAATTTTATCATAATATAAGCATGAGGATGATGACAATTATATAAGAATTCAATTAAAAGCAAGCAAAGGATAAATATTTAAAGATTTATAATTTAATTTATCCAGAATTCAATATTGTCCAAATTGTCAACATGATACTGCTTTGTGGATTAAAATTCAAGAATGATATTGTATCAAAAATGATTTGAACCAAAAAGAAATTAATTTTTGTTATGAATAGTACTCCGGGTGAATATTACCCGAGTGAATAGTATCCCGTGAATAGTACTTTATGAATAGTACTTCGTGAATAGTATCCATGAATAGTACTTTTGTGAATAGTACCGTATAAATGAATAGTATTCATGGACAGTACTCCGGCATGAAAAACATAAAATTTAATAAGAATGTGCAGAAAATATCCTTGTGAAACGATACTAGATGAAGCGCAAATTTCAAGGATATTCTACTAATTTTACGGAGTATAGCAGCAATACTGTGACAGAATGATGGTATAATCAGGAATACGAGACGAAATAATATTACTCACATACTACAGAGTATTGAAGAATATTATTTCTTATGAATACTGAACAAAAATAATATCTTTTACCTCAGAAAAAGACTGGATACTAGAATAGTGGAACAAAAATACTTCTCTTCTACTTTCTCTCTAAAGCTTCTCTCTCTATAATTTCTCTTGTGAGTCTTAGTGAATTGGTGAGAATGAAAGAAGAAATTAGCTTCTATTTATAGGAAACCATAGTTTCGATAATTGCATGTTTTGGGGCTCGAAATATTACAATATAATACCTTCATCTTTTCTTTCATTTTTAATTTAGTCCTGCAAGTATTATCAAACTTGCACCACCTCCTCTAATAGTACATGCATGTGAATCAATAGTACACACATGTGAACAAATAGTTATAAGCATGTGAATTAATAGCAATTAATTGCTCATTTATCCGATTAATTACCTGATTGGTCAATATAACCTCCAGACATCCAGTATTATCGAAATAGATGTCGATTTCCACTAACACTAATAATCCCAACATAATGAAAATATCAATTTTATCTTTAATCAATACGAACTTATTCATCATTAATAATATAACTCACAATATTTAACAACCAGATCATTCCTAGGAAAAAGAAGGCTTTCCGATAAGGATTTCTCCCTATTGGCGCGCAATTAGGTGACCAAACCTCTCATTGACAGAACTTTCTAGACATTATCAATATTACAAATAATAATATGAATAACTTTGTCGTCTCAATTATTGATTTAATAATAATAAATATTATAAAGATGATACTGTGACAATAATTGAATCAATAATATGAAAGATATTATGCAGCAATTACTGTAGCAATAATTGAGTATAACTGAGTGACTTCTCACGTAAGCATCAATAATCAATACCGTGTGCTACTATACAACCACGCGTATTACTGTACTTTTACCACCGGGTAATTCAACAGTTTAACGGCAAAACTTCAACCATTATTTTTATAAAAAGATAATTCTGTCATTTTCTAACTACGACAATACTTCTGTTGTGGGGTCCACCAATGATTGTGCTGTCCTACGAATATTCCCTGTTAAAACGAATATTTCCCGACCAATCGAATACTATATAACCACTTGCTTACTTTGCAAAATTTGAAAATAATACCCACAACTATACCATTATATCAAATCCACACCATAATATTCAAAACTATATTTTGAGAAAAAATAATCTTTATTCGTAAAAGTTGGGGTCTTACAACCTCCCATTCTTATGAAATTTCGTCCTCGAAATTAGGGTGCGTACCTAGTATGTCGAAGAGGTAAGGATACCTTGACTTCATTTCAGATTCTAGCTCCCAGATCATTTCCTCAACATCATGGTTTCTCCACAAAACTTTGACTTGAGGTATAACCTTGGAGCGTAGAATATGATCCTTCTTATCCAAGATTTTAACAAGTACCTCCTCATACGTTAAATCTTCCACTATCTCATCCGGTTCTAATTCAATAATGTGGTTCGGGTCTTTCACATATTTACGTAACATAGATATGTGAAAAAACGTTATGAACACGAGACATACTTTCTGCGTAATGAAGTAGAGTCTATAGGCCACGCCCTACTCGATCGAGGATTAAAATGGGCCAATGAATCGAGGATTGAGCTTTCCCCTCTTTCCAAATCTCGTAACTCCTTTCCATGGAGCAACACGTAACAACGCATGATCTCCAATATTGAATTCCACATCTTTTCGATGAAGATCAGCACAACTCTTTTGTCGATCTTGTGAGGTTTTTATACGTTGTCGGATAGTTTGAATATTTTCCGTAGTCATACGTACCAACTCTGGTCCCAACAACGTTGCTTCACCCACATCATCCCAGCATACTGGAGAACGATACTTTCTTCCATACAACGCCTCAAATGGAGCCATGCCAATACTTGTTTGATAACTGTTGTTGTAGAAAAACTCCACCAATGGTAAGAACTTGTCCCAACTTCCATTGAAGTCAAGGACATAGAGTCTTAATAAATATTCAAGAGTTTGAATAGTCCTCTCCGACTGCCCGTCTGTTTGAGGATGATATGTCGAACTAAATCGTAAATTCGTGCCCATATCTTTTTGCAAACTAACCCAAAATCGTGAAGTGAATCTTGGGTCTCGATCAAAAACTATGAATACTGGAATACCATGCAATCTTACAATCTCGTTTATGTACATACGAGCAAGACGTTCAAGTGTATAAGTTTCTCGTATCGGTAAGAAATGAGCAGACTTGGTCAATCTATCAACAATGACCCAAATCGCATCTATGCCTCGAGAAACCTTGGGAAGACCAGTAACAAAATCTATGGTAATGTGCTCCAACTTCCATTCTAGAATTTCAAGTGGTTGCAATGGACCTTTTGGCACTTGATGCTCCGCCTTGACTCGTTGACAAGTTAGACACCTTGAGATAAACCCCGCTATCTCTCTCTTCATATTGCTCCACCAAAATATATGTCGAAGATCACGATACATTTTGGTACACCCAGGATGGATTGAAAACGGTGTGTTGTGCGCCTCCATCATGATTTTATACTTCAGGTCAGAATCGTTAGGAACACAAAGTCTAGAGTTGACTCGAAGTATTCCTTCTTCATCGATTCTTGCTTCCGGAATAGCACCTTCTTGCACTTTCTTCCTCATACGCATCAGTTCCAGGTCTGTAGCTTGAGCAGCTTTAACTTTATATATTAAAGTCGGTTCTACTCATATATTCGTCATCATCACATGGGTCCCTGGAGTCTTTAACTCTATCTCCATCCTTTGTAAGTCATACAAAATGGGCCTTTGCGTTGACAATATCACAATCGTACCCGCATATGATCTTCTGCTCAATGCGTCAGCTACTACATTCGCTTTTCCAGGATGGTATTGAATGGTATGATCATAATCTTTTAATAGCTCAAGTCATCGTCGTTGTCGCATGTTGAGTTCTTTTTGAGTGAAGAAATATTTGAGGCTTTTATGATCTGTATAGATCTCCACCTTCTCTCCATACAGGTAATGCCTCCAAATCTTAAGCGCAAAAACGATAGCTACCAACTCTAGATCGTGAGTAGGATAATTCCTCTCATATTCTTTGAGTTGTCGTGAGGCATAGGCTATGACTTTCCCATATTGTATGAGAACACATCCTAACCCTTTGCACAAGCATCACCATAGATGACAAATCCTCTCGAGCCGGATGGTATTGTCGAGCAGTCTTTGAAATGAGTCTCCCCTCGAGTTCTTGAAAACTCTTCTCACATTCCTCACTCCAATCGAATTTTGTATCTTTTCGAGTCAGCTGAGTTAATGGAGTAGTGATTCGAGAAAACCCTTCTACGAATCTCCGATAATAACCAGCTAAGCCGAGAAAGCTACGTCTTTCGATCCACCGACTTAGGTTGCTCGACTTTGAATTGCTTCAATTTTTGTCGGGTCAACAGATATTCTATGATTTGATATCACGTGCATAAGGAATGTTACTTCCTCAAACCAGAACTCACATTTCTTCAACTTGGCATATAACTTGTTTTCACGAAGCTTTTGGAGTATCAGCCTCAAGTGTTGCTCATGATCTTCACGGCTTTTAGAGTAAATGAGGATGTCATCAATAAAGACGACCACAAAGTGATCCAAATATTCCTTGAATACTTTGGTTCATCATATCCATGAAGGCGGCGGGAGCATTAGTCAATCCAAAAGACATGACTAGGAATTCGTAATACCCGTACCGAGTTCTGAAAGTAGTCTTTAGAATGTCATCAGTTTTAATCTTCAACTGATGATATCCAGAACGAAGATCGATCTTTGAAAAGAATTTGGCGCCTTGCAACTGGTCAAACAGGACATCAATGCGAGGCAACGGGTACCTATTTTTCATGGTGACATGATTCAACTCTTGATAATCAATACAAAGTCGCATACTTCCATCTTTCTTCTTCACGATTAAAACAGGAGCACCCAAAGAAGACGTACTAGGTCGAATGAAACCGATGTCTAACAATTCTTGCAGTTGGGTCTTTAACTCCTAAAGTTCAATAAGAGCCATTTGATATGGGGATTTGGAAATGAGTTTTGTACCGGGTTCAAGGTCGATACCAAACTCAATTTCACGCTCCGGGGGTAGGCCAGGAAGTTCTTCGGGAAATATCATTCAAATCTGATGTATTTTTGTTTAAATCTGTGACATGAGCTAAGAAAGCTTGACATCCATTTTTCAATAAACGAATAGCTTTATGGCTTGAGATGACCGTGATTGATTTTAATGGTTTGGTCGCTTGAATTCGCATAATAGGTTGATTAGGAATATGAAAGCTAACAACCTTACGAAAATAATCAATTTTAGCATGATGAGTAGTTAACCAATCAATCCCTAGAATCACGTCAAATGCAAGTATTTTTAAGGAGATAAGATCGACAGGTAACGTGCGATTACCGATTTGAATCAAATAAGACTTATAAACAGTGGATGTAATGAAAGTTTCTCCCAACGGAGTTTCAACAGATAAGTCAAAGTCTAATTTCTCTGGAGTCAAATTTAAACGTTGAGCGCAAGTAGGAGAAATAAAAGAATGGATAGAACCAGTATCAAATAAGGTATAGACTTCGCTAGAGTTTATGATTATCTTACCCGTGATCACCTCATTCAGATTCATCCATTTTTGGGAGGTTACGACAAACGCTCTCCCTTGAACTACCAGTTTTGTCTTGTTTGGGACGGCCTTTGATGCCTCCATCCCAGCTGGACTTGACTTCGGTGCACGACAAAATTGGGCAAGGTGACCTTTTCTTCCACAATTATAACACACTTTGGATTGCTGCGTACAGTTCGGACTGATATGTCCCTCCCCTCTGCATTTGTAACATACGATTGGCTGTCGTTCCCTTTCTTTAACAACAGGTGCTGGTAATGACGTCTTTCCATCATTGTTAAATCTCCTCTTCTTGAAATTTCCACTTCTATTATCTTGGCCATGATTACCACCGAAGTGGTTACATTTCTGGCATGTTGATTCCATCCACGTTTGTTGTCACCGCTTCAATGACCGCTACCACTGGTATTATCATTTTGTCGGTTGCTCTCTCTTGATTGGGTTGACTCGTTATCGCGCTACAATAACTGAGCCCTATTTACAACATCTGAATACAAACATTGTTTGTGAGAAATTAGGTATTGACGTATCTCAGGTTTTAAACGTCTTAGAAACATCCGCGTCATTCTCTCCTCATTATCAACCAAGTGGGATGCAAACCGGGACAACTCGGCAAACTTAGCTTCGTACTGTGACACGGTCATATTGTTTTGCTCCAGCTTGATAAACTCTACCTCCTTCATGTGACCGAATACTTTGGAAAGTACTTGTCGTTGAACAATTCTTGGAACTTCTCCCAAGACATCTTCATCTGCGGTAGGTTGAGTCACGCTTCTGGAATTCCCACCAATAATCTGCCTCTTCATGCAACTTAAAGGTGGCAAAGGGAACTTTTTGCTCCTCGGAGCATCCAAAGACATCAAATATCTTGGTGATCTGCTTTATCCACGTCTCCGCCTTAAGTGGTTTTGGCTCTCCAATAAACTCCGGTGGTCCCAGCTCCTTGAACTGTTTAGCGGCGACTGTGATAACCCGAATTTTTATAAGTTATTAAAATAAGAATTTAATAATTAAAATTCTTATTATGAGATGTTTTGAGTTTGAGTATGTATATATATGTGTTACATATTTTGAAATATGTGTTCTGGTGTGAAGAGAAATAGATATTCATATAGTGGGAAAGTGAGGTTTAATAGTTAAGTTAACTATTGAAGAAATTAAATGAATTTTATAATTAGGTTTAAATATTTATTGAATTAAATAAATATTTATAAATAATTTATTTATTGAGAAAAAATAAATAATTTATGAAATTGTGGTATAATAATTTAGTTACATGTGTATGGTAATTAAGTTAAAGCAAAGGTAAATTTTATTCTTTTGAAGATTTAATTTAATGAATTAATTAAATTAAATGAGTTGTTTAATATTAAATAAATTAATTAATTAAATAAAGTGATGTTTCTTATTTATTAATTAAATTAGACATATGTAATTATTTATTAATTATAAGTATAATTATAATTATTATAATTACCATTATAAGTTATTTAAATTAATTAAGCTAAAGTCATTTAAATGAACTAAAATCCAGTGTGACAAAAGTAACTATATAATATAATGCTATTAAAATAATCTAGTATGAGGGAATTTTATGAAGCCAAATACAGCCTTATGACTTTTGGTCTAACATAACTGATGAACATGGGGAGTCTTCAGTTTATTTTTAAGCGTCTTTTATTTTTTTTTATGCCAAGTCTGAGAGAGGGTTTGGAGAGAAGAAGAAACACGAGATTTTTTGAGAAGGAAGAATCATGGTGGTTTTGAGGAGGTCACCATCTCTTGCTTGCTAGCCTCTGAACTAGGGTTTTAAAGGTATATTTTACTTCTAATGTGATGTTTTGAGTTTCCATGACCATTCTCTGTAAATGGTTAAATCATGTTGGATTGATATATATATATATATATATATATATATATGGTGTTATAATCTGTTAATCGTCGTTTGTGAGGGCTATTTGATGATCAAATTCGTGAGAGTTGGGTTGTAGTAAAAGATTTCAAATAAAAGTGTTTATGTTATAGAATATGGCTTAAAAAGTACAAAATTTCATGGTCAATACTTGTTGTAATCTGCGAATTGGTGATGGATTATGTTAGTATGTGAAGAAACAAAAACAACGTAATTTAAATCGTGTCAATTGGTTAAGAAACGAAGTCGTGGCGATCAAATTGGCTAAAAGTGTAAAAAATGAAGAAATTTGGAAAATTAAGGTTTTGATTCTTCAAATATGTGTATATGTAATGTTTATGTATTTGGAATGGTGTATAGCATGTTTATTGATGTTATTACATAAGTTTAGATGTTAAATTTCATGAATTTCTGTAGGAATTGGGTTGGTTTTGGAAGTCGGGAGCTGAAGTAGAGTCTGCTACTGATTTACAGTGCATGTCCGTGTCGCTTGCCATTGTACCACCTGACCCACCAGCAATGTGATACATCATTGGTTTTCTGTGGTGAGTGCAATAGCAGTAAGCGTGTCTTGGTCTTGCATTAAGCTTGGGGCAACGCAGCAATTGCCAGTTCTCGAGCCTACAAGCCTAAGCGAGAAAATCTGTCTATTTGAGGATTGTCAAGTAAGGGTCTAATCTAGTTTAGCATGCAAGATAATGATGTAGAGACATAAGTGAAGAACTTAACCACATGTTAAGTATCAATTAAAAGAAATAACTTGAAAGTATAAAATAAAAATTAAATAATGATAGGAAGGTTAAGTTAATTAATTGGTTTACATCAAAAAGGATGTAGATGCAAGATTGTAAGAACTTGACTAAATGTTATGTAACCATTTGAATGAAGTAATTTAAAAGCATGAGATGGAAGCTGATTTAATTAACTTTAATGAAGATAATACATTAATATAATGTAATATCAAGCTATGGCGACTTAACCAAATGCTAAGTCTTGGTAAAAAGAGAAGTATAAAGAAAATACGAGGCGAAAGGTTAACTAAAATAATGTTAACAACCATTATATATCTAAGGTGATATAAAGGCAAGGTTAAAGACTTAATCAGATGTCAAGTGCAATTAAAGTGGAATGTAATGAGAAAGAAAAGGAATTTTAATGTAATTAAACTGATTGAACAAAGAGATGTCGTAACAAGACTTAAACACTAGATTAAACATCGAGTGACGATTAGAAGGAAATGTTTTGAAATAAAAGGATAAGATGAAGAGTCAATGCAATCTAATTGATTTCATTGTGTATATGTAACTGATGCTTGTATATATGAACTTCTAAACTATTGTAGGATAAACGCAATGCAGTAAGCTGTAGTTGATAAGCAACGAATCAGGTAAGTCTTTCAGTTCCTATTTGCTATGTGAACTTGATGATTAAATGTTTTAAATCTTTATTACAAATAGCATGATGTGTTATATATATGTTGAAAGTATGAAATGTTAAAGTCAACTTATGACTACGTTGATTGAGTAAAGCATGCTGATTGAGTAAGGAACTCAATCTTTATATTTGTTATATGAACTATAGCATGTATGTTATGATAGTCTAATGTTTAAGAGATATATATTGAGCATGTTATTATATGCTACGTGTTGCATGAAAACTGTTAGATTTTGCTGGGCTGTCGAGCTGAACCTTGCAAATAACTATTTTTGCAGGTTAAGGATTGAAGATAACACTATGTGCTACTTGAATGAAGTGGATCAGAAATAATATACGAAGATGTATATTTTAGCTAAAGTTGCAATTTCCTTAAACCATGATTAAGACTCATGAGATGTATTAAATGGTTTATGATGTATAGTTTTATATTAAGTTGTAAAGCTAGAGTTAGAATTATCTAATATGTAAGGGTTATCGGATTAAATTATAGAATTTGATATGATAACAGTGATAAAGCGAATCATAAAATAAGATTGATTCAAAGACATGTAGATGATAAAGGTTTTGATTCAGGGAATTAAAGTAAAAAGACATAAAAGTTTAAATTATTCCGCATTTTATGAAGTTTAACATCGAATAAGGATGTAAAATTAGAAGGTAGATGTGTTATTAACAACCGAAGTTGAAAATTATATTGTATGAATTTTGGGGTCGTTACAGTTGGTATCAAAGCTATAAACATGAATTTGCGAAGAGCCCCAAGCCTTTTTGTGACAACCCCAAAATAGGTCCATTCCATCCAACCCATTCTGAGTCGCCAAATACATGGTACAGAAAACAACTACAACTTTATTACAACAATTGTCGTGCAAAATACAACAACACATATGTTGTGAGTTTTGATACAAATATATACCAACTCTGACTCACATCTCAGCCTTGGATAGCACGTCACCATGACATCTTGTATGATAGTGGCAAAACACCCTTCCAATGTTGGGTTCGCCTCACCCTAGTTGATTAACCAAATATAACTACTAAATGATGTATACAACACACTTTTCTATGCTGTTTAGGGAGAATCTCCACAGCTAGAGACCACCATTCTATTCCCCTGTTATCCCCGCTCGACCCAGCTACACTCTTATTACCTAAAAGGAATTGTGAAGCAAAAAGGTGAGCACAACTAGCTCAGTAAAGAATATCATGACTAAAGATAATTAAATTATCAATAGCCTTCATCAGTAATAAATCAGAGATTTAGAACATATGGTAGATGATAAAACTTTTCAACCATAGTTGCGGTGAACGAAGCAATCCATTAGAAGAGTCAAATAGACCATAAAATCTATTATCTTCTCCATGTTAAAAGTCCACCAACAATGTTTTATCCACAGAACATCAATCAACAATTCATGTCCACAATCACATGTATAACTCATAATCGTAATTGTAGTTCTATATTCCTTTTCTCATCCAGACAAAAGATAATTTTCATCACCAAACATCAAAGATCATGGTTATACCAAATCACGATTCATGTTCATAATCATACTAATAAATTTATCTTTTGCACTACAGTGCCAAAGATATTCATCAACAAGTCATCTTTTGCACTACAGGGCCAAAGATATTCAACAACAGTCATCTTTGCATTCTGAGCCAAAGATATTCATCAACAAATCATCTTTGCACTGGGCCAAAGATATTCAACAACAAGTCATCTTTGCATTACAAGCCAAAGATATTCATCAATAATTCATCTTTTCACTACAAAGCTAAAGATATTCATTATCATTTCATCTTTGCACTACTGAATAAAAGATATTCAACAACAGTCATCTTTGCACTCTCAGCCAAAGATATTCATCAATAATTCATCTTTTACACCACAGCCAAAGATATTCCTCAACAGATTCATATTTGCATTACAGCCAAATATATTCATCAACAGATTTATATTTGCTCTGAGGCCCAAATATATTCATATCTCAAAGAAATATATAATCATTTCATAATTTATATAAACAATAATTATAACCATGTTAATCAATTCATCTTTACACTTAAGCTAAAGATATTCAATTATAAATTCAATGGTCATGATTATACCAGTTAACAATTTATCTTTGCACTACTGGCCAAAGAGAACACATAGTCACGATCATACCAATAATCTACCCATCTTTACACTCAAGTGAAAGAGAAATTTCATCATTAAGGTTATAAGAATGTTATATATGATAATAAAAAATAATATAATCAACATATAGATTTAATCTCAAGAGTAAGATTCATAAATCAATGATTTCATAACACCTTAATCCAAATTTTATAAATCACTTAATAATCTCATAATCTAATATTATTAATACTACCACAATATTTTAATCATTTCTTAAACGTATAAACAATTTATTTTAATTATTTACACTTTACTAATAAATGCATTTAATCATCCTAAAATTCCAAACTCATAAGATTTCATGACCAATAACCAAAACCCTCATCAAAAATCTGCATATACCTCATATATGATTCTCAAGCCATAAAATCATATTTTTCAATTTTCTTACTTCACATAACATATTTAATTCATTTACTCATAACTAGAACATTTTTATGAAAAATACCAAATCAGTTCTAAAAATATTTCTTTTATGGGATTTAGCATAATATAGTCCCATATTGAACATATATTTTTCTCGAAATTTTTAAAATTCATTTACTATTTTTCACATGGCCAAAACCATCGAATATTCAGACATTTATCATAAATTGTACTTTTATCCAAAAATTCCGAAATTTACAGATTATACTGATATTATATAGATGTACTTCCAATAAAAATTTCATCAATTTTGGAGTTAATCACAAGGAGTTATAAGCGGTTACTTTTAAAATAGTTTTTTCTCATAAAATCCATAACTCCTAATCTTTACATCCAAAAATTGCCATTTTTGGACACAATCTACAAAACTCATCAAAATATCATTTCAAATTTTTTTAGAATTTTTGAAGGTTCAGAAAAATTTTGAAATTGAAAAACATAATAACCTTTACATACTAACGACAATATCCCTTACTATCCCTTACCTCAAAACAGCTATAATTTTTATAGAAAATTCAATTTTCTACAACTTTGCAGAAGAAAGTTTTTCCAAATTCCAAACAAAATTGACCAAAATCCACATACCAGACGATTTTACAAAAGCTATAATCAAATTTCGATTAAGAAATGGGGTCCAATTTACACACAAAAACATGTGTTAATCATTTAATGCAACAAAAATACTCTTCCTCCTCATATACTTATATATCACACATTCATTGTAAAAATATCATCATTATTATATTATAATAATATAATAAAATATTATTTTATCAGAAAAGATAAAATATCAATTTTCAACAATTGTCACTTTAAAAATTTTCTCCATCTATATCCACATAAAATGAATATTTTCCTTATCATATAAATCAATAATTAATTATTTACAAATAATATTACAGAATCACAATATTGACAACTGAATAGCCGGTTCTAGGAAAGAGGGGGTTTTCCAATAAGAATTTCTCTTCTTGCGCAAAGAATTAGATGACCAAACCTCTCCTTGACAGAACTTTCTAGACATTGACAATAATGCTATCTAATAATATTATCCAAATAATATGAATTATTGATCCGATAATGGGAAATACTGTGCAGTGACAATTATTGAAACAACAATAATATAAAATATCAACGTAGCAATTATTGAATAAAATAAAATATTGAACAGTAATTACTGTAACAATTATTGAGTAATGCCTTCTTATGAAAAAAAAATTATCATGCTTCATGAATAGTACTCGTGAATAGTAACTCATGAATAGTAACTCGTGAATAGTAACTCGTGAATAGTAACTCGTGAATAGTAACTCATGAATAGTAATTATAAAAAATTGAATACTTTTATTTCATAAAATTCAGGGTCTTACACTTTTGCTGGTGATATTCCTTTAAGGGAAGGCACCGAAGCCAAACTTTCCGTAGGGGACGCCGAGCGAGTCGGTAGCAAGTTGATAGGTATCACTGTGGGGTGCTATGGTTGGAAGTACCATGAGCGTTACAGTTGGTATCAAAGTCGTAGGTTATAAACCTTAAGTAGGAGTACCTTAGGCTATAACCTTAGAGAAGAGAGGTGAAGATAATGAAAGAATAAGCTAAAATAGAGTTTGAACAATAAGAAGTAATTTAAGAAACGTATAGAGAAAAGATTAAAACATGCGTGAGAGGATTCAAAGAAGAATCTCGCAGAGTTATGAGGTTATCCAACTCCAATACTACGAATGTAAGGAATAGACAATGTCTATAAGAAGAGATTGGTAAGGAAGTTAAGAATTAAAAAGTTATATTTAAGTATGGTACAGTTGTACTCTTTAATAGTTAATGTATGGTATCTGGGCTAAACGATTCCTTCATAGAGCGGAGGTATATACGAACTAGCAACTCGGAACCTAGTTTGTTGGTTGTTTGTGGGAAACCACTCAGCATACCATATTAAAACTGTTAGAGACTCGATGTGTACTAAGTATAGAAAATGGATATGTATAATGAAAATATGGAACTCGAATGAAATGTTGAGCAATATAAATGAAGTTAGAAATTCTTAAAGGAGGAATTGTTATATAAACAAGAAAATTCAAGGAAGAATCTTGAAGAGATATAAAGATAAGAAATGGCAATAGCCAAGATAACAAATAAAGTCGTAAATGATGAAAAATGAAAGAAAAAGGATCGTAAAACAAAACGATCACAAGTTAAGAAAAGAATTTTAAGGGAGATGATTATAGAATAATATCACGACGTGATCTGTTTAAGTTATAAAAGAAAGATGGTATGTAATGTTTGAATAATTATAGCTTGATGTTATGAAGATAATGTATTATGATTTAGTACGAGGTAAACTCACGAGAAGTTGTAGATAATGTGATGCGAGGAATTCGTATTGAGCAAGTTAAGAGCAAGTTATGAGTAAGATAGAGTTAGGTGGGGTTTCAATTGAGGACTCATGTGATGGCTGAGTTGTACAAACCTTTGTATGGGCTAGGGTTTTGTGCTTGCACTTGTTTATCACATTGATAATCATTAGAATGTCGATGTCGCGCTATCAATGTATATGTGGTGAAAAGGTGGTTCTTTTCTCATGTGTATATTTGATAGTTAGAAACTATTAAGATTAGTCAGATATTATTAGGATTAGGTGCGGTTCTTAAAACTAATGCATATGATAAGTTTGTGACTCACAATAATATGGTATGTTTTGAACCCCTCAACGAATGGACGCCTATGGTCTGACTAGGATAAGTTCTTAAACTCATACTATTGAGGCAAGTTCCTGAACTTCCAATGTGCGGTAAGTTTGATGAACTATACTAGGGATATAGGAGGACTGTAAGTTGAAATACAAGAATATTTAGTATAAAGATTGAAATTGATGGAGAAAATTAGATATTCCAAATCTTCTAGCTTTGCTAGATTTTCGAAATTTATTGACTTCGTGTCGATGGTTATACTTTTGATTTTTGAAAAAAAAAATGTTGGCTCACACTAGTGAACCAGAGAATTTTTTTTTTAAAACAGTGTTATTATTCGCGTATCTATGTTGTTTGTTTCGGCTAGATAAATAAAAAAATGATTTTTTTTTTCAAAATATTTTTTAATTATATGTATCGGGTGATATGATAAACGATGAAGTCATCAATGCAATGGAACCTGGTGTTGGATGTGATCATATGATCGTCAGCCCACTATGGTGAGATGTAGTATGACAACGTCATAATCATGACGCCATAAAAAGATTTTTGAGATTTCTTTAAGATATGAGAATATATATATATATATATATATATATATATATATATATATATATATATTTCGATGATGTCTGAATTGTTGTAGAAGTCTATGCTATTTGATTCAGCTAGACGAATATTGAAAGGTGTTCATGAAATTCAAGCGTTTCTTGAGAAGTAATACGTTGTGCACGACGTAGGGGTACGATAGGCTGATCACCTAGAGTACTTGCAGAGAGTGTTTTCGATGCGTGTGATTGCTAAACATTACATTAAAGATGGTTTACAGTGGTGATGCACTATTAAACCTGGAGAAGAGTTCAGGGTCCGTATAGTCTTATGACTGTTAAAGGTTCAAGTCGAGATACTTGATAACCTAGGGACGTAGTTCAAGGTCTTGTGACCCCTCAGCATGATTCGAGAATCTTTTAGATTCTTGAGTTATTCATACTGCTTCCCAATTATTGAGTAATTGTGGAAGATTCTTGTTCTTCTGAAAGGTGAAAGTGGAAAGGATGAGAAAATTAAGCAAAACATAATAATTTCAAGAAAGAATTGAAATTACAGAAAGAAGAGAAATGTAAAACTCTTAGAAGAGGATGAGGTGAGGAATATGGTGGTCTTAGAAAGATCTTTAGAGAAAGAATTGGTTGTAGAACCTAATGAATAAATATGTAACGCCCGAGAATTTTGAATTTTCAATGAATTAAATTTTTATTTGATTATGTGAATTAAATGAAATTAATTGATTTGTTATATGAGTACGATGTTCGAAGGTCGTTCTATAATCTAGAACATATGGATGTGGTTAGTATTCTGGCTTTGTGCTAGAATTAATTGTTGTGAATTATCAAGACAAGAACGAAGGTTTTCTGGGATTGTTTGCGTAAAAACACTATTCATCCGATGTCGTTCGTAGCTAAGGTTTGAAATTCTGAGAAATGCGTAATGTTAGAATATAACGATATTATGGAATATCCAATAATATTTTCGTTATGGCAAACGAAGTTTTTACCTGCGGACTTAAAACCTAAGGGTTTGTGAAAGAGGTTTCCGAAAGGGAAATGAAATGCGTTGTAAGACCCCAACTTTTTAATAAAAAATAAATTTTCTATAAATATCATTTTTGAATATTATGGAGTAAATTTGATATAATGTTATAGTTGTGGGTAATATTTACAAATTTTGCAAAGTATGCAAGTTGTCATATTATATTCGATTGGTCGGGAAATATTCTTTTTGTCAGGGAATATCCGTACGACGATACAATCATTGGTGGACCCCACAACAGAATTATTGTCAGATTGAGAAAATGACAAAAATATTTTATGAAAATAACGGCGGAAGTTTTACCATTAATACTGTTGAACTACTCGGTGTTAAAAGTACAGTAATATGCGCGGTTGCATAGTAGCACACAGTATTGATTATTGATGCTTACGTGAGAAGTCACTCAGTTTTGTTCAATTATTGCTACAGTAATTGTTGCATAATATCTCACGATTTGATTCAATTATTGTTAATATTTTATATATTATTAAATCATGAGACGACAAAGTTATTAATATTATTATTTGCAATATTAACGATGTCTAGAAGTTCTGTCAAGGAGAGGTTTGGTCACCTAATTGCGCGCCAATAGGAGAAATCCTTATTGGAAAGCCCCCTCTTTCATGGGAACGACCTGGTCGATTAATATTGTAAATTATAATAAAGGTGATAAATGTTGTTAAAATTATTAAGGTGATTTTTATGAAGTTTTGCTTATTTTATGGACCCCCATTTATCCATTTTTCAAAATAATCGGTAGAAAATTATTTAAAGGTGGGGCCCACATGTGGGGCCCATATGTGTTGAAAAATTTATTTTGGAAATGGGGGTGGGAGAGAGTTACGTATAGGGGAGAGAGTTTATATATATAAGATTGTGATGTGTGTGTAGATATATAATATTATATGTGTGAGTGGAGAGTGGTGGGAGAAAAGAAAGAGTGAAAGTGATGTGTGTGAGTGAAAAATGGTGGGAAAAATGATGTGGCTTTACAAAAGGTAATTAGTATTATATGTATATATATGTTTATAACATGTGTGGGTTATATATATATATATATATATATATATATATATATATATATGTGTGTGTGTGTGTGTGTGTGTGTATTATAATTTTGCTTTATTCTTATTGGTTGGTTGATTGACAAATTGTGTGTGTGGGTTATATATATATATATATATATATATATATATATATATATATATATATATATATGTATTATAATGTTGCTTTATTCTTATTGGTTGGTTGATTGACAAATTGGGTGTGTGTGAGTTATTAAAAAAAATTCATCCGATTGCATAACTGTTGCATTACACAGTACCTTTCCATTCTCCTATAAATAGAAACTCATTCCTTCATTATTTCTTACGAATTTACTGAAACTCTAGAGAGAGAGAAATTATAGAGAAACTATAGAAAAGTATTCTGCTACTTCCCTACTCTTATATCCAGTTTCTTTTACGGTAAGGGGTATTATTTCTTTTGTATTCATGAAGAGAACTTCTGTTATTCCATTATTTATTATTCGGTTGGAATAACCTGTATACGCGGGCTACCCTATACTTGGTGAAATTCTTCTGTTATTCCATTCGTTATTATTCTGTTGGAATATCTTGTACATCGTTTTTCTGTAGGACTGATTCCGCCTCTTTATTATTACATTGGAATATCCATGCATGCGTTTTTTACCGGACCTAATTCCGTCTTTATTATTCATTTGGAATATCCTCATCATGAGTTTTACACCGACCTAATTCCGTCTTTTATTATTACATTTAGAATATCCCATGCATGCGTTTTACACCGGACTGATTACATCTTTATTATTACATTAGAATATCCATGCATGCGTTTCTGCCGGACTGGTTCCGTTAATTATTATTCTGTTGGAATAACCTGTTTGTGCGGTCTATCGCATGCCTAGTGATTTCTTTTGTTATTCCATTCTTTATTACACTCAGTTGGTTAAAGTTTTGACTTCTATACTCCATGAAATGAGTGGAATATCCTTTATATTTGCGTTTCATCTAGTATCTTTTCATGGAAATATTCTTCTGAGCATTCTTGAATTTTACTCTATAAAGCAGTATCATGTTGACAATTTGGACGTTATTGGTTCCTGGATAAATTAATTCTTGAACATGTTTTATTGAATTCTTATATCATTGTCATCATCCTCATGTTTATATTATGTTGAAAGTCATCTGTGGCCTGTAGTTCATAGATGGACTTGGTATGATTATGACCAGGGATTATGCGGTGTAATCATGACCGTAATGTTACAAATGATGTGGAAAAAGTCCTCATTGGCCCGTAGTGCATTGATGGACAGTTGTTGGCATGATCATGACCATTGATGAATATACAAATATTCCTGGCTTGTAGTGCATGGATAATTGTGGTCGTGATACAAAAGAATATCCTTGGCCATAGTGCAGGGGTGATTCGATGATGTGGATTATTTATTAAGTTGAGTCCCGGCGATAACAGTGATGAAAAACCTTTTAAATGGATTGCTTGATCCGCTGCAGTTAAACTTGATGTCTATTGTATTTTATCAGTTTAACATTGTTGAAGACTAATGATAATTTATTCTGCATTATCTTAGTCATAATATTTCTTATTGGGCTAGTTGAGCTCACCCTTTCTTTCACTGTTCTCTTCAGGAAATGAGAATATAGCTGGGACGAGTCAGGGAACGGAGTGATGGACCAGATGATAGTATTAGTAGTCTTCACTATTCTGTTAAATAGTGTGTCAATAAATGTAATGAGGACTTATTCTTAGAGTGGATATTGTCTAGAAGACAATATTTGTATTAAAACTCACAGCTTCCTTGTTGTATATTAAAGATAGTATTTGTATTCATGCCATGTATTTGGCGACTCGTAATAGATGATGTATCTGGATTTTGGGGGCGCCACGGTTGGTATCAAAGCTTAGGATATGATCCCCTGGTGAGATGTGAGACAAGAACTAGGAGGGGAGAGACGGGGAATTCTTTCGCTAGTATGACCTACCTAAGTTTATTTGGTATTTAATTGGTTGGTCAGAGTATAGGGATAATATATGATATGTTATTTAACTCTTGTTTTGTGGCGATGATTTGAAAATGGCATCCAGAATGTTGAGAACATCAATGGAGCATGAGGAGACCGTTGAGTCTCCACGGATCAATAGTCAGGATAATGTGCATCAGGAAGGCGACAATCCTCAGGCATACAACAACACTGACCAAATGATGAACGATGGAATGTTCAGAGGCTTTATGCAATTCATGCAACATCATGCAAGAGCGGCTCCTGTCCAAAATGCAGGTGGAAATACTAGCATCTCTCGGACGGTCACCGCTAAACAGTTCAAGGAGCTGGGACCACCGGAGTTTATTGGAGAGCCAAAACCACTTAAGGCGGAAGCATGGATAAAGCAGATCACTAAGATATTTGATATCTTGGGATGATCTGAGGAGCAAAAGGTTCCCTTTGCCACCTTTATGTTGCGAGGAGAGGCAGATTACTGGTGGGAATTGGTAAAGCGTACTTAACCTGCCGCACTGAAGATGACTTGGGAGAAGTTCCAAGAATTGTTCAACGACAAGTAATTTCCCAAAAGTATTCGTCACAAGAAAGAAGTAGAATTCATCAAGCTTGAGCAAAACTACATGACCGTATCGCAGTACGAAGCCAAGTTTGCCAAGTTGTCCCGGTTTGCATCCCATTTGGTTGATAATGAGGAAAGAATGACGCGAATGTTTTTAAGAGGTTTGAAACCGGAGATACGTCAATATCTTATTTTTCATAAACTGTGTTTGTATTCAGATGTTGTAAATAGGGCTCAGTTATTGGAGCGCGTAATGAGTCAACGCAATTAAAAGAGAGCAGCCGACAAAATGATAATACCGGTGAGAGCAGTCATCGAAGCGGTGACAACAAGCGTGGAGGGAATCAACCGGCCAGAAATGGTAATCACTTCGGTGGTAAACAATAAGAATGGACATTTCAAGAAGAGGAGATTGAACAATGATGGAAAGACGTCAGCACCAGCACCCATTGTTAAGGAAGGAGAACGACCACCTATTATATGCTTCAAATACAGAGGGGAGGGACACATCAGTCCAAACTATGCGATGTTGTCCAAAGCATGTTTTAATTGTGGAAGAGAAGGTCACCTAGCCCGATTTTGTCGTTCACCGAAGATAAGTTCAGCTAGGATGGAGGCACCAAAGGCTGTCCCAGAAAAGTCAAAGTCGGTAGTGCAAGGAAGAGCGTTTGTTGTGACCTCCCAGAAAGCAAGGAACCCGAACGAGGTCATCACGGGTAAGCTTATCATAAACTCTAGCGAAGTTTATACCTTATTTGATACCGGTTCTACCCATTCTTTTATTTCTCCTACTTGCGCTCAACGTTTAAATTTGACTCCGGAGAAATTGGACTTTGACTTATCTGTGGAAACTCCGTTGGGAGAAACCTTCATTACATCCACTGTTTATAAGTCTTATTTGGTTCAAATTGGTATCCTTACATTACCTGTCGATCTTATTTCATTAAAAATACTTGCATTTGATGTGATTCTAGGGATTGATTAGTTAACTACTCATCATGCAAAAATTGATTATTTTCGTAAGGTTGTTAGCTTTCATATTCCTAACCAACCTATTATGCGAATTCAAGCAACCAAACTATTAAAATCAATCACTGTCATCTCAAGCCATAAAGCTATTCGTTTATTGAAAAATGGATGTCAAGCTTTCTTAGCTCATGTCACGGATCTAAACAAAAATACGTCAGTTTTGAATGATATTTCTATTGTTAATGAATTTCCGACGTATTCTCAAAGAACTTCTGGCCTACCCCCAGAGCGTGAAATTGAATTTTGTATCGACCTTGAACCCGGTAAAAACCCATTTCCAAAGCCCCATATCGAATGGCTCCTATTCAACTTCAGGAGTTAAAGACCCAACTGCAGGAATTGTTAGACATTGGCTTTATTCGTCCTAGTACTTCTCCTTGGGGTGCTCTGTTTCTATTCGTGAAGAAGAAAGATGGGAGTATGCTACTTTGTATTGATTATCTGGAGTTGAATCATGTCACCATCAAAAATAGGTACCCATTGCCACGTATTGATGACCTGCTTTGACCAACTTGGCAAGGCGCCAAATTCTTTTCAAAGATTGATCTTCGTTTGGATATCACCAATTGAAGATTAGAACCGATGACATTCCAAAGACGGCTTTCAGAACTCGGTACGAGCATTATGAATTCCTAGTCATGTCTTTTGGATTGACTAATGCTCCTGCTGCCTTCGTGGATATGATGAACCGAGTATTCAAGGAATATTTGGATCACTTTGTGGTCATCTTTATTGATGACATCCTTATTTATTCCAAAAGCCGTGCAGATCATGAACAACACTTGAGGCTGATACTCCAAAAGCTTCGTGAATATAAGCTTTATGCCAAGTTGAAGAAATGCGAGTTCTGGCGTGAGGAAGTAGCATTCCTTGGGCACGTGGTATCAAGTCATGGAATATTTGTTGACCCAGCAAAGATTGAAGCTATTTAAAGCTGGGAGAAACCCAAATCAGTGACCGAAGTACGTAGCTTTCTCGGTTTAGCTGGTTATTATCGGAGATTCGTGGAAGGATTTTCTCGAATCGCTACTCCATTAACTCAAATGACTTTTAAAGATACAAAATTTGGTTGGAGCGAGGAATGTGAGAAGAGTTTTCAAGAACTCAAGAGGAGACTCATTTCAAAGACTGTTCGACAAATACCATCCGCCTCGGAGGGATTTGTCATCTCTGATGATGCTTCGAGCAAAGGTTAGGATGTGTTCTCATGCAACATGGGAAAGTCGAGCCTATGCCTCAAGACAACTCAAAGAATATGAGAGGAATTATCCTACTCATGATCTAGAGTTGGCAGTTGTTGTCTTCGCACTTAAAATTTGGAGGCATTACTTGTATGGGGAGAAAGTGGAGATCTTTACGGATCATAAAAGCCTCAAATATTTCTTCACTCAAAAGGAACTCAACATGCGACAACGACGTTAGCTTGAATTGTTAAACGATTATGAGCATACCATCCTGGAAAAGCAAACGTGGTAGCTGACGCATTGAGTAGAAGATCATATGCGGGTACGAGTGCGATATTGTCAACGCAAAGGCCCATTTTGTGTGACTTGCAAAGGATGGAGATAGAGATAAAGACTCCAGGGACCCATGTGATGATGGCGAATATACTATTAGAACCGACTTTAATTGATAAAGTTAAAGCTGCTCAAGTTACAGATCTGGAGCTTATGCGTATGAGGAAGAAAATGCAAGAAGGTGCTATGACGGAAGCAAGAATCGATGAAGAAGGAATACTTCGAGTCAACTCTAGACTTTGTGTTCCTAACGACCCTAATTTAAAGTATAAAATCGTGATGGAGGCGCACAACACACCGTTTGCAATCCATCCTGGAAGTACCAAAATGTATCGTGATCTTCGTCATACATTTTGGTGGAGCAATATGAAGAGAGAGATAGCGCTGTTTATTTCAAGGTGTCTAATTTATCAACGAGTCAAGGCGGAGCATCAAGTACCAAAAGGTCCATTGCAACCACTTAAAATTCCAGAATGGAAGTGGGAGCACATTACCATGGATTTCATTACTGGTCTTCCCAAGGTTTCTCAAGGCATTGATGCAATTTGGGTCTTGTTGATAGATTGACCAAGTCTGCTCACTTCTTACCAATACGAGAAACTTATACACTTGAACGTCTTGCTCGTATGTACATAAACGAGATTGTAAGATCGCATGGTATGCCATATCCATAGTTTCGATCGAGACCCAAGATTCACTTCACGATTTTGGGTTAGTTTACAAAAAGCTATGGAGCGCGGATTTACGATTTAGTTCTGACATATCATCCTCGAGACGGATGGACAATCGAGAGGACTATTCAAACTCGTGAAGATTTATTAAGACTCGTGTCCTTGACTTCAAGGAAGTTGGGATAAGTTCTTACCATTGGTGGAGTTTTCCTACAACAACGGCTTATCAAGCAAGTATTGGCATGGCTCCATTCGAGACGTTGTATGGAAGAAAGTGTCGTTTCTCGGTATGTTGGGATGAGGTGGGTGAAGCAATGTTGTTGGGACTGGAGTTGGTACATATGACTACGGAAAAGATTCAAACGATCCGACAACGTATAAAAACCTCACAAGATCGACAAAAGAGTTATGATGATCTTCATCGAAAGGACGTAGAATTCGATATTGGAGATCATGTGTTGTTACGTGTTGCTCCATGGAAAGGAGTTACAAGATTTGGAAAGAGAGGGAAGCTAAATCCTCGATTCATTGGCCCATTTTTAATCCTCGATCGAGTAGGAACTGTAGCCTATAGACTTTCCTTACCGCCAACTATGTCTCGTGTTCATAACGTTTTTCATATATCCATGTTACGTAAATATGTGAAAGATCCGAACAACATTATTGAGTTAGAACCGGACAAAATAGCGGAGAACTTAACGTATGAAGAGGTTCATATTCAAATCTTGGATAAGAAGGAACATATTTTACGCTCCAAGGTTATACCTCAAGTCAAAGTTTTGTGGAGAAACCACGATGTTGAGGAAATGACCTGGGAGTTAGAATCTGAAATGAAATCAAGGTATCCTTACCTCTTCGATATACCAAGTACGTACCCTAATTTCGAGGGCAAAATTTCATAAGAAGGGGAGGTTGTAAGACCCCAACTTTTTAATAAAAAAATGAATTTTCATTATTTTTGAATATTATGGAGTAAATTTGATGTAATGTTATAGTTGTGGGTAATATTTACAAATTTTGCAAAGTATGCAAGTTGTCATATTATATTCGATTGGTCGAGAAATATTCTTTTTGTTAGGGAATATTCGTACGACGGTACAATCATTGGTGGACCCCACAACAGAATTACTATCGGATTGAGAAAACGACAAAAATATTTTATGAAAATAATTAATGGAAGTTTTACCGTTAATCTTGTTGAACTACCCGTGTTAAAGTACACGATGATATCTGGCGTGGTTGCATAGTAGCATACGGTATTGATTATTGATGCTTACGTGAGAAGTCACTCAATTTTGTTCAATTATTGCTACAGTAATTGCTGCATAATATCTCACGATTTGATTCAATTATTGTCAATATTTTATATATTATTAAATCAATAATTGAGACGACAAAGTTATTAATATTATTATTTGCAATATTAACGATGTCTAGAAGTTACATCAAGAGAGGTTTGGTCACCTAATGGCGCTTTTGATAGGAGAAAATCCTTATTGAAAGCCCTCTTTCTCCTGGAACGACACAGTCGATTAATATTGTGAATTATACTAAAGGTGATAAATATTGTTAAAATTATTAAGGTGATTTTTATGAAGTTTTGCTTATTTTATGGACCCCCATTTATCCATTTTTCAAAATAATCGGTAGAAAATTATTTAAAGGTGGGGCCCACATGTGGGGCCCATATGTGTTGAAAAATTTATTTTGGAAATGGGGGTGGGAGAGAGTTACGTATAGGGGAGGGAGTTTATATATATAAGATTGTGATGTGTGTGTAGATATATAATATTATATGTGTGAGTGGAGAGTGGGGGGAGAAAAGAAAGAGTGAAAGTGATGTGTGTGAGTGGAAAATGGTGGGGGAAATGATGTGGCATTACAAAAGGTAATTAGTATTATATGTATATATATGTTTATAACATGTGTGGGTTATATATATATATATATATATATATATATATATATATATATATATGTATATGTATTATAATTTTGCTTTATTCTTATTGGTTGGTCGATTGACAAATTGTGTGTGTGGGTTATATATATATATATGTATTATAATGTTGCTTTATTCTTATTGGTTGGTTGATTGACAAATTGGGTGTGTGTGAGTTATAAAAAAAATTCATCCGATTGCATAACTGTTGCATTACACAGTGCCTTTCCATTCTCCTATAAATAGAAACTCATTCCTTCATTATTTCTTAAAAATTCACTGAAACTCTAGAGAGAGAAATTATAGAGAAACTATAGAAAAGTATTCTGCTACTTCCCTACTCTTATATCCAGTTTCTTTTACGGTAAGGGGTATTATTTCTTTTGTATTCATGAAGAGAACTTCTGTTATTCCATTATTTATTATTCGGTTGGAATAACTTGTATACGCGGGCTACCTTATACTTGGTGAAATTCTTCTATTATTCCATTCGTTATTATTTTGTTGGAATATCTTGTCTATGCGTTTTACGCCGGACCTGATTCCGTCTTGATTATTCTGTTAGAATATCCTGTCTATGCATTTTACGCTGGACCTAATTTCGTCTTTATTATTCTGTTAGAATATCATATACTATACATGCGTTTTATGGCGGGACTGATTCCGTCTTTTTATTATTACATTGGAATATCCTCATGCATGCATTTTACCGGACTGGTTCCGTTAATTATTATTCATTGGAATAACTTTGCATGTGCGGCCTATCGCATGCTGGTGATTTCTTTTGTTATTCCATTCCTTATTATACTCAATTGGTTAAAGTTTTGACTTCTATACTCCATGAAATTAGTGGAATATCCTTTATATTTGCGCTTCATCCAAAGATCTTTTCATGAAAATATTCTTCCGAGCATTCTTGAATTTTACTCTACAAAAGCGATGTCATGTTGACAATTTGGACATTATTGGTTCCTGGATAAATTAATTCTTGAACTTGTTTTATTGAATTCTTATCATTGTCATCATCCTCATGTTTATATTATGTTGAAAGTCATCTGTGGCCTATAGTGCATAGATGGACTTGGTATGATTATGACCAGGGATTATTCGGTGTAATCATGACCGTAATGTTATAAATGATGTGGAAAAAGTCCTCATTGGCCCGTAGTGCATTGATGGACAGTTGTTGGCATGATCTTGACAATTGATGAATATACAAATATTCCTGGCCCGTAGTCCATGGATAATTATGGTCGTGATACAAAAGAATATCCTTGGCCATAATGCAGGGGTGATTCGATGATGTGGATTATTTATTAAGCTGAGTCCCAGCGATAACAGTGATGAAAAACCTTTTAAATCATAAAAGATAGTAGATTTTATTTTCTACTTGACTCTTTTAATGGATTGCTTAATCCGCTGCAGTTAAACTTGATGTCTATTGTATTTTATCAGTTTAACATTGTTGAAGACTAATGATAATTTATTCTGCATTATCTTAGTCATAATATTTCTTACTAGGCTAGTTGAACTCACCCTTTTTTTCACTGTTCTCTTCAGGAAATGAGAATATAATTGGGACGAGTAGAGGAACGGAGTGATGGACCAAATGATAGTATTAGTAGTCCTCACTATTCTATTAAATAGTGTGTCTGTGACGCCCCCAAATTCGGGTATCTTCCAACCCGACAGATGGTGCTCCACTGTACTAACATTCATACAATCATTCTATTGAAATACAACAAAATGAAGGTAATTACTATCTTCTTATTACAATCAAAATATAATCCTTCCCAGGTTCATAAACTGGTTACATCGTTCATTGTTCATAATGTATAATACATACAAACTTACTAAACTATTACACAATGCCTAAGCATCCATCTTAGTTTTGCCCTTATCTCTCTTGGCATTCACAGTACGTTCGTCTTTAACTGCAGTTATATAATTCAAGCAAGAAGTGAGCATGACAGCTCAACAAGTTTAATCAAAGATAACAAGAATACCACATTCATGAATTATATAACAATTCCAACATAACTGAACAATAGTTATGAAGTATTACGAATCAATAATACTTTAACAGTTCATAACATCAATTCCCAAAGTATAGAATAGATTAGGAATTACGAACCAGAATTCGATAGACCATGAACGATAAATTCGGTTTTCATACTTGAAAAGGAGTCCACAGCACTAAGGTCGTTCGTCCAGTATAACTTACGAGCACTTCTAGGTGATCGACTTTATAGTACTTTCTATGTTGATCAACACTCATTTATTAAACGTATTTACGTTTAATATTTTTGGCAAACTTCGTGCAGCCCATCGAATAATCGATGAAAAATACTTTTGTTTGTTCATAGACAAACCTTACCTTCACGTCTGTACCAATTACTTGGCATAGGATAGCGTTAACATTTCTATATAGAATGATATGTATAATAATCAATCTATATGTTACGAATATTCTGGCCAAGTTAAAATCTGGCATCGACCCTTTCTTTAAAATAAGTCTTGCAATTCAGTTCAATGAATCACATAAAACTTGGCTAACATGGAAGTTAGACAAGCGTTAAGAAAACTTGCCTTTCAGCGTCTTCAAATAACTTACTCGACTGACCATAACCTTTACAGAATCTACATAATATATTCGCATAGCACACTGTAATTAGCGATCAAACAACTATTCACATTGTTCTTACAAGCTTCTTTCTCTTCTATGTCTTTGTTAACTTAATATCTTTTTTAAAGTCAACATGACTTATTACCCTTCGTCCCGGTTTATCACTCACTGACGTTTATTAACCGAACTCAAACATTGTTGATAAGGTACCAACTTTGTTTATCGTACATATCTTGTTAACATGCATTACATTCCTAAGTTTCATACCACATACCTTAGTATAGGTAATATAGGATTAATCTTAGTACATTCATTGAGTATATAAACTCAACTCAGGTAGGTCTCGAAACAACTGAAGTTTAAAACCTAAGTTACTATCACAAGCCCTGACCTCGCGCTGCGGCGCGATATCCTAAGCCTTCTAGTGGCGCTGCGGCGCCATTCTCCAAAGGTTTTGCTCGAACTTGGCGCTGCGGCGCGAGTCCATGTACAAACTCTCGCGATGTGGCGCAAGTCTCCAAACCTTTTTATTTTTTTCCCTGCCATAACTAAGCTGCTGCGGTATGGCTTTTTGACACTACGTCCGCGCCGCTGGCACTGGACCTCGATGCAGATTCTCAAAGCAGCTTTAAAAATCATGTGAAATTCACGGGTCGTAACTTCTTTGTTATAAGCCCGATTTGGTTCGTTCAAAAGCCTACACGTCATAAATGACATACCCTACGCGTTCATATAAGAATTCGACACTTTCAAATCTGTTAACACAAAATTCACTATTGAGTTCATTTTATAGACGTTTGGAAACGTTAATGAGCGTTCAATGCTCGTTTTCTTCGTTTTAAGTCGGAATCCGACGATTCTCGAACCCACAACTCTTAATCACCCTATCTCACGTGTTGACATTGAAAACCAATGTCTTCAAGTCTCACGGCAACTTTCGACTACCATTCCGGAATTTCAACATTTTCGACGTTTAACGTCTATTTCCGTAAAATTCGTCATAACTTCGTTACTAATGTTCTCTAAGCCAAATCACATGGAATAATCCATGGATTTCATATCTACATCCTAACCAAACAAGATGCATATACTAACGTATTGATGGAGCTCAATTGTTTATCAACAATCAATCTCAACTATCAATATTTTCATGGTTCAAAACTATATTAAACCTTATGATTCTTATAGTCTCATGACTTATAGAGATTGAATCTATGGTAAGTCATCTCTAAATCCTCACACAAGACATATACCACCCATTCTATGATTCTCTAGATGAAAGAAAATCTACAAGGGATGGAAATGAGAAGCAAGAAGTATTACCTCAAGAACTCTTAAGCAATCTCTTGGAAGAATAAAAGTTAAAGCTTCCAAAGTGTATAATTTATGAGTCTAGCTCTCTTTCTCTCTCAAATAATCTAAGGTTGGCAAGTTGAAAACTCCCAAATGAATCAACCTAGCTTTCTATTTATAGAAAACTAGAATGGAGAGCAATTTGGACTTTAAACCACCACCTCCTTACTATTCATGTGTGGTCACCAAGTAAAACACTTGGTGACCAAGCCTATCTTGGCTTCCACACCAAGGTGGTAACCACCACCACCCATGTGACACCCCATGGGTTATCCCATAGGTTTTACCCATTCGGTGACCCACCTGGCTCAATTCCACGCTTTGGTTTTTAATGAATTGGGCTTAACTAAATTAACATTGGGCCTTGGTTATTAAAATGATTGGATTAATTAATAATCCAATTCAAATGAATTAGCCATTAAGTCTTAACTTAATTCCATAATACTAATCGTGACACATACGTACAATTCACGTATTATTTCTGTATACTACTCGTACAATAATCGTATTGTACTTCGTATTTACTCAACGTATTATACATAGATACTAAATAGTATCACCTAATATACAACACTCGCATTAACCCTAACGCCATTCCTTCTACGCATATTATTTCCTTCTCGAAAATCAATATACTCAACCCTTAGGTTTTAAGTCCACAGCTAAAATCAAGTTTGCCATAAATGAAATATTATCGATATTCCATCTTATCACGATATTCTATCATTACGCTTTCTCGAAATTTCAAAATAATTCCCCAACGTAAACGGATGAATAGTGTTTTTACGAAAATTTCTCGGAAAATAATTATTTTCGTCTTGGAAATTCCAAACAATTATTTCTAACACGTAGCCAGAATACTAACCACGTTAGCACATTCTAGGTCGTATAACGACCTTCACATAGCTTACTCGCAAAGAAATCAATTAAATTCATTTAATTCACATAATCAAATAAAAATTTATTGTCATAAAAATTCGATTTTCTCGGGCGTTACAGTGTCAATAAATGTAATGAGGACTTATTCTGAGAGTGGATATTGTCTAGAAGACAATATTTGTATTAAAACTCACAGCTCTCTTGTTGTATATTAAAGATAGTATTTGTGTTATGTACTATGTATTTGGCGACTCAGAATAGGTGATGTATACCGATTTTGGGGGCGTCACATGCGTATAGTCGTTTCGATTATTATACTTATGGAATATGAGTATTATACTAGTATGTATACGAGTATGGTAAGAAGAATAGTACGACATATAATACGATTATTATATGAATATTATACGAAGAGAATAAGTGAGTAATACACGTAGAATACGAGTTGTATTATTAGAGTATGAGTTAAGGATTTTATCCAATCCAATTGGACTTGGATTAATAACAAGCCCAATGAATTAAGTATACAAACCCAAGTCAAGGCCCAATATTAGATTGGTTAAAGCCCTATGTTTATTAATATCAAGCCCAATCAAAAAAATTAAACCCTGGGTCGAACCGACGGGTCGTGGGAAGGGTAAAACCCATGGGGCAACCCATGGGGATGACCCATGGCCAAGGTGGGCCGGCCACTTGGTGTGCAAGGCAAGATTAACACTTGGTCACCAAGTACTTTACTTGGTGACAAAGTGGTAATTAAGTAAGGAGGTGGAAAATTGGACATTTTTGCCCTCATTTGGTTTTCTATTTATATAAGGCTTATGTTGGTCATTTGGTTGTTTTACAAAGTTTGTCCAACATATTTGAGAGAGAAATAGAGCTAGACTTAAACTATTCTTCTACCTTGAAGCTTTTTCATTAGAAGTTCAACAAAAACACTAAGAGTTCTTAAGGTAATACTCTTCAATTCTAATTCCATCTCTTTTGGTTTTCTTTTGTCATGGAGAATCATAAATGGGTGGGGTATGGCTTGTAGGGTGGAATGAAGGTGACTTACCATAGATTCAATCTCTATAAGTCATGATCAAATAGAAATCGTAAGTGCATACGTAAGTGGAAAACGTAGAAAGTCTTGAACGTGAACTTAGTTATAATTGAACGTTTTGGAAACCGTTATAACTAAGGTATGTGAATCTTGATTGGTTAGGATGTAAATATGAAGTCCATGGAGTATTCCATGTGATTTGGCTTAGAGGACACGAGTAACGAAGTTATGGCGAATTGTACGGAAATAGACGTTAAACGTCGAAAACGTATAAGGTCCGAATTGGTTTCCAATGTCAACACCTGAGATAAGGTAATTAAGAGTCGTTGGCGAAAGAATCGTCGCATTCTGACTTATAACGAAGAAAACGAGTATTGAACGGACGAAAACGTTAAACGAACGCTTAAAATGAACTTAAAGGTGAATTCCGAGTTAACGGATTCGAAAAGGTAAAATTCTTATACGAACACATAAAGGATGTAATTCCTGACTTGTAGGAATTCGAATGGGTCAATTCGGATGTAAAACGAACAAATTAGGAAGTCGGGAGTTTCGTTAAGAAACCAAACCTGTTTTAGCTAATCTGGTGCATGTGTTCGTAGCAGCATCGCCAAATCTCGTGTTATCTCATCATGCCATAGCCACCTTGCTTATGGCCGGAGAAAATAAAAGAATCTGAGACTCATGTACAATATGAGAGTTTATATATAGACATGCCACAGCCAGCCAAGTCCCGCAAAACCTCTCGGAGAGTGGCGCCATGACCACTAGAATGTATAGGATGTCATGTACAGTATACAATGAGAAAAAAAGGTTGACCAAGTTAGTTTTTGTTCCATTTTGAATGAAGACTTAATGTAAGATATTGAAGGTACTTAATGTACATTATAAGACTTACCTTAGCTCACTTGTAAGGTGTTAATGTAAGAAGATCTAGTAAGGTTTAATAGTAATTAAATGAAGAACACAAAGACGTAATGAGTGAACCGTGAATGACGTTCAACGTTGGTAATTAACCATTTATGATCGAATATCGGTTAAGGATGTAAGAACGTTAATGAAACATAACGAAGTATAAAGAGTTGAATCGACTTTAATAACAAAGTTAATTCAAATAAAACATAGAAGAGAAAGAAGTTGGTTAGAACCGTAAAGATAGTTTATGTGATAACTAATTACAGTGTGCTATGTGAATGTATCATGTAGATCCTGTAAAGATTGAGAATAGTTGAATTGTAAATTCGAAGACGCTTGAAGGCAAGTCTTTCTTAACTCTTGTATGACCTTCGCGTTAGACAAGTTGTTACGTGATACATGTTATAAAATGCATGAATGGTAAATAGAAAAAAGTCAATGCCTATTTTATTCTGGCTAGACAAGTATTGAAGAGTTGATTAATTTGTTTACAAGTATGTTGATACAGAACTGTTAACGCTATCCTATGCCAAGTATTTGGTATGGATGATAAGGTAAGTTTGTCTATGTACAAACAAAAGTATTTTCATCGATTATTCGATGGGCACGCGAGGTTGCCAAATGTTGAAAGTAAATACGTTTAACGTAAGAGTGTTGATCAACATAGAGTACAATAGGCTGATCACCTAGAAGTGCTCGTAAGTAAAGACGGATGGATGGCCTTAGTGCCAGATGTCCTTTTCAAGTATGAAAACGAAAAGAGTATGTTCATGGTCTATTGACCTGTTCATCATTCCTAAGCTATTATATATACTTAGGAATTGTTGTATGAGAAGTATTAGTCAAGTATTTCATAATGCTTCGTAAATAATTGTTCAGATATAGAGATAAATCATGTAATTGTTGATGTGATATTCATATGATTCTGTGTTAAGACTTGCAGAGCTAGTTATGCTCATTCTTGCTTGAACCATATGTTTGCAGCTAAAGCCGAACGAACTAAGAGTTCTAAGAGAGATAAAGGCAAGGCTAAGATGGACAATTAACCGTCCTGTAATAGACTAGTGTATTGTATGTAATATACTTATGAAGAACAACGAATGTATTCGGTTATGAACCTGGGAAAGGATTTGTACGAATGTAATATAAAGATATTAATTACAATCATTTTGTTGTTGTTTCAATGGAATGTTTGTATGAAATATAGTATCGTGGAGCACCATCTGTTGGGTTGGAAGATACCCGGATTTGGGGGCGTCACAAAATAGATATTAACATAAAATCTATTTTGATAAATGGAAGGAACGAATATTAGTAAGTCAAAATTTTGAGGACGAAATTATTAGAAGAAGGGGTGAATGTAATGTCCCGAGAGTTTGATCATATAGTATATGATAATGATCCTTAGAGAAAGATAATGAACGGGTCAAAGAATATGTAATACTCAAATATAATTGAGTCTAAGTAAATGTTATGAAATAAAACTTACAAGAATTTATTATCAAGAATGGTGGGAGTAGGAAATATAAAACCTATATTAAGGTAATGTGTTGAAGTTATTCAATGAATAGATTTGAGGAAAACCTGAGTAAGGTAGGGTTTCGGTGATTCTGAGGACGGAATCCTTATAACGGGAGAAGGATGTGACAACCCGAATTTTTATAAGTTATTAAAATAAGAATTTAATAATTAAAATTTTTATTATGAGATGTTTTGAGTTTGAGTATGTATATATATGTGTTACATATTTTGAAATATGTGTTCTGGTGTGAAGAGAAATATATATTCATATATTGGGAAAATGATTAATAGTTAACTATTGAAGAAATTAAATGAATTTTATAATTAAGTTTAAATATTTATTGAATTAAATAATTATTTTAAATAATTTATTTATTGAAAAAATAAATAATTTATGAAATTGTGGTATAATAATTTAGTTACATGTGTGTGGTAATTAAGTTAAAGTAAAGGTAAATTTTATTCTTTGAAGATTTAATTTAATGAATTAATTAAATTAAATGAGTTGTTTAATATTAAAGAAATAAATAAATTAAATAAAGTGATATTTCTAATTTATTAATTAAATTAGACATATGTAATTATTTATTAATTATAAGTATAATTATAATTATAATTATTATAATTACCATTATAAGTTATTTAAATTAATTAAGCTAAAGTCATTTAAATGAACTAAAATCAAGTGTGACAAAAGTAACTATAATATAATGCTATTAAAATAATCTAGTATGAGAGAATTTTATGTAGCCAAACACAGCCTTGTGGCTTTTGGCCTAACATAACTGATGAACGTGGGGAGTCTTCAGTTTATTTCTAAGCGTCTTTTATTTTTTTAAGCCAAGTACAGAGAGGGTTTGGAGAGAAAAAGAAACACAGATATTTTTGAGAAGGAAGAATTATGGTCGTTTTGAGGGGTCACCATCTCTTGCTAGCCTACAACTAGGGTTTTAAAGGTATATTTTACTTCTAATGTGATGTTTTGAGTTTCCATGACCATTCTCTGTAAATGGTTAAATCATGTTGGATTGATATATATATATATATATATATGGTGTTATAATCTGTTAATCGTCGTTTGTGAGGGCTATTTGATGATCAAATTCGTGAGAGTTGGGTTGTAGTAAAAGATTTCAAATAAAAGTGTTTATGTTATAGAATATGGCTTAGAAAGTACAAAATTTCATGGTCAAAACTTGTTGTAATTTGCGAATTGGTGATGGATTATGTTAGTATGTGAAGAAACAAAAACAACGTAGTTTAAATCGTGTCAATTGGTTAAGAAACGAAGTCGTGGCGATCGAATTCGCTAAAAGTGTAAAAATAAAGAAATTTGGAAAATTAAGGTTTTGATTCTTCAAATATGTGTATATGTAATGTTTATGTATTTGGAATGGTGTATAGCATGTTTATTGATGTTATTACATAAGTTTAGATGTTAAGTTTCATGAATTTCTGTAGGAATTGGGTTGGTTTTGGAAGTCGCTCGAGTAGAGTAGTGCAGCTTCGCTCAGTCATACATCCGTGAAGTCGCTACTTGGCATTACGCTACCAGAACTGCAGTCTTGCTTCCATTGGTTTTCTGGCAAGCGAAATGCATTGCAATCAAGCTGTGGTGCCTCGAGCCTAGGCAACGGGTACCTATTTTTCATGGTGACATGATTCAACTCTTGATAATCAATACAAAGTCGCATACTTCCATCTTTCTTCTTCACGATTAAAACAGGAGCACCCCAAGAAGACGTACTAGGTCGAATGAAACCGATGTCTAACGATTCTTGCAGTTGGGTCTTTAACTCCTAAAGTTCAATAGGAGCCATTCGATATGGGGATTTGGAAATGAGTTTTGTACCGGGTTCAAGGTCGATACCAAACTCGATTTCACGCTCCGGGGGTAGGCCAGGAAGTTCTTCGGGAAATATCATTCAAATCTGATGTATTTTTGTTTAAATCTGTGACATGAGCTAAGAAAGCTTGACATCCATTTTTCAATAAACGAATAGCTTTATGGCTTGAGATGACCGTGATTGATTTTAATGGTTTGGTCGCTTGAATTCGCATAATAGGTTGATTAGGAATATGAAAGCTAACAACCTTACGAAAATAATCAATTTTAGCATGATGAGTAGTTAACCAATCAATCCCTAGAATCACGTCAAATGCAAGTATTTTTAAGGAGATAAGATCGACGTGTAACGTGCGATTCCGATTTGAATCAAATAAGACTTATAAACAAAGGGATGTAATGAAAGTTTCTCCCAACGGAGTTTCAACAGATAAGTCAAAGTCTAATTTCTCTGGAGTCAAATTTAAACGTTAAGCGCAAGTAGGAGAAATAAAAGAATGGATAGAACCAATTATCAAATAAGGTATAGACTTCGCTAGAGTTTATGATTATCTTACCCGTGATCACCTCGTTCAGATTCATCCATTTTTGGGAGGTTACGACAAACGCTCTCCCTTGAACTACCGGTTTTGTCTTGTTTGGGACGGCCTTTGATGCCTCCATCCCAATTTGGACTTGACTTGATTACCACGACAAAATCGGGCAAGGTGACCTTCTCTTCCACAATTATAACACACTTTGGATTCTTTGCGTCTGATTCGATGATGTCCCTCCCTCCGCATTTGTAACATACGATTGGTATCGTTCCTTTCTTTTTAACAACAGGTGCTGGTAATGACGTCTTTCCATCATTGTTGAATATCCTCTTCTTGAAATTTCCACTTCTATTATCTTGGCCATGATTACCACCGAAGTGGTTACATTTCTGGCATATTGATTCCATCCACGTTTGTTGTCACCGCTTCAATGACCGCTACCACTGGTATTATCATTTTGTCGTTCTTGTTCTCTTGATTGGTTGACTCGTTATCGCGCTACAATAACTGAGCCCTATTTACAACATCTGAATACAAACATTGTTTGTGAGAAATTAGGTATTGACGTATCTCAGGTTTTAAACGTCTTAGAAACATCCGCGTCATTCTCTCCTCATTATCAACCAAGTGGGATGCAAACCGGGACAACTCGGCAAACTTAGCTTCGTACTGTGACACGGTCATATTGTTTTGCTCCAGCTTGATAAACTCTACCTCCTTCATGTGACGAATACTTTCGGGAAAGTACTTGTCGTTGAACAATTCTTGGAACTTCTCCCAAGACATCTTCAGTGCGGTAGGTTGAGTACGCTTTACCGATTCCCACCAATAATCTGCCTCTTCATGCAACATAAAGGTGGCAAAGGGAACCTTTTGCTCCTTGGAGCATCCAAAGACATCAAATATCTTGGTGATCTGCTTTATCCACGTCTCCGCCTTAAGTGGTTTTAGCTCTCCAATAAACTCCGGTGGTCCCAGCTCCTTGAACTGTTTAGCGGTGACTGTGACAACCCGAATTTTTATAAGTTATTAAAATAAGAATTTAATAATTAAAATTCTTATTATAAGATGTTTTGAGTTTGAGTATGTATATATATGTGTTACATATTTTGAAATATGTGTTCTGGTGTGAAGAGAAATAGATATTCATATAGTGGGAAAGTGAGGTTTAATAGTTAAGTTAACTATTGAAGAAATTAAATGAATTTTATAATTAGGTTTAAATATTTATTGAATTAAATAAATATTTATAAATAATTTATTTATTGAGAAAAATAAATAATTTATGAAATTGTGGTATAATAATTTAGTTACATGTGAATGGTAATTAAGTTAAAGCAAAGGTAAATTTTATTCTTTGAAGATTTAATTTAATGAATTAATTAAATTAAATGAGTTGTTTAATATTAAATAAATTAATTAATTAAATAAAGTGATGTTTCTTATTTATTAATTAAATTAGACATATGTAATTATTTATTAATTATAAGTATAATTATAATTATTATAATTACCATTATAAGTTATTTAAATTAATTAAGCTAAAGTCATTTAAATGAACTAAAATCCAGTGTGACAAAAGTAACTATATAATATAATGCTATTAAAATAATCTAGTATGAGGGAATTTTTTGAAGCCAAACACAGCCTTATGACTTTTGGCCTAACATAACTGATGAACATGGGGAGTCTTCAGTTTATTTTTAAGCGTCTTTTATTTTTTTATGCCAAGTACAGAGAGGGTTTGGAGAGAAGAAAAAACACAGAGATTTTTGAGAAGGAAGAATCATGGTGGTTTTGAGGGAGGGTCACCATCTCTTGTTAGCCTACAACTAGGGTTTTAAAGGTATATTTTACTTCTAATGTGATGTTTTGAGTTTCCATGACCATTCTCTGTAAATGGTTAAATCATGTTGGATTGATATATATATATATATATATATATATGGTGTTATAATCTGTGAATCGTCGTTTGTGAGGGCTATTTGATGATCAAATTCGTGAGAGTTGGGTTGTAGTAAAAGATTTCAAATAAAAGTGTTTATGTTATAGAATATGGCTTAGAAAGTACAAAATTTCATGGTCAAAACTTGTTGTAATCATGAATTGGTGATGGATTATGTTAGTATGTGAAGAAACAAAAAACAACGTAGTTTAAATCGTGTCAATTGGTTAAGAAACGAAGTCGTATGATCGAATTAAGCTAAAAGTGTAAAAATGAAGAAATTTGGAAAATTAAGGTTTTGATTCTTCAAATATGTGTATATGTAATGTTTATGTATTTGGAATGGTGTATAGCATGTTTATTGATGTTATTACATAAGTTTAGATGTTAAGTTTCATGAATTTCTGTAGGAATTGGGTTGGTTTTGGAAGTCAGGCCTGAAGTAGTAATAGCTACGGTTTACATGCGTGTCCCATGAAGTACTACCGGTACCACGTACCAGAAATCTGCAATGCTTGCTTTGGTTTTCTGAAGCGAGTAGAGCATAGGTAAATCAAGGCTGCGTGCCTGAGCCTAAAAGGAGAAGTCTGTCTATTTGAGGATTGTCAAGTAAGGGTCTAATCTAGTTTAGCATGTAAGATAATGATGTAGAGACATAAATGAAGAACTTAACCACATGTTAAGTATCAATTAAAAGAAATAACTTGAAAGTATAAAATAAAAATTAAATAATGATAGGAAGGTTAAGTTAATTAATTTAACCAACCTAATATACATCAAAAAGGATGTAGATACAAGATTGTAAGAACTTGACTAAATGTTATGTAACCATTTGAATGAAGTAATTTAAAAGCATGAGATGGAAGTTGATTTAATTAACTTTAATGGAGATAATACATTAATATAATGTAATTTCAAGCTATGATGACTTAACCAAATGCTAAGTGTCGACTAAAAGAGAAGTATAAAGAAAATACGAGACGAAGGTTAACTAAAATAATGTTAACGAGTGACGATTAGAAGGAAATGTTTTAAAATAAAAGGATAAGATGAAGAGTCAATGCAATCTAATTGATTTCATTGTGTATATGTAACTGATGCTTGTATATATGAACTTCTAAACTATTGTAGGATAAACGCAAAGCAGTAAGCTATAGTTGGTAAGCAACGAATCAGGCAAGTCTTTCAGTTCCTATTTACTATGTGAACTTGATGATTAAATATTTTAAATCTTTATTGCAAAGAGCATAATGTGTTATATATATGTTGAAAGTATAAAATGTTAAAGTCAACTTATGACTACGTTGATTGAGTAAAGCATGCTGATTGAGTAAGGAACTCAATCTTTATACTTGTTATATAAACTGTAGCCTGTATGTTATGATAGTCTAATGTTTAAGAGATATATGTTGAGCATGTTATTATATGCTACGTGTTGTATGAAAACTATTAGATTTTGCTGGGCTGTCGAGCTCAACCTTGCAAATAACCATATTTGCAGGTTAAGGATTGAAGATATGAAGATGTATATTTTAGCTAAAGTTGTTATTTCCTTAAACCATGATTAAGACTCATGAGATGTATTAAATGGTCTATGATGTATAGTTTTATATTGAGTTGTAAAGCTAGAGTTAGAATTATCTGATATGTAAGGGTTATCGGATTAAATTGTAGAATTTGATATGATAACAGTGATAAAGCGAATCATAAAATAAGATTGATTCAAAGACATGTAGATGATAAAAGTTTTCATTCAGGGAATTAAAGTAAAAAGACATAAAAGTATAAATTATTCCGCATTTTATGAAGTTTAACATCGAATAAGGATGTAAAATTAGAAGGTAGATGTGTTATTAACGACCGAAGTTGAGAATTATATTGTATGAATTTTGGGGTTGTTACAGTGACCGTCTGAAAGTTGCCAGTATTTCCACCTCCATTTTGAACAGGAGTCGTTCTCGCTTGATGTTGCATGAATTGCATAAAGCCTCTAAACATCTCATCGTTCATCATTTGGTCGGCGTTGTTATTTTCCTGAGGATTATTGCCATCCTGATGCACATTATCCTGGGTATTGATCATTGGTGACTCAACGGTCTCATGTGCGTCATTGCTTATCTCAATATTTTCGGATGCCATTATCAAATACTGCCACAAAATAAGGTTTAATTGACATGACACATATTATCCTTATACTCTGATCGACCAATTCAATACCAAATAAACTTAGGTAGGTCATACTAGCGAAGGAATTTCCCGTCTCTCCCCTCCTAGTTCTTGTCTCACATCTCAGCCAGGGATCATATCCATAAACTCTGATACCAACTGTGACGCACCCAAAATAGGTATACATCACCCATTCTGATTCGCCAAATACATGGTATAAAATTCAAATATAACTTAATTATACAATTGTCGTGTAAAATACGACAAAACATAAGCTGAGAGTTTTAATACGAATATTATCTTCTAGATAGTATTCAAACTCAAATGGAGTCCTCAATACTTTTATTATCACACTATTTCACTAAATAGTGAGGACTACTAATGCAAACATCTGGATCGTCACTCCGTTCCCCGACTAGTCCCAGCTATATTCTCATTTCCTGAAGAGAACAAAGAAAATAAAGGGTGAACTCAACTAGCCCAGTAAGAAATATTATGACTAAGATAATGCAGAATAGATTATCGTTAGCCTTCAACAGTGTTAAACTGATAAAATATAATAAACATCAAGTTTAATCTGCAATGAACAAGCAATCCATTAGAAGAGTCAAGTAGAGCATGATATCTACTATCTTCTATGATTTAAAAAGTTTATCATCAATTTTATCGCTGAGACTCAGCTTAATAAATAAACCACATCATCAAATCATCCCTGCACTATGGGCCAAGGATATTCATGTAATCATTAATGGTCATGATTATACCGAATAATCTCTGGTTATAATCATACCAACAACTGTCCATCAATGCACTACATGCCAATGAGGACTTTTACCACATCATTTGTAACAATACGGGTCATGATTATACCGAATGATACACATCATAATCATACCAATCAATAAGACATCTATCTATCGTCGATACATATGACTTTTATCATAATATAAGCATGAGGATGATGAAAAAGATATAAGATTTCAATTAAAAGCAAGCAAGGGATAAATATTTAAAGATTTATAATTTAATTTATCCAGAATTCAATATTTTCCAAATTGTCAACATGATACTACTTTGTGGAGTAAAATTCAAGAATGATCTTTGTATAAAAATGATTTGACCGAAAATAAATCAATTTTTGTTATGAATAGTACTCGTGAATATTACCCAATGAATAGTACCTCGTGAATAAGTACTTGAGAATAGTACTCAAGTGAATAGTATTTTGTGAATAGTACTAAATGAATAGTACTTTGAATAATACACTGTGAATAGTTCTTTTGTGACTAATCTAGTATAAATGAATAGTACTCATGGACGATTATTCTAAGCATGAAAAACTTAAAATTTAACAAGAATGTACAGAAAATATCATTGTGAAGTGATACTAGATGAAGCGCAAATTTCAAAGATATTCTACTAATTTCACGGAGTATAGAAGCAATACTTTAACAGAATGATGGTATAATCAAGAATACGAGACGAAATAATATTACTCACATACTACAGAGTATGGAAGAAAATATTATTTCTTATGAATCTTGAACAAAAAAATAATATCCTTACCTCGGAAAAAGAACCGGATCTCGGAATAGTGAGGTAGCAGACTTCTCTTCTACTTTTTGTCTAAAGCTTCTCTCTCTATAATTGCTCTTGTGAGTCTTAGTGAATTGGTGAGAATGAAAGAAGAATGAGCTTCTATTTATAGGAAACCATAGTTTCGATAATTGCATATTTTGGGGCTCGAAATATTACAATATAATATCTTCATCTTTTCCTTCATTTTTAATTTAGTCCTGCAAGTATTATCAAACTTGCACCACCTCCCCTAATAGTACATCATGTGAATCAATAGTACAATCATGTGAATCAATAGTTCTATACATGTGAAAAAAATAATTACAGTATAATACCTTCATCTATACTTCCATTTTTAATTTAGTCATGCAAGTATTATCAATCTTGCACCACCTCCCCTAATAGTACATGCATGTGAATCAATAGTACACACATGTGAACAAATAGTCATAAGCATGTGAATTAATAGCAATTAATTGCTCATTTATCCGATTAATTACCCGATTGGTCAATATAACCTCCAGACATCCATTATTATCGAAATAGATGTCGATTTCCACTAACACTAATAATCCCAACATAATGAAAATATCAATTTCATCTTTAATCAATACGAACTTATTCATCATTAATACTATAACTCACAATATTTTACAACCAGATCATTTCCAGGAAAGAGGAGGTTTTCCGATAAGGATTTCTCCCTATTGGCGCGCAATTAGGTGACCAAACCTCTCCTTGACAGAACTTTCTAGACATTGTTAATATTGCAAATAATAATATGAATAACTTTGTCGTCTCAATTATAAATTTTATAATAATAAATATTATGCAGGTGATACTGTGATAATAATTGAATCAATAATATGAGAGATATTATGCAGTTATTACTATAGCAATAATTGAGTATAACTGAGTGACTTCTCACGTAAGTATCAATAATCAATACCGTGTGCTACTATGCAACCACGCGTATTACTGTACTTTTACCACCGGGTAGTTCAATAGTTTAACGGTAAAACTTCCGCCGTTATTTTTATAAAAAGATAATTCTGTCGTTTTCTAACTACAACAATACTTCCATTGTGGGGTCCACCAATGATTGTGCCGTCGTACGAATATTCCCTTTAAAACGAATATTCCCCGACCAATCGAATATTATATAACCAATTGCTTACTTTGCAAAATTTGTAAATAATACCCACAACTATACCATTATATCAAATCCACACCATAATATTCAAAAATATATTTCGAGAAAAAATAATCTTTATTCATAAAAGTTGGGGTCTCATAAAAATTTTGGATTGTTACAGATGTAATGAAAGTTTCTCCTAACGGAGTCTCAACAGTTAAGTCAAAGTCTAATTTCTCCGGAGTCAAATTCAAACGTTGAGCACAAGAAGGAGAGATAAAAGAATGGGTAGAACCGGTATATAGTAAGGTATAAACTTCGCAAAAGTTTATGATTAGCTTACCCGTGATCATCTCGTTCGGGTTCCTCGCGTTTAGGGCAGTCACGAAAATCGCTCTCACTTGAACCACCGATTTGACTTATGCAGGATGACCTTTGGTGTCATCATTCTCATGGATAAATAACATTTTGGTCATTTATCTTTGGGTCCGGTTTTCATTTTAGTAATCAAAACTTTTTTTCTTACAATCAAATTCATCAGATTTCTCACATATTACAAAATGGTCATTATTTTTATTTTCCAGTCAAAAAGCGAATTTGAAATCGTGAGTGATATGATGATCAGCAAGAAGCTTGCTTACGTGGAGCAAAGGAAATGAAAAGTGATGATTCCAAAATTCCACCAAAACTATTAACTACTTCACCTTAATAATTCCAAAACTAATAATAATAATAATAATAATAATAATAATAATTTCAAAATAATAATAAAATACTAATAATAATAATAATAGTATTAATAATAATTTCAAAATAATAATAATAATTTTTAAATAATAATAATAATTTGTTTTTTATTTTAATGGAGAATAAAAATAATTTGTCAAATTTACCCTTACTAAAATAATTTAAATTAATAAAATAATAAAAATATATTAAATTGATAACAAAATTTGACCGACCATGTTTTAATATATATAACAAATTAATCGACCACGTTATCAATTTGTTATCAAATTGATAACAAAATTTTAATATATATGACACCTTTTAAAATACAAATTTTTTAACAAAATGACTTTTTTTAAAAATGTGACTTTTTTAAAAAAAGCATTTTTTTTTAAAAAAGCATTTTTTAAAAAATAGAATTTTAAAAGACCAAATCATTGTTAAAAAATTCTATTTTTTTAAAAAATTAACATTTTAAAAATATGTTTTTTTAAAAAGCTATTTTTTTAAAAATTCCGTGTTTTAAAAATCGCTTTAAAAAAATTCTATTTTTTAAAATAGAATTTTTAAAAAATTATAATTCTTAATTTATAATTTCTTTTTTAAATACTGATTTTTTTAACATAATTTCTTTTTAAAAAACATTAAAATACGAAATTTTTGAAAAACAACTTTTTTGAAAAACGTTAATTTCTTTTTTAAATACTGTAATTTTTGATTTCTTTTTAAATAAAGAATTTTCAAAATACGTAATTTTAATTTCTTTTTTAAATACGAAATTTTAAAATAATTAAAATTATTATTTCCTCCCTTAATTGAACAACATAATTATTATTTCCAACATAATTAACGCTTTTTAAAAAAATAACACTTTAAAAAAATCTATTTTTAAAATTAAACTAATATTTTAAATCATAATTTTTTTTTGAAATACGATCTTTTTAAAAAAAAATAATCATTTTTAAAATGTTAATTTTTTTAAAAAAGTTAAAACAGATTTTGAATTTTTTTTTTAAAAATCATTAATTTTGAAATTTTTTACAAAAATCATTTTTTTTTTTCAAAAAAGTTAAAAAGCGTTAATGTTTTTAAAAAAATTCTATTTTTAAAAAAGAGTATTTTTAAAAAAAAAAAGTCATTTAATTAAAAAAATCGGTTTTTAAAATTTTTGTTTTTTTAAAAAATTGCTTTTAAAAAATTCTATTTTTTTAAAATAGAAATTTTAAAAAAATTAAAGTTTTTTAATAAATTAACACTTTAAAAAAATCTGTTTTTAAAATTGAACTAATATTTTAAATCATTAATTTTTTTAAAATGCGATTTTTTTTTAAAAAAAATTTGTTTTAAAATGTTAATTTTTTTAAAAACGTTAAAAAAGATTTTGAATTTTTTTCAAAAAATCATTAATTTTGCAATCTGTTAATTTTTTTTTTCAAAAATCTATTAATTTTTTTTCAAAAAACGCGTTAAAAATGTTAATGTTTTTAAAAAATTTGTTTTTTAAAAAGTGTGTTTTTTAAAAAAATTGTTTAATTAAAAATTCGGTTTTAAAATTTTTGTTTTTTAAAAAAATCGATTTTAAAAAATTCTATTTTTTAAAAATAGAAATTAAAAAAAAAAAAATTAACGCTTTTAAAACAAATTAAATATATTATTTTTATATAAACCTAATTTTTAAAAATTAACGTTTTTTTAATTAAAATGTTTTTTTTAAAAAAACACACTTTTTAAAAAAACAAAATTTTTTAAAAACAACTTTTAAAAAAAAAAAGACTTTTTTAAAAAGCGAATTTTAAAAATGCAGATTTTTAAAAAAAATAAATTAAAAAATGTAATTTTAAAATTATTTCTATTAATAGTATTTTATTATTATTATTATTATTATTATTATTATTATTATTTTGAAATTATTATTATTAGTTTTGGAATTGTTTAGGTGAAGTAGTTAATAGTTTTGGTGGTTTGTACTATAATAATCTATCTTCTTGTATTTTCTGTGCTCCATGTAAGCAAAAAATGGGACCAAATTTGCATACCACATCATGCCGCCAATTACACAATCACTAAGCTTTCGTCGACTTTTGGACGAAAAGTTAAATTAGTGACCATTTTGTAATATATGAGAGTACAGTAATTCGATTGTAACAAAAAAAGTTTCGGTTACCAGAATGAAAATCGGACCCCAGTACAATGACCAAAACGTTATTTATCCCTCATTACCGCTAGAATTGACTTTCGCTATAGGGCATATTACACCCTTAACTGCTTCGTCGTACTCCTGTTCCATGATCTGAATCATTAATCTTTGATCCATATCGAATTGGGGTTGACCGCAATGTACAGGGTAATTCAAAACTCGATGTTGGGTTCTCCCAATTGTTGTCCAAAAAGAGAAATACATATTGATAAGTGGTTTTATAACCACTTATTTGGATATTAACTGACTTGAATTTGTGCTTAATCTCATGTTATTGTATAGATTTTTATGCCTTTGTGCTTTGTTTTGCAGTTTTAGTATTGGAAACTTCCTTGGTGTAATTTGAGCTAAGTTGTGTTTAAAGCTATGATGGATTGATGATGGAAAGGAAATGGAGTTAAGCATGTTTCCAAATGTTGGAATGAAGTCTTGGAGTGAAGTACTTTGAGTCAAAAGGTAGCGAAAGTTGCAATGAGAACAAGCGAACTTAGGCGATGTATGGCGCATGTTCATGCTACAATTTGGCCTATGACACGACGCAGCTGCACCAGACAGAGGTCGCCAGATCCAAAGACAAAGTCTTGTTGCGCCTATCTAAGGCTATTCGAAATAAGTAGCTTGCTACCATGATCTAAAATCAGTTGACTTTTACTTGAGCGATCTAACAGGGTGATGGCTTGGAAAGGAATACTACGACTAAAACACTTAATATATTAGGCTGCTTTTCAGTATGAAAAATGTATTCCATCCCTTGGGGGGATGAAGGAACTATTGTTGTTTTCTCTCTTTGATTTTCAATAATAGAGTAGAGTAGATTAGTGTAGATATTTTCTTTAGATTTGATTAGTTTGGAGACTTGAAGCAATTGGGTAGCATTGGAGATTCAATCTTAGATCAGGAGAACAGATTACAATTCTCCACTCTTCCTCTCTCTTTAAGTCTTAATTGTATCTCATTATGTGCCTTCAATATGTGGATGATAGCATTAATTCAATTATGATTTAAATTCTATTCTGAGATTGCAATGAAGTCTATGGATTAGTTAAATCTGATATATTTCGTTGTTAGTCTTATTGATTACTATGGGTTTGTCTATTAAGATTCACGCTTACTTGCTTAATTGATTGACCATCAATTTACTGTGATAATCCATATGGACTTGAGAAACGAAGTATGGGTCTAGATCTGATCTTATTAGCTTTTGATTGTATATTCTACATTGTGTTGGGATGTATGATTCGTGCTTAGGATAGACATATACCAAAGCACTATTCATAGTCAATTGAGAATTTGGGATTAAACCTTAATTATCTGTAAATCACATAGATATATAGTGGTTTAGGTAATGTGGGTGTTCATGTGTATTCTATCAATTGTGGATTATATGTGACATGGGTATGGTTCATTGAGAGATGGCTATACTTTACTTTCGTGTTCTCAACTAACAATCCGGTACAATTAGTTTGGTTTAACATGAAGTGTATGGTTTTGAATGAGTCAATAGATGAAATTGTGATCTCAGGTCTTCATTATCTAGTCTCACTCTAGGAATAGTTAGGTTTATTTAATTTCATAGTTTAAATATAAAAATCAAATCATTCGTTTAAATAAGACTGAATTGGTTATGGGCTAGTGCTTGGTGAACTTTATTAGTTAATTCTCCGTGGGAACGATACTTTACTTACTCTTTATTACTTGTTGACCGTGTATACTTGCACGCATATATTGATCGGTAAAACGACCAACACATATCATCTATTTTAGCCTTTTTGGATCGAACTTCTCTTTCCACAATATCAACGCGTCGTGCGACTTTTACCCATGCATCCTTTATTCTCACTCGTTCAGTTGTTTCTTCTTTCAGCTGATCCTTGACATTTGAATTCTTAGATTCCAGCTTTATCATCTTATACTCTGCCAAAGAGTGCTTCTGTTCAATCATCACATATCGGGTAACACAAGCTTGATTTGTTGCATCCTTTTCTCTCACGCATCACTTTCGTTAGTTCTTGACTTACTCTTGAACTCATGAATACGATTTTGCAATTCTACATTTAGATCATAAAGTTCTCCTAATAAATCCTCCTTATGTTCCTCTTCTTCCTCACTCTCAGCTGCTACCTCTGCGACTAAATTGGGTGCAACTATTAATTCTTCACTCACCACATGGATATCTCTAATTTCTTCTTCGCCTGACATCACATTATCCTGGTTGGTGATTAGAGGTGTCTCAACGGTCTCATTCACTCCATTGTTAACATTTTCAGCTGTCATTCTTAAATACTGCCATAAAACAAGGGTTAATTAAAGAAATTGACATTCCACATATTATCCCTATATTCCGACCGACCAATTAAATACCAAATAAGCTTAGGTAGGACACACTAGCGAAAGATTTTCTCGTCTTTCCCCGATCTCCGCCAGAGACCATATCCCTAAGCTTTAATACCAACTATGACACCCCCAAAATATGTCCACATAACCCATTCCGAGTCGCCAAATACATGGTACAAAAAATAACTACAACTTCATTATTACAATTGTCATGTAAAATACGACAACACATATGCTGTGAGTTTAAATACAAATATTGTCTTCTAGACAATATCCAAACTCAAATAAGTCATCATTACAATTATAGATACACTATTTTACAAAATAGTGAGAACTGCTAAAACAACTGTCTGGACCCATCACTCCACATCCCGACTAGTTCCCGTTATATTCTTGCATCCTGGGAAGAAAAATGGATCAAAAAGGAAAAGGGTGAGCTCAACTAGCCCAGTAAAGAATATTATGACTAAGATAATGTAGAACAAATTATCGTTAGTCTTCAATAAAAATCAGATAAAATATAATGGACAATAAGTTTTAGATCAATATTCGCAGCGGAAATAACAATTCATTAGAAGAGTTAAGTACAGAATGAAGTCTACTATCTTCTATGATTTAAAAGTCCATCATCAATATTTTATCCCTGTAACATCAATCAATATACATCTTGAACCAAATATTCATCTTTGCACTACGGGCTAAATATATTTATTTATATCACCATTCGTCATGTTCATCTCAACACCGTCCATCTTTTGCTACTGTGCCAAAAATATTCATCAAGTAATCATTCATCTTTTGCTTCTGGGCCAAAGATATTCATCAAGTATCACCATTTAAGACTGAGGATGATAAAAAAATTATCTTAAAGAAACGAATCCAATGAGATAAAAGGACAAAGATTAGGAATTTGTACTTTAGTTCATCCAAGTTCGAAAATACTCCATAGTAATCAATTGTGGAGCAAAATTCCAGAATGAAGATCAAAATATGGATACAATCAAAGATAGTAACCATAATAGATAGACCTAGAAAATGGGCCTAAAGCGGTGGTAAACTACCACATCAAACCAAGCTTTTGGTAATGTATTTTTAAGCCCACAAAATCCGGCCTTTTTAACCTAGCAAGATAAGGCCCACCAAATTTCCCATTTGGGCTAAGCCAAAAAAAAGCCCAAAAAATAGACATAAAAGCATATAAACGACCTTACCACCATCGAAACCCGAAGCTTTGGGCTTACATTTTTTTGTCCACCAAAACCTGGGCCGTTTTTTCCCTGCCCGGCCCGACCCGCTTGCCAAGTCTAATAATAGACAACTTAGACAAAGAAAAGAAAAGAAAATTTAAATAGTCTTCAGATATCGTGAATAATGTCGATACGTGAATAAGAACTCCCCAAACAAAAAAGGATACAATTTCATAAGAAAAATCATACTTAAATGAATAATCACAGATTCATGAATAATCTTGTATATCGTGAATATTACCGTATACGTGAATAGTAACCTCGACATGAAAAGGTAAAAAATTCATAATAAAATTCATACCAATATTTTGGTATAATGATATTGAAAGAAATAACATCATTTACATAGAAAATAACATCCCTTACCTCAAAAGAACAGTACTTATGACTGGAATATCGGATATAATGTTGAAGGAAACTTGCACTGAATAACAACTCTCTAAGTATCTAAATACTCATAAAAATACGCTCGATATTATAGAGAGAGAAAACTTCAGTTTCTGGTGTGATTTTCAATTCTAACCTAAGCACCCTATTTATAGAAAAATGTTAGAACGCCAAAACAGACTTAACCTGCTACCTGATGGCTTTACGGCCTGCTGCTATTCACGCACACCACCATTGAAAAAAAATCTCAGCACACCAACAAGGACAAGAGTAGGGCCCACCCATTCTAGAAAATTTTCAAAAATGTTTTAAATTTAAATAATATTAAGAAACTTCAATAATTCATAATAAATAGCCATTTTATCCAAAAAATACGAATTTTACATCCATTTCATAGGAAATTTAATTCTCTACAACTTTGTAGAAGAATTTTTTTTCCAAATTCCAAACAGAAAATGACAGAAATCCACATACGGATGATTTTTAATACATCCATTCCGACAAAATACTGATAAAACTCCTCAGTATTAATTCCTTCATTTATATCCACATAAAAATAAATATTTCCTTATCATATAAATTAATAATTATTTATTCACAAATAATATTACAGAATCACACCAGGTCGTTCCCAGGAAAGCGGGGGCTTTCCGATAAGAATTTCTCCTTACTGGCGCGCAATTAGGTGATCAAACCCCTTTCCTAGACAAAACTTCCTTAAATATTGCCAATAATGATATCTAATAATATTATTCAAATAATATGAATTATTGATCTGATAATGAGAAATACTGTGCAATGACAATTATTAAATTAACAATAATATAAAATATCAACGTAGTAATTATTGAATCAATAAAATAAAATATTGAACAGTAATTACTGTAGCAATTATTAAGTAGTGCCTTCTTACATAAGAATCAATAATCCAAAATACATGCAATAATACCGTATTTCTTTCAGTATTTTAACCAATCGGATATTTTAACGATGTTACTTGATAATAACTACTGTTTATTATTTTAGAAAACTCATTCTTGTCGTTTTCTTCATCCGACGGTTTTTGGTTATGGGGCTCACAAATGGCTGCGCTATCGTACAAATATTCCCCGACAACAAGAATATTCCACGACCAAACGAATATTCCCCGACAACAATAAAAATTTTATAATCACTTACTTATTTTGCAAAAATTGCACATTTCACCCATAACCAAAGCATTATATCAAATTAACACCTTATTATTCAAAATAATAATTAGAGGAAATTTAATTTTATTTATAAAAAGTTGGGGTATTACATAATGTATATGTGTTATATAAGAATATAGTGTAATAATGTATACATGTTGATGTATTAGATCTACAAAGTGCAAAAAACTATTATAGACTAATATGAGTCAAAACTAGTTAAACCAGATCCAACCCATATTTGTAATAATAATATGGGTCCAAAACCAAACCAATCCATCACCTAAAAACTAGTTAACCAACCCAATAGATCCAAGTGGTTTTGGTTAATTATATGGTTTTCAACTTAAATTGCCAAGTCTATATAAGGACAACAATTTCAAGTATATATAGAAAAGCAACAAATTGATCAAGTCCAAGTGTTGAAACTTTGAGTTCATATAAGCTCTACTCTACGATTCAAAGAAACAAATTTTACTACCAAGTCATTTGAAGAGAAACCTAAAGCAACTTAGTAGCACCTCTGATAGACTCCACGACATGTTTGCATGAGTTGGTCGTCGCCCGGATCGTTTCTAGCCCAGTTGATAAAGTGGAACTCTCTCGACACCTCAACCTAACGTCTATATTGAGACGAGAACCTTGGTACAATCGATCAAGTAATGAAATTTGCGTTGAATGAAACACCAACGACGCCTAAACCCCTTGTTTATATTGAAATAGGAACCTTGGCACAATAGACGATTGATGCGGTAGAAGACACCACACACAACCATGTATTATTGTATGATAAGTCAAATTGAATATCAAAGAATTAACTATGAAAAATACTTTGGAATTCTTCAAAGAACCAAAAGTAGAGAATAATCTCACAAGTAATTAAAATCTGAATAATATTGAATGAATAATAATGTGTTACATCCATGAGTCTTAAATAATAGTAATTGAAACCTTAGGAATCCTAAAAGGAATCAACAATCAAATATGGAATCAAAATATACCCTAATATCCTAGTTATAATAGAATACTAATAATAAACTAGAAATATAGAGTTTTGGAAACAAATCCACGCTCAAAAACCATCAAAACGAGTCTGCCTCGAAAAACGCGCTAACTAATTCTGGGCATGGCTGTTGGGGCAACAAAATTTGGCCTATAAAGCTCATTTGAGGTGGTGTTGACAGAGGGACTCAAAGCACGAGGCGACATTTTGGCTTAAAATCACGTAAGGCTAAAATGTGTGTCTTGATTCTAAACTTGTAGCCTCTTTTTCCAGACTTGCATTGGATTGTTCTAGAATGCAACCTTGGACCATATTGATGTACTTGGGCATATTCTCATCCTCTTTGGACCAAGTTGACATGTTATTTTCAATCCACATTGCTTGTACCAAAGCCATAAGCCCTTCCTTGAACCTTTTAGCTCGTCCTCTCGTCACAGGTCCAACTGGTCCAACTGGTACTTGCATCGGGTTCGATTCACGGCCTTCATTTGCATCCAAGCTATTCATGTCCTCATCAACCTCAAATCAAACATCTTTTTTTAGTGATTGATAAGATCTTTAGTGATCTCTTGTAATCCAAGTCTGTGTGACTTAAACGATTATATGTGAATCAATTGTATAAAAGTTCTAAGTGAACTGTAATCATGATGATTATCCTCCTTAGTGAAATATCCTTACTCGCAGAGTAGAAGAGATAATTATGAGACTTTTGTGCTCTGAACATCTTAAAATCCCCATGTTCCTTACTTTTTGCACTTTACATTCTGTTACTGTATATTTTATTTCTGTGACTTATTTCTACATTTGTTCACTAAATTTAAAACTGTGTTTTTTGATAATTTTTAAAAGGTTTTAAAAAAATATAATTTTGTTGTACTCAATCAATTAATTAACTTGTTTAATTGATATGATAATATATATATATATATATATATATATATATATATTTTAAATAATCTATTCAACTTCTAGACCTCTTTGTGCTTTTTGGAAATACATAATCATTGTAATATTCGGCAACATGATATTGTTTCCTTGTAAGATAGATAGAGATATAGGTAGATAGATAGATCTATTAAAAATTTCATCCTACTTTATATTATATAATCATAAAAATATAAGTTTATATTTATTTTGTTAAAAATGATATCTCTAGCTTTAAAACAAAGTAACTATTAATTTAACTTGAAGTACTCCCACTTTTTAAAATGTTAGATCAAATTTTACTTTCAAATTAATTTGAGATTTTTCACATTTAAAATTAATATATTTCATAACTTTTGAAAAGAATTAATTAATAATATTTTTAAATAATTATACTTTTTTATTACAATTATATGGTCTAAATTTAAATTCATTCATATAAATTTGATTATAAATTTCTTAAATTCACTTTTCGAATTTTGATGATATAATTCAAAATTTCTTAAATTAACTTTTCAAATTTGATGAACTATATAGCCCTTCTCTTCTCGTCAAAGAACTCTATTTCTTTCGGTAGCTTCTCTCTACTCTCTTTCTAACATTTCTTTCTCGCATCTCTCTACTGTAACCCTAGGATCCTCAATTTCTCTCTTTTGTCTATCAGCCCTAATTCTTATTATTGTACTCATAGGTATGTGTTTTACTCTGCTAATTTCAAATCATTTCAGAATTGTAAGCTATTTTTGTTTGTTTTATGATTTTTGTCCCTTTTTAAGTGAGGGTTTGGCTATTAAAGGGGAAGAATTGAAGATGGCAGAGAAAGAAACTATTGAATCTCAGATAAATAGTACTATGGTGTCTCGTATTCAGCATTTCCGTGAACAATCAGAGTACGTGGATAAAATTTATGTCTATAAAAGTTTATGTTTCCAATTTTATGTTCGCACCTTGGACTTGTTTAATTTTTTTTATGAGTTTGTCTATGAGAGAGAGTTAGCTTTAAGATTAGAGCAGAATAATTGTTTTTGCAAGAAATTCATGAATTCAGTATGTTCATGTATATGCATAGGTGAGCCACTTTTATGCTCAGGACAGTATCAAGACATGTAATTAATGTACTTTGGAGATAGATACTACTATACTAGTGTATTGACAAATAAAAATAAGAATAAGTGAAGGACATATTCAGGACTTAATGATTGAAAAAACTAGGTCTGGCAAAGGGGTAAGTATGGTCTGGGCTCTGGGGGATCCTGCCAACGTGTTATGTTCTCTTCTCACATAACACATTATGTCCCATACTTGCCCATACTTGTCCTGCCCCCCACTAAAACCCCAAATTCTTCCCTTTCCCCAATATTAAATTTATCATAATTCTTTATATTACTTTTATCATCTAGGTCAATTCAAAGTCAAACAGTATGCAACATTTTCATTACTAGCAACACCTTGTACTATAAATGTTAAAATTTTAATAAAATAACCTAGATGGGTATATAATCATATATACACAATAGCCTAATTTTCAAAACAATTTCATACATATATATATATATATATATATATATATATATATATATAAAATATGTGACTGGGTCTGGGGTAGGGGGTGGGGGAGGCTATATCCCATACCCAATGTTTAAAAAATCGGGTCCCATTACTGTCGAGATCGGTTGGGTGCTGTCGGGTTCAGGCAAAATTGCTAGACCTAGAGAAACCATTGAACTCGAATCAAGCTATTAAAAAATATACAAACTATTTGTTTTTTACACCAAAACCATTGAAGTTTAATGGTTTTGGTGCAAAAAATAGATTGTATGTTTTTTTGGTAGCTTGACAAGAGTTCAATGGTGTTTTTGGTCATTGAGTCGCGTTTTAGAGAACTATTTATATTTTGCCTTTTTGTGAGATAGGATAATTTTTCTTGCTTCTCTATGGGCTTCTGCTGTGGGTGTATTTAAGGGGCATTTTTGTGTCTAATCTCTGGTGTTGGAAAGCTGCATTTATTCTGGGTGTTCTCTTTCATGTGTACTTGTACTTGGCTCCCGTCTGTTTGTATTTTCTCTATTCTTTTGATGAAATTACTTTTTTCTATCTAAAAGAAAACCATATCTCAGTATATTAGTGCATCAACATTGAGACACCACACACATAACCTGTCACCATTGACAGCAGAGAGCAATTTAGTCTAATTTTAAGTGTTTTTGTCTCCATCTTTAAGTTTATAACCTTGGCAAAACACTGATGCTAAAGCATTTCCTGATCTTCTTCAGTAGCTTTCTTGTAAAGAAAATAAGTCATTCACTATTATTTCCTCTGCTAATAAGTACCAATCAAACTCAACTTCTATTGTTCCTCTGAATATTATCGTATTGTCGTCGAAGAACTTCATAGTTTTTCATTCCTCCCCTATATACACTCATTATCGTTCTCCTCAATTCTGCCAATCCCATAACTTACTTCTTTTCCCTCCCGAACCTATTCTCAAATTGTTCAATGTGTACCTCACTTCCTTGAGCTTCTATACTATCAATACTGTCCAAAACTGTTAGCTTTCTATTATCTTACCAGCCACCTTTTTCCTGTGTTGCTTGGACTCTTCTATAATCTAGAAGTACCCGTGTCGACACGACACGGAAACGGTGAGGGTGTCAAACACGACAATTTGGTCAAAAATGAACCAAAATGTTCTAAAAATAGGTGTGTCCATGTTGTGTCGTGTCCTTTTAAGGATCCTTCAAAGGGTTGCCGAGTCCATGTAACATAGCCTTTTTCCTGATATTTATTCTTTTGGCTTGCTGAGCTTCTTAGGAAGGATGCTACTTTCCTACTTTCCGATCTGTACATTACAGTTAGTTAAGAGAATGCTCCTTCAATTGTTATAATAATAAAATATATTAAACATGAAGGGCTTAGGCTATCTTATCAAAATACTAAATAGAAGAATGAGTTACTTAAATTATTTATGCTTTTCACTTGTAAACTAAATATAAGATAAACTATTGACCATGTTGATGTCATCTTTGTGCACTCTTGTTCAAGTTGTACTTACTGAAAAAGTTGAGTGGCTGTAATCATGTGAGCATATGTATCAGCTGGGTTTCATAATTCCACAAATGTTTTCATTATCGCTTAATGAAAGAAATTAATTATATTTGCAAGAATTTTTGTGCAAAGTTTCTCCAAAGCAATTGTGCGTTAATGGTGGTTCCAATAATCACCTAGACTGACAATGTCTTTCTATAGGGGAAGGTAGTTATGCTGTTTATTATTATTACTTTTATTATGTGTGTGTGTGAGTGTAACAATATATACTAAACAGCACGAAGGTGGCACAATATTTTATTCACAAGGTCTACCATAATGGGCAAATAAAAAACTACACTAGATACAAATTAAAAGCGATTTCAAGAAGATATTCTTTCAGGTAAATCACCATATCTGACAGCAATACCTTATTTTAACAATCCAATAATCTCCAAGCATTACTTGATCCATGAGCATAGAGATACCTCCACAAGAACTTGAAGGCTTCAAAGCTCCCCAATGGTGGTACCTGTAATTTCTGTTGTTTACTCCATCTGTTATTCTTGCTTGGAAGTATGTTCCACTCTCTTATCTCTCTCTCCTCTTTAACTCCCATTCTCTCATCGCATGGATGTCCTGAGACCTAAGAGTAGGGAGAGGTCATAATAAGCGTGTCACTAACCCCGAAAGTGGTGGTTTTATTTCTGTCATTCCTTTGACTGATTTTCTTGCTTGGTAGTATTTTGCATATTCACTTTGCATGCGTGTTTGTTGGCAAATCTAGTTTCTTATATCTTGCTTTTGAGAAAGCCTTCATCATCTAGTGTCTTCTTAACTTTCTTGCAACTACTTCCTCCCCAATCATTTTCACAGAAAAGTAACTGCCTTTATTTGATGCAATATCTTTTTATAGTCTTTTAGCATATGTTCTGCATGTGCTAAAAGTCTATATAAAGATTTGTACATAATATCGAGGCAAAAATCTTTATATAGTTTTTATTTGACTTGTATATAAAATCCTATGTTCTGCATGCCCTTTTAAATGATATTGGTACTCATATTTTTGAGAAAATTTGTTTGGAACTGCTTAGTGAAATCTTAGATTCGTTTTTTTAACTAAAAGACAATATCTAAGTTTACATATCATCATGTCATTCTTTTTATGTGTGTTCACAGCTTGATCTGTTCTTGTTAATTCTATATAGTACTTACATTTTAAGGAAAATTAATGAAGTTAATGAAGGCTATAGTACTTAACCATTCATTTACATATATTGTGTGTTGTTTTTAACTGCAGTTCTTTGACTTTTGAGGGTGTCCGGAGACTATTGGAGAAGGACCTGGGCTTAGATAAATATGCATTAGATGTGCATAAGAGATTTATTAAGCAATTGTTGTCAAAGGTACCTCTTCTAAATTAAGAATCTCTGGTCTGCATAAAGTGTATATGAGATATTTTACTTGGGGTAGACATAAACATAAGGTTTTCCTCATTATTTTGTATTATAATCATTCTATCTTGTAAGGTTGAAGGATTTGTCTGCATAGCTTAAACGTTGTCAGATAAATTCTTCTTGTCAAAATTATGTGATTGTCTGGAAAAGTGTGACAAAATTGTACATTTATAAAATATATGAGTATGTTTACTTAAAATTCTGTTTATAAGATCCAAATTCATCAACTCACAAGTTTACAAATTAAAATTCAATTTTTTAAATACTAAATTTAAGATAACAATAAGTCTAGCAGTCCCACGTCCGTAGCAAGAGGGGTTTTTAAATATATAAAATGTCTAAATTTCTCCTTGCCTTTTGATCTTACACATTCCTCTAACCTTCCTTTAAAAGTCCTTTATGGGTTGCAAGTGGGATATGTTGCTAGAATAGAAGACTTGTAACCTTCCCTAATGATGGGGACTCAAGTCGAGGACAACAGAGAGATTTTTTATATTTATTATTTGGAGTTTTTATTATGTTTAATACAAAAGTAGTTGATGTGATTTATGTATTTTATTTATTAGTGGGGATTTAGGGATATTAATTAGTAATTTTTAATGTTTAGTAAGTGTATCTTAATCTTTTAGTACTTTTATTATTCTCCAAGTAACATTAGGGTTTTTGAGTCTCCACAAGTCATTGAGACTACATAATATTGATATTGAAATTGATTATTTTATTCATACCATGGAGGTATCCTACTGTAGAGGTATTTTATTCATCTTGGTGTCGATATGTGGAGTGGATACACTTGAGAAATTCTAGTGGTTTAAACGTAGAGTTTAAATCCTAGTTTATTTTTCGTTAATTCTTCATCCCAAATATGTCCTACATTTTGGTATCAAAACTTAAGGTTTCTCCATTATTTTTTCAATTTTTGGGAGATCTTGGGTTTAAAAAAAACAGAAAAGAAAAAGGTCGGAAGTACTGTTCACGGGACGGAGCACTGTTCATCGACGTAGTTACTGTTCATTGCCGGAGTTACTATTCATCGCCGGAGTTGCTATTCATCGCGGTCGTTCATTGAAAAAAATAAAAGGGAAGAGGAGAAGAAGGCTGCTCAGCGTTGTTGCTATTGCTGTTGCTATTATCTAGGGAACAAGAGTAACCTTGATCTCTAACTCTCTAACTTATAAATATTGTCAAAATTACAGTTTATATACCCCATGGTTTTCATAACTTTTTAATTTTAACCCCATAGTTTGCACACTTTTCACTTATACCCTTTCATCTTTTTTAAATCAGCCCTACACTTTCTAAATTCCTATTTTAGCCCCTATTTTTTATTTTATTTTCAGTTAGGCCCTTAAGTTATAAATTTTTTTTTTTACTTTATTTATTTATTATTTTATAACCCATTGTCTCAAACATCTAATGCCTCAAGCCACTAAAGAATTGATTGCCGATGCAAAAGAGTATATTTGGTTTCTTGCCAGTGAAAGTAATTGAATATACTACCTTATTAATACATGTGATCATAGATATTTGAAACACAAGGAGGAAGAGCTTAAATGGGATATGGCTGATGCACAAAATTACCTTGGAAAATTGGAACGTCGATATCAAGATGAACAAAAGAAAGTTGAAGCAAGGAAACGTCAACAAGCTGAAGCAAGGAAACGTCAACAAGTTAAAGCAAGAGAACTTGAAAAGGCTACACAAAGAGTGATTTCTATATATTCTTCTATAAAAGATGACATATCTTTATTAAAAGATGACACATCTTCAAACAGAGCAAGAGAAAGAAAAAGAGGATGTTTTAAATTTTGGGGTTACAAACAGTTGTGACGTGTCCATAGAAATTCTTGAAGTTCCAAAAGTTGAACCAGAGATTATATATGAGGAATAAATTGAGGAAACATTTAAAGTTGCTTTGGAGTTGTTTGTTACCGAGGAAAGGATGATTCGAAAAGTTGATCCAGCCCAAGTTGACATTGTTGACTTCGTTATTCCAGAAAGCTTATTTTCAACACCTTTGAATACGAAAGCGATGCTCTCATCAATTCTCTTTCCAATTTTTTTTTTTGCCTTATCTCGTGATGATGTTGTCAAATGTGTTCCAAAACGTTCTTCCGTTGCACAGGAATTCATTGCCTATTCTTTCATATTATAGAACTCGAGGTTGAGTTTTCTCCAACAAGAGGAGAGTGATGGGGACTCCAAGTCAAGGTCAATGAAGAGATTTTTTATATTTATTATTTGGAGTTTTTATTATGTTTAATACAAAAGTAGTTGATGTGATTTATGTATTTTATTTATTAATAGGGATTTAGGGATATTAATTAGTAATTTTTAATGTTTAGTAAGGGTATCTTAGTCTTTTAGTACTTATATTATTCTTCAAGTAACATTAGGGTTTTGAGTCTCTTTAAATAGTGATGTAATCCCCACAAGTCATTGAGACTACATAATATTGATATTGAAATTGATTATTTCATTCATACCATAGAGGTATCCTACCGTAGATGTATTTTATCCATCTTGGTGCTGATACGTGGAGTGTATACACTTGAGAGATTCTAGCGGTTTAAACGTGGAGTTTAAATCTTAGTTTATTTCGTTAATTCTTTATCTCAAATGTGTCCTACATCCCCTAACATTCCTGATGAAGTGCTTTATGTAATTATGTGCATGTAAAGAAAATGTAGTTTGTAATGATCAAGGCATTTGGAAAATACTAGATGAAAAAGAAATTACAATGTCATAAAGTCTAATTTGTCTTCCTGTTTTTTTGTATACTCTGCATTTGCATAAGTGACATCTGATTTTGATGCCTCTATGATTAATATACTTCTCAAAAATGAAAAAGAAATCACGTTCTATGATTTATCTGAAAATACCACTAAGGCTCTTATTGAAGCATGAATTAAGATATTGGCTTATGAAAAGGTGTTTTGACCATGTTGGTGAAGTTTGAAAAACTCATATTGTGACTCAGCAAAAAGACAAATGAGTAGAAGTCTCCAGAGAGATGGGGGTCTGAATGATTTGTCTACCTTCTTTTTTTCCAACTTATGTTGTTCATGTATTTCTCTTGGTCTCTTTCTGAATGATTTGTCTACCTTCTTTTTTTCCTACTTATGTTGTTCATGTATAGTTTACACAACAAATGTCATTAATTTTTTTTTCAGTAAGTGCTTCTTTTTGTCTTCAATTTCCAGTGTGTTGTTTACATACAATACTTTGAAATTTTAGTGTATTTTTCGAATGTGTTGGGACCAAATATTGGTGTATATCTAGAATGATCTATAAATTTGATTCAAGTGCAAAGTAGCACTTGTAGGTAGTACTTATGATGCAGTACAATTTTTTTTTAAGGGTTTGGTCTTGGGACTGGTAAATGGGAAAGAAGAATCAGAAAATATGAGAAGAGGGATTCTTGAAGGCCAAAATGGCATAAAGCTTAATCTCAAATCAATGTAGTCAAATATTGAATTCCAACAATGGATTATGTTAGATTCATGAAATGGGCACAAAGTCTAGTATATAAAGACATCAAGCTCTCTAACTCAAAACCAATTGGCTATGAGAAGAGTTGACCCAAGTCATTATATTCCAGACATATTTTCAAGGTATTCAATGTGGGACAAGATATATACTCTAGCACTCTCCCTCACGTGTAACCCGGTGTATTAAGGGTTCCATGTGGACCTGATGAATATGAAGACCCACATAAAATAAGCAAGCCCAAAAGAAGCTAGTCACAAGACAAGCCTAGAAAAAATCTAGTATACCACGGGCAACAGCTATTGGCCCAATTGATAAATAGTACTAGTTAAGAAATGGGTAACTTTGACCGTTAAGAAATAGACTGCAAGTGGGTAAGAATGAAGGCTAAGAAGAGTGTTTAATTAGGCCCAAGGATAGCCCGCTCTGATATCATGTTAGATTCATATCATATTATTTATAATTGATTTTACAATCAATTATAGTCAAGAGCTACAATCTAGGACTAGAATAAAGGCTACAATCAAGCTATGTAATTAGAGAGCCGTACACCAACTATAATTACCTGTAATTAGAGAACTTCCTATATTTACAATTCTTATAGCTGTAATTAGGGAGGGAACTTCCTATATTTACAAGTCTAACACTCCAACTTGCATAGATATCTCACATGCATAACTTGAAACACAAGGGATGAAATATCTTACTACTGACCTTTAGTCAAGATGTTAGCAAGTTGATTTTCAGTTTTGACAAAAGGTATACAAATGAGACTAGTCTCCTTGATGAAATATCTGTCAATCTCGATGTGCATTGTTTTGTCATGTTGTACTGGGTCACTTGCAATAGTAATGATTGCCTTATTATCACAGAACAATCTCATAGGCTCATTAGTTACTATCCCCAAATCTTCTAGTAATGTGCGGAGCCACACTAGTTCATACACACCCAATGCAATAGCTCTATACTTCGCTTCAACACTTGGTCTAACCACAAATGACTGTTTTTTATTGTGCCAAAGGACAAGATTGCCACCAACAAATGAGCAACAACCCAATGTGGAATGACGGTCTTCTATGGAAACAACCCAATCTGCAGAAGGCTTCAATCTTCATGTGTCTGTGGTTTGAAAACAATATACCTTTTCTAGGAGCAGATTTCAGATATCTCAAGATTCTATAGACAATATCCATGTGACAAAATTGCGGATCATACATATATTGACTCACTACTCGCACAACATAAGAAATATCTGGACTAGTGAGAGAGATCAATCGACCCACTAAGCGCCGATATCTCCCCTTATCAACAGTAGGTCCAATAGCCCCAGATAGGTGATGATTGACCTCAATAGGAGTCAGCAGATTTATACATGCCTGTTTCTGTCAATAAATCAAGAACATACTTACGTTGTGATAAAAAATGCCACGGAAAGATCTTGCTTCTATCTTAAAAAAATATTTCAGAGAACCAAGGTCATTGATCTCAAATTCACTTACAAGTCTTTCTTTGAGATTGGTTATCTTTTCTTCATTGTTTTCAATCACCACAATGTCGTCAACATAAACAATGAGAATGGTAATCTTACCATTTATTCGTTTGACAAACACATATTATGATCCACCTGACTTTGCTTGTACCCGAATCTCATCATCGCTTTATAGAATTTGTCAAACTAGGCTCTAGGGGACTGCTTCAACCCATACAAGGCCTTTTGTAACTTGTAGACTTTCCCTTTTGTTTCAGATGAAGAAAAACCCGGAGGGATTTCCATTTATACTTCTTCTTCAAGCTGGCCATGAAGAAATGCATTCTTCACGTCAAGTTGTTGAAGGTTCCATTCGAAATTTGTTGCACAAGAGATAATGGTTCGGACAGAGATCATCTTTGCTACTGGGGTAAATGTTTCCTGATAATCAATTCCATGAGTCTGAGTCCTTTTAGAATAAGTCTGGCTTGAGTCTCTCAACTGACCCACTGTATATATCCATTTGCACCCAACTGGTTTTTTCCCAAAGAGAAGAGGAACTAACTCCCATGTGTCATTCTTTTTTAAGGTATTCATTTCTTCAACCCCCTTTTCCATTTTTCATCTCTTATTGCTTCTCTCCACCCCTGAGGAACATATACAGAGACAGAGGAGATAAAGGAACAATAGGAAGAAGATAGATTGTCGTAAGACACAAAATTATAAATTGGGTGTTGAGTACATGATCTAACTCCTTTCTTAAGAGCAATAGGGAGATCAATATCACAATTATTAGTAGGAATAGAGGAGTTGTTACCATTAGAGTCAATTGGATTGAATTAGGAGGACCAGGAGAAGGGCATAGCGGTTGTGGAGGTGTATCAACAACCTTATCTTTATCTCTGCGAGAATAGGTCTTTAACACAAACACATTAAATCTATCATATGACTCCCCCCGGAAGGATTAGCAGTGACTATAGAGAGGAACAACACTATGTTCAAACTCCATCAACTCTCTTTGAATGAGTACGAGTCTCCTGGAGGGGTAGAGGGAGAAAGATAGAAGGATTCCGATTCCCAAAAAGTAACATCACGAGTGACAAACACAGTTGGATGGAGGGTGATAACACTTGTATCCTTTTTGAGTAGGAGAATACCCAATGAAAACACATCGAAGGGATTTAGGGTCAAGTTTACCACGAGTGGTAATTTTATCATGAACATGACATACACATCCAAAAACTCGCGGGGAAAGAGGACTGGTTATGTGTTTGAGAAGAGAGATAGGGCAGCGATCGCCAAGAACCCGAGAGGGAAGACGATTTATAAGCAAAGCAGCAGTAAGGACAACATCACCCTAAAGAGACTTAGGAGTATGCATAGTGAACGTAAGTGTACAAGCAACCTCGAGTAAATGGCGGTTTTTCCGTTCGGCGACCCTATTTTTTGTTCAGGGGTTTTGACACGACTTTTAAAGGATAATGCATTGATCAGTGAGATATGACCCAAAAGTACTATCAATATATTCACGACTATTGTCGCTATGTAAAATTTTGATTTTGGCATCAAATAGGGGTAGTATTATTTTATGAAATTCTCTAAAGTAGGAAAAAACTTTGTTTTTTGAATGAAGAAGATAAAGTCAAGTAGTACGAGAATAGCAATCAATGAAACTAACGAGAAATAACCCATGAGGGTCCTCGCACATCATTGGTATGTGTGATAGCAAAAGGTTCAAAATGACGTTGATTAATAACAAAATAAATTGACCGTTTGTGTTTAGCCAATTCACAATATTCAATTGATTTTTATTACACTTGGCAAAATGAGGAAATAAATATTCTAAAACAGTAAAAAAAGGATGTCCTAGATGACGATGCCACTGATGGAGGGGGAAGCCAGACTAGAGTCATAAATGGATTGAAGAGTTGTAGTAGTCCCATTCTCAACAAAAGGCATATTAGATTAAGGAACATCTAGATAGTATAGGCCGTCAATTGCACTACAACAACCAATCTTTTGCCCCATCACCAAGTCCTTAAAAACACAATGAGAAGGAAAGAATGTGGTTGAACAATTTAGAGATTTTGTGAGCCTTTGAACAGATAATAAATTTGCAGTGAATGAAGGAACATAAAAAACAGAGGATAAAGATATAGGAGTACAAATAACTGAACCTCTCCCTGAGATAGGAGAGAGAGAATCATCAACACTAGAACATTATCTCAGTCATGTGCTCGGATGCACCATAGTCGATAATCCAAGCAGAATTGGCTGATATTACACCAAGGGCATGGGAAATTATACCTGACTGAACATATTGGGAAGAGGTAGAATTAGACACAAATGTCCGGAAGGCAAGAATTTCCTCAGGAGTGAGTGTAACGGGAGCAACATTAGAAACATTGAAGGCAAGAGTGCTATGAGATGTCCCTGGAATAGGTGTCGGAATAGACATATGAGCCTGTGTACAACGGTTGCGTCCTCCAGTGGAATAACCACGACTACGGACAAACTGCCCCTTGTTAAACACTAGTATTACCACTATTATCAGTACTGGATGATGCCATATTAAACAATTGTAACAAAAATATTCAAGGAATAAACTCAACAATAATAAATAATCACTTGTAGAAGGCAGACCTTTATCCAAGTACGTGAGCAGTAATCTTCAGGAGACAGAAACAAATACAATAACCAAGCAGCGGAAGGAAAAGTTTTTACCAGACCAAGAAATAGTGATGAAGAAATGACACAGCCACCACAAATTGACAGAGGAGAGAGAGAGACGACACTAGGACAGCAAGCGTCGTTGCAAAACAAGCTGTCATGCGTCGGGAAAGGAGATGCCCGGAAAAAATGGATGCTCCTATGGGCTTAAAACTTTGATGCAGACTCGATTTGGTTGATTTGTGAAAGAAAACCAAGTTCGTGAGGAAGTCTTAAGACACCAAAAGGCTTAATGTTTGAGCAAGCTCTGATACCATGTAGAAACCTATGATAGGGTTGAGAAACAGAGAATTGGAGAATGAGAGGTAATCAATCTTCTCTTCATATCATATTATTTATAATGAGGATTTTACAATCAAGAGCTACAATCTAGGACTAGAATAAAGGCTACAATCAAGCAATGTAATTAGAGAGCTGTACACTAACTATAATTAGGGAACTTCCTATATTTACAATTCTAACAACTGTAATTAGGGAGGGAACTTCCTATATTTACAATTCTAACAGCTGTAATTAGGGAACTTCCTATATTTACAGTTCTAATAGACTAAAGAGTGGCAAAAACAAGCTCCCTCTGAAGCCCACCATCAAGAGGCTATACAAAAACACACAAACTTACAAAATAATTACATAACAGAATTCCCCCCAAAAATTTATGAATATGACCATAGAGCCCGAAAAAACTTTGTTAATCCAAAAAACGGCAAATTCAAAAATAGAGATCGTATATGAATCATTCCTCTCTTGTTCTTAAAAATCTATTTCGTTCTTTCTATGAAACCACCAAACATAGTAAAGAATCTTTAATAAAACAATATGTGTACTAGATGGTGTTCTTACGTTTATCATATTTATCTATGGTAATATTCTTACATTATCACTCAAATTTACAAAATCTTTGGAGTTTTTAGACCTTTAAGTAATTTAGTTTTTGTATGCCCAATATGAAAAATTATGCCAAAAATATGATTTTCACCACTAAACTTGACACGTTTTACTTAATACATCACTGAACTTTTAATTTTTTGGATTATCCCATTAAACTAATTAAATTTTGTTAATTGGGTCATTCCGTCCAAAATAGTTGACAGACGTTAAAGTGGCGCTGATGTGACAAAAAAATAAAAAAAAAATTTCTTATGTGGCAAAAAAAAATCAAAAACAGATTTTTTTAAAAAAAATTAACATTTTAAAGTTTTAAAACTAACAAAAACATAATAAAATACAACAAAAATTTAAAAAAAATAAAAAAAACAGATTTTTTTTAAAATATATTTTTTTGAAAACAGATTTTCAAAAATCAATTTTTTTTTTTAAAACAGATTTTAAAAAAAACAGAATTCTAAAAAATATACTTTTTAAAAAAACATATTTTTTTTTAAAAATAGAATTTTTTTAAACAGCTTTTTTAAAAAAAATAAGATTTTTAAAAAAAGAGAATTTTTAAAAACAAATTAATTATAAATTTAAAACAAGTTATGAATAATATTTAAAAACAAATTACTACCAAAATTAAAAAGGATTATCCAATCAGATCAAAATGCAACCATAAATTGCATCAGATAAAACCTAAAAGAAATCTCTAGAACAATCGAAATCAAAGTGAGAAGAAACAACCCAAGAATCAACAGCAGATCGAGTTTCCCTTTGAATCTACGACTATCATCCCTTCTTTAATCCAAACCCAGAAAAAAATTGATGAAATATGGATGTTCTAAAAAATTCAATTTTCGTCAAAAATATTTGCCCACTGCTGCGAATCTTCTTTTTCTTCTTCAAGAATGCATCAATCTAAAACACAAATATGTAGATTAACTAGAAATTTCTTCAACTTTTATGTTATTTATAATTTTGTATAAAGTCAATTAATAAATTGAAATTAAAAGAAATCAAATGTCATGTATTGTAAATAATATATTCATCATGATTCAACCTGAATCTTCATCAAAGCCGAAACATATTGTTGTAGAAAAATTGTACACCCAATATTTTTTTTTAACACATCAGATCCAAAGAGAAAAGTATACCAAATTAGTCACGGATCTCCAACATTTAGTTCCGATGCCGAAAACACCATCAAGTTGAAAGTTTCTATCAGTCGTCGAAAGAGACGAAACAAAAAATTCGTGGAACTGTGAAAGGGATAGAAAAAGAGAAGAAGATTCTGATCTTGCCATTGTTGCCGGGTTACCGTCACTCTTGTTTCTTCTCCGATTGTGTTGTGCATATGAAAGAATGGGTGGCTTGAAGAATTTGGTTATTGATGACGGATTTAAAAGAGTAGATCTGATCGATGTTTGGCAAAAGATTGAAACAGTTGTTTCGTATGATTTGATTTTCTCTTTTGATATGTTTTAATTTTTTTTTTGTTTTTCTTTCTAATTTTGTGATATACTAAAACATTTAAAGATTTTTACTTTTTAGTATATTTTTATTTTAAAGATTTTTACAAATTCTATTTTTTTAAAAATCTGTTTTTTAAAAAAAAACTGTTTAAAAAAAAATCTGTTTTTAAAAAAAAAACTATTTTTTTTAAAAAAACTGTTTTTAAAAAAAAACTGTTTTTAAAAAAATTCATTTTTTATAGAATTCTATTTTAAAAAAAACTGTTTTCAAAAAAAATATATTTTTAAAAAAAATCTGTTTTTAATTTTTTGTTGTATTTTATTATGTTTATGTTATTTTTAAAACTTTAAAATGTTAATGTTTTTTTTTAAATCTGTTTTTGATTTTTTTTTGCCACATAAGCATTTTTTTTATTTTTTTGCCACATCAACATATGTCATGTCGCCTACGTCCCACGCCACTTTAACGTCTGTCAACTATTTTGGACGGAATGACCCAATTAAAATTTTTTAATTAGTTTAATGGGGTAATCCAAAAAATTAAAAGTTCAGTGGTGTATTAAGTAAAACGTGCCAAGTTTAGTGGTGAAAATCATAGTTTTGCCGAAAAATTATATTAATCTTGATACCTTGTAAAACTCATTTTCCCTTGACGAGATGATGTCCAATATCATGCCTCTAAAGTTTGAACTATACATTTGATTGACATTTGAGTAGATAGAAATACTAAGTTATGCCAGCCAATGTCTGGAGAACCTCAACATTATACATCTTGTACAAGTGGAGGAGTTCAGATTCAAGAGCAATTTCTAAGCTTGAATTTGGTTAACTTTTTTAGGTGTCAAATGAAGTGGAAGTTGCTTACTAAAATTTCCAAAATAAATATTATGAGTAATAATTACTGTAATCTTTTCCTAATAAAACATGAAGAAGTAGTGGGCCCCTGACTTTATTGTGACTTACACATATCTCACTACAAATACTGCTCTCCCAACTCTCAAATTATAGTTGGATATTATATTTCAAATTTGACATGGGTAAAGTTGGAAAGGTACTGTTTTTAATACTTATAGTGCTGTTTTATCAATGTTTGAGCAAATAAGCAAAAAAAAAAGTGTTTGAGCAGCTCAATTTTTGGGACAGAGCTACAAATATATTTTGTAGCACATGCACGAATATGAGATGTGATCACACCTAAGGAAGAAAAAAAGGACTCTGTCATAGTTGTCAAATCGTGAATTGTATCGTGTATCGAACACCCCATATCGGGTTTTATGTATCGTATCGTGAATCGTATTGTAAGAGACGAAAATGAAATAAAAAGTGATAATATATATTTATACATATAAAAAATACAATTTATTGAACAATCAAACACATTTGCTTGACTATATTTAAAAGTAGTTGAGCATATAAAAGTAGTCAAGTAAATATTATTATAGACTAAATAAATTTTATAGTTAGATAGTAGCGAAAATATTCTAAATTGATTTATTAGATATTATTTTAGTAATCTTTATAGAGTAACAAGAGAAAACAAAAATCCAGATTCACCTTTTATCTATAAAACAAAAGAAAATAATTCAAATCAACAAGTGAAAATTTATGCATTTGCTTATAGAAAGACTTGAGAAAAATAGAGCGACATTCTAAAGAAGATATAAAACTCTAAAAAGTGATTAAAGGCTTATTAAGTGATATAGAATATGTTTATACTAAAAGACCTATTCATTTGAAATGGAGAAGGCTTAAAAGTTTTGTTTTTACACTTTCAATTGTACATAATTTTTTTTTCAAATCGCTTGCTAACTTTAAAAAGTATCGTGATTCGTGCATTGTATCATTTTGTAAGAATCGTATTGAATTGTAAGATACGGTGTCATTTTAAATTCACCCTGCGATACGTATCGAATTGTCTACGTATCGTATCGTTCAATACGTATTGCGTATTGTAAGATTCTGACAACTATGGACACTGTATGCTTGACTATAATTTAATTAACGAGATGATGATACTTTTGACCCATAGTTATGGAGTTAATACCATCCCAATTACCATTACAAAAAGTAATTAATATTTTCAGCATTAAAAGATATTTTTGATTGATAGTTTTGTGATGTCTTTGTTCAACATGGAATGTAAAAGTATTGTGTTTAGGTTTTGTTGGTGGTTTACCCCTTTTGTTTCATTCTAGTGAATTTACTCCTTGTATAATAAATGTGTGAAGATTTTGTTAAAAGAAACAAATATATTCATGTAGATGTCTGCCTGAAAATTTCAACTGATTCAGATATAATGACTCAGAGGGAAATTATGGATTGCATACATGTCACACTCCTGCTTGTTTGATCTTAATATATTAGGTCTCTCCCCTCACCCCTCACCCCTCACCCCTCACTCCTCACCAATACCTTCAAGCATCTAATTTGAAGCCCTTAGTCCGTTTTTAGCCTTAATTTCTGATAAATTATTAAGTAGATTATTTCTTTATGTAAACATTTTCCTCTGTCATAAATGCTAGTATTTGGAAGGCGACGATGAGGACAATGTCGCCAAGAATTCGGAGGAGACATTGGAGAAAAATATATCTTCAGCTAAAGAAGTGGCAGAGTCACTCGAAACTTATCAGGCAGATAAAGATGTGAAGGAACCAAAAACAGAAGATGAGGGGAAAATGGAAGACTCTCCAGTAATGGGCCTTTTAACAGAAAGAAAATCCACTAAATCTGGAATGGGGGAGACTGAAGATATTCAAAAGAATGATATTCCAAGTGAGAGCACAATCAAAGAGTCCATGAGGAAAAGAACTGCTTATTTTAAAGCTAATTCAGAGTATGTAATCCTAGTTTGATCTGTATAGTTGTTGCTGCGGTGGTTTTTATATTAGTCCCTATATGACCTATGAATACATCTTTGCCCATACCTCATGTAGGCGAAGTAACTAAATCAAGTTGTGAATCTTTTTATTCCAATTTTCAGGGAAATTACCATGGCTGGAGTTCGCAGACTTTTGGAAAAAGATCTTGAACTTGATGAATTTACTCTGGATCCCATTAAGAAGCTTATAAGTGAGCAACTAGATGAGGTGATAGAAGCTACTCAAAAAAATGTCATTGATTTTATAGCTTTTTACCTTAGTGGTCATTTATTCTGCTAATTAACAGGTATTATCTTCTAAAAGTTCTAAATTGTCGAGTGGTATTAAGAAGAGAATTACTCGATGCAAAACACCAAAAAAAGTCGGTAGTGGAGGAAGTTCTGATTCTTCAGATAGCGAAAGTGGTGACATAGAAGATGAAGTAAAACCAAGCAAAAAAGTTGGTCGAAAAGGAAATGTCCAGAAATCTGAAGGGGTCAAGAAACGAAAAAGACCTGAAAAGGAGACCAAGACGTCAAGCAAAATGCATAACATGCTTTCAAAAATGACATCTGAGGAAAAAAGTGTTTCAGGGGATGGTGGAAACGATTCTGAGGATGGTAAATCCCAATCCTCCGAAGAAAAACCTGTGAAGGTGACATACTCTTAATTTCTTTAGTGAATTTTCTGTTGAGCACAGTTCCAATTGCTAAATAAGACCTTCATGAAATGTAGAAAAAAGAGGTATCACCTCCTGCATATGGAAAAAAGGTGGAGCATCTAAAATCAATAATCAAATCCTGTGGGATGAGGTAATTTTTTTCTTGACTGTCTATCTATTGACCTCAACATCTACTAAATTTGACCACTGCCAGTTTATATTTACTTATCTAAAAATTCTATTAAGTTCGATGTCTTAACCATATCTTGCTTTTTCTTTTACCTTAAAAGTGTTGCTCCTTCGATTTACAAGAAAGCTAAGCAAGTACCTGACAAGCAACGCGAGGCTTTCCTAATAAAGGAGCTAGAGGAGATACTCTCAAAAGAAAAGTTATCTGGAAATCCTACTGAAAAAGGTGAGACTTTTGATCCAACGTATTGCTTATGCTTGCTAGCAATTTCTGATACTTAAATATACTATCCTTTAGGAAAAACAAGCACGTTGATGCTGATTTTAAGCATGTGCATTTTTTATATATTTTTGAAGATTTGGAGTAGGACCACTTTCTATGAATTATTGAATTAATTGTTAAAAAAACTGTAGAGATAATTGTTGATTATAATGCTTGCTGACTACTAATAATTATTTTGTCAATTCAGAGGTCGAATTATTAAGGAAAAATAATGTCTAGTGCACTTAACTGCAGTGTATTTACTTGAGCTATTTCGCCTACTCCACACACATTGAAGCAGATGATAGGTTGATAAGAAACATGTTTCAAAGTCCCGGTAGAGGAAGTTTTTTTTTTAATAACTCCGTTTTGGTTTCGGCTTCGGTTTTAGGGATATGCACCATTACGCTAGAGCTTCAAATTTATTTATTTATTATTATTATTTTATCTGTTAATATGTAAATATACATATTTTATTTATTATTATTACTTCTATTCCACAACAAGAGTACTATTATTTGATCTTATTATTATTATTACTCCTTTGTTCCACAAAAGAGTCCCATTTGTTGATATTCAGTTACACCTTTATTTCTTGATTCCTCCGTTGCGCTGTTATTTCTCGTTATTTTTTCCCGTTAGGTCGAAATTTTACCCATATTTACATTATCATTGATGATGCTTATCGGATTGGTGAGCAAGGAAACTATTGGAATTGTAAATATAGAAAGATATATATCTAATTAGATATCTTATCTCTTGATTGTAGCCATATCCCTTGATTGTAGCCTTGTGTAGGCAAGAAAATCATACCTCGCTCATTTAGAGTTTTGAATGGGCTGAGGAGAGAAATCCTGAAAGAGTACGAAAAATGATCTAGTGTTTGTAGAGGGGAGAAGAACGGGTAGGCAATCACTAGGACAACACGTGGCATAACTCTAGTCTTTTTGTATGTCTTGGAATATTAGAGAATCAAAAGCCCTTTCTCTGAAGTGAGGGGACTATTTATAGAGGTGGCATGTCTGATAAGTAGTCACGTCTCGGGCACTATCGATCAAGGCGTCGCGTCTTAGGACACACGATCACGCCACGTCGTCTGCACACACGACTTCAAGTCAAATAAATGCCCCTCGTTACCAAAAGAGATTCTTAGGTCATCTCATTCTTCTAGTTGCCAATCCAAATCCCTCAACCATTTCCCTCTTGAAGTTACCTCCCTAAGTCTTCTACCTAGGAACTTACGGAGGCCCATTCAGTCTTCAAATCCGATCATCATTCCGTGAATCAAATTTCGTTTTCCTTCTGTTCCATCTTACTGCTTAGATTCAAAGATTTAGTGGAGAAGATCCTTGAGAAAAGCTTTTGGCGGACTAGGGTGGCCAATCCCCAGAGGGCCAACCTTTTTGCCTCCTTTTCTTGTTCTTTCTAGCTTGTTTCGCTCATTTTTCATCATTTTGTCACGATTCTTGGCTCTTTGAGTAGTTTTCCATGCCATGAAGGACTTGAGGGAGATCATCCCCAAGTCTCCATGTATTTGTTGCCTCTTTTCTTGGCTTTAATCACCTTGAGTTGTCGTTGAGCTAATCCAAAGTTCACTCGGGAAATCGTTTTGAAGCTTGTGATGGATTGTGCCTCCTAGGGAGCCGAACCCTAGGGGGCCCGAACCTAGGGGGCACCCTCGAGCTTCTCTTCTTTTGCTCATTTTTTTCGATCTTGTTTTCGTTTCGTTCGGTAGTTTAACTTGCATCAAGAAGGGATCATTGATCAGCATCATTTGGAGATGGTGAACCTTGAGGGGGTGAACCCTAGTGAGGGACGAGCCCTAGGAGGGCATTCTCTAAGTAGCCATACATTCTCGCTCGGTTTCGTTGATTTAGTATTCATTTCGTTTGCGAACTCAAATCAAATCAAGAAGGCATCATCAATTGAACTTAGTTAAGGAGGTGCACCCCTAGGGGGCCGAACCCCAGGGAGGCTGAACCCTAGGGGGGCACTTCCTGGTCGGGTTATCTTCTTTTGCTTGATTTGTTCAAGAGGTTGAACCCTAGGGGGTGAACCCTTGGGTCTTCCAACACTTGGTCATTTTTTCATCGATCTTGTCCAAGTTTTACTCGAAAATCTTTCGGTAATCCAATTTGGCTAAGAAAGCATCATTGATTGGCCAAATAAAAGGTTGAACTCCTAGGGGCCCGAACTCTAGGGGGTCCTATGACGCTCCCAAATTTGAGTACTTGCTACTACAAACTTTGTACTCAATATTCATCCACATCACAACAACACATTTGCTGCAAATATAATTAAGTAAACAACTATTTTGCTCTTCAAGTATAAATAATTTAAAATATCAGAACAATAATTATGATTGAACAAAATGTCTCAGTAAACTTTGAACTGAATTCTTAATTTGAATTGAACTAAAGGGTATCAAAGCTCATCGTATTCTCAAGGGTAATTGAAATTCAACTGGGTGGTCGAGGTACCATGAACTATCTTAAATGTTCATCAGCCGTTTCAAAAAATCCCCGCCAGTCCCATGCAATCAACCTAACAATACTCCATGTTACGCCGTAACATCTTCATGATGTATCTTTACAGCATATGTCGCATTACTCGACAACATAATTATCCCCTATTTCTAAGGTTGTTCAAAAATCTTGAATAATTCAATAATTGAACTTAGTTTAACCGAACAAATGGTATAAACTCATCTCATAAAATAGTTCAAGGCAAGAACTTTAAAGAATACAATTATTGTTCACAACAACTAAAAATCAGTGTTCTAAAAATCCCCGCTTAGGTCCGCTAAGAGTAAGTGATCATCCCAGTTTTTCTTAAAATCCATAATGCATGCCCTCAACATATCCTCTAGAGTTTGTATAGTTCGCTCGCTTTGTTTGTCGGTTTGAGGATGATACACAATGCTCAACCTCAATTGTGTTCTCATATGTTCCTGAAGACTCCTCCAAAAATTTAATGTGAATCGCGGATCTATATCTTACACGATCGAAATCTGAAATCCGTGTTTGGCAATGATCTCTTTGATATACAACTTAGCTAATTGATCTAAGTTGAATCTTCCTTGATTGGCAAGAAATAAACGGATTTTGTTAGTTGATCTACTATTACCCAAATAGCGTCATAGCCCTTCTGAGTGGTTAGAAGTCCTACTATGAAGTCTATGGTGATATGCTCTCACTTCTACTCTGGAATTTGTAAGGGTTGTAGTAGACCACTCGATCGTTAATGTTCAGTCTTAACTCTTTGACAAGTAAGACGCTTACTTGTACTCACAATCTCCCTCTTCATGGTAGGCCACCAAAAATATTGACGGAGATTTTGATACATCTTGGTACTCCCCGGGTGGATCAAATACTTGAACTATGGACCTCTTGTAAAATTTCTTCTTTCAATTATGGTACCGAAGGTACCCATATTCTATCTTCAAATCTCATCATTTCATCCTTATCCATCTTGAATTTTTCATCTTTTTTCTCCACTGTTCGCCTTTTTATTCTCACCTTCATCATTCTCTTGCAACTCCTTAACTTTGTCCAATAAAGTTGGACGAACTTCCATCACATACAATTACAATTGTTCTTCCGACTCATTCGGACATTTTACTTCTATCTCTAGCTTCTCAAATTCTTTTATTAATTCCTCTTGAATGGTCAACATCATCAACTTCTCCTGGTTCTTTCTACTTAAGGCATCTGCCACGACATTGATTTTCCTTGGATGATAAAGGATTGTACATTCATATCCTTTAACAATTTTAGCCACCTCCTTGGCCTCATATTTCCTGTGTAAAAATATATTTTAAGCTCGTGGTTTGTGTAAATCTCAGACTTCCCTCCATACAAATAATGACTCTAAATTTTTAAGGCAAAAACTACTGCCGTTAATTTTAGATCATGAGTAAGGTATTTCTTTTCATAATCTTTTTGTGATGCGTAAGCAATCACCTTCCCATGCTTCATCAGAACACATCCTAACCCTCTATGTGAGGCATCACTATAAACCGCAAATCCTCCAGTATTATCTGGTAGTGACAACACTGGAGCCTTACTCGATCACTTTTTCAACTCATGGAAAAATTCTTCGCACTACTCCGTCCACACGAATTTCACATTCTTCCTAATCAAATTCGTCAGCAGTACTGCTATCTATGTAAAATCCTGAATCCGATAGTATCCCACTAACCTTAAGAAACTTCTAATTTTCATTGGGGTTTTCTGTTGTTCCTAGTTTATTACAGTTTGCACTCTCGTCGAGTCTACATAAATCCCGTCCTTATCAATCAGATGGCTTAAAAATTGTACTCTTCAGCCAGAATTCACACTTTGAAAATTTTGCATACAATTTCTCTTTTCTTAAATTCTCCAGTACTAATCTCAAGTGTTCTTCACAGTCCTCCTTTATTTTTGAATAAATCAAAATGTCATCGATGACCACGACAAATTTATCTAAATATTTCTTAAAAACTCTGTTCATTAGGTCTATAAATGCTGAGTTAAACCAAATGGCATCACGAGAAACTCGTAATGACCATAACGAGTCCTAAATGCCGTCTTAGGCACATCTTCACTTCTCACCTTCAATTGATGGTATCCTGACCGCAGATCTTTGAATTTTTTTTTGCTCCCTTCAATTGGTCAAATAGATCATTAATTCTTGGTAAGGGGTTTTTATTCTTGATAGTCACCTTATTTAACTCCCTATATATACATAATCTCAGTGATCTGTCCTTTTTCACAAATAGTATTGGTGCTCCCCAGGGTGAGACAATTAATAATTTTTTTATTCAATAGCTCTTGTAGTTGTACCATCAACTCCTTCATTTCCACGGATGCCATCTTATATGGAGCCTTCGAAACTGGCACCGTTTCAGGGACTATTACAAATTCATTTTGCCTATTTGGAGGAATACCAGGGAGTTCCTCCGGAATACATCTACAAATTCTTTAACTACAAGCATTCGACTTAAATCTGGCTCCACTCGTTGGGTGGGTATCTACTATGTAATCTAAATACCCTGTACACCCTTTTTAAGTAGTCTTTTGGCTTGCATCATTAACAAACAACAAGACTGCCTATGTGACCGATTCCCATAAAACACCACCTTTGTCTGATTTGGAGTTTGAAGGTTCACACACTTACTATGACAATCGATAATGGCTTCATGGTTATTCAATCAGTCCATCCCCTAGTATCACGTCAAATTCTCTCAATTGAATAAGAATTAAATCTATTAGAAATTTGTGGCCCCTAATCTATACACAACAATTTTTATGTACATATCTAACAAGGATTACTTCTTACTTCTTTGTTAGCAATTTCAATGTTCAAGGGAAATTCTAACGGTTCACAGGGTAAACTCAGTCGGTTTGCAAATTCATGCGACACAAACGAACATGTAACTCCTGAATCAAATAGTACGTAAGCATTTATGAAATTTACTGGGATAATATCTGACACCACGTCCCTTGATGCAATTGCATCCTTGATCGTCATATTGAAGGTCTTTGCTGTCGGTCAACTTGGTGCAGTCGGCCCGATTATCATTGGTTTGTTGTTGTTCCTAATACCTCCCCCTACTTGTATTCCTTTCTTTGGGCAATTTCGTGCCTAGTAATCCAGGGCACCACACATAAAACACCCGTTCTTCTTTGGATTTTGGCAATTGGGAGCAATGTGTGGCCCTCATGTCCACAGTTATAATACACATTCTTTTTTCTTTAGGCACGCTCCCATGTGATTCTTGCCACACTTTTTGCATGCCTCAACCTTCCTCTTATTATCTCCCTCCTTTCCCCCACGGTTATTATTATTCCACTGTCGCTTATTATTATTAGTTCCACTGCTTCCTTCTGCCTTTCCTCCATGTTTTTCTTCTTTTGTTCTTTATTAAATTTCATTAAGGCCTCACTTCCACCCTCCGCAATTATCGCCTTCATCAGAATTGTTGCCAAATTCTCTTTGACAGACAACCTGTTGTACAATCAAGGTTTAAGACCCTGTTCAAACCCCCTAGCTCTTCTCTCTTCAGTGTCCACCTGATGTGGAGCAAATCTCGTCAGTTCGTTAAATTTGGCAGCATACTGGGGCACAACCATGTCCCTTTGCTTTAGTTCTAAGAATTGCATCTCCATGCGACTTTGCATACTACACAAAAAATAGTTCTTGAAAAATAACTCCTTGAATCTTTCCCAAGGTACTTTTCCTTCTCCGACCCTATTTTGGTTAGACTCCCACCAGAAGTTAGCTTCTATCTTCATCATGTAAGCGGAAAACACCGTCTTTTGGTTCTCCTCTATCCCGGCAACCACGAAAGCCTTTTCTATCTCTTTAATCCAAGTCTGAGCCTCTATAGGCTCAGTGGTTCTCTTAAACTCTGGGAGTCCCACATTCTTAAAATCTTTGAAGGTTGTGATTTGTGGCGCGGGTGGGTTTAAATTATGAGTTCTACCCTGAAGGGCTCCTACCAGTAAGTCTACGAATTGTTGTAAAGTGTTATGATTTGGTCTCCTATGCTCTTTATTATCTTAATCTCGTTGTGATCTCCTTTTTGGCGGCATTTTCTGTTTAGTATAACAATGTATTATTATAAGCATTATCTATATTAAACATGTATTTCAGTAACGTAATTAATCATCCACAAAACACATGTTTATAAACATATTATATTAATAAGCATCATATTTTTACATCAGTTAGTTTGTTTTACATATCACATACTACATACATATATACATCTCATACTGTATATCAAAATTTGGGATTACATAGCTTACACATATTTCTTACAAAAGCCTACAACTACCTACCATTTGCTGCAAATATAAACCTCCCCTCACAGAATCCCTGTGCTGATGAACTATTGCGGATACTCTACTAATCGTATGGATCGTCTGACCCAAATCCACTCAATGGCACTCAATCCTGTCCAGGATTCACCTGTAGGAAACCCCCAAATTGTACACCACCCGATGCATCCTCTTCCTCCTCATATCAGCCTCTACTCCCTCTAGTATACCCTCTACCCTGACGTCGGTATCAATCTCGGCCTCCCAAAGAGCCTTTAGCTCCTCGTTCCTCTCCTTTGTCTGTTGGACTCTTGCGTCCAGCTGCTGATTCTTCTGCTTTAACTGTTGGTTCCTAGTCTCCAACTCCTGATTTCTCTCCTCTACCAGCCGACTCCTAACCTCCAACTCCTGATTCCTATCTACTAAATCCCTAATCATCGCATGCACCTCGGCTACTACATCTATCTCCTGGTCATGTCGTCTCCAAAAACATGCAACTGCTCCTCAAGCTAGGTTCCATAGAATTAAAAATCAATGTTTTCACCATGGAATTATCAGACATCGATTCTTCCTAGCCTGTACCAATTTGAGCAGGCATTTTTGTCGTCCCATTAATAAAATGCTGCATTCGATTTGTCTCAATTGACATACGACAAGCTTGAGACCAAGCAAGGTAATTGCTCCCAACGAATTTGAATGGACTAAGAACCAATGCAGAGTTGAGATTGTGGCTCCTGACAAGCTGTCCCTTGTTAACCCCATTAGTATCACCACAATTAACTGTACTAGATTCTGCCATATTATAAAATTAGTGCAACAATAATATCCAAGGAAAAAAACTCAACAAGGATAATTAACAGCTTGCAAAACCCTCGACAAACAAGCAGAGAACAGCAACACAGCAGCAGCAGTACTAACCAAGAAAAAGTTGTTAACCAACAGCGGAAAAAGGAAAAAAATACCAGGCAAAACAACTTGAAGTAATCACTACACGGCCACCATAAATGGACAGGGCAGAGGATTAAAAAACTTCGATTCAGACTTGATTTACTTCACTTCTTGAAGGAAAACACAAGTTCTGAACAGGTTTTAGATAACTAGGAGGGCTTAGTTTGAGTAAACGGATCAAGCTTTGATACAATGTAAATTACCATATTAGGATAAGAGAAAGAAGGCAGAAAAATGGTGAAATGAGAGGTGAATTCTGTGACATCCCCCAAATCCGGGTACTTCGATTCCACAGGATTTGGTGTTCACTGTACAAATATCATCTATCTATCTACCCATAAAAAATGCAAGCCATGCAATAGATAGAATAAAAATTTTCCCTTAAGGGTTACAACATCTGAATAATAATAATACAATCCTAGGTTAAACTAACCTTAAACATCTGTGCGGAATCATAAACAAATAAGTCTTAACAACATCATTAACTCAAGTCTTAAACATAAATACATCATCTAATAAAATAACAAGTCTTCATCATTTGCTAACTTTGCCCTTGCCTTTACTAGTGGAAGGTTCATCGGTTCTTTCGTTCTTAACTGCAATGTTATTATTAAGCACGAGTGAGCACTATTGCCCACAAATATAACAATGAATAATAGTATAATAACATGCGAGTAAATCAAAGACATCTGAATAAAAGCTCAAATTTTGAATCAAGAATGAATAACAAGAATCAAAAGAATTCTGAGGGTCATAAGACCTTGAACTATGTCCTAGGTTATCAAGGGTTATACTTGAAACCTTTAACGATCGTAAGACTATGGACCTTTCTACTCGTACTTAGGGGATCAACCCTTAGTACCATATCGCACACAATATCTTAACGCTTAACGCATAAGTAAATCCCTTTGCGGGGTTGTTCATCTCGGTTTGACATTCGAGTCCGCACTAAAGGAAGTTTGGTTTGGATAATTCATCAAGGGTTCTAAAATTTAGAACGCTCATCAACTATGGACTAGTCGAATCAATAAGGGTTCGCTAGTCTAATAAGGTTCAATAATAATGATATTCAAATTGAATAATAATCTCAGGAAGTATATACAATAGGACAATTATTGTATAACTAAATCATGCTTAGAAAAGATAATCAATCTTTAATATAACATTTGAACATGAATAATAGTAATGATAATTTACTCGAGGTAAATAATAAACTTGAACAATAATGACAAGTAGGGTTAGGAAACTTGCCTCGTGCGTAGATTACACTTTAACTAAGCACGTTCTTTGAATTTAATCCTACATACCATTCATATTCACAATACCAGTTAATTATAACTTAACTAATTATCATAAACTTATTCTCTTTGTCTAAACTTTGGTTATGACTATACTTAGTCAAATTATCACATTGTCACATAATTTGTACTTCATGGATAACAAACTAATTATGTATTTAATAACTCAATCCACATGTAATTATGTTATTTACATGTTAAACATCTAATTTACATCTCATTATACTTCTAACATGTTTACATGTTCATTACATTAATTTACTAACACATTGTTAGACTTAATCAATTTAAAAATCTCATTTCTGAACTTTCTGGAGAGTGGCGCTGCGGCGCCATTACCCTAGTCTTAGTCTTTGCTCATGCGATGGCAGCTATACCGATCGGACTCTTGGCTCTTGGCTCGAGAGATATATGGCTGTAATACGGAAATAAGCGTAGTGGCCGCAAGCTACTACGGCCATGGCGTACCAGACACAGAAATGGCAGGTCGCGAAAAATCGCAGAACATGCCAATTTCTTCCAATTTCTTATTTTCTACTCGAAATTAGATATACACATATGGTGTAATTCATGCATAATTATAACCCAACATTTATATAACGACTTTAACCATTTAAAACACATAATCACAGAATTAAATTATGCAAATTGTACTGTTCTTGATGTTCTTGAAGATTTTGAACAAAAACATAAAATTTAACACTACGGATTCGTTATAACACCGAATCCGTTCGTTTAAGGCTTGATCTCTTCGTATCAACATGCATAATAATATACGAGTGTATAATTTAGGGATAATATACGATCAATACATAAAATATCACGTATAAGGCCATAAGGCCAAAATCCATACTCTGTAAATTTTTGAAATAACAATTCATAGTATTATGAAACTGATGACATGATAATTCACATAATATATATATATAATCAAATACAATTTGATACATCTTAACCCATATATAAACTCATAATCAAACCATTTCTCAATTACAGAGATTTTACAGTATGAATGAAAGCCATTTTCATAAAACTCAAATAACGTAAAAATAGAATTTGGGAAGGAGGAGATTACCCTGTAGAGTATAAATTAGTATGTTTAGATTCCTCACTCTCAAATCTCTTTCACAGACTCACAATTTCTCTCTGACAACCCTCTCTGATTTTCTCTCTGTGAATAGTTTATAGACTTAAGAAAAAAAATGAAGAAAGAAAAGAGAATACGTCGTAATAATAAACTGGCGCATTGAGGTCAGTTACCCATCATGGGTTAACTGCCCTCAACCTCTACTAGTACCATGTTTGGCTAGCCTTAAAAGGCTTATTCTCATTTAATTTAATAACTCTTTTATCATATAGTTTAAATCAATGTCACACTCCTTCATAAAATAAATCAATATCTTATTTAATTTATTTTAAATAAAATATAATAATTTCTCATAAATTCACAGTCACATAATTAATTCTCATTAATAAATAATGTCAAATTATTAACTCTCTAATTAATAATTAAATTAATTAAATAACATCATGCTTAATTAAATATTTCATTTAATTCAATAAGCTCACATAATTACATACTTGAATAATAAATATTCTCTACATTAATTTAATAAATGTAACACATAATTAAATTAATCTACCACAATTACATCAAATAATTATTTAATCCAATAATTAAATCATCGAAAAATATTTATTTAATTCAATAAATATTAAAATTAATTTACAAAAATCTCGTTCGTCACAAATTCCCTTCTCATCATATCATGGAATTTATATTACCATTTGGATAATTTCAAGTTAATTAGAAGGCTACAATCAAAGGATATAATTTACAAGTTGTGAACCCATAAATATGAAAGAGGGGCGGGGACCCTAATGACCCAATTGAAGCAAATTGCCCAAACAAGACAATTCCGGAACGAAAAAGTCGGAAAAAACGGACGTGTTGGAGGACCTGTAATATTCGAGAGCTTTTGTACACAAGGTAATAGAAAATTGTGGATTTTCAATAAAGTTAAATTATAAAATAGAAATGTGGTTTCAAGTTTGCATGCAATAATAAATAGGGCAAGGGTGCAAAATAGCCCATGCGGTTTACCCCGAAGTCCCACTTATCCCCTGATTTTTTTCCCCCCAAAAGTACCTTTGACGTTATAAATTTCAGGTCAACTATGCTCTCCCATTAATGGACACGCCACCTAGACAAACGTGACTAACATTTGGACAAATTTTGCTGACTGGACTGACATTTGGACAAATTTTGCTGACTGGACACCTAGACAAACATTTGAGGCTCTCATAACCACAGACCCAAAGATTCAAGCGGATCCCACTAGAATCACAACATAAAGAAAAAGAAAACCAAAAGGAGAAATTCACCACCCAAAATCAGAGCACTTCTTCTTCTTCATCCGCCTCTCCCAAAACACACTTCAGTTCTGTGCAGAACAAATTAATTCTCCAGCTTTAGCAGAGTCTACATATACATTGCAAATTCAAAAACGCACTAACACACCACCAGATATGCAATATATATGTACGTAATAGATATGTTTATTTAATTGGGTTTGTTTAAAGACTGCTAAATTTGGGAATTTTGATTATTTGGTGGAGAGAAATCTTAAGATGTTTGGAAGGGGGCTGCCCAAGAAGATTAACAATATAAAGTACTATGAGGTATTGGGGGTTTCAAAGAATTCGTCTCAGGATGATATGAGGTATTGGGGCTTATCGCAAGGCTGCGATGATGAATCATCCTGATAAGGGTGGTGATCCCAAGAAAGTAATTCCTCTTTACTTTGTAGATTTTAATATGAATTTGTTGTAAATTGAATTGTGATGAGTTTTGGTGTTATTTGTATAGAAGTCGATGTATTGTGATGAAATGATTGTCGTAAATTACTTGATTTTTTTGGGTTTGTTTAAATTTTTGAATGATATTGTTTGGGTTAGATTCTGGCTATTGTTTTGTATTATCAATTTCCTTATGGAACTAGTTTCTTTGTACTTGGGTCGGAGATGTCGGCCTGGACGGTGACGGTGACGGTGACGGTGCGGGGAGATCCGGCGGCGAATGAGTTGATCTGGATGGCAATGAGATCAGCTTGCACTGAGTTTGTGGTGTAGTTAATGACGAGTTTGGCTTCGAGTGAGGCGAGATGAAGAGCAATTGCTCAGCCGATTCCTTGGGAGGCGCCGGTAACGATTGCGACTCGGTCTTGGAGAGGTTGAGGAGGAGGAATCTGGGTTGTGCTGGTTCCTTCCGACATGGGAAAATATAGGAGCTGACTCGAGTGAGAAATTTGCTACATTTAACCCTTGGACTTCTAGATACCATCTCATTTTTTTTCATTTTTAACCATTGAGGTATTTTTTTTGTTAATTTTGTCCAGATTTGGGTATTTTGATTGGTTTTTTAGGTGTCCAAGGGTTTAGCTGCCCAGTTGGTTAAAGTGAAAAAGTTGTAAAGTTAGGTTTATTTTTTGGGGAAGTCTTGATCATTAAGTCCTCTCTCTCTATCTCTGTGTGTGTGTGTGTGTGGGATTACGAGCAATGTGAAACAAAGGTGTGTATAATCCACACACTAACATAAGGACAAAACTATTGTTGGATGTTTTCTTGAGTGGTTACTTGACATATATTTCATTCTCCCTCTATAAATCTCATTTCCTTTCACAGAGAAAAAGGTCGTGGGATGGAAGGGTAAAAATGACTAATTTATCATTTTTTATAGGGTTAATTTTTTCAATTCAGAAAATAACTTTAGGTAATTGTATTTACCATTTGAATTTTAGAAAGAGATCAAGTGGTCAAATTTGAGCATGCTCTCTTGATATTTGTCTGTATGCATATTTCACTCGCAATTTCTTTTTGGAGCATATTGGTGAGTATAGCGATGGTTTTTTGTTATTCTCATCTCATGAATTTTATTTCTATGCCTCTTAATTTGTTATTCGAAATGGATGTAATGGTACTATGCAAAATTTGAATCATGGTAATATGCGTCTAGATTTTAAAAGAGGATTTTAATGATTTAGAGAAGATTTTACAACATGTGCAAAAAACAGCAAAGAAATTGAGTATAAAAGGCACCCAAGTATCAGTAAAACACCACACAAAAAATGCATGAGCTCAAAGAGAAGTAGAAGACACTATCAGACTATTACAGAATAAATCGTCCATTACTAACAACAAATATTACTAGGAAATTCTTTCAAGGGCTTTTAATGCATGACGTCAAGTGACACGTAAAGAAAAGAGACGTACTACAGACAAACAGAGGACAATGGTTCACTTTCCTGCATACACTTGCAGAACACACATTTGGAGAGGAAAGATATGTAAGGTCTACACTGCGATGCATGTCATTGATTTTAAGCCGGTCAAGGGTCACAAAAGCATTAAATTTTAAGGTAACTTTGCCTTGCAAATATAAGAAATTAGAGGACAATAAAGCATGGGACAATAACCTAGTAAGTGAAAAGATCAATAAGAGAAGATTACATAGTGATCAAAACTCCCCAAACATGCTATTGGCCTGAGAAATAGAGCTGATTTAAGAAGCTGAATAAATAAATGAAATTCCTTTGTTTCCTTCTGATTTAAATCTCCTAAAAATGAACTTCCAGCATCCCACCCATTTTGCTGGAATTTGATACTTGCTTATAATCATCTAATGTCAAAAAGTAGTCTATTTCCAAAGAGACGCACCATAATCATTAACTTGCCATAGACGTGTTCTTAATTACAAGGTTCCCAAGTCTTAAAACCTCTTCTCTAGGATGGCACAGACTGTGACGTCCCAAAATCCGGGTACTTTCAAATTCGAATTTGGTGCTACACGGTATATAATAATGACATAAATGTAATTGTTATACTATTACAAATTTACAATATGTCTTGCTCTAAATCCCAGGTTCTCAGACCTTTAAATCTTCATACATAATAATATACATAATATATATTATAACCATCCTATCTATTACAAAAGGTACACTTCTTTTATTCGTTCATCTTTCCCTTTTCTTTGTCATGATCGAAACCTTCTATACGTTTTGGCTTCGCTGAAAACATTTAATTTAAAGCAAAAATAAGCATTTAATTGCTCAACAAGTATAACAGTTGTAATAACTACAAAGTCGAGAATCATAGCTTCTTTCTCTGAACACTTAAACAACTGAACAATAGTTGTGAAATAACCTCGAATAAATAGGAATAATAACTTTGCTTTCGTTTAAAACATTTTTGAAACGACATTCTAAGCGGTCATAAGACCTTGAACTTTTCTTTTTGTAAAAGGTTTAACAGTAATTCAACTATAAACCGTTTGTCTTCGGGACACGCTAGGTGATCAACCTATTGTACCCTATGTTGATCAACATTCTACTTTAAACGACTATATGCGTTTGATTATCACCCAACACGGTTGATCGGTATTACCGGCCAAAACTTCCCCTAATAATAGGGTGGTTCTTCTCAGATTTACATTATAATCCTCACCAAAACAATTTGGTTTGAGTAGCTCTACTTAACATCAATAATATTTTAAAAATTTAATATCACATCGATAAAATATTTTAACTTCTGTCTAGCCGGAACAATTGGCATCGACAATCTTCTTAAACAATTCATGCATACAGAATTTTGAAAATTAGCAATTTGTAGCTTTACATAGCTGAACAACTTGTACAAATATAAATATTTGTATAAGCTTTAGAATTTACACTATATGCAAGCATGGAGTAAATTTGAATCTCAAATCATCATATAACATTCATAAGAACATATGTCAATTGAATTTAGAAAACTTGTAAAAAGTTTAGGGATACTTGCCTTATGTGTGTTCGTTAATAGTTTACGCTAACTTGCTCTTCAAATAGCTTACACAGTTCATTCATGATAACTCACCAATTAGCCACATATCGACTTCATATATTGGTTTAAGTTGTCTTAATTCTCAGTTCATAATGTTCGTGTTTGATAATCTAGTTAACGTGTTCAAACTTTATTAAAGTTTAAAAACTACTTTGCTGTGCTTACAAGTTGGTTAGTTAACTAGGTCTTCTCCTAGTCTTGACCCTCTACTTCCCAACTCTTACATACCATCCCCTCATCATTCTTAACCAACCCACATAGGCTAATCAAAGTAAGATTAAAATGAAGACTTTTTTGCATAACATTAATTGTTGCTTCTAATGGCTCAAGACTTACCAAAATTGGTAAGTCTAGCCCTTGTCCCCCCCATAGACATAATGGTTGGGCATTCCCTTTTGGCCAAACCCTTTTTAGCTTTTGTCATCCGATCAGCTTCTAGTTACGTTTTGTAACTCGTTCGATTAACCGAAAAGTAGACTTTTACGTTTTTAACGTTTAAATATAGATTACATCAGTAATCCTCAAATAAATGCTATTGTGTAGATCTGGAAAACGGGCGGGCCGGGCCAAAATGACCCGGGTTTTGGTGGGCTGGAAATGTGAGGCCCGTGGCCCGGGTTGGGCCGGCCTGGTCCGCGGGATTCTCCCTTAAATTTTTTTTTTTGTAAACTCTTTCTTACACCAGAAATAGTAATAATAATAAATATTAAAAATAATAAAACGAACAACAAAGAATAAAGCTACAAACACGATTAATTAATTTCCTACATTAACTACATATCTCAATCAATTAAAATTTTAATAGTATTATAAATTAGTATTATTAATTAATTACCTACATTAACTACATGTCTTAATTATAGTTAAAATATATTAAAGATTGCATTAAAAACAAATAGTTGTTGTAGTTCAGTTGGTTTGAACTCTTATTTATTTACTTACAAGTCTTGTGTTCAAGCCTCACAACCCACAAGTAGCAACATTTTAATTTTTAAAAAAAAAGTTGAGGGCCACTTTGCCGGGTCAATGAACCACCACAAGTAGTAGGGCCAAAAGGCCCACACACTTTCATGGGCTAAAGAATTGAAGCTTTCAACGCTTGACTACCATGAGTTCGGGCCTCTTTTGCCAGGTCTACTCTTGTGTAATTCAAAAAGTTGAAAACACGAAAAACCTTTTTTTTTGCGTTTTATGAATAGTGTTTTAGCGTTTTTTTCGAAAAGTTATATTTTCGTTTACGAAACCGCAAAACATATACATAATTACATAACACATAAATTAGGTCATTTTTCGACCTTACATCACATAACACAATAATAATTAATAAAATTTTATTTTATTAATTAAATACTTACAATCATAATTACAAGGATAATCCGTCTTGGCGATTATTACATTCTTCCCCCACTTCCGTCCCCAAAATCACAAAACAACGTTAAACAAAAAGATGGGGATAAATTTTTTTTTATTTTATTTTCTAGTTTTCATGTTACTTCTTCGGCATTATGGTTCCTCCACACTACCTTCACTGAAAGTATTACTCACTTCTCAAAATTTTCTCTTTCTATCAATTATTCAAATATGAATTTTTTCATACGTTAAGTCTTTTTCAACCTGAATAGGTTTATATTTAATTACATGCTTATAGTCTTGCTCATATTGTCGTAATTCTGACACATGAAAAACATTATGTATATGTTTTAACTTGGGAGGTAAGGCTTTTTTGTAAGCCACCTCTCCTACCCTTCACAAAACTTCAAAAGGTCCAAAAAATCATGGACTTAGCTTTCCTTTCCTTTCCAAATCTTATCTTCCTTTTGCAGGGAGATTCTTTCAAAAACACGTAGCTATCTACGTCAAAGTCTCTCTTCTGCCGATATTGATCAACATACTTCTTCTATTGGTGTTGAGCTACTATGAGCCTTGACCTTGTTGTTCTGATTATTTATGCAGTTTACTGAACCAATTCCGGTCCAAGCAATCGACGTTCCCCCACCTCGTCCCATCACAGTGGCGTTCTGCACTTATTTTCGTACTCATCCCAACTCTATTTAAAATCCATAACGTTGCCCTTAGCGTATCTTCTAGAGTCTGTATCGTTCTTTTGTTCCGTCCGTCTGTTTGATGATAATGTCGTACTCAACCTCAACTGTGATCCCATGCACTCTTGCAAACTCTTTCAGAAATTCGATGTGAAAAGCGGATCACGATTGAAATTGGCACTCCATTTCTGGAAACGATTTTCTTGACATAAAGTTTAGCTAATTGGTCTAAATTCAACCTTATCATAATCGTTAAGAAATGCACCGATTTGGTTAAACAATCCACTATAATTCATATAGCATTGTATCCTTTGTGCGTGGCTAGAAGTCCTACCACGAAATTTATTGTGATATGCTCCTACTTTCATTCTGGAATCTCCAAGGGTTATAGCAAATCGCTCGGTCTTTGATGCATTCTGCGATTTCTTTCTTCATATTCGGCCTTCAAAAATGTTGTCGGAGGTCTTGTTACATTTTCGTACTCCCCAGATGAATTGAGTACCTCGAACAATGGGCATCTTGCAAAATCTCTTCTTTTAATTCCGATATCAACGGAACCCATATTCTACTTTCAAATTTCAAAAACCCCTCGTTATCGAGTTTAAACTTAATTTCTTTACCTTCGAAAAATCTTTTCCTCATTTTCTCACTTTCCTCATCTTTGAGTTGTGCTTCCTTCACTTTGTCCAATAACGTTGGACGAGTCTCCACCATAAATAATTTTTCATCAGACTCTCTCGGATATCTCACCTCTAACTCCATTATAGCCATCTATATTATAAGCTCTTCTTGAGCCGTTAACATTGACAATTTGTCCCGATCCTTTCTACTTAAGGCGTCCCCACCACATTCGCCTTTCGCGAATGATATAGAATCTCACAATCATAGTCCTTGATTAGTTCTAGCCATCTCCTCTTTCTCATATTTAGCTCCTTCTATGTGAAGATATATTTCAGACTTTTATGGTCCATGTATATCTCACATTTTCCACTATATAAATAGTGTCTTCAAATATTCAAGGCAAACACATTGGCTGCTAACTCTAAGTCATGAGTAGGGTATCCCCTCGTAATCCTTTAATTGTTGTGACGCGTAGCAATGACTTCACCGTATTGTATAAGCACGCATCCAGGTCTCTTATGTGATGCATCACTATATACTACAAAATTACCTGTATCATCTGGTAAAGACAACACAGGCGCCACACGATCTTTTCGTGAGCTCCTGAAAGCACTCACATTTCTCCGACCATACAAACTTCACCGTGTTCCTTATCAAATTTGTCAACGGGTAGCTATCTTCGAAAAATCTTGAATAAATCTCCGATAGTAGCTTGCTAACCCTAAGAAGCTACGCATTTCCGTTGGCGTCTTAAGCTGCTCCCAATTAATTACCGTCTCCACCTTCGCTGGATCTACGTATATTCTATCCTTGTCGATTATGTGGCCCAAAAATTGAACCCTTTCTAGCCAAAATTTACATTTAGTGAATTTCACATACAACTTCTCTTAGTGTTTTCAACACTATTCTTAAATGTTCATCATGATCCTCTTACGTCTTAGAATAGACCAGGATATCATCTATGAACACAACTCCGAACTTGTCCAAATATTATTTTAACACTCTGTTCATCATATCCATAAATGTTGCAGGAGCATTAGTCAACCTGAACGACATCACCAAAAATTCGTAATGACTATAACGAGTTCTGAATGATGTCTTAGGTACATCTTCACTTCTTATTTTCAATTGGTGATACCCAATCCTTGAATTTATTTTAGAAAAATACTTTGCGCCCTTCAATTGCTCAAAAAGATCATCAATCCTAGGCAATGAGTACTTTTTCTTAATCATTACTTTGTTCAACTCCTGATAGTCGATAGAAAGCCTCAATGATCCACCATTCTTCTTCACAAACAACATTGGTGCTCTCCATGACAAAGCCTCAACGATCCATCATTCTTCTTCACAAACAACACTGGTGCTCTCCATGAAGACACACTCGGTTGAATATACTTGTCCAGAAGTTGAATCAACTCCTTCATCTCTGCTGGCGCCATTCTATATAGTGCCCTCGAAATTGGTGTCGTCCCTGGTACTACGTCTATAACAAACTCGATCTCCCTGTCTAGTAGAATACCTAACAATTCATTAGGAAAAACATCCGTGAATTCTTTTACTATGAGTATCTGACCCATCTCTGCTCCCAATCGTTGGGTATCTACAACATAGGCTAAATAACCCACATTCTTTTCTCAATAGCTTTCTAGCTTGCATCTTCGTCTGATAATAAGAATGTCTCGACGATTTACTACTGTAACACTACCTTAGATTGCTAAGAAGTCTTAAGGTTTACAATTTTCTTCTGGCAATCTATCATTGCCTCGTGGTTATACAACCAATTCATTCCTAGAATTACGTCGAATTCTCCCAATTAAATTGGAATTAAGTCTACCAATAATTCACGTTTTCGTATCTTAACGCAACAATTTTTTTATATATATATTCAACATGGATTACTTCCTTATTCGCAACTTCAATGTTCAAAGGAGTCTTTAGATTCTCTAGAGGTAAACTTAAATGTCTAGCAAATTCATGTGATATGAGAGAACAGGCCGCACCCGAAACAAACAATACATATGCATTAATATCATTAACCAGGACGATACCTGAGATTACATCTTCGGATGCAATTGCATCTTTGACCATCATGTTAAAAGACCTTGCAGTCGGTCTATTCGGTGGAGCTGGACCAGTTATTGTCAGCTTCACACTACTATTTCCCTTGTTGCCGCTTCCCCCGTTGGCTCTCTTCTTCGGGCAATTCCTTGCTAGGTGATCTAACCCTCCACAGTTAAAACACACACCCTTCTTCGGATTGGGCCAATTTGGAGATATATCCCTCTTGCCCGCAGCTATAACATACCGCCTTTCCCTTTAAACATACTCCTGTGTGATTCTTCTCGCATGTCTTACATGCTTCAAATCTTTTCTTCTGGTCTCCTTGTTTATTCTCGGTATTCTCGGAATTATTTCATTTTCTTTTATTTCCTCCACTTCCACTGCCTCCCTCAACTTTTTTGCTCCTTCCGTTTTATTCTTATTCTTCCTCTATTATACAGGCTCAATGCCTCACTTCCTCCATCAGCTATGATATCCTTCTCTTGAATCGTACCAAACGAATCTATTTGTAACACCGACAAGTTTGCTGTAGAGCCAGGGTTTCAAGCTCTGCTCAAACCTGCTAGCCTTTCTATCTTCCATGTCCATTTGATGTGGAGCAAATCTAGCCATTTCATTGAATTTGGCTACGTACTGGGGCACAGTCATGTCCCCTTGCTTAAAATCCAGAAACCGCATCTCAATTCGGCTCTGCATACTTCTGGGAAATTAATTCTCGAAATATAATTCCTTGAATCTTTTCCAGGTAATTATTCCTTCCCAACCCTATTTTGGTTTGCCTCCCACCAGAAGTTGGCTTCACCCCTCAACATGTAAGTAGCAAAAGCCGTCTTTTGCTCCTCACTTGCTCTAGCAATAACAAATGCATTCTCTATCTCCTTTATCCAGGATTGAGCCTCTATTGGCTCGGTGGTTCCCCAAAATCTGGCCGTCCCACACTCTTGAAATCCTTAAAGCTTGCCAATGGCAAAGGTGGAGGATTAACATTTACTCCGACAAGGTTTCGATTAAAAGCCCCTAATAAGAGGTCTATAAACTGCTGTATAGGGTTAGCTTGGTCCCTATTCTCATTACGAGATTCTTCTTCTTAATTTCTTTGTCCTCTAGGTCTTCCTCTTGGCGGCATTTTTTTGTTAATAAAATAACGTTATTATTATTTCATTTTTTATTTTAAAGCACTTATTTAATGCTAAAATTATTACTCGTCACAATGCTCATTTAATAATCATTCTTATATTAATATACTTTTTACATACTCCTCCATAGCCTTGCTATTTACATATTATCCCTCTATTACTTTCAAAAAGATGGGATTTACAAAAGATATCCCGTTAGATATACAAAAGTTGGGATTCACATTAAACAGATATAAATACTTATATACATAATAAACCTATACATCATTACTATACTATGCTAGTCCTCTAGCAATAGCGTCTGTACGCTCTTCTGTGGTAATAGCAACCACACGGCCTCGACTAATTGCATGACGGGTCTGTCCTATCTCTTCAGGGTAAAACCATACCCTGTCTTGACCTCGCTCCATCGACGTTGTATAAGCATAATTCATCCTGTCAATTTTCCTCTTGTTCGTCATCACCTCATGCTCGAGGTCACGAACATAATCTTCAGCCCTTTACCGATTCAAAATTTCTTCGTCCGAATAGTTATTCAGTGCATGCGTCTCCACCTGGAGTTCCTGCACTCTGTTCTCTGCATTATTAAACCTAATGTTCAACTCAGTGTTTCTGTCCACCAAATGGTGAACCAACACTCCTAATTGGGTAAGTGCTTCCTGAATCTCGGGATTAATATAACCATCCTCCGATTCCTCCGATGATACAGCTTCAGATGGTGCACCTTGAGCCTCACCAACTGGCTCCTCAAGAGTTTCCTCATCAGGATCCTCTTTCGAATCTTCTTCCAGATCAAATTCAGCTGGCACTACGGGTTGAGCCTCACCAACTGGCTCCTCAAGAGTTTCCTCATCAGGATCCTCTTTCGAATCTTCTTCCAGATCAAATTCAGCTGGCACTACGGGTATTGCCTCTGGTGCTAGCTCGGGTGGAGCGATCAGCTCATCGCTCACTACATGAACATCCCTAACATCATCATCTCCTAACATCATCATCTCCTGACATCTACAATCAAATTTATTTTAACCTGATTAGCACATCACAATATACACATTTATTATCACAAATAACAATTTATTTTATGTTACTTTTACTTCTTTTGATGAATTTTCTCAATTCATCTCTTAAAACTCTATCTGAGTTTATCTTTTCACCAACTATTCTTACTTGTCTAAGGTTATATCCTAAGGTTTTTCTCCCACATAAGGTTAATAACTTACAGCCTTTGATACCAACCAGTGACGCCTCCAAATTCGGGTACTTTCAAACCCGAATTTAGGGTACTTTCTAACTTGCTCTTCAAATAGCTTACACAATTCATTCATGATAACACACCAATTTGCCACATATCGACTTCATATATTGATTTAAGTTATCTTAATTCTCAGTTCATAGTGTTCTCGTTTGATAATTTAGTTAACGCGTCCAAACTTTATTAATCTCGCTCGGCGCCGTGACGTTCGGGAAAGACACGACCTTCCTAATACTCTTTTACGATGGTTCATCTTATCTTACAACACATCCTTGAGGTTCTTTAGAACTCAAAGCTATCTAATAAGTATGGCCTAACGTTACGAAGTTTAGAAAACTCAACGCGTCTCACGCTCGATTTCACAACACACCACACGTTCGCCCCGGACAACCCTGTCTAGACTTGGCCTTGCCAAGGCCAGCCCTGACCCTCTCCCAAATAAGGTATTGTAGACTTGCCAGCCCAAAGAAGCATAATAAGCCAAGAATGTATTATACATTCTGCGAACGCAGAATTGCAACACTCAGTTTTCCGAATTTTTTTTGCTTCGTCATCACAACTAAGCAACTTCATAACTCGCTCATCTGATATCAGAATGCGCTGTTCTTGAGCCATTTTCTTGCTCGTAACATCCTCTACAAATCTCCCCCTGAATGGAAAATTTTTCTAGATTCGTTATCAAGCCAAAACAGTGGCTCAAAAATTCTTCGTTGACTAGTTTTTCAATATGATGTTTCTAATATCGGTTTTTCAAATCATCGTAACTTGCTCATCTGAAGTTTGATTGAGTTCGTTCTTGAGCTTACGGCTCATAAAATTGGCCCGAAAGTCGTACCATGCTAGGTTTTTCGACTTTTAACATACTTTACTAAAATTTTCGCCATAACTTCGTTATAACATATTTTTACTCTGTTCCAATTGGAACATTTTCACAACACATACATATATTCCCTTCTCGAATTTCAATATATGTCTTACGAAATAGCGATTTCTCAAGTTCAATTACAATCCTCTGTATAGTTTTCCATACTTTACGCTTAGGCTTACGTTTTTAATTTTTGTTTACACTTTTCATCCATATTACTGGTAGTTTATAAGTATATAGACCACAACTACCTTTTTTCTCCAGGATCTTTCATGATCCACCACAAACCAACCACAACCACCATAAAAACTTATATCAAAAGCTTGAAAGAAGATGATGAATAGCTAGGGTTTCAAGGTTTACCTCTTGGTTCTTGCTTCTTCTTCTTCCTTAAACTTGATGATCCAAGTTTGCTTGCTAGCTTCTTCTCCCTCTCCTCTTTGTCGAACCCTCTCTCTTTTCTCTCTATTCTCTCTTGCTCTTTCTTTTCTTATGTAGCAAATGATGAAAATGACTCGGTGTTGGAGGTTTTAATATATATAAAACCTACTTTTATATGCTTACAAGTTGGTCACTCCACTAGGTCTTCTCCTAGTCTTACCCCTCTACTTCCTAACTCTTACATACCATCCCCTCATCATCCTACCATCCCCTCATCATCCTTAATCAACCCACACATAGGCTAATCAAGGTTAGATTAAAATAATTAAAATTAAGACTTATTTGCTTAGCGTTAATTGTTGCTTGTAATGGCTCAAGACTTAACCATAAATGGTAATCCTAGCCCTTGTCCTTCCCCCCTAGCCATAATGGTCGGGCATTCCCCCTTGGCCAAGCCCCTTTTTAGCTTTTGTCATCCGATTAGCTTCTAGTTACGTTTCTAGTTAGGTTTCGTAACTTGTCTGATTAGTCGAAAAGTTGACTTTTACGTTTTTAACGTTTAAATAGAGATTACGTCTCTAATACTCGAAAAAATGCTATTGCGTAATTCGAAAAGTCTAAAACACGAAAAAACGTTTTCTGCGTTTTATGAATAGTGTTTTAGCATATTTCTCGAATTTTTTTATTTTTTGTCTACGAAATTGCAACACATACATAATCACATAACACATAAACTAGGTCATTATTCGACCTTACATCATATAGCACATCATAATAAGTAATAAAATTTTATTTTATTAATTAAATACTTGCAATCCTAATTACAAGGATAACCGATTTTCGTGATCATTATAGAGACCGAATTCACGAAATGTTCCTTCCCATCCTCAGACATTCCATGCTCAAGAAAAAGCTACAAATTGTGTGTTCAAGCAATTGAGTCACTTGACTAGGATCTTAAACCGCTAATGATTATAAAGAGGTTGTGCGCGTGTGTGCATGTGTGCATGTGTGCATATGAATACACAACACACACACAATAGTATATGTTATAATTAATTAGGTAACGTATCTTCCCGTATCAATTGTAATTTCCGATAAATGTCATCTTCTCATGCATAATCATATTTTATCCATATCATTCATATTGGTGAAATACCACTCTTAATTGTTTTATAACACGCACCCGCGTCCGCACCGGCACCCGCACACGCACACACATATAAGTGTGTTATAATTTAATTACTTAACATATCTTCCTGTATCAGTATTTGTGATTCTGAGAAATGTCATCTTCTCACGCATAATCAGATAGTATAGATATTATTCATTGAAGATGCATCCGTTTTATATATAAAGTGACACCACATGATTTTTATGCTTAGAAATCAAAGAAGTCAGAAAGAAAAAGGAAAGAGCAAAAGAACTTGAAGGAATTGATACGAGAAACATTGTTTCAAGTTCTCGTAGAAGGTCCACAACCAGTTTTGTTCCACCTCCGAAACCTGAAATACCTGTTGAAAGTGATGGGGATGATACAGAACATACAGATAATGACGATGACAATGATAACAGTGATAACGACGGAGATGATAATGATGTGGAGGTCCATGATGACAGTCAAAACGATGAAGTCCATGAAGGTACGATTTTTTAGTTTTTTTTATTACTGTGCTTCTGTTTCTCATTGTTTGTTAACTTCTGTGTTCTCGGTATATATGTAAGCAAGTCGGAATGTCCTTTTAGTTTCAGTAATTAAGCCAGTAAACAGTTCAAAGATTTTGTTTATATACTTAATTTTCTCACCCCACTCCCTTTTCCCTAGGATGGGGGAGGAGGAACTTAACTTACATACTTCTATGAGATTCAAGCATGGTAAATTAAAGTATGCAAGATAACATTATACATGTTAAACAACTAGATATATTAGCCCTTATAAGCGCATTTATTGCAACTCTCCTTGAAATTTTTGTAGCCGGTAAAAATAAAGTAAAGTAACTAGGCACTTGTACAGGTGTATAATATGGACCAAAATCACAAATTGGTTCAAATAATCAGGTAATATGAGATCCATATCTTACTATCTCACACAATTTTAGTTAGTCTTGGTAATGACCTGTACACGCTAGTTAAAAAACTAATAGGACTAAAATCCTTTAGACGAAATATTCGTTCTTAGGGATGAGAATTATGAAAATTTAATTAATACTATTACCGAAACAAAGGTATTCTTCTTGAAAACCCATTTGCAAAGAACTCCTTTAAAACACTGAAAACTGATCATCCTTCACCACATCTAAACTTTGAAGCCAAATCAAGCCCTCAGGTATAAGTCTAAGGTGGACCACCTCATCCTAAAAGGCAAAAACTTCTTATAGAAGGCTGCAATGCAATAACAATGAAAAATGGATTTTCAGACTTTCATCTTCTGACTCAAAATTTCCCTGATCAATTCTGACTTCATCTACCACCAGCCACCTTACAAAATAGCTAACGAATACAATCTCCATCCTTGACTTAATTATAACCTTTCTCCTCCAATTTATGCAACTGTGAAGCTGCTATCTTTACCTTAAAATTGAAAATCCAAGCCTCGTACTTGGTCCCATCTTAGTGGCTTCGACACTGGATCTGAAGCAAAATGCTGCATCCTACCCATGCTTTTCAAGATTTCTTTTCAAACTCGACAAAATGTTACTTAAAACTGGCTGATGTGTAAATTTGAAGACTGCTAGTACACAATGTGAAATTGAAGAGCATAAAGTAAAAGTGAAACCCACAGAGACTAGTTTACTTTTTTTTCTTTTAATATATTCTTGGTCTCAATTCAGATGAATTAGAAACAAAGATGGAATAGATGGGTAACTGAACTTAAATAAAAAATAATATTTAAGCTAGTTAAAGGTGAAAACTATTAATGAAAAAGTAATTTAGGAATATGATCCACGAAATAACATTCATAACAAATATTCTCTCATTTTCTTTTTATAACTCAAACTATGCCAGTTGCTAAGTATAAAAAGTTCGCAAAATAAATTTAAAGCTCATATTAAACTAATCTGTGATCTACCTCCCTTTTTTAATTTGGTGACTTTTATAATTAACTTGGGCTAGATTTTGAAAATTTAAAGATTAACAATAACTCATCAAAACCTCGGGCAAGCATGGGCTATTAAAAATTCACATGTTAACAATAATTTTTCAAAATCTCTCCATCAATTTAAAAATTACATAATAATTAAGCATGAATGAATTCCAAGAATGGCAAATAAAAGTGAAACCAATAATTCATTGAAGCACAAATAATAGAAAAGATGGAGAATATTTATAAAGATATGTAACTTAGCTTCATCATCATTCTTGATTTAACAATTTAGTTGACCGTATAATTTGAAATAAAAATACTACTACTATTTACATGAAACTAAATAACTAGAACTAAACAACTAAATAAGAATTGAAATAACTTTCTTTTATGAATTAAATAAGAAGAAAAAAAATAAGAGTAACATTCAATAAAGTAAAAAAATACAAACTCTTTTTAAGTTCCTTTGACGGGTAGTTAGATAATAGAAAACAACAAGATTAATTTTAATTCTACTCCTGCTGCTAAATTTGATAAAACTAATACCTAAAAAATTAACTCCTTTTGCTTTGGCCTTCTTTATTTATAGGCATCAAGGCTTGAAGTCTTTTATTTGTAGGTTTTAACTTCATCTCTTTTTTAGTGGCAATAAACTTCTTTCAGAGGAATCTTCTACGCTTCTTTCCTTTCATGAATTGTAGCAGTGATTATTGCTTGATCACTAAGATTTTGACTCTTGCTAACAAAATATAAATGGTACAAAATAAGATAAAACTCATTAATTAAAGATTAAATTAAATTAAAATATAAATGAACAAGAATAGAAATAATAAAATGCATGAAATTTATGTCTATCACTGGCCTGATGGCGTGTTTAGTTTTATTTGGTCTGCAATTGTGTTTAGTTTAACGGGTATAAGGCAAATTGGACTTTGGGTGCTCTAATTTCCCCCAAAGCCATATAATTTATTACTCTGATCCCGATATAATGATATAAAGACATGTCCTAGAGACTTAATTAGACTGAGCCTGAAGTATTTTGTTGCTGGGTTGGATTCTTTTTGGGCCCAATTGGAGTTGAGAAATTTCTTATTTGTAAGCTTCCTCTCACAATGGCACGAGGGGGACTGCATGAGGAATACTACTTGTGGACTGTATGCCTGTGAAATAAAAGTGGAGAGCAACATAAGTGGACCTTGCTTAACATATATGATCTATGCAATTCCCGAGGAGGTTGACCCAAGTATGAGCAACTGAAAAGAAATTAGGCGAAAGAGGGGAAACAAGAAATTTGGCTTAGACAAGGGAGGCCACGCCCCTGGCTTTGGCCAAGGCATGGGTCGTCGAGACTCGAGCCCCACAAAGTATGGCCCATATCCATATACATATGACTATTTTTGCCACACTATACAAATCAAATATGCATATGAAGACAGAAAAGGGATAAAAAATACCTGTCGACTCCTCCGTCTGAAACGCAAACAGAAGAAAGAGGCGAAAGAGAAAGATGAAGAAAAGAAAGAGAAATATGGAATACGTACCTGAATCGCAGCCTCTGTTCTTCCCCTCTCTTTTCCGCAGCAGCCCTAAAAGGTATTTTTCCTCCCTCTTTGCCTGATGTAACCCTAATTTCCTCCCTCTCCCCCTCTTTTTTTGGGGATATGGCAATTGCCGCATCCGCCGGTCCGCGGTTCATCATCTAGCTTGACAGAAGGTTCAGGGAGGCCTCCTCCATATGGGACCTGTTTGAGGGACTTGGATTTATGGGCTTGAAGGGTAGGGCAGCTCAGGCTTCACAAGGGTGGTATCTTGACCAGAGGGGTCCAAGTCCAACAGGCTTATGGGATTTAAGTTGCACATGACCTGCATATGCTTAAGGTCATGTACCCAGCTTTGTTATAACACATCTCAGACTTTTGGAAGACCAAGTGGTTGTATTGGAATTAACCATGGAGGATCCAATGTCCACCAGTAGTCATTTCATCAGCTGAAGTATTGGAATTAACCATGAAGGAAACAATGCCCACCAGCAGCCGTTCCATCAGATGAATGCTTTCCCAAGAGAGCCCAATTTGACTTACCACTCATCAAAAATCATCACGAGTGAAAGGATCTCAGTGCCCTTATCAAGACTTGTGCCTAAACATCCATCTCCACAAATCCACCACAGAAGTCTCAAGTAGCTTGAACAACAGAGAAACTCCAGAAATGGAGTAGAATTCCTACCCTTGCGATCCACCTACATCAGTGGAGGCTCATCAAGTCCATATAACCGACATTTATTCCAATTGTCCAGATGGAGCAGAACCCCCTTTTTTCTTCTATGAGCCTCTGATAACAAGAAAGAAAGACGATTTGTTGCCACAGGAAGAACCAAAAGCACTATGATGTCACTGGAACATCATAATATTGATAGTTTGGTTTCAAGAGAAGACTCCTATATTATGATGTCTAGAGAAAAAGAAAAATGGCTTTAGATTGGGAAGGAATTTTCTCCTCTCGAGAGCTAAATAGTAATCACAATATCTCCAAGATGATTTGATCTCTCATATTGCCTCTTTGGAAGAATTCTATGGTGTCATCTTCTTCGTTTGATGACACCACTCTAGCCTTCTGGCACCAATGGCCTAACTGTTAAGTAGCCACCTATCTCTTTTTCAATCTCCTCCTGAACTTTGTTTAAACCCCACAGTATCCTTCTTTGAATTGAACAAAGAATTACTTTAACAGTGCCCCCGGTCCCAAATTGAAAATGACATGGGTTGATGATAACAGTACGAAAGTGGCCATTTTCAGAAAAGCTCAGAGAATTAATCTTCTTCTTCTTCTTAGTATTGGTATTGGTATTGGTATTGGTATTGGTATAACTATAATAAAAGGAAAAAAACAGATTATGGTTTTGATGTTCTTTAAAGTTGAATAACTTGCTACTATTTTGTGTCACTTGCATGATCCCCTCCTTTCTATTTGCAGATGACGAGGACAGTGATTATATCCAGCTTTAACTGACCAGCAAGGTGAGCATAACGAAAGCCTCAACACAGGTTCAAAACAAAGATCTATTTTGAATGTATATCTAGGTTTTAGTTAATGTTTTGTTGGGAATAGGTGGCTAGTGATAGAGGATGTGCCGATGGAGTTAGTACGTTCAGTGGCATTTAGGAAGTGACTAGGGAAGTGCTGTGGTAAATATCCAATGAGTGGGAACACGATATTTTATTCAACTAGTTTTCCAATCCAATTTCTCTGTTATGTTGTTTATGTTTCTCGGTCAAATCGTCACATTAAACACTTCATGATTACTGTAGCATTATGAGAAGGCCACTGGCCCTTTTTTATGATGGATGTTTTTTTTCTTTTATATTTATATATTTACTAAGTAATACATTGATAATCTTAGGCGTTTGCAAGGATTAATTATCATCCAACTATTAATCCAAGGCTATGTTTATCTGTAAGGATTATATTTGGATTTGACTATTAATTTCAAGTGTCATGTTTATTTTTAAATTTGAACTTGGGACTATTATTCGATTATAAAATAACTTAAGATGAGGGACTATTTAATACTATATCTAGCTAGATATTATAATTTCATTATGTGAGATTATGGACAAAACTAACCTTTATTCCTTAATACTATGTCCAACTTAAATGATTTTGGTCAAAAAGACGATAAAAACAGGTCAAAGATTGATGCTTCTTTTTTTAATTTAAATTACTTTATCAGTTCATGTAGTTTAAACTCTAGTACTCTCAAAAAATGATAATATCGAAGTTAATATATTTGAATAAAAATAATTCATTAAATTATTTCAATAATTGCTTTTAATTTGTACAATTTGACGTTTCTTAAATATTTAAACATTCACTTAAACAATTTTTTTATAAGAAAATCTTATCTTCTAATTATTTTAAGCTGAAACCAACAACCTAGCTCATATAATTTATTATTTCACCATTTTTTTTTTCTATTTAGGAACTAATCCAAGTTGAAATTCTAAACAATAAGTTTGTAAGAGCATTAACAACAGTTTTTCTAATCAACTCTCTATCCCTAATTTTGAAGAATACATTAACAAATCAGTATTCAACAGTTTCTTTATCTTTATTTGACTCTATTTTAATCCTTATATATGATTTTACTCCCAAATGTGAGGAAGTCATCAAAAAATTGTTCTCTATATATACAAAATGACATTTCACACCCTCATTTAAGTGAACAACTCATCAATCATACACATCATATTTTTTTACTACTTTATTTTCAAATTATAAACTTAATATTGACTTATTTTTTAAAAAATAATTTCAAATGTATTCAAATTTAAAATTGATATAAATTTATTTAATTTATGTCAATATAATTATAAATATTATAAAAGTACTATTAATTATAAAATTTATTATTTTCAAAATTTAAATGAATCATATTAAATTAAAATTTAAAAATGTCACAAATTAACTTTTTAAAAGTTAATATTGATCTTATGTACATTTGCAACTACAATCCATTCAATACTCACTCCATAAATTACTTAAAATTTAAAATAAAATAAAATTATTTTAAAGTAGAATATAATTGATAAATTATACTCTCTTTTATAAATTATAAGATTATTATTAATTTGATGTTTTGATTGTTGAAACTTTTAAATTTTAACTTTTAACTTTTAAATTTTATTATGTAAGAATATAAGGAACTTGTTGGATACATAATGAAAAAATTGAATCCCTATTTTGTAAAATAACCCAATAACACTGCAGAATAAGGAAAAATATAAAGAAACTGTTGTGAATACTCTGTTAGTTCTCAGAGGGCACAATAGATCTAGAAGGGGGGGGGGGGGGTTGAATAGATCCTTTTTATTTCAAATACTTTTCAGGTTTATTTTGTATTGCTATTAAATTAGCATATGACAAACATAAGAATCTTTTCAAGCACAGCGGAATAAGTAAAAGATCTCCTTCATTGATATATTCATAATCATACATACATTGTTCGTAGAGTTAGTTTAATTGTAAGCAGTTAAAACATACATAGCAGTTATAGCAGTTATAGTGCATAATGTAAATGACATAATGTAAAAGACACAAGGGGTTTTAAGTGGTTCAAATACTCAAGCTCCTAATCCACTCTTCTGCTTTCAACTAGCAGGATTTCCACTAAGGAAGGCGGCGGCTCCAGAATCTCTCACGATTCCTTCAAGGCCAATGACCTTGGGACTTGATTCACTAAGAACTCTTGAGGCCGGCCAGTTGGGACTCCTCTAGTTCCCTAGGAACTCTTCAAGCCCAAGAGGCTTGGAACTTCGCTTAGTCCCTTCTTGACACAGGGACCCTTCCAGCCTGCTTTGTTTAGTCCTTTTGACAAGGACCCTCGAATACCGGCTTTGTTGAGTTGTTTGTTTGTTGTTGTTGGAGTCGGTCTTTGAAATTGCTAAGATGTCTTCATGCTCAACATCTTCTATCCTTAGCATCTTGGCTTGATCATCCTTGAAGTGCAAATGAGTGTTGCATGATGCTCACTTCTTCTTTTACTTTCAACCACTTTGGATGACCCCTTTATGAACCGCCTTTGAAGATCCTTCTCCTTGGTATTTGATGGTCGCATATGATAGCTTCTAAGATGACCGTAAGTTCTTCCATTAGGTACTTAGAAGCTTTCTCATGCTTGACACCAAGATGACATTTGTGATCTCCTTCTTGCTACTTGATGCCTTCTCATGATGGACTCTTAAGATGATCGTATGCTCTTCTCTATTGTACTTAGAGTCTTCCCATGATGGACATCAAGATGACATGATGCTCTTCTTTCTCTCTCTAAGTTCGAACACTCTTTAAGTAGTAGAACTCTCACTTCTACTTCTTTCTTTGCATGTCTCTCGAGTGTTCTTGGTGGATCGTAGAGTGAGCCTTCTGACTCACTATCTCACATGGTTTTGATCACCCACCTTCTCTCCAAAACTCGATAACTCCAAAGCACCCTCGATCTTTGAAGCTCTTCTAGATTTATACTCCTTCCCAATCCTTCCGTTGGAAAGTAGCCGTTGAAGGCTATTCAAATATCTTCACAGATCTCGAGTTGATAGAGGTAGATCATCGATGTGACATGTCATACTTTTTATCCGACATTGCATTCTACCGCTTCACCTACCCGTCGAGTTGTCACTTTAATATCTTGGGCGGGTTGAAGACTTTATTATCTCCTTCCGATTTCTAGATCGAGGTTGTCCTTTTCATCGATGCTCTCAATAAGCTTTTGTCCGAATACCATCCTTCGATTGAACCGCCAATGCTTCATCTTGGTGTTCGAACTCTACGATTCTCGATGCACGTCTTGAGGACTGATCGTAGTGTCTTGTTGAGTGTTGCTCATTGACCGTAGGTAGAGTTAACACTACGATCTTGAAGAGTATTGATTGGATCTCCAATGTAGTACACCTCTTCCTTCTATTGTGCGAAGGCTTCAATACTTCATTTGCTTCGATTGTTCTCGAGATCTTGATGGCCTAACTCCTTGCTGCGGTTCCTCTCGAATAGCAGAAGACACTTGATTTGTGGGCGCGTCCACTCACTTTTTCCTTGTGATCTCCGTTCACTTATCATCAATGGACTGACCCTACACTTAATCACTTCAGCCTCGTTCTTCAGAGGCTACCCAATATCTCGGTTCACTTGATAGCTACTGCATTTGCTGACTTTCTTTAGTCAGCTTCTGAAGTCTTCTTTGGATCTCCTCGTGGAAGACTTTATCACGAATGACCTTACAACTCAATCTTGATGCTGATTGGGTTGGTGCTTAGATCTTCTGCTAGCCTGCATGCCATTCGTTGAGTGCTCTCCGGTTCCCTTAAGGTGGAATGTATCTTTGCAGTGCCAACCAGAGGCTTCATTCTTTTGGATATTCTGGGAGTGCTCATTTGTTGAGAACCGTATATGCTCTACGATTATTCTTTTGACATTGTGAGCACTTACGCTTGAGGTCGAGTTCTGCACTCTACGATTGACTTTCTACGTGTAGAACCTACGATCCCGAGATCAGATCTTGACACTCTACGATTTTTGCCTTGTGCTTGTTATCTTCATCTGATCTTGCTCAACTACGATCTCTGCATGTAATCAATAGACTCTACGAACTCAGAGTGTAGTCTACGATCCTTGACATGGCTTCGGCATCGATAGACTCTACGACTCCGAGTGTAGTCTACGTTTCTGTCTTGGCTTCGGCAGATGATCGGTCGATTCGTAGGCAGGCTGTCTCTACGATTCTGAACATGAATTCCTCAGCACACTACGATCCTGAGGAAGCTCTACTCGACACACTACGATCCTTCTTCGTTTTTCCTGGAAGTCTACGAACTCTGAGATCTACTATCTTGCATACTCCTATTCTCGCCTCGATAGCTCTCGAGTTAACCTCGACTCTCTGGCGGACTCGACTTACAGTGCGGTGCTCGACGATCGAATGAAACTTATCTATTACATCATAAGATCAACCTAACAAGCTTGATCTTTCTATATTTATAGTCCTTGTACATCATTTCTTTTTAAGGACTTTACAAAGCTGTTTTGCTTATATAGGATCAACCTAACATATTTGATCAATTCATTCTAAGTCCTTGTACATATATTTCTATTATCTATCAAAGGACTTTACAGCTTTTCTTAATGCAAGCATACTTGCATATTCATTCATATATATCATAATCAAATCATATATTAAATAGGAATATCATTCACATGTTTATTCTTGACATACTCTTAAATTTTAAAATGAGACTTTTGTTGCGAAATAAATTATAAAAGAAATTGTTACTTTCAGAATAGAAATTTGATATTTTTCACAATACCTTACTCACATAAAAACCTTTATTGGTACTCTCATAGTTACTATATATTCACTTGTAAAAATCATTATTAGAAAGGATATAATAGTCTAAATGATATTTTTTAGATTAAAAGACAATTTGCACCCTAAACTTTACATACATATTGAAGTTTGCACTCCAAACTAAAAAATATATTTAAGTACATCCCAAACTTCAGTTATAGTCAACAAAATACACACTTTATTCATTTTACCGGTCAAAAATGACCGACTAAGACACACGTGTGGATCTAGAGAGGTATTTAAGTATTTTCCATATCTTCTTCTACTTCCCTTGCTGGAACAAGCTACGAATAAGTCTTTTCCATATCCTTAATCTACAACATCATATACTGTCCCCACCTTTCAGTCATACTCCTCCTCACTCTTCCTAATATTCATCTCACTCCTCCGACCCTGCAAATTTCCCACCACTTCTCCCCTAACCGTCACATCGCCGCTCATGGCCGACGACAACGAAAATACCACCACCCCTCCACCGTCACATAAACCCACGGTATAATAAAACCAGTGGTTTGCGAGGATAGTATGTGTAACAAATAAATAGAATCAGAGAGAATCACTATGCAAAATAGCAAAACCCACCTACTCAAGGCATTTAATTATTTTAAGTATAGATACAATAAAACATTGTTTATGATTCGGCTGGCTCTCGCGTGTTCCAATTGGCTAAAACTCAAAGTGGGTATAAGCACAACTATTATAACATAATTGCTTTTATCCTACCAGGTGCTCGACATAATGCCCATCTGAGATTTCTTTCCACGGAGCTGCTAAATTCTTGTAGTTTTATGTGTATTGGAAATTAGGGCCTGTTGGAGGAGGCAATTGTGTTGTTTGATCAAGTTTTTAAAAAAATGGGTTTTTGTGTTCCGAATAATCAAAGCTATATTGGCCTTTTAGAAGTTAATTATGTGCATTTGGGTTGACAGAAAAGAGGTTAAAAGAGAAATGATATGAGGTGGAATCCTGATAAATTTAGTCTTACCACGGTCTTGCAGTATGATAAGGCTTTGGATGTTTTTAGTGAGATTAACAGACGCGGTTTGCTCAATTCACATGTTATACAAATGGGAGACTGTTTGATGCTTGCCCCTACTCTTCACAGACGTGTTCATGATATTATTCATCATAATAGGAGACTGTTTGATGCCTCATCATAATTGTGCATCTCATAATTCTTATTCAGCTGTTTCCTTCTCCTGATCAATTACCTGGCATTACTACTATTCTATTTTTCGAACAATACCTAGTATTACTTTTCATTATGCTAACAAGATATATGAAGATGTAAAACATCAAAAAATCACAACTTAGTCTTTAGCAAGTAAAAGAGAGAACTTGGGGCAGTCTGGAATCCTGGATTATTAGTAAAATTGTACATTAACAAGTCACCTTCTACCAATACTAATGGATGAGGTTCCATAATACAAAATCCCTTGTGTAAATCCCTTGGGTTAGTTCTAATGATTGATGCTACTATACTAAAAAACTCCGCAAAATGTGGCTACTGCAAAAAGTAAAAACAAAGCTCCACCCAAGTAGCCAACCTGATTCCAGATAAAAAGGGAGAAACACAAAAATCAGAACAAGCTTCAGAAGTTCACTTTTCGAAAGAAAAACGGGTATCAGAACTAAGATGGCTCCTACAAGTTTTTCAGAAATGTAGTTGGCAAGAAATGCTCTTCCAACTATTGCAATTAATGTTGCAAGCAGGTGTCCAGCAATGGCTCCACTTGCCACACCCCACGGAGACTGTACAAGAAGAACAATAATTGAATTTTAGTATGGATTATATTTCTGAAGCATCAAATTAAGGATGACTTGTACCATTTCTTCGGGAACACTACCTGAGCAGCACCAAGAGCAATTGTTGCAAGCATTGAACGGTCATGAAAGCAGTGTTGCATTCTTCTGTGATAAAAACAAATCCAATTATTCTTGATCTTTGGCCATGAAAGCAGCAGCATCACACCTTCCATATCAAACGCTTGCCCCATATCCAGAAACAGATAGCAAAATAGGTTTAAAACTTCTTTGAGGCAATTTGTCAAGCAGTTGGTGTGCACAGATGAAAAGTCCTTTCTGTGATACTCCCCCAAACTTATTTCAGTCCAAAGCTTGAAGCTTTTTATCCACAATCACATCCCGATCCAATTTGAACCCAAAGTTATAACAACCAACACCCAATTGAGCCAACATAAACTCAATTGGGCAACCAATTCAATTTTCCCAAACTCCCCAATACTTGATTGCTAATTCAATCCATTACATGAAATTCCATGTATAAAATTATAACTTGTCAAAACTTACTTGGATTCTATGTTTAGAATAACACCCAATGAAAAAGATGATGACTCAGGCCAATTGATTGAACCCCCAATGAACGTCGATGGTTGTCTTGCTTTAAAACTTTGTTGTTGGAATCCAAGTAAGAGATGGTGTGATAACCCGGGATTTCGAATAATCCGAATTTTTTGAATAATTTTTTTTATTTTATTTAATATTGATATTGATTATTAATATTGTGCGGTGTATCTGTGATACGAGTCTCGAGAAGTGGTCAATTTATGTATTGACTTGGACAATAAGAGTATAGTTGTGCTTAACAGAGAATAGAAACCCTAACCCTAAGTCTGGATAGGGATTCGATAGAAAATATAATTAAAATAATTATATTGACGAGTACGTGTTTGTACTGTATATAATTTTGATCCATGATTGATCGGGTAGGGTAAAATATTAGTACACCGTAATAAGGGATTAGAAATCCTAATCTTAGGATTTGAAACCCTAACGTACAGTTAGGAACCTTAATCAAAAGCCGGGAAACCCTAATTTTAAATTTGGGAATCCTAAACCCTAATTAGGAAACCCTAATCCTAATTGGAAAGCCTAATGTGATTAATAACCTTTAATATAATTAGGAAACCCTAATTCTAATTGGAAAGCCTAATATGATTAGTAAACTTTAATGTGATTAGTAACTTTTAATATAATTAGGAAACCCTAATTATATTTTAGAAATCTTAATTTTCTAGTTTAAAACCTAATTAGAAAATCCTAGAAAGTAGAGTGGTAAAACCTAAGGGTTAAACCCTAAGGGTTGAGCTAATTGTCTATTTTACCATTAAAATTTCATGTCCAAAGACCAAAATACCCCTTTACTTTAGTTATAAGTAAAGAGATATTGTAAGATTTGGTGACTCACCAAGGTTAGGTGAGCCCATGTACTGGAAACGTAGCTAAATCTGATCCATATCTTGCCACCTTGCACACTTGGATTCATTGCATCTAAGTTATAAGTGATTTAGGAGAGAGAAAGTTCACCAAAATTGCACATTTGCTCTCTAACTCTCAACAAACCTCTTTTCTCTCCAAACCTCCGAAATTGCTAAGTGTTTCAGTCACTAACCAAGCCCTTAGATCCTCAAGATCAGTAGAGAAGAGCTAGAATCAAAGATTGGACAAGAGAAGGTAAAACCATAACTCATAGTTTGATCTTCTATGCTTAGTCAAAGTTTATGTTTATGTGTTTATCTTTGTGTTAGAAGATGTTTTATGATGATCTATGATGATACATCATAGATCTATAGCATCAAAGGCCTCAAAAAGGAAGTTTTTCAAAAACTGTCCAAGAACACAAAAGGTGGTCTGACAACCAAATGTCAGTGGCCGTAGATCCTTCTCTGTTAAATATTTTTGTTGTTTTATGTATTAGAAATGTAGTCTTACATGAGCTCTTTGTTCTGGAAGTGGAATCACAGCCATTTCATATCCAGATTGTAAGTTATTCTTGGTCAAAACCCGTTGACCAAGCATGACCGGGCGATTTCTGGGTAACCCAGAAATCCTTAAGCAGTGTCTGACAACTTTTTTGTTAGCCCCAGATCTGTCAGGTATGATGTTGTTTGATGTTGTGTTTGTAACTAAGTTGTAGCCTGCTAGATCAACTATAAATGTAAGACCCCAACTTTTTGAATAAAGATTAAATTTTCTCAAAATATATTTTTGAATATTATGGTGTGGATTTGATATAATATTATAGTTGTGGGTAATATTTACAAATTTTACAAAGTACGCAAGTTATTATATAATATTCGACTGGTCGGGGAATATTCGTTTTAACAGGAAATATTCGTACAACGGCACAATCATTGGTGGACCCCCACAACGGAATTATTGTCGGATTGAAAAAACGATAAAAATACTTTATGAAAATAACGGCGGAAGTTTTACCGTTAACTGTTGAAACACCCGGTGTTAAAAGTACAGTAATACGCATGGTTGCATAGTAGCACACGATATTGATTATTGATGCTTACGTGAGAAGTCACTCAGTTATACTAAATTATTGCTACAGTAATTGCTGCATCATATCTATCATATTATTGATTCAATTATTGTCACAGTATCATCTGCATAAAATATTTTTTATTAAATCAATACTTGAGACGACAAAGTTATTCATATTATAAATTGCAATATTTATAATGTCTAGAGTTTCTGTCGAGGAGAGGTTTGATCACCTAATTACTGCTACCAATGAGAGAGAAATCCTTATTGAAAGCCCCTCTTCACAGGAACGACACGGTTGATAAATATTGTGAGTTATAATATTAATAATGAATGTTGTTCGGAGTTGAATTTGGAGACGCGGACGTGATATTTGAGTCTGGAACGACGAAATTAGTAAAAATAGTTTATAAACACAAAATTTTCCGGGATTCACTATTTGGTAAAAAAGTCAACAGTTGACTTTTTCGAGAAAAGTCAAACTTCGAAATTTTAAAATTTATATTTTTGATAAAAATAGTTTCATTATGTTGGAATTGTTTATGTTAGTGAAAATCGACATTTATTCGGATGATAATTGATGTCTAGGGGTTATATTGATAAATAGGGTAATTTATCGGATAAATGAGCAATTAATTGCTACTAATTCACATGCTTATATAACTATTTGTTCACATATGTGTACTATTGAATCACATTATTTACTATTAGGGGAGTTGGTGCAAGATTGATAATACTTGCATGACTAAGTTAAAAATGGAGGTATAGATGGATGTACTATACTGTAATTCGTATTTTTCACATGATTATACTATTGATTCACATAATTGAACTATTGATTCACATTATTTACTATTAGGGGAGTTGGTGCAAGATTGATAATACTTGCATGACTAAGTTAAAAATGAAAGAAAAGTTGGAGGTATTGTACTGTAATTTTTGAGCTCCAAAACGTGCAATTATCGAAACAATATTTTTCTATAAATAGAAGCTCATTCTTCCTTCATTTCTCACCAATTCACAAAAGCTTTAGAGCGATTATTATAGAGAGAAATTATAGAGAGAAAGAAGAAGAGAAATCTGCTACATCACTATTCCAGTATCCAGTTTTTCCAAGGTAGGAAATATTATTTGTTGTACTCGTAGGGAGTATTATTTCTTTCTTATCTATGAAGAGAACTTACATTATTCCATTCTTTATTATTCTCATTGGAATAACTTTTGTATCACGCAGCTACCCTATACTTGGTGAAATTCTTCATTTGTTCCATTCTTTATCATTACATTTGGAACATCCTCATGCATGCGTTCTCGCCGCACACGAGTTCCGTCTTTATTATTCTATTGAAATATCACATGCATGCATTTTACGCCGGACCTAATTCCGTCTTTATTATTACATTGGAATATCCTCAGATGTGCATTCTACACCCGACTGGTTCCGCTTTTATTATTCATTGGAATATCACATGCATGCGTTTTGGGGACTGATTCTCGCTTTATTATTACATTGGAATATCACATCATGCGTGCGTCGTCTTTATTATTACATTGGAATATCCTCATGCACGCTTTTACGTTGGACTGATTCCGTTATTTATTATTCTCATTGGAATAACTCGCTTTGTCATGCGATCTATCGCATGCACGGTGATTTCTTTTGTTATTCCATTCCTTATTATACTCGGTTGGTTAAAGTTTTGACTTATACTCCATGAAATTAGTGGAATATCCTTGATATTTGCGCTTCATCCAAAGATCTTTTCATGGAAATATTCTTCCGAGCATTCTTGAATTTTACTCTACAAAGCGAAGATCATGTTGACAATTTGGGCGTTATTAGTTCTGGATAAAATAATTCTTGAACTTGTTTTATTGAATTCTTATATCATTGTCATCATCCTCATGTTTATATTTTGTTGAAAGTCATCTGTGGCCTATAGTGCATAGATGGACTTGGTATGATTATTACCGAGGGGATTATTCGGTTAATCATCATGGTAATGTTACAAATGATGTGGTAAAAGTCCTCATTGGCCCGTAGTGCATTGATGGACAGTTGTTGGCATGATCATGACCATTATTGAATACACAAATATTCTTGGCCCGTAGTGCATGGATAATTGTGGTCGTGATACTAAAGAATATCCTAGTGCAGGGGTGATTCGATGATTTGGATTATTTATTAAGCTGAGACCCAGCGATAAAAGTGATGAAAAACCTTTTAAATCATAAAATATAGTAGATTTTATTCTCTACTTGACTCTTTTAATGGATTGCTTGTTCCGCTGCAGTTAAACTTGATGGTTGTTATATTGTATCAGTTTAACACTGTTGAAGGCTAACGATAATATATTCTGCATTATCTTAGTCATAATATTTCCTACTGGGCTAGTTGAGCTCACCCTTTTACTTTTATTGTTCTCTTTAGGAAATGAGAACGTAGCAGGGACTAGTCGGGGAACGGAGTGATGGACCAGATGATAGCATTAATAGTCCTCACTATTTTATGAAATAGTGTAATAATAATTGTAATAAGGACTCCTTTTGAGTTTGTATAATCTCTAGTAGACAATATTTGTATTCAAACTCATAGTTTATGTTTTGTCGTATTGTACACGACAGTTGTATTATTAAGTTGTATTTGAATTTATGTACCATGTAAGTGGCGACCCAAGATGGGTGACGTATACCTAATTTTGGGGGCATCACAATTGGTATCAAAGCTTAGGGATATGATCCCTGGCTAAGATGTGAGAATAGAACTAGGAGGGGAGAGACGGAGAATTCCTTCGCTAGTATGACCTACCTAAGTTTATCTGGTATTTAATTGGTCAGTCAGAATGTAGAGATAATATGTTTCATGTCAATTAACCCTTGTTTTGTGGCAGTGTTTGAAAATGACATCCGAGAATGTTGAGAATAGCAATGGAGCACAGGAGACCGTTGAGTCTCCACAGATCAATAATCAGGACAATGTGCAATAGGATGGCGATAATCCTCCTGTAAACAACAACACTGATCAATTAACGAACGACAAGATGCGTTTAAGAGCTTTTTAGAATTCATGCAACATCGGTGAGGCGCGCTCCCATTCATAATGCAGAGGAAAACAATGACAACCACGGTTGGTCACCGCTAAGCAATTCAAGGAGCTGGGACCACCGTTTTTTTGGGAAAGCCGTAACCACTTAAGGCGAGACGTGGTTAAAGTAGATCACCAAGATATTTGATGTCTTGGGATGCTCCGAGGAGCAAAAGGTTCCCTTTGCCACCTTTATGTTGCGTGAAGAGGCGGATCACCGGTGGGAATCAGAAACGCACTCACCCGACGACGCTCAAGATGTCTTGGGAGAAGTTCCAAGAGCTGTTCAATGACAAGTACTTTCCCGAAAGCATTCGTCACATGAAGGAGGTGGAATTTATCAAGTTGGAGCAAAACAACATGACCGTGTCACAGTACGAAGCCAAGTTTGCCGAGTTGTCCCGATTTGCGTCCCATTTGGTTGATAATGAGGAGAGAATGACGCGAGTGTTTCTAAGAGGTTTGAAACCTGAGATACGTCAATATCTTATCTCTCATAAACTGTGTTTGTATTCAGATATTGTTAATAGGGCTCAGTTATTGGAGCGCAATAATGAGTCAACCAAACCAAAAGAGAGCAGCCGGCCAAATGATAATACCGGTTGATAATTGTAGTGTTGCATACTTACTACAAGATAAATGTTTAAACATGCCCAAAAACATGATAGACAAAAAAATAATCGTGGTCAAACCTTGCCCCTTGAGAACTGGACTCTCAGTGTTCTTGAGCCCAAGAACACCAACAACGACGGTTACTGTCGCTATAGCCTTCAGCGACGGTTTTAAATATTTTTAATTTCTGATTTTTCAAAAATTAATTAAAAATAGAAAATAAATTCTTAAAATTATAAAAATGGTTTTAAAAATTATTTTAAATTAGAAAAAATAACTTTTAATTATTTGGAATATTTTTCATTAATATTTATAATTATTTGAATATTAATGATATTTAATTTATTTAGTTAGTGTATTAAATAAATTAGAGAAACATGATTTTAATATTATAAAAATTATTTTAAATAAGAATAAAGTGTTTAAAAATATTTTGAATTATAAAATGTAATTTTCAATATTTTGGAGAATTCTTATTAATAAATTAATATTAATAATATTAGATTTATTTAATTAGTATATTAAATAAATTAATTAAAAATGGTTTTATTGATTTAAAAATGAGAAAAATGATTTAAAAATATTTTAAGTTATAATTAGTGACTTTTAATATTTTTATGATAAATTCATTAATATTGAATATTATTGGTGATGGTTTAAAAAAGATTTTAATTATTTAAAAATAATTTAAGTAAAATATTGGTAATTTAAAAATATTTTAAGTTATTATTAATAGCTTAAATATTTTGACAAGTATGTCATTAAATATTAAAATATTAATGATGATGGAATTAATTAGTATTTAAATAATTTAAAATGATTCTAGTGTTTAAAAAATTATTATAAATTATAATAATTGTTTATAAATTATTAAAAGCTTCTGAAAGATATTATAAATGATATTTGGCTTATCTAAAATAATATTAAAGCTTTGAGACCGAGTTTAAGTGACAATAAATGTGTTAATTGTCGGATAGGGTGACCAAGACACCGAGATGAGACCGAAGTCCAACCAAACCGAACTAGTTAGACTTGATAAGTGTTTATATAGGTATTAAACACTGGTGTGACTATGTGCTAATGTGCCTAGGAGAAAGACTGACTGTAAATTACAGTGTTACGTGTTGTGATTTATTGTTCTAATTCTGAGACTGATATTGTGATTATAGGTCTTGTGAACGCAGATAAGTGTATTGTGTAGCAGTAATCCACGGAGAAGGCAAGTTTCCTAACTCAACCTTGAGTTAATATTGTTTAATTATTATGGTGGTTAATTATTGTTGATTAGACCACGTCTGAGAATTTATTGTTGATTATTCGCAATTAGTGTATGTTTATTAATTCAAATTGAATTAGTGAATTCTGAGAATAACTGTTGTTAGATACTTATATCCGTAGAAGCTATTACTGACAGTACATATAATTCCTGTCTATTGTTGAATTATGTTGAGATATGTCTTAGCTAATTATTCTGGCTAGACGAACATTTGTTAGAACTTGATAGGTTCAAGAAGAGAATTCAATTAATATTGACAGATCGATGCCAATATTTCGGCTAGATCGAGAAAGTGATAAGATATTGAAATCATTGTATCTTGTTGTTAAATCAAATTCTGATTCAAAGACTGAGAAGAACAACCTTTTATATAAAGGAAACATTTTTGGTCGTATTTTTGGTCTTTGCGCGCGTGTAAGTATTATGCATAATATAGGGTACAAAGGGTTGGCCGCTCTAAGTACTTGCAGAGGCGTATAATTTAATCTTTATGGTTATCTGATACACCTGAGTATATCAAAGTCAAATCTTTGATAGTTACTCGAGAAGAGAAGTTCAAGATCCAATGTGTAGACACTCAAAATTTTCTGTACTACTGTCACTAACATTGCAGGGGGACAAATTCGTCTTTTAAGAGAGAACCCTGAAAGACAATCCAAATCCATACCGGATACTACCGGAAGTTCAGCATCAACCCCAGATCACACTCTGGGAGTAACAATTCCAACCTCGGATGTAACCCCGAGGTGTGCAAATCCAATACCGGAACACACACAGGAGAAGACCGATTAATCTCGGAGACAACCCCGAGGTATCCAGTCTCAGTCCCAACCATGGGAATAGCCACCAACCTTGGTGATAACCCCAAGGAATGCAGCTTCGGCGATAACCCCGGAAATGCTTGTTTCAAATGTGACCAACTTCAATCTCGGTGCTCACAACGAGATGCACTGTACTAATCCAATAATAACATTGGGAAGACAGGCACACCTCAAAGGTGACAATGAGGACCTTCAACAATTGCAGCAGCCCAATCTCAGCGAAGTCTGAGCAACGTCTTCTTTATCAGCCCAATCCGGCGATAACACCGGTGAGGGGCAACATCGTCATCTCGTCAATACGATGCCACGTCACGTTGTCTTAACATATCTACGCAACAATGTCCCACAAGACAAACCAATCCCGAGTGACTAATGTGCGGGGTAAAGGATGAAAGTTGAAGCTTGAAGACCGGAGGGCATCATCCCATCTTCAATGACTTCGTACAAACTCTAATCCCATGCCATCGTACAACTCTCGACAACGACGGTCCGAAATAGGTCCGGTATACCTCAAACAGATGCCCGGATTGCACTTCTGAAAGTTCGAGTGGACATTATAGTGCCTGAGTGCACGTACTTCAAGACGACCCAACCCAAAAATCCCGGACCCACCCGGGTTGCCTCTAGTACACATGCGGCTAAATTGCCTATAAATAGAGGGCTTGGGCTGCCTATTTTGCAAGAGAAAAAGGCGAGGAAGCCCTGCCCAATTTGCTCTGCACTCACCCCATGCAGTGTACTTTCCCCTTTTAAACACCTGTGAGCTCATATATAGCCCTTTTGTACCTACAAAAGTCAGTGTTTACCCACTCTAAAGATATAGAAGTTTCTTTGGCAGTCAGCTGTAAGCCTTCTCACACACTTTAGAGTCTTTCTCTTCATCTCTGCACACACCCTTCTACACGTTGAGAGTCGTGTTGCTTGCTTTTGCCCTAACTTGATGCGTGGTTTCATTTCACTATATATATATATATTATATATATATTTATATATATATTGACTAACATCATCGAAGTTATGCCTCGATTGAGCCTGAACTTGATGCCTGGAGCGTTTATTTGCTTTAATATATATATATATATATATATATATATTAATCGTGTCGAACTTTGTTCGATGAGCCTAGATTTCTATGCCTGCGCTATCTTTGCTTTAATATATATATATATATATATATATATATATATATATATATATATATATATATATATAACTGTGTGTCGACTTTGTTCGATGAGCCTGACTTGATGCAGTGCATTTATTGCTTTAATATATATATATATATATATATATATATATATATATATATATATATATATATATATATATATATATATATATATATATATATATTTTATATATATATCTCGTGTGTCAAACTCTATTCGATGAGCCCGGATTTTACATCCTATGCGTTTATTCGCTTATATATATATATTTATATATATGAACTGTGGTCGAACTCTGTTCGATGAGCCTAGATTTTACATCCGGTGCGTTTATTTCTTTATATATATATATATATATATATATAATTTGTCCCACACAGAGTTTACTTAAGTGGTAGTTGATCGTTTTCTGACTTTCTTTTTACGTTTAAATCTCGCTCTGGAGTTTACTTACGTGGCGATTGATCGCTTTATTACAACTTTATTTACATTTTGTCCCGCTTGGAGTTTTCTTCATGGCGGTTGGCCGTATTCTGACTTTTTATTTACATTTCGTCTACTTTGGAGTTTCCTCTGTGGCGGTTGATAGCTTTTAACCGCTTTATTTACATTTTGATCCCCATGGAGGTGCTTCGTGGTTGGTGATCATGTCTCAGATATATATATATTACTGACTTTTATATATATATATATACCGACATCGCTTTCATATAAATTGCGATGATTCTCATGCGCCTAGGAATCATGTGATCACAGATTCATCCCATTGAATCTAGATTTGGTTCCGTGATGGACATTTTCAAATTGTGGCGACTTTAAAATTATTCTCATGGTGTCTATTTTCTCGGGGCGGTTTCCATACCCATGAGGAAAATCGGCATTATGTTGTACATTATTTTCATACGGATGCCTCGCATTCGTAAAATAAAATCAATTAAGCCGAGCACTTAATAAAAGGGGAGTGTAAAAGGTCTCAATTACTATTGAGCATCAGGATTTGAAAAACCTTTTTTTTTTATAAAACATCATTGCTATATCTTGTTAAAAACTGAATTTTTACATAAATTCAAACCCTGTGTATATAGGTTCGAAAGAGGCCTCGCACTACTTCCAAATAACAGCACATTGACCCACACACACACACACACACACACACATTCAGATAATAGTTTCTTGAAAAGAGGCGGTCACCGTTGTTACACGGATGTCGGGTGGGTGCCTAACACCTTTTCCCCGCATAACCAAGTCCCCGGACCCTAATGAATCTCGGTTTCACCGACCCGTTTAGCAGTGTCACATCACTGGGTCAATGTTCAAACCTTTTATCGGTTGTGTTGGTACAACCATTTAAAAAACCAACTAGCGACTCTTAACAGTCCATCGTCGACATTATACATGTCGGACCTTTTTCACTCTTTTTTTCAAACAAATCTCATCTAAAATGAGAACACCAAAGAACAAGTAACGGAAAGGGACATCCAAAAATCCCGACGTTGACAGGTGGCGACTCTGCCGGGGACTCCAGTAAGAGGACTTAAGCCGCTATTACAATATTTTCAAAATTGTTATCTGCTTGTGTGTGGATGTTGCATTTACATTTGATGAATGTGTACGAATGCATTTCTTTATTGCACTTAGTGCTTCACACCATAACTTCTTGTGATATTAGTGCTTCTCACCATATCTGCTTGTGATATTAGTGCTTCGCACATGTCATCATTTTCATACGGTGAGACGCGATGTATGTGAATGTATGTTGTGTGGTCCCTCCACCAGGAGGCTATCCCGTCGGTGTTTGATTACTGGACTCGTGAGAAGACTAATTCTCCGAGGCTCAGGAAAGGCACCACCCAAATTCGCTCCAGTTGAAAGACCAGATTAACTTCCCGTCAAGTAGATTGCGATGATTTGGGAACCTTCATGCCAAAAAGCCGTGAGAGTAACCTAAGATAGGTCAGCCTCTGATAAACCCAAAACGGAGGAAAGTCTCTTCATGCTCTCATTTCAAATTACTTGTACTTACATTCTATATCTATCTCCATGTAATGAGAAATATGAAGAAATGTGTACACATACATATTTTGAAACAAGCTACAAACAGCTGACATCCGTTTTGCAGGATAAAATTCCTAAAATAGACACATCACATAGCATGTTATTATACACATTCCTTAAAGACTAAACTATGCAAGTCTTTTGCAGGGAATCATCGGACCTGCTACTCATTCAAAGTCCAAAAAGGCAACAGGCCTACAGTCAATCATGTTGTCATCCGACCAGACTGAACTTAATCCAGTTTCTCCCAAAGAATTCGACGGATTAAGCAAACAAATTACAGATTTGGCTGTTCTACTCAAAGAATTACACCAGTCTAATCAAGGTCCAAAAATACCCGTACATGCTGAATCCTCCACACAAGGAGGAATCCCGGTCATTACCATACCTGAACTACAATTGGATACGACCAACAAAACTCATGATGCTGCCCATCCCACTGGAGATCCAGACACTGGTGACATCAAAAATAAAGTCCTCCAAATGGAAGAGACCGTTCGCGCTATCAAAGGAATTAGAACACACGGGAGTGTTTCATATGCTGATATGTGTATTTTTCTTGGTGTTCATTATCCAGAAAAATTTAAAACTCCTGATTTTGAAAAATATGACGGGTTAGGAGATCCTTACACACATCTAAAGGTGTTTATTGGAGAACTTGGATCTTATGCAGAGGACAAAAAGCTCAGAATGCAATTGTTCCAAAAGAGTCTAACTGGAGAAGCCCGTTCATGGTACACAAGATTAGACAACTCCAAAATCCATAGCTGGGAAGAGCTAGCACATGCTTTCCTCACTCAATACATCTTTCAAACTCAGATGGCTCCTGATCGGTATCAAATTACCAAGATCAAGAAACAGTCTAACGAGTCTTTCAGAGAGTATGCTCAGAGGTGGAGACGCTCGGCTTCCCAAGTTAGTCCTTCCATGATAGAATCAGAAATGGTCATAACTTTCATAGACATACAAGAAGCTCCCTTCTATGAGAGAGTTTTAGCCGGCATCGACAAACCATTTTCTGAAATGGTCAAACATGGGGAGATGGATGAGATGGGATTGAAGTCCTGAAGATTCAAGACCTAGTCGCTTCTCAAAGTCATTCTTTGATCACATCTAATATGGAAATTATGGGAACAACCCCCGGAGGGTCCATAAAAAGAAAGAAGAAGATGTTTCCCTGATACTACACTCCCTTTCAAGCACAGTCTGTAAACACTCCAATACCAAAAGGTGGAGAAGTCAAATGCCCTCGAGTGTTTACACCCTTAGGGGATACCCTCGAGAACATTTTAAATCTTCTGACAACACAGAAGAAAATTACACATCTTCTTCCACCAGCCAGCCCTAATGGACGGGGTTTCAATGCTGCTCGAAAATGTGCTTATCATGCCGGGGCACTGGACATGATACTCGGAGATCATTGGGCCTTGAAACACAAGATCCGTGGACTGATAGACAACGGAGAGATCGTGGTCACCAAACCAGATCAGCCTCATGTTCAAGACAACCCTCTTCCTCAACATAAAGAACAAGAGGTCAACATGATCAATTGGAGCAATAAACAGAGTTCCAATTTCAGCTGTGAATCTTCCCAGACCCTCAAAGACGGTGATGACAGATGGGATTATGCCAAGTTCCAGTTCACAATGGAACGAAAGATGAAAGCTCTCTGCAAACAAATTGAACAATTGGCGGAACTGGTGACTTATCAACATCAAGTGACACGTCAATTAATCAGCCACGAGCATGCCAGTCTCCTACCTCTTGTCATGAATATTCCCTCGTCACTTTCAGAAAATGAAATGCTGGAAGACAAAGTGACGAAGAAAGCAAATGCCAAAGCCCGTCAAGATTTCGCCAACAAAAGGGAATTCACCTATCTGGGCCAATCTATGGAGGAAATCCTTCATATGGTAATCAATGAAGGAAGGATCGCCCCTTCTACCTCCAATCAACCCCGTTCTCAGATGATAACTCGATGGAGTATGTCAATATCACTCCCGATCTACATGTCACAAGACAGAAGAATGTTTGGGCACTCATTCTTTATCCAAAATCGATTGACAAGTGGTGTAATCGCTTCCTCGGCGGATAACGACACTGTGTTACGTACAAGTGAAGATGCAGGCCTTGCTAAGTGGAAGAGTGTGGTAGTAGTCATATCCAATGAAACTGATGGGATTAGCAAATCACTCGCAATGCCAATAATTCAACTCAAGGGAATTAACCACCCTTTGGAAGTGGCCGCTCCCGGGCCAATCAATTTACCGTGCAGAGCACAATATCCTATTGTTAGCTTGCGCACAGTTCCATGGAATTATGGAGAAGGTGAAGGATCCACCTCACATACAACTGCTACAGTGTCGAAGGAAAATCCACTGTATCTTCCCCATCGGATGATGAAGCCTACCATCAAATCAAAGGGGAAAATACCCATAGAGAAGATTGAAAAATTCCTCCGCGCTGTGGGTCATAATGAAGCTACGGTGGTTTTAAGCTTGAAAAAAGCTCCACAACAAATATCAATTTTGGACTTGGTCCTAACTTTCGAGAATCACCCAAGGTCTTGTTAAAGGTTTTAGAAGAAGCCTATCTCCGGACATCGCGGATACGGAAAAGTTTCAACATCCGGTTGATCACATTTTCAACAACAATGTGATATCCTTCATTGATGATGACATACCGCTCAAGGGGACCCCTTGCCATTGCAAGCCGTTGCACATTGCGTCTTGTCCTCCGGATATATGGTAGCCGGAGTCTTAATAGATGGAGGTTCCTCATCAATATCCGCCTACACGCTACCTTGGTGAAGATGAATATCAATCTCAACCGAATTCAGAGTAGCCATACTATCATCAAAGCTTTTGATGGAGCCCGACGAAATTCGGTCAGAGTAATTGAGCTGCTAATCGAAATTGGTCCTCACACATTCTGCGTATCTTTCCATGTGCTCAAGATAGATTCGGGATACAAACTGCTCTTGGGACAACCATGGATTCACATAGCTGGGGCAGTCCCCTCCACCCTTCATCAATAATTGAAATATATTATCAACAATAGCCTGGTCATGGTCAACGCTGAACCAGAGTGTCCTCAACACGGGGATATGCCGTTCATCAATGCCAATGCGACGTTGAACCAAATCGGGGCCATGCTTTGAAATAAGCAACATCCAATACCGTCTATTGGAGTGCCATTGTCCAACCTGAAGATTTCGCCGAGGTAATGCTCTTTACTCAAGAAATGATGTCGTTGGGTCATAAGTCGACAAGGGTTGGGTAAAGATTGCCGTGGTATCAAGTATCCAATTCGCTGACCAGTAAACTGAACAAATTGGCTAGGCTATTCTCGCCAGCCTAGTCACAGGAATCCTCATAAACATCAGCAGATTCCTTCAGCTTCAATTATGTGGCGTTTATCTTCGCCTTCAAACTCGGAGTCCGCATAACCTCCCGTAAAGTTGCCAGCCAATGTAATGGCTATGTTATTTCCCAAGCCGGTACCGGTTAAAGAGAAAGAAATCTTTGTTCTAAATCCTGCAGTGGAAGAAGAGGAACGAAGAATCAAGCAAGACGTCATACGGATGATGTCCAGTTTACGCATCATCGTTCATGATGAACATACCAACAGATACACCCCAGACGATGATTACCCAGACGTATTGGCCATCATTCGGGACAGGGAGGATGATGATAATCCCTCCATCACTACGGTCCACCCGGACTTTGCCCTTGCCAATTGGAACAACATTCCTTGCATTGGTCATCAAGGGTAAAGCGGTAAAACTCTTTCTACCCTCAGATATATAATAATTGCTTACTTTTCCAGACGATTAGAAGTTTATTTTGCCAAGATATGCTAACACCTGTATGATCAACACAGGACTCAATTTAGATGTGCTGCATTTGCTAATACTTGGTACTTCTTCTCCACAAGGATTGTACCTTTGATGTAGAGATGAATTCACCTTGATGGATATACTGAGGATGACATTGAGGTGCCTCCAGAATTCAAGAATGGGTCAAAGACAAACCCAAACCCAACCTTGATCAAACCACTTCTTTCAATCTCTAAACCTTAAAAGCCCTAAGTTAATCCAGATTGGTTCGGACCTTTTACCCCAAACCAACGGAATGACATGGTTACGCTTATTAACCCAATTCCGGATGTGTTTGCATGGTCTCATGAAGGCATGGTGGGTTTGTCCATGGACATTGTCCTTCATCGCCTTCCCATTAAAGAGGGATTTAAGCCAATAAGCAAAAGCTCAGGTGATTGAAACCTGAGTGGAGTTTAAAGGTGAAAGAAGAAATTGTGAAACAATTTCAAGCTGGCATCATCATGGTGTCTACATATCCAGAGTGGATATCCAACATCGTGCTCGTACCTAAACCTGGAAGGAAGGTGCGAGTTTGCGTGGATTACCGGGACTTGAACAAAGCTTGCTTAAAAGATAGCTTTCCCGTGCCATTTATCCACATTCTCATTGGCAATACTGCGCAATACGACATGTACTCCTTTGCTGATTGCTTTGTGGGATATCATCAGATCATGGTTGCTGAGGAAGATCGTGAGAAAAATGCTTTCATCACGCCTTGGAGAACCCTTTACTACAAACGGTTGTCATTCAGCCTCATCAATGCTGGAGCCACCTATCAACGAGCTATGATGGCTCTTTTCCACGACTTAATGCATAAAGAGATTGAGATCTACGTGGATGACATCATTGTCAAGTCCCGAAAGGAGGATGACCATATAGACAATCTCAAAAAGTTGTTCAACAGGTTGCGTAAGTACAACTTGAAGTTGAATCCAGCTAAATGCGCCTTTGGTGTTAAATCAGGCAAGTTGCTAGGATTTCTAGTCAGCCACAAAGGGATTGAGCTGGATCCTGCCAAGATCCAAGCCATCACAGAAATTCCCATTCCTCAGACAGAGAAGGAAATACGAGGATTTTTGGGAGAATTAACTTTATTAGCAGGTTTATCTCCCAACTCACAAGAACCTGCGAGCCAATATTCAAGCTATTAAGGAAGAACTCCTCCATGAAATGGAATGATGAGTGTCAAAATGCCTTCCTTACCATCAAGAAACAGCTAATCAAAGCTCCCGTCTTGGTACCACCCAGGGATGATGTTCCCCTATCCATGTACCTATCCATAAGTGACAATGCCATGGGCTGCATGCTGGGACAGAAAGATGATAGAGGCCAAGAATGAGCTATTTATTACCTCAGCAAAAGATTCAGCAGCAGTGAACACAAGTACACTCTGATTGAGAAGACTTGTTGTGCTTTAGCATGGGCTTCCATGAGGTTACAACATTACCTCTATGGTCACACAACCAATCTCATATCCCGCGTGGATCCTCTCAAGTACGTGTTCAACAAACCTATGTTAAATTTGTGACGCCCCCAAAATAGGTATACAACACCCATTCTGAGTCGCTAAATACATGGTACAGAAAGCAAACTACAACTTCAATAATACAATTGTCGTGCAAAATACGACAATACATACTGTGAGTTTAAATACAAATATTGTCTTCTAGACAATATCCATACTCAAATAAGTCCTCGTTACAATTATTCAAACACTATTTTACAGAAATAGTGAGGACTGCTAAAACATCTTTCTAGAACCATTACTCATTACTCTTTAGTTCCTCGCTATGTTCTCACCTCCCGAGAAAATGGAACAAAAAGGAAAAGGGTGAGCTCAACTAGCCCAAGAAAGAATATTATGACTAAGATAATATACAACAAATTATCGTTAGTCTTCAACAGGAAAAATCGATAAAATATAATAGCCAACAAGTTTTAGATCAACAATCGCAATGAAATAAAGAATCCATTAGAAGAGTCAAGTAGAGAATGAGTTCTACTATCTTCTAAGATTTAAAAGTCCATCATCAATATTTTATCCTTGTAACAACAATCAATATACATCTTTAATCAAATATTCATCTTTTGCACTACAAAGCTAAAGATATTCATTTGTATCACCAAATGGTCATGTTCATCTCAACACTGCTCATCTTTGCACTACTGGGCAAAGATATTCATCGATTAATCATTTATATTTGCACTACAGCCAAAGATATTTAGTAATATCATCATTTAGAACCGAGGATGATGAAAATATTTTAAAGAAAATGAATCCAAAGAAACAGTAAGGACAAATAGTAGGGATTCAGATAACGCTTTATCCAAGATCAATAATACTTCATAAATATCAATTTGAAGCGAAATTCAAAATAAAGATCAAAACATGGATACAATCAAAGATAGTAACCATAATAGACATCTTGGACAAAAAGAAGAAAAAATTTTATTTTTCTATGAATAAAGTAGCCAGATATCGTGAATAGTAACCCCACACAAAAAGTTCCAAATTTGATAAAAATTCGGATCAATACTTCTGAATAATGATATTGAATAAATAATATCATATATGAAGAAAATAACATCCCTTACCTCAAAATATCAAGATTTCGATCGAATATATCCAGATAAGGTCAAGGAAACTTGCACCGATGAATAGAAACTCACAAAGTATCTAAATACTCACAAAATACACTCAATAATCTAGAGAGAGAAAGAGAGAAAACTTGTTTCTGGTGTGATTTTCAATTCTAACTTAGCCTTCTATTTATAGGAAAATGTTAGCAGACTTGACCTGCAACCTGATGGCTTTACCTGCTACTATTCCCACCCACCACATTTAAAATAAATTCAACACATTTCTTCATCAACCACAAGTGGGGCCCACTCAATTCTAGAATTTTCCACCAAAATCATTTATAAACCTATTTTCTGAATCAGTCACCTCTTAAAATTCATAACAAATCATACGTTCATTTTTAACGGTTCAAAATTTGTGGACATATACTCAACTTATATATGTATAACATATCCAAAAATTACAACGATCCAATGGTCGGATTAAAAATTATAACTCACACAATATATCTCAAAAATACTGGTTTAATTTTTAATACCTTCATTCCGACAAAAATACTGATAAAACACCTCAACATTAACTCCTTCATTTTTAACCACAATAAATATATCCAACATTTATATCCACATAAAATAAATATTTCCTTATCATATGAATCAATAATTAATTATTCACAAATAATATTACTAATCACATTTATGACAACCAAAGCCGCTCCTCAGAAGAGGGGGCTTTCCAATAAGAATTTCTCCTTATCATAGCCAAGAATTAGGTGACCAAACCTCTCCTTGATAGAACTTTCTAGACATTGCCAATAATGCCATCTAATAATATTATTCAAATAATATGAATTATTGATCCGATAATGGGAAATATCAAGCAAAGGACAATTATTGAAACAACAATAATATAAAATATCAACGCAAAGAATTATTGAATCAATAAAATAAAATATTGAATAAAGAATTCATCGTAATAATTATTGAGTAGTGCCTTTACGTAAGGATCAATAATTCATCAATACCGTGCATCCACGCATATTATCGTATTTTAACCACCGGGTATTCCAACAAGATAATCTGGTAATAACTACGCCAATTATTTATAAAAACTCAAACTTGTCGCTTTCTTCATCCGACAGCTTATTCTCATTATGGGCCCATACAAATGACTCATAGGCTGCCGCATTTAATATTCCCCGACAACAATGATTATTTTATAACCACTTGCATATTTTGCAAAATTTGCACATTTCACCCATAACCAGAGAATTATATTAAATTAATACCTTATTATTCACAAATATAATTAGAGGAAATTCAATTTTATTTATAATAAGTTGGGGACTTACAACCTCCCCTCCTTATGAAATTTTGTCCTCGAAATTGACATACGTGCACTCGGTGTTTTCAAAAGGTGAGGATACCTCGCTTTCATTTCTGATTCCAACTCCCAGGTCATTTCTTCAATAGCATGGTTTCTCCATAAAACCTTAACTTGTGGTATAACCTTGGTGCGTAGGACTTGCTCTTTCCTATCCAAGATCTTAACAGTACTTCTTCGTGACGTTAAATCTTCTACTATCTCGTCTGGTTCTAACGCAATAATATGGTTCGGTCTTTCACATATTTACGAAGCATGGATATGTGAAAAACATTATGAACACAAGACATACTTGGAGGTAATGCGAGTCTATAGGCCACATTTCCTATTCGGTCAAGAATCTCAAATGGACCAACAAATCGTGGATTGAGCTTTCCTCTCTTCCCAAATCTTGTAACTCCCTTCCATGGTGCAACACGTAACAATACATGATCCCCAATATTAAATTCCACGTCTTTTCGACGAAGATCCACATAACTCTTTTGTCGATCTTGTGCCATTTGTATACATTGTCGAATTATTTGGATCTTTTCTGTAGTCATGCATACTAATTCTGGTCCCAACAACGTTGCTTCTCTCACCTCATCCCAGCATACTGGAGAATGACACTTTCGTCCATACAACGCCTCAAATGGAGCCATGCCTATACTTGCTTGATAACTGTTGTTGTAGGAGAATTCCACCAGTGGCAAGTACTTATCCCAACTTCCTTTAAAATCTAGGACACAAAGTCTTAATAGATCTTCAAGGGTTTGAATAGTCCTCTCTGATTGTCCGTCCGTTTGAGGATGCTATGCCAAAATGAATCGTAAATCCGTGCCTATAGCTTTCTGCAAGCTAACCCAAAATCGTGAAGTAAATCTTGGGTCACGATCCAAAACTATGGATACTGGCATGCCATGCAATCTCACAATCTCATTCACGTACATGCGAGCAAGACGTTCAAGGGAATAAGTCTCACGACATCGAAGAAATGGGACTTGGTTAATCTATCAACAATAACCCAAATCGCATCTATGCCTTGAGAAACTTTGGGAAGACCTGTAACGAAATCCATAGTAATGTGTTCCCACTTCCATTTCAGAATCTCAAGTGGTTGTAATAGACCCTTTGGCACTTGATGCTCTGCCTTTACACGTTGACAAGTTAAGCACCTCGAGATAAACTCCGCGATCTCTCTCTTCATATTGTTCCACCAAAATGTATGTCGAATATCATGATACATTTTGGTACTCCCAGGATGGATTACAAATGGGGTGTTGTGTGCCTCCATCATGATTCTATGCTTCAAGTCAGAATTGTTAGGAACACAAAGTCTGGAGTTGAATCTAAGTATTCATTCTTCATCGATTCTCGCTTCTGGAATAGCTCCTTCTTGCACTTTCTTCTTCATACGTATCAGCTCCAGGTCCGTAGCTTGAGCAGCTTTAACTTTATCGATTAAAGTCGGTTCTACTTGTAAATTCTCCATCATCATGTGGGTCCCTGGAGTCTTTAATTCTACCTCCATCCTTTGAAAGTCATACAGAATGGGCCTTTGCATTAAAAATATCGCACTCGTACTCGCATATGATCTTCTACTCAATGCGTCAGCTACTACGTTCGCTTTTCCAGGATGATATTGAATAGTGTGATCGTAATCTTTCAATAGTTCAAGCCAACGTTATTGCCGCATGTTGAGTTCTTTTTGGGTGAAGAAATATTTAAGGCTTTTATGGTCCGTATAAATCTCCACTTTCTCCCTATACAAGTAGTGTCTCCAAATTTTCAATGCGAATACGACTGCTGCCAACTCTAGATCATGAGTAGGATAATTCCTCTCATATTCTTTGAGTTGTCGTGAGACATAGACTATGACTTTCCCATGTTGCATGAGAACGCATCCTAACCCTTTGCCTGAAGCATCGATGTATATAACAAATCCATCCGTACCAGATGGTATTGCCAGAACAGGTGCCGAAATGAGTCTCCTCTTGAGCTCTTGGAAACTCTTCTCGCATTCCTCTCTCCATACAAATTTTTGTATCTTTCCGAGTCAACTGAGTTAACGGAGTAGCGATTCGAGAAAATCCTTCCACGAATCTCCGATAATAACCAAATTTAGCCCGAAAGCTACGCACTTCGGCCACCGACTTTGGTTGCTCCCAACTTTGTCTCGCTTCAATCTTCGCGGGTCGACCGATACTCCATGTTTTGACACCACGTGCCCAAGGAATGCTACTTCCTCAAGCCGAACTCACATTTCTTCACCGGCATAAAGTTTATTTTCACGAAGCCTTTTTCAAGTATCATCTTCAAATGGTGCTCATGATCTTCACTACTTTTTTGGAATAGATGAGGATGTCATCAATAAAGACAACAACAAACCGATCCAAATATTCCTTGAATACACGGTTCATCATATCCATGAAAGCGGTAGGAGCATTAGTCAATCCAAAAGACATGACTAAGAATTCATAATGTCCATCGTAGTTCTTAAGGCGCCTTTGGAATATCCTCGCTTTTAATCTTCAAATTGATGATATCCGAATGAAGATCAATCTTTGAAAAGAATTGTGCTCCTTGCAACTGGTCGAACAGGTCATCAATGCGAAGTAGCGGATACCTATTCTTGATGGTGACATGGTTTAATTCTCGATAGTCAATACAAAGGTCGCATACTCCCGCCTTTCTTCTTTACGAATAAAACAGAGCACCCCAAGGAGATGTACTAGGATGAATGAAACCTATGTCTAACAATTCTCAGTAGTTGGACTTTTAACTCCTCGAAGTTCAATAGGAGCCATTCGATATGGGGTTTTAGAAATGGGTTTTGTACCCGGCCAAGGTCAATAAAGAATTCAACATCATGTTCGGGGTAGACCGGAAGTTCTTCAGAAATACATCGTAAAATTCTCTAACAACAGAAATATTATTCAAATCTGACTTGTCTTTGTTCAAATCCATAACATGGGCTAAGAAAGCTTGACATCCGTTTTTCAATAAACGAATAGCTTTATGGCTTGATATGATAGTGACTGATTTTAGTGGTTTAGTTGTTTGAATTCGTATGACAGGTTGGTTAGGAATATGAAAACTAACAACCTTACGAAAACAATCAATTTTGGCATGATGAGTGGTTAACCAATCAATTCCTAAAATTACATCAAAAGCAAGTATCTTTAAAGATATAAGATCAACAAGTAATGTGATAGTGCCAACTTGGTTCATGCAAGATTTATAAACTATAGATGTAATGAAGGTTTCACCCAACGGAGTTTCAACAGATAAGTCAAAGTCCAATTTCTCCGGAGTCAAGTTTAAACGTTGAGCACAAGCAGGAGAGATAAAAGAATGGGTAGAACCGGTATCTAGTAAGGTATAAACTTCGCAAGAGTTCAAGATTAGCTTACCCGTAATCACCTCGTTCGGGTTCCTCGCGTTTTGGCCAGTCACGACAAACGTTCTTCCAGGAACCGCTGATTTTGACTTATCCGGGACAACCCTTGGAGTCACCATCCCCGTTGAACTTGGTTTTGCTACAGAACAATCCCAAGCTATGTGGCCTTCCTTTCCACAGTTGTAACATACCTTGGTTGGTTTTGGCAGTTTTGGGCTATTATGTCCCTCTTTCCGCATTTGTAACATCTAATCAAGCGGTACGTTTCTCCCCTAGAATTTGTTGTTGGTCTTTGGTGTCACCGTTGATGTCTTCTCGTCATTATTGAATCTCCTCTTTCTGAAATTTCCACTTGACTCACCTCTCCTATTATCATGGCCACGATGACCACCCGTGGTTCTTACCGCTTTGTTAAGTATTTTTCCTCCTCGTTGGTTATCATCGCTCGATGATCAATCACATCACCGATGATGACCACGGTTTGTGGTCCCCGGTTGAACATACTCATTATCTCGCTCTAATAATTGAGCCCTATTTACAACATCTCGAATATAAAGAAAATTTATGAGATATAAGATATTGCTTAGAATCTCGGGCTTTAGACCTCTCAGAAATATCCTCGTCATTCGTTCCTCATTTTCAACCAAATGAGGTGCAAACCTGGATAACTCTGCAAACTTCACCTCGTACTGGGACACCGTCATGTTGTTTTGTTCCAGTGTGATAAATTCCACCTCCTTCATATGACGAATACTTTCAAAAAAGTAGTTGTCATTGAATAGTTTCTGAAACGTTTCCCAAGACATCTTTGTAGACGTACCGGGTTGGTACGCCTTCACGCACTCTCCCCACTAGTAGTCCGCCTCACCGCGGAACATAAAGGTGGCGAATGGAACCTTATGTTCTCCGCATCCCAAGACATCGAATATCTTGGTAATTTGCTTGACCCACGTTTCCGCCCATGATCGGATCTCGGCTTTCCCTTAAATTCGTGGTCCCAACTCCTTGAACTGCTTGGCTGTGACAAGCCGCGCATTGCTATCATTTCCACCCGTATTTTGTGCACGAGTCTCCCTCGTCTGGTTTTGCATGAACTGCAAAAAGCTCCTAAATATTCCATCATTCATCATTTGCTCAGTAGTGTTGTTTACAGGAGGAATATTGCCTTCCTGTTGCACGTTCTCCTGGTTTGTAACTAAAGGTTGTTCCACAGTCTCATACACTCCATTGTTAACGTTCTCAGTGGCCATTCTTAAATACTGCCATAAATCAAGGGTTAATTAAATAAATTAACATATCACATAATATCCCTATATTATGACTGACCAACAAATAAGCTTAGATAAGACACACTAGCGAAGGATTTACTCATCTCTCCCCTCCTAGTTCTATTCCCGATCTCCGCCAGAGACCATATCCTAAGCTCGATATTAACTGTGGCGCCCCCAAAATAGGTATACAACACCCATTCTCGAGTCGCCAAATACATGGTACAAAAAAGCAAACTACAACTTCAATAATACAATTGTCGTGCAAAATACGACAACACATACTTTGAGTTTAAATACAAATATTGTCTTCTAGACAATATCCACACTCAAATAAGTCCTCGTTATAATTATTCAAACACTATTTTTCTGAAATAGTGAGGATCATAAAAACATCTTTCTAGAACCATCACTCCGCATTCTCGACTAGTTCCTACTATGTTCTCACCTCCTGAGAAAAATGGAACAAAAAGGAAAAGGGTGAGGTCAACTAGCCCAGTAAAGAATATTATGACTAAGATAATATACAACAAATTATCGTTAGTCTTCAACATGGAAAAATCTGATAAAATATAATAGCCAATAAGTTTTAGATCAACAACTGCAGCGGAAACAGCAATCCATTAGAAGAGTCAAGTAGAGAATGAGTTCTACTATCTTCTAAGATTTAAAAGTCCATCATCAAAATTTTATCTCTATAACAACAATCAATATACATCTTTAATCAAATATTCATCTTTGCACTACAGGCCAAAGATATTCATTTGTATTACCAGTTGGTCATGTTCATCTCAACACCTGTTCATCTTTGCATTACGGGCCAAAGATATTCATCAGTTAATCATTTATCTTTGCACTACAGGCCAAAGATATTTAGTAATATCATCATTTAGGACTGGGGATGATGAAAAATATTTTAAAGAAAACGAATCCAGTGAAACGGAAGGACAAATAGTAGGGATTCGTATAACAGTTTATCCAAGATCAATAATACTTCATAAATATCAATTTGAAGCAGAATTCAAAAATAAAGATCAAAACATGGATACAATCAAAGATAGTAACCATAATAGACATCTTGGACAAAAAGAAGAAAATTTTATTTTTAATTGAATAGTGCTCAGTATCGTGAATAGTAACCCCAGAGCACAAAAAGTTCCAAATTTGATAAAAATTGATCAATACTTGAATAATGATATTGAATAAATAATATCATATATGAAGAAAATAACATCCCTTACCTCAAATATATCAAGATTTCGATCGAAATATCTCGGTATATAAAATTTGAAGGAAACTTGCACTTTGATGAATAGAAACTCACAAAGTATCTAAATACTCACAAAATACACTCAATAATCTAGAGAGAAAGAGAGAAAACTTGTTTCGGTGTGATTTTCAATTCTAACTTAGCCTTCTATTTATAGGAAAATGTTAGCGAGACTTGACTCAAGAACTTTGATGGCTTTACTACCTACTATTCCCACCCACCACATTTAAAATAAATTCAACACATTTCTTCATCAACCACAAGTGGGGCCCACTCAATTCTAGAATTTTCCACCAAAATCATTTATAAACCTAATTTACAATTAGTCACCTCTTAAAATTCATAACAAATCATACATTCATTTTTAACGGTTCAAAATTTATGGACATATACTCAACTTATATATGTATAACATATCCAAAAATTACAACGATCCAACGGTTGGATTAAAAATTATAACTCACAAAATATATCTCAAAAAATCTTTGGTTTAATTTTTAATACCTTCATTTCGACAAAAAATATTGATAAAACACCTCAACATTAACTCCTTCATTTTTAACCACAATAAATATATCCAACATTTATATCCACATAAAATAAATATTTCCTTATCATATGAATCAATAATTAATTATTCACAAATAATATTACAGAATCACATTTATGACAACCAGGTCGTTCCCAGGAAAGAGGGGCTTTCCAATAAGAATTTCTCCTTATTGGTGCGCAATTAGGTGACCAAACCTCTCCTTGACAAAACTTTCTAGACATTGCCAATAATGCTATCTAATAATATTATTCAAATAATATGAATTATTGATCCGATAATGGAATCTTCTTGTGCGATGACAATTATTGAAACAACAATAATATAAAATATCAACGCAACAATTATTGAATCAATAAAATAAAATATTGAACAGTAACTACTGTAACAATTATTGAGTAGTGCCTTCTTACGTAAGGATCAATAATTCATCAATACTGTGCATCCACGCGTATTATTGTATTTTAACCACCGGGTATTCCAACAGTGTTAACGGTAACAATTACACCGTTATTTATAAAAACTCAAACTTGTCGTTTTCTTCATCCGACAGTTATTCTGTTATGGGGCCCATAAATGACTGCGTCATCGTACGAATATTCCCCGACAACAATGATTATTTTATAACCACTTGCATATTTTGCAAAATTTGCACATTTCACCCATAACCAGAGAATTATATCAAATTAATACCTTATTATTCACAAATATAATTAGAGGAAATTAAATTTTATTTATAATAAGTTGGGGTCTTACAAAATTGCCGGCTGTCCAGATGGCAGTTGATCCTACAACAATTTGACATCGTATATGTGACTCAAAAGTCCATCAAAGGTCAAGGAATTGCGGATCAACCGGTCATTTTACCTTTTTAGGGGATTTCAAACCTTGGAAACATATTTCCTGATGAAGGAGTAATGACAAAAGAACACCATCGATGACGATATCGCCCAATCATGGAAGATGTATTTTGATGGAGTCATTAATATGGATGGTTACGGAGCTGGAGCAATTCTAGTATCTCAGTGGGAGCAAGCGATATCCGTTCTTGGTCAAATTACTGATTTATCTCGAACCAACAATACTACCGAGTATGAAGGTCATCTCATGGGGCTAAAACTTGCCCATTCAATGGGCATCAGGCGGTTAACTGTCTTTGGAGATTCGGAGTTGGTAATCAGACAATCCACCAGAATCAATCAAACCAAGGAACTATATTTGCTGCCTTACCATCGGTAGGTTTTGAAGATGGATTTGGAGTTCGAAGAAATCTCCTTTCTACACATTCCTCATAATAGGAATGACTTTGCGGACGCATTAGCAACTTTGGCCTCCTTGATTCATATATCAGACAAGGAACACTTGCCGAGCGTCACAATTTCCCTGCACAAGGCCCCAACCTATGGGAATTACGTTGGAGAAGTATCGGATGAGCTACCTCCCATCCAACATCCTTGGTATCAGCATATCAAGGAATATCTGCGAGATGGATCTACACCACCGAGGTGAGCCCGATCGAGAAAAGGCGGATCCATCGACTTTGCTATGAAATTATACACAGTAGAGATCGCTCTACAATAGAGATGCAGGAATAGGTCTCCTCAGATGTTTAGACAAAGATCAAGCCCAAAGGCTTATGGATGAAATCTATGGCAGAGTCTGTGGCCCCCACATGAGTGGCTCCCTCCTTGTCAAAAAAGTCCTCAGGACGGGACATTATTGGCTATCTCTCAAAGCTGATTGCAATTACCACGTCAGGAGATGCTATCAGTGCCAGATTCATGGGAATGCTATACACGCCCCTCCACGGGAACTCCATAATATGAGTTCACCTTGGCCCTTCTCAATGTGGGGAATGGACGTTATCGGGCCAATCGAGCCTAAAGCCAGTAATGGTCACCGATTTATCTTCACCATGATCGACTACTTCACCAAGTGGGTGGAAGCAGCTTCCTTCCCCTTGCTTTCATCAGAAACAATGTCGTTTGTCGATATGGACAACTAGAGGTGATTGTGTCAGACAATGCCAAGAACCTCAACAACAAAATGATGGAGGAATTATGCAGTAAATTTCACATCAAACTTCTCAACTCTGTCATCTATCGTCCAAAGATGAATGGTGCGGTTGAAGCGGCTAACAAAAACATCAAGAAGATTATGCAAAAGATGTCCGCCAACCACAAAGATTGGCACGACCTATTGCCTCGACGACTCTATTAGCCTCTGAGAACCTCAATGCGTACTTCCACCGGGCAACCCCTACGCTTTAACCTATGGGATGGAAGCAAAGGTTCTCCCCATAGAAGTTGAATTGGAATCCCTCGAGTGTTGATAGGCCGCTCACCGGATGAAGACCAATGGGTACAAGATGTATCACCGATTGTCTCTAATAGACAAAAGGTGAACCGCGGCTATCTTCCATGGTCAGTTATATCAGCAAAGGATCGCCAGATCCTACAACAAAAAAGTCCGGCTATGGCAGTTTAAACAACATGACTTGGTTTTGAAGAAGATTCTTGACAACCAAGATCAGGCTAAAGGAAAATTTGCTCCTAACTGGGAAGGCCCGTTTAGTGTCAAGGAAGTATTGATAGGAGGCTCTCTCAGATTGCAAGAAATGGACGGCGATGAATTTCCACAACTCATCAACTCGGACGCCGTGAAACGGTACTATGTCTGAAGTAATTTGCAAACACCCTGGTGTCGGACCATCGGGTCACCAGTCATTTCGGTTCTTTAACCCTTTACCACATACAACTTTTCCACACTTTTCCCTCAGGGAAACATAATTTTCAAAGCCAGCAGCCTGGCTTTCTCCTTTACGTTCCTACAACTTAGGTCATCCCACCGCGGATTGAACCTCTTGCGTTTGTAGTTTGGCTACCCATACTTGGGATCAAACTTCTCATACCTGCAGTTTATCCTCAACCGATGATTAAACTTTCTCCTCCCTGCACTCTGACCTGCACATGGGATTACACTTTTCTCGCCCTGAGGGGCGAACTACGTCGAGCTGATCTCCTCTTCAATAGGAGTACGTAGGCAACCATGTCATATGGCCCGGTTACAATAAAACAAAAACAACAAAAACATTTCTACCCTTACAAAAACAAAAACAACAAAAACATTTCTACCCTTACAAAAACAAAAACAACAAAAAACATTCCTACACCATTTCAGCCATATACAGCGTTGAACCTCGTACACCAGGTTCGAACTACACAGACTTGATCTCCTCTTCAATAGGAATAATAGGAAACCATTCATGGTGCGGTCACCCCCTGCCAAAACACAAACCCTTGTTAGTTGATATTGGGATCATCCTTCAATCCAGTACATTTCATTTGGCTTCAGACCAAAGGGATGGAATTACCTGAACTCCTCCCAAATAGGAGATTCGGCGACCATCTAAGCTGCGGTCATACCTTGAAGAGTAACACCAATCCATAAGAGGTGGAATTAACTAGGCTTCTCCTAAATAGAAATCTTTGGCGACCATCGTAGTGCGGTCGATCTCGAGAGGAAAGCCACACTCCTCTCCATATTTCCATTCGTAAACCAAATTCCCAAGACACCAAAGATGGTAGGGATACATACGATCGATGATCCATTCTGAACTATCCAGAGACAACTCAATGTCCATCCACCTTGAGGAATTCGAATACATCAAGACCACAAGCCTCAAGCAAAGGACACAAAATATCAAGCAAGTATTCGTGAATATCTAAAAGGAAGTGATCCAAAATATATTTCCACATCATATATAATCTTTGTTTGATATATATACAATGTAAATCAGTACATGACAAAATGGCTAAGCTAGTGCATGCGGTAAATACAAGCTCATCTACAAGTCGAGGTATATGCGAGCTAACAAGCCCAACATGGCGTCCCTCTCGTAAGAAAGGCGGAGTCGAGGTCCTCTCGTATGCGAGAATATCCACACGACCCAACAAATCTGCAGCCATCTACATGGTGACCATATGATCATCAATATATGCGCTCATCTCTGCGATCATGCCAGTGGTAAGGGACCTCACTACAGTACTATCTGTGATAGCTACATCCCGGGCAGATATAGCACTATCCCGCTCAACTATCACTGCATCTTTGGCTGATATGGCCTCATCCCGCTCAACAACAGTGGCATCTCTGCGATCTAATGCCTCGTCTCTCTCTAATAGAGCTGCGTCTCTCCCATCAAGGGCAGTCAACATCATAGATCGAGCCTGATATCTCTCAAAGGTCATCAGACGAAGACTCGCTCTAAATCTTTGCTCCGAAAGTCTTTGAATCATAATAATCGGTACTAGGAGAATCCGGAAGAAATCTTGGCAACCCAAAGAAATGCTCCTCCTCGATGTAGGTATCGATGTCCTCCATGGGCTCTACATCGTCGACTTCGTTATCTGGTATCTGCGAATCTCGCTTTGCAGTGACAAAATCTCTATCTCCATCTATGCGAATACTCGCAAAACAACACGACGATGGTGACGGAAAAAAGAAGCTATCTCACGCTGATCCCAACAAGCATACACACGGGATCATTCCTCTACTGAGAGATATCGAGAAGCTGAATGCTGACCTATCGCCCCATTGAAAGGATGAAAATCCTGGAACTGGTCGAACTGCGACATCACGGCCAATGGGTGATAAGTAGTCACGCCCCTCAAACTAGCCAGAGGGAGATAGTCCATGCCCGGAGCGTGACTAATAAAGCTGTATGGTGAGCAAAGCCCCGAGCACGACAATATGCTGAATGGATCTCTGATATCTGCCAAAAATGCGAACCAAGACAGAGCATCTATACACTCCGACGGCTGAAAGGAGTATAACATGGCTACATCATGGGTGAACCAATACCCATGCTGTCTAAGGGTACCAACCGGTCTCAAGTGTGACATAAACCACACATATAGCATGACCGAACTCCCAGTGAACACTCCTGTAAGATACGTGCAACAATAGGATGCCACCACAGGGTCTCTGCTACAATCATAGGTACAATGGTACGACCCTCTCTAAGAGCTCTCACAGCCATGATGACACCAATGTCTATCTCGTCCATGTATCGTGGCATATAGACATACGATAGTATGCACAACAACAGTACATCAACTATGGCCAAATGCCAGTGCTCCTCCGGTGCGGTGAAATCCCCGGAATATCGTGAATAGCTATCTTCTGAGCCAAATCTGTCGTACAAAAAATGCTGGGATATCATGTGGCTAGATGTCAACTCGTCCTGCACTACTCTGCGCCGTAATCCTGTGAGAGTCATGAATCGTCTACTCATGTCTCCCAAAGCCAGATGCACACAAGGTCTGTCTAAAGGCAGCATCGTCAATCGTGCATACTCCTCCGGGAGGAGAGTAACTCATGGGTACCAAATCGGAATACCTGCCTATCCGGTAGCCAATGCTTTAGCATCCCGTCTACAAACCCTGTGGGAACCTGAAACATCAATAAAGTCATGGTATGCTACAACAATTGATCTACAGTCACCCTGTCTGGTGGTGACATGCATTCATACCACTATCGCATACCCAATACCACCACTGACGGTGGGGTATGATCTATACGGCTAACTGTCGAAGAAGACATCTGTACGGGCAGTGTCATAAGACCATCCAGGGGTCAATGCTGAATATCTCTGAACATGATACATTCATAACATGATACATGCATAACAGATAATGGATGACAATATGATATAGGGAATGAAAAAATGGTGCATACATTCCTAAGTATATCATCATCTAATACATCAGCTCTGTACAGCTACAAATACAGGGAAATGGGTCATATACACCCAACAACTACCTGCGACACTCCTATGTGGGTCCCACCCCTCCGGTTCGGTCCAGTTCGAGTTGCAAAGGAGTTCTTACGGACTAGAAAGGTCAAATTGGAATAAAAATGCCACACGATTGAGCAAAACAGCATGCAATACTGGTCTTCTAAATGAAATTTTGAGTCAGTGCATCGCTCATTGGTAGTCACCCGAACAAGAGGTATACCCTGCCGATGATCTCAGTTGTCACAAATCACATACTGCAATACCTTGTACAGGTCCGATGCCGCCAACTCCGGTCGTTACCCTAAATGAGTCCCAACGGGGGTTACAACGTGAGTCCCCGACGGGGGTTACAACGTGAGTCCCCAACGGGGGTTACAACGTGAGTCCCCGACGGGGGTTACAACGTATATCTCCGGCGGGAATAACAATGCATACTCATTCGTTGACACATAAATCAACGAAGGTCAAGTAGCCTTGACGTTATTTCAGTCGATAGCAATTAAACCTATCAGAGCTCTAGAGCTATTCGAGGTTTTCACACCCGACTGCTCGTATTCCCCAGCATATCCCCGGTGGGGGTCACAATGCAATGTTCCGGTAATCTACACGATAGCGGATGTCAAGAAACCTTGACAATCTACCCACAGAGTTTCAACCATTTATTCACATGTCGACGAAGGTCAGGCATCCCTGACAACATTTGCTATTGGCAGTAAATCCAACAGAATCGTGACATATTCTGGCGATACTAACCAGGAGAGGTCAACATCATCAAAGAGGATAGATGATGGAATATGTTATACACATCCTCAAACAGACCAAGCTTTATCCCCAAAGATCTCTTACACATAAGAGGTACATCTTCAGGATCAAGTCATCATCAAAGACACAGGAATTTGGTGATAACTCCAACATCAACATCCTAACAGATTTGGATCACACATCAAATCGGTCATCATCACCAATCCCGGTTGAAATAACAGAGGAGCCAAAGAATCATCCCAAAGGTGTGTTGGGCTACAACCCCGTACACAGGCATCATACATTTGCATCATGTTGCTATCTATAGTACCATGTTCGTCTTGTTGCGTTTCAAGTGTCTAGGATTCTTTATCCTACCCCATGCATCGCCATGCATGAGTATGATAAAGAGGGGCATCTGTAGACACTCGAAATTTTCTGTACTACTGTCACTAACATTACAGGAGGACAGATTCATCTTTTAAGAGAGAACCCTGAAAGACAATCCAAATCCATACCGGATACTACCTGAAGTTTAGCATCAACCCCATATCACACTCTGGGAGTAACAATTCCAACCTCGGATGTAATCCCGAGGTGTGCAGATCCATACCGGAACACATACTGGAGAAGACCGATTAATCTCGGAGACAACCCCAAGGTATCCAGTCTCAGTCCCAACTATGGGAATAGCCACCAACCTTGGTGATAACCCCAAGGAATGCAGTTTTGGCGATAACCTCAGAAATGCTTGTTTCAAATGCGACCAGCTTCAATCTCGGCGCTCATAATGAGATGCACTGTACCAATCTGATAATAACATCGGGAAGACAGGCACACCTCAAAGGTGATAATGAGGACCTTCAACAATTGCGTGACTAATCTCAAATAAGTCTCGAGCAACGTCTGCTTTATCAAATTTCAATCCGGCGATAACACCGGTGAGGGGAAACATCGTCATCTCATCAACACGATGCCACGTCATGTCGTCTTAACATCTCTACGCAATAATGTCCCATAAGACTAACCAATCCCGAGTGACTATTGTGCAGGATAACGGATGAAAGTTGAAGCTTGAAGACCGGAGGGCATCGTCCCATCTTCAATGACTTCGTACAAACTCTAATCCCATGCCATCGTACAACTCTCGACAACGGAGGTCTGAAATAGGTCCGTATACCTCAAACGGATGCCCGGATTGCACTTCTAAAAGTTCGAGTGGACATTACAATTCCTGAGTGCACGTACTTCGAGATGACCCGACCCGAAAAACCCGGGCCCACCCAGGTTGCCTCTGGTACACCTGCGGCTAAATTGCCTATAGATAGAGGGCTTGGGCTGCCCATTTTGCAAGAGAAAAAGGCGAGGAAGCCACCTTGAATTTGCTCTGCACTCACCCCATGCAGTGTACTTTCCCCTTTTAAACACCTGTGAGCTCATATATAGCCCTTTTGTACCTACAAAAGTCAAGTGTTTACCCACTCTAAAGATAAAGAAGTCTTCTTTGGCGGTCAATTTGTCGCCTTCTCACACACTTTAGAGTCTTTCTCTTCATCTCTCAAGCACACACCCTTCTACACGTTGAGAGTCGTGTTGCTTGCTTTTGGTTTAGCTTTGGTCCAGTGGTTTCATTTCATCAGATATATATATATATATATATATATATATATATATATATATTGACTAACATCATCGAGTTATGCCTCGATTGAGCCTGAACTTGATGCAGAGCGTTTATTTGCTTTAATATATATATATATATATATATATATATATATTTATACATTTATATATATTAACTATGTGTCGAACTTTGTTCGATGAGCCTAGACTTCGATCTGGTGCATTTACTGCTTTAATATATATATATATATATATATATATATATATATATATTAATTGTGTGTCGACTTTGTTCGATGACCCTAGACTTGATGCAAGTGCGTTCTTGCTTTAATATATATATACATTTATATATATTAATTGTGTGTGTCGACTTTGTTCGATGAGCCTGACTTGATGCAAGTGCGTTTCTTGCTTTAATATATATATATATATATATATATATATATATATATATATATATACATTCATATATATTAATCATGTGTGTCGAACTCATTACGATGAGCCCAGATTTTACATCCAAATCAGTATATTCGCTTATATATATATATATATATATATATATATATATATATATATATATATATATATATATATATATATATAACTGTGGTCTAACTTTGTTCGATGAGCCCAATTTTACATCCTATGCGTTTATTTCTTATATATATATATATATATATATATATATATATATATAACTTAAGTGGTGGTTGATCGTTTTTATAGCTTTCTTTACGTTTCGTCCTACCTGGAGTTTACTTCATGGCAGTTGATCGCTTTGTACAACTTTATTTACATTTTGTCCCGCCTGGAGTTTCCTTCGTGGCGGTTGACCGTATTTACTGCTTTATTTAAATTTCGTCTCGCTTGGAGTTTCTTCAATGGCAGTTGATAGCTTTTAACAACTTTATTTACATTTCTGATCCCCTATGGAGGTGCTTCGTGGTTGGTGATCTTGTCTGTATATATATATATTTACAACTTTTATATATATATATACCTGCTTACTGCCTTAATATAAATTGCAGTATTTGTAAGGCCCCAAATTTTTTTTTTAATAAAATGGAATTTCCTCTATTTATTATTTTGAAATAGTAAGGGTTGAATTGATTAATGTGGTTAGTTATGAGTAAAATGCGCGAATATTTCAAATAAGCAAGTGGTTATAAAATACTCATTGTTGTCGGAGAATATTCGTTTGGTCGTGGAATATTCTTCATTTGTGAATATTCGCATGCGGACTGGCGTGAGCTTGTGTGGGCCCCATAACGAAAAAGCAATTGGATGAAGAAAATGATAAGTATAAGTTATTTATAAATAACGGTCACGATGAGTTACTGCTATTATCTTGTTGGAATACCCTGGTTAAAACACAAGATGTCTGGCGTTGTTGAACAAGAGCTACACCAGTATTGCACCAATTATTGATTCTTACGTAAAAGGCACTACTCAATAATTTTTACGATAATTACCGCTTCGATTATTTTATTTTATTGATTCAATAATTGTCTGCGTTGATTTTTTATATTCTTTGTTATTTCAATAATTGTCACTACACAATATTTTCCATTATCAAAGCAATAATTCATATTATCCGAATAATATTATTAGAAAACATTATTGGCAATGTCTAGAAAGTTACATCTAAGGAGAGGTTTGGTCATCTAATTGCGTGCGATGAGAGAAATTCTTATTGAAAGCCCCTCTTTCTCAGGAACGGCTGGTTGTCGATCTTGTGATTCTGTAATATTATTTGTGAATAATTAATTATTGATTTATATGATGAGGGAAATATTGATTTTATGTGGATATAGATGGAGAAATTTTTAAAGTGACAATTGTTAAAAATTGATATTTTATCTTTTCTGATAAAATAATATTTTATTATATTATTATAATATAATAATGATAATATTTTTACAATGAATGTGGGATATATGAGTATATGAGGAGGAAGAGTATTTTTGTTGCAAAAGTTGTTTAACACATGTTTTGTGTGTCGGTGGACCCCATTTCTTGACTGAAATTTGATTATAGCCTGTTAAATTATCCGTATGTGGATTTCGGTCAGTTTCTATTTGGAATTTGGAAACACTTTCTTCTGCAAAGTTGTAGAGAATTGAATTTCCTATAACAAAATGCGAGATTCGAATTTTCTGATAAAAGGGCTATTTATTATGAATTATTGAAGTTCCGAAGTTCCGAAATAATTGATTTTTGGAAGTTTTATTAATTTTTTTTAAGAAAAACGTTTTTGGTGAGTGTCCCATATGTGATATAAATGTGTTGAATGCTGAATTCAGTTGGTAAAAGTGGGCGTAAGAAATTTGTAAATATATATTATTATATTCAATTTTCTGCTTTGGTGTTCTAAGCATTTTTCTATAAATAGGGTGCTTATGTTAGAATTGAAAATCACACTAGAAACTGAAGTTTTCTCTCTATTTCTTTCTCTATAATATCGAGCGTATTTTGTGAGTATTTTAGTACTTTGAGTATTACTATCTATCTGGTGCAAGTTCTTTCAAAGACTATATCCAAAGATTCCATTAAAGTACTATTCTTTCGAGGTAAGGGATGTTATTTTATTCGAAATGATATTATTTCTTCAATATCATTATCTTAAAAATATTGGTTGGAAATTTTATCAAATTTGGAACTTTTTCATGTTTGGGTTACTATTCATGAATTACTATTCACGAGTTACTATTCATGAGTTACTATTCACGAGTTACTATTTATGAGTACTATTCACGAAGCGTGATGATATTTTTTTGTGAAATTTCTATCTTTTGAGGTCGGAGTTACTATTCACGTATACGGCACTATTCACGTATACGACACTATTCACGAATACGACACTATTCACAGAAAAATTAAATTTTCTTTTCTGTGTCCAAGATTGTCTGTTATGATTCCTATCTTAGATTGGATCTATGTTTTGATCTTCATTCTTGAATTTTACTCCAATCTGGTTATTTATGAAGTATTTTTGAACTTGGATTATTTAAAGTACGAATCCTTAATACTTGTTCTTTTGTTTCACTGGATTTGTTTTCTTTAAAATATTTTTCATCATTCTCAGTCTTAAATGATGATATAACTGAATATCTTTGGCCCGTAGTGCAAAGATGAATGATTTCTTGATGAATATCTTTGGCCCGTAGTGCAAAGATGAACAGTGTTGAGATGAACATGATCGATCGATTAATATCTTTGGCGTGTAGTGCAAAGATGAACAGTGTTTAGATGAACATGACCAATCGATGAATATCTTTGGCTCAGTAGTGCAAAGATGAATATTTGATTCCGAGATATATATTGATTGATGTTACAGGGATAAAATAGCGACGATGAACTTTTAAATTCATATATAGAAGATAGTAGTTTGCATTCTCTACTTAACTCTTCTAATGAATTATTATTTTCGCTGCGAAGATTGATTTAAAACTAGTTATCTATTATATTCTATTAGATTTTTCCCTGTTGAGGACTAACGATAATTTGTTCTATATTATCTTAGTCATAATGTTCTTTACTGGGCTAGTTGACCTCACCCTTTTCCTTGTTGTTCCATTTTTCTTCTCAGGAGGCGAGAATGTAACGAGTACTAGTCGGGGTATGGAATGATGGTTCTAGAAGTTGTTCTAGTAGTCCTCACTATTCTGTAAAATAGTGTATTAATAATTGTAATGAGGACTTATTTGAGTGTGGATATTATGTAGAAGATAATATTTGTATTTAAACTCAAAGTTTATGTGTTGTCATATTTTGCACGACAATTGTATTAATGAAGTTGTAGTTGTTTCTGTACCATGTATTTTGACGACTCAGAATGGGTGTTGTATACCTGTTTTGGGGGCGTCACAGTATTCTGTGTGCCTAGAAATCATGTGATCATAGATTCATCCCATTGAATCTGGATTCGGTTCCCGTGATGGACATTTTCAGTTGTAAGCAGCTTGTAAATTATTCTGCGATGTCTGAATTTCCTCAGATGGTTTCCATACCCATGAGGAAGTCGGCATTATGTTATACATTATTTTCATACGGATGCCTCGCATTCGTAAAATAAAATCAATCAAGCCGAGCACTTAATAAAAGGGGAGTGTATAAGGTTTCAATTACTATTGAGCATCAGGGTTTGAAAATCCTGTTTTTTATAAAACATCATTGCTATATCTTGTTAAAAACTGAATTTTTACATAAATTCAAACCCTGTGTATATAAATTCGAACGAGGCCTCGCACTACTTCCAAATAACAGCACATTGACCCACACACACACACATTCAGATAATAGTTTCTTGAAAAGAGGCGGTCACCGTGGTAACACGGATGTCGGGGGATGCCTAACACCTTTCCCCCGCATAACCAAGTCCCCGGACCCTAATGAATCTCGGTTTTACCGACCCGTTTAGCAGTGTCACATCACTGGGTCAATGTACAAACCTATTCTCGGTTGTGTTGGTACAACCATTTAAAAAACCAACTGGCGACTCTTAACAGTCCATCGTCGACATTATACATGTCAGACCTTTTTCACTTATTTTTTTCAAACAAATCTCATCTAAAATGAGAACACCAAAGAACAAGTAACGGAAAGGGACATCCAAAAATCCCGACGTCGACACAATGGATCGCTCAGCATAAATCTGGAAAACATTCCACTTTGTTATTGCGTAGAATTGATTCTTGATTATTCATTAGAATATCGTAGAAACTTTAAAAGCGTTGCACTATTTCATTATCCAATTATTGGGTTGCATAGATTGTGAGAAGACTTGTTAGTAATTAGAGATTTGTTCAGCTATTTCAAAGTTCCCCGAACTTTGGTGTCATTCTATCAAAATAGATAGTATGTTATTCTTGATTCTTATACATTCATTGTATGTCTTAACTTGCGGGGCAAATTTGTTGCTCACCCTTGCTAAATAAAACATTTCAGCTAGGGAAGAAGTGGTAAGAGGCGCTGTGAAGAACAAGGGCAAAGGTGTAATGCTGGAGTAGTTATAAGGAACATTATTATTATGTTGTATTTCTAAACCCTTTTTGTATATCTAAATGGTATGTATGTAATATTAAGGTTAGATAAATGAATGGGTAGTTAGATGTTATTATATTGAGAATCGCGATCACTGTAATAATGCAGAGAATTTCCACGTATTATTAAATGAATATATTAATGGAAATAATATTTATGAGAATAGGAGTGTTATTGTTTTATGAGTCGGTGAATGCAATTAATTCGTATTAGATCAATGCGTATTAAGAAGTGTGATTTGGCAATGAGGATTGTGAAATACCTTATGTGGCATATCGTGAAACGAGTAAATCCATTAAGCGAGTTAAAAGCGAGAATTAGGAAGATTAATCGAATTGATCATGCGATTTCATATAAGTAATCAATACGCTCGTAGACTTGTAGTAACACTCTTGTGAACATTAATTCATGTCGTATAAAACGAGTTTAGCTATGAAAATCAAAGACGGTCAAGCTATTTCTTAGCCTTTATTAGTATGCAAGCAATTGCCATCCTCATCGATGTACAAATCGCACAATTGGCCAAGATGTCGATTGAATCTGGTTATTTTCCACTTTGAAAATTAAATGGAACAATTATGTGATATGTGTGACATTGATAAACCATGAAATAAAGTATGTTATGTCCGACAACAGAATTGTTAAACCATTAATTAATATTAATTAATTACGGTAGAATATTGATTACTTTGTAATTAATTAATAATATATGATTATTATTATTTGCGATATATCTATAAATATAATAAGAATTTTATCGATAATTAATGGTTATGAAAATCCATAATTTCATCAATAAGAAATGGATTAAATTATATTAGTGGTAATTAATCAAGGAAGTGAATAAATTGTTTAATTGACATAAATAAGTAAGTTAGTAATATAATAATATTATATTAACTAAGTAGGTGCATGTGAACAATAACACGACTATACTATATATAGTGTAGTGTGACTTTTATGTGACTATATATTAAGTTTCATGAAACTATATTGTATGAAGTAATGTGATTAAGCCTATTGAAACTATATGGTATAAATATATCATGAAATGTGTATGTAACAATATGAATGTGGGTAGACATTAACATAAAATGTACATGTATTATATGTATGTTACGTAACATCTACTACCTTGAAATGTTAAATCATACTGTGACATAAAGTTATATTTTGGTTATGTGAGTAGTAGAGTTGATTATGGAACTACCCGGACAATAATACCTGACTGCATTATTTTATTGCATGTATTTAATGTACATAGATTATATGATGTGAGTATATATTTAATCCCTAAATTCCTAATATGGTACCACTTGGACATTAAAACTATTTTTTTGATAACAAAGTAACTATATGAGAGTGATGCTAAGCTTGTTGCTGAGAGTTTCTTTTGTCCTAAAATGAATGTCTCCAAGTACATGAATAATAACTCAAAGCTATATTACGTATTCTCCAAAAGGCTAGAGCTAGGTGATGATGGCTGAGCTTGAGGGTGGTTGGCCAACCCTTGAGCAACCATTGTTCCATTCCATTGAACCATAGAGCAGAAGGTTTTGAGTGAGAGGACGGAGAAGGAGGCTCTCCGAACTTAGTTAGAGATGGAGGTGATGGATAGGATTCACTTCGAGGAGAAGTGGGAGGATTCCAATGACATGGTGGATGATCTAGAGGATGTGGTGCAGTGCAAGAGGAGGAAGATGAACAAGATGGGCTATGCTTTATGCACGGCCATGGAGAGGTTAATCGATGGGGTAAATCACTACCCAGCTGAGCAAGGACAGACCCGACATACCATAAGTCGGGGTATTGTAGTACACATTACGCAGAAGTAGTATCAGAGCGCCATGGAGCGTGGGACGTTAGATTGAGTCTAGAGGGAAAAGCCCAGTAGTGTAGTAGTCTTATTTATGTGTTGTTAATATGTTGTTGTAGTCTCCGTCTTTTGTGTAAGATGTGAGATAGTGGTAACCCCAAACTTTTGAAAAGTGTTAGAGGGGTAGTAAGCTAAGGTTGTCCCCGTCTTTTGTGAGATTAGGGGATATGTATTTTCATTTATAGCAGTATGCTAGAAAAGAACGTGTATTGTAACCATTTGGCATATGAATATAAATGATCTTATTTCAGAAACGTGTTATAAACTTTAGTTCTTTTCATTTGAGAAATGTCTAAACATGATAGTTAGATAATAAGATGAAAAATTTTGTGATGCAAAAAATGCCGCCCAGACGTAGAATAACTGTCCAAGAAGAGTCAGTTAATGATGAGAGAGGACTAGTAGATCCGATACAGCGACTGGTAGATTTATTGGGAGAAGCTTTGAGGGGAAGGAACGAACCCGTACCACCCGTTCCCCAAGCTGTCCCAGTAACAACCTTCAAAGATTTTAAGAGTGTAGGACCCCCAGAGTTCACGGGAACTACTGACCCGATAGTTGCGCAAACCTGGATCAAGGAGATTGAGAAGGCCTTCACTATAGCTCGCGTGGGTGAAGACCAGAAGACAGTATTTGCCACATACATGATGCGGGGTGAAGCAAACTATTGGTGGGAAACTAATCAGCAGAGAGCGGGGGAAGGAACGATAACATGGGAGAGGTTAACAATGCTATTTTTCGAGAACTATTTCTCGAAGAGTATGAAGAGTAGGATGGAATTGAAGTTTCTAGAGTTAAAACAAGGAGATATGACGGTGGCGCAATACGCAACGAAGTTTAATGAACTCGCGTGATTTGCGGAGCACCAAGTTGGGGATGAAGAAAGGAAGGCGAGATGCTTCGAGTAAGGATTGAAGCCATGGTTGTATAATAAGGTATCAGTCTTCCAGATTGATTCCTTTACGACCTTGTTAGAGAAGGAAATCATTGCGGAAGGTGGTAGTGAGGCCTTAAGTCTATATCATAAGGAGAAGAAGAACAAGAACACTGCTAATGAACATCGTGGAGGAAGTAGTAGCGGAGGGAGTAATTCTGGAAAGAGGAAATGGGAAAACAACAACCACAACCACAACAACAGAAGAAACAATAACCAAGGTGGGAGTCACCAGGGAAACTTCAAGAAGAGGACCGAAGCTTGCAACAAATATGGAAGAAGCCATCAGGGGGAATGCTAGAAGGGAAAGACCACTTGCTATAATTGCGGCCAAGAGGGGAACATCTCGCCAAATTGCCTAAAGCCAAAGAAGATCAGAGGATGTTTTGCTTGTGGATTGACAGAGCACCAGATAAAGGATTGCCCGAAGAAAGGAAGCGATGGAGCTGGCGGAGGCCAGGGAGGAGGAAGTAAGTTAATGATTGGTGGACCTTCATAACCAAACCGATTGACCGCCCGAACCTTTAATATGACCGCCAAGGACGCAGTGGCTGCGAAGGACGTGGTGTCAGGTATAATCCCAATCAATAATATAAATGCTTATGTATTATTTGATTCGGGTGCCACCTGTTTCTTTGTATCTGAAGAATTTGCTAGTAAATTTAGTACACCCCGAGAACATTTAGAAGATTCCTTGAACGTAGAAGTTGCAAATAAGGAAATAATCCCTGTAGAATATGTTTATCGAAATTATCACGCAAACATTATAGAACATGAACTGAGCGTGGACTTGATTCCTATTAGACTAGGAGAATTTGACGTAATACTGGGAATGGATTGGTTATATAACCATGCGATGATAATTGACGGTCAGAACAAATGTATGAACCTTCAAACTCCGAGTAAGTCTAAGGTAGTGTTTCATGGTAGCTCATCGCTTAAGCAATCGTGTTGCGTTACGATGATGCATGCCAAGAAGTTGTTAAGGAAAGGATGTGTAGGTTATTTAGCGTACATCGTAGATACTCGGAAAAGGGAGTAGAAATTAAAGATATACCCGTAGTGAATGAATTTCAAGACGTGTTTCTGGACGATCTGCCTGGTCTTTCGCCAGACAAAGAAATCAAATTCGTAATAGAATTAGCACCGGGAACGACACCGATTTCAAAAGCTCCATATCGTATGACGCCAGTAGAAATGAAGAAATTGGTGATACAACTTCAAGAGTTATTAGATAAGGGGTACATTCGACCGAGTGTGTCTCCTTGGGGAGCACCAGTGTTATTTGTGAAGAAAAAGGACAGATTGATGAGGCGCTGTATCGATTATCGAGAATTGAATAGAGTAATGATCAAGAACAGATATCCATTACCGAGGATAGACGACTTGTTTGATCAACTGAAGGGAGCAAAATGTTTCTCAAAGATCGACTTACGAACATGATATCATCAACTGAAAGTGCGAGATGAAGATATACCAAAGACTGCGTTTCGAACCCGTTATGGACATTACGAATTTTTGGTAATGTCATTCGGTTTAACTAATGCTATGGCAACAATCATGGACTTGACGAATCGAGTTTTCAAGCCATACTTGGATAAATTCGTAGTAGTTTTCATCGACGACATTTTAGTCTACTCGAAGACAGAGGAAGAACATGCCGAACATCTGAAGATTGTTTTGGAGGCACTACGAAAGGAGGAGATGTATGCGAAGTTTTCAAAATGTGAATTTTGGATGAAGAAGGTTCAATTCTTAGGCCACGTGGTGGATGAGAATGGAATCTCAGTAGACCCCGAAAAGGTCGAAGCGGTAAGTAGTTGGGAGCAACCGAGAACACCGACAGAGGTGAGAAGTTTCTTAGGGTTAGCTGGGTACTATCGAAGATTCATCCAAGATTTTTCTAAGATAGCGACCCCGTTAACTAATCTGACTAGGAAAACGGTAAAATTTGTATGGACCGACAAATGCGATGAGAGTTTTCAAGAGTTGAAGAAGAGATTAAGCGAGTCGCCTGTATTATCCTTACCAGATGATACGAGAGGATTCGTAGTGTATAGTGACACATCACATAGAGGATTGGGTTGTGTGCTGATGCAACATGGCAAAGTTATTGCATATGCATCATGATAATTGAAGGATTACCAAAAATGATACCCTACTCATGACTTAGAGTTAGCGGTAGTAGTTTTTACGTTAAAGATATGGAGACATTATTTGTACGGAGAGAAATGTGTGATATACACGGACCACAAAAGTCTGAAGTATATCTTCACACAGAAGGAGTTGAATATGCGTCAGAGAAGGTGGTTAGAATTAATCAAAGATTATGACTGTGAGATTCTTTATCACCCGGGGTAGGCAAACGTAGCTGCCGACGCTCTGAACGGGAAAGGAAGGGAGAAATTGTTTCAACTGACAACTTAGAAGGAGTTAATAAGAGATATGGAGAAGTTGGAAATAGAAGTGAAGGGACCCGAGAGGTCTGAAGAGAAATTATTTGTAATAGAAGCTTGTCCAACATTGTTGGATAGAGTAAAGGAAGCATAGGAGAAAGATGGAGAATGTGAGAAAATCAGGAGAAGGATCACGAAAAATGAGGAAGAAAAATTTCGAATAGATAAAGACGATATCTTAAGATTCGAAGGGAGAGTGTGGGTACCGGCGGTAACCGATTTGAGAGAGGAGATTTTGCACGAGGCACACAATACGACATATTCCATTCATCCGGGAGGCACTAAGATGTACCGAGACTTGAAGCAACATTTTTGGTGGCTCAATTTGAAACGGGAAGTCGCAGAATGTGTTAGTAGATGTTTGACTTGTCAACGCTTAAAAGCAGAGTATCAACGGCCGAGTGGGTTGCTACAACCGTTGGAAATACCGGAGTGGAAATGAGAGTATATTATGATGGATTTCGTGCTAGGACTTCCGATCACGCAGAAAGGGTTGGATGTCATTTGGGTTATCGTGGATCGACTTACAAAGACCACACATTTTCTACCGATCAAGATCCACTACAGTTTGAATCAGTTAGCAAGCCTGTACGTAAAAGAGATTGTTTCACGACATGGAGTGCCGGTATCGATTATTTCTGACCGAGACCCGCGTTTCACGTCGAAGTTCTGGAAAAGCTTGAAAGAGAGGATGGGAACACAATTAAGGTTAAATACTGCTTATCATCCTCAGACAGACGGACAAAAAGAGCGAACAATACAAACGCTAGAAGACATGCTTAGGACTTGCGTGATGGACTTCAAGGGAAATTGAGACGACCACTTACCCTTAGTCGAATTTGCGTATAATAATAGTTACCATGCGAGTATCGACATGCCACCGTACGAAGATCTTTACGGGAGGAAGTGCAGAACGCCATTATGTTGGGACGAAGTAGGGGAACGATGAATACTCAGATCAGAGTTAGTACAACAAACCGCGGATGTGGTGACAGTAATAAGGGCTAGACTAGTTGCAGCTCAAGATCGCCAGAAAAAGTATGCAGATTTGCATCGGCAAGACCGAGATTTCGAAATCGGCAGTTTTGTATTCTTCAAGGTATCTCCATGGAAGGGAAAGATCTGTTTCGGAAAGAAAGGAAAATTGAGTCTAAGATTCATAGGACCGTTTGAGATACTCAAGCGAGTGGGCGAAGTAGCATACAAAGTTGCACTACCACCTGAGTTGGAGCACATTCATAACGTGTTTCATATATCTATGTTACGTCCGTACAAGCCTGACTACAAGCACATGATTTCTTATGAACCCATTCAAGTGGAGAAGAATTTAGCGTACGAATAAATTCCTGTCCAAATTCTTGATAGGAAAGAGCAAACCTTGAGAAATAATGTTATTTCCTCTGTAAAAGTACTTTGGCGTAACCACGATGTCGAGGAGGCTACATGGGAGTTAGAAGATAGGATGGTGAGGGATTATCCCCATCTATTTGTGTAACCTTGTAGCAATTCCGGGACGGAATTTTTATAAGGGGGGGGGGGGGAGGATGTAATACCCGAGAATTTCCACGTATTATTAAATGAATATATTAATGGAAATAATATTTATGAGAATACGAGTGTTATTGTTTTATGAGTTGGTGAATGCAATTAATTCGTATTAGATCAATGCGTATTAAGAAGTGTGATTTGGCAATGAGGATTGTGAAATACCTTATGTGGCATATCGTGAAACGAGTAAATCCATTAAGCGAGCTAAAATGGGAATTAGGAAGATTAATCGAATTGATCATGAGATTTCATATAAGTAATCAATACGCTCGTAGACTTGTAGTAACACTCTTGTGAACATTAATTCATGTCGTATAAAACGAGTTTAGCTATGAAAATCAAAGACGGGTGAAGCTATTTCTTAACCTTTGTTAGAGTGCAATAGCAATGCTACCATCCCAATAATCTATTGCCCTTATGCAATTTGCAAGATGGTCAGTTGGGCTGGTTATTTTTCCACTTTGAAAATTAAATGGAACAATTATGTGATATGTGTGACATTGATAAACCATGAAATAAAGTATGTTATGTCCGACAACAGAATTGTTAAACCATTAATTAATATTAATTAATTACGGTAGAATATTGATTACTTTGTAATTAATTAATAATATATGATTATTATTATTTGCAGTATATCTATAAATATAATAAGAATTTTATCGATAATTAATGGTTATGAAAATCCATAATTTCATCAATAAGAAATGGATTAAATTATATTAGTGGTAATTAATCAAGGAAGTGAATAAATTGTTTAATTGACATAAATAAGTAAGTTAGTAATATAATAATATTATATTAACGGTTAGGTGCATGTGAGCAATAACACGACTATACTATATAGTGTAGTGTGACTTTTATGTGAATATATATTAAGTTTCATGAAACTATATTGTATGAAGTAATGTGATTAAGCATATTGAAACTATATGGTATAAATATATCATGAAATGTGTATGCAACAATATGAATGTGGGTAGACATTAACATAAAATGTACATGGATTATATGTATGTTACGTAACATCTACTACCTTGAAATGTTAAATCATACTGTGACATAAAGTTATATTTTGGTTATGTGAGTAGTAGAGTTGATTATGGAACTACCCGAACAATAATACCTGACTGCATTATTTTATTGCATGTATTTAATGTACATAGATTATATGATGTGAGTATATATTTAATCCCTAAACTCCTAATATGGTAACACTTGGACATTAAAACTATTTTTTTGATAACAAAGTAACTATATGAGAGTGATGCTAAGCTTGTTGCTGAGAGTTTCTTTTGTCCTAAAATGAATGTCACCAAGTACATGAATAGTAACTCAAAGCTATATTACGTATTCTCCAAAAGGCTAGAGCTAGGTGATGATGGCTGAGCTTGAGGGTGGTTGGCCAACCCTTGAGCAACCATTGTTCCATTCCATTGCACCATGGATTTCCATCTTGTGCAACACCAATGCCCAGTCCAAGCTATTCTTTAAATAGCAGACTAAAATCTCAGTGGTGTGGCTTGGAGTTGTCTGAGAATTTCTAAGTAGGAGGTTGAGAGCATACATGTGTTCTAAGACCTTAAGAGTTCAACTAGTAGCAAGTTCATTCATATTGCAGAGGTATAATTTCATTCCATGCTTTCCATTTTCAGTCTCTGTAAACAGAGTTCTTGAGTTCTTCAAATTCTAATTTTTGATTTTGTAGAATTGGATGTTAATGAGGGTGGGTAATGTTCATATAGTTGTTATATGGCCTTATAAGCATGTTTAAATTGTTACAAGAGTGTTTAGAAATGAATTCATGAGTAATTTTTGTGTTTGGGCCAAACAGATTCTTTGAAGTTAACTTGTTCTGGCTCGAACCGAATACTGGCCTTGATGCTACCGTATTAACTTAAGTCGCAACAAATTTGCCTTGATTCTTCGAATTAAGTTTTGAGTTCTGTTTTTGCAACCTGCCAAGCGTTAGTCACTCATTATGTCGTATACTAGCATACAAGCATGTGTAAGGGGTATACATAGCTTTATGAACCTAATGTGAGCATGTTAGACTATCTTAGAATGATTAACGAAAGTGTGTAGGTTAAAATGGATTTAGGAACTTAGAAACGAACTTAATATGTATGTATGCCATGTATGTTTTGACTTGGCGAGCATGTTAACATAACTTGACTACCTATGCTTAGAGTTTTGAAGTTGTCTTATGTGTGTTAGATTGCATAGCTCAAGCCTAAAATGGTTTTAAAAGCAAACTTGAACATATTTTTAAAATCTAGTGGCATCACATGAATATCTAGATGCTAATGAAATAAGATGCCATATTAGGTCTATAATATCTATAGGTATGATTTAGATGTATGGAACATGATGATTTCAAAATAAACATGAGTTTAAAGCATGATTTCAAGCTTTAAACAATAAAAGCTATAAACAAGCAATATGAATGCTACAAGTATATGCATTATCAGAATTTGAAATCTCTATGTGGGTATATAGCCAAGTAACAAGTCATGGTAACCGCTTGATAATGTTTTACTTGAATGCCATGTAAGACGTAAGTTCAAACTTATACAAATGAACGTAAGAACGGTTATATGATTTTGTGAGCACCTCTAACAAATAGATATGATAGAGTACTAATACATAGATGTGTAGGGATTGGGAAAAAACTAAAATGCAATAGCTCATTTCTGATGCGGCGGGGGACAAACATAATTGCTACATCCCTAAGCTTAGACAGGCGGCTCGCTCCATGTAGCGATCGAAATAACTTATATTTTTGAACTGATGTTTGAAGCATGCCTATATGATTACTTTAACTTGTAATATATGACTAATATGCTATGTAATATGATGAGAAGCATGCTATTTGATGTAAATAGAGGTTAATTTTGACTTTCGAATGATAAGCCCAAAAGGAGGTTTGCATAATATCAAAACAAAGATACATGGGTTGAACTTGTGATGACGTATAAACTGATTTTTGTACCATATGTGCATACTTGAATCATGTAAAGCTTGATTAAAGACTGTGTTAGCTAATGAACATCTTAAACATATAATACGCTATAAATAGGATTCAAAAGTGTTGAATTCTTAAACGTGGATAAACTACGCGTAAGGCAAGTTCCTTAATTCTTACTCTTTTACTTGAGCAAGTATCCGAACCCTACTTTACATTGTGCAAGTATTCTAACTCTTGTGTTACTTTATTCAATGAATATCGTAAGCTTATCTTATTAAATGCAAGTTATCCTATTTATTCATTCATTTGAGCTAGTATGTCTAAAACTATTATTCATGTTGAACTTAGTATTGTTCTTGAATACTGTGAAAGTGTCTATGCCATTTGATTTGTCTAGAATATTTGCATGTTTATAAAACTGTCCAAACCAATTGATTGGTGCGGAAATCTTGAAAACTGAGTTGAACAACCCTTAAGGTAAGGGGAATGTATGTTGTTGGAAACCCCGACACATGAGTATATTATTACCGTGGTGTTATGCATAACTTTGAGTATTGCAGACTGATCCTCTGTAGTACTTGATTCATTTGGGTTATCAATTTAATATTGGTAATTCTAGTAGACGTTCAATAATCCGTAGTGACTACTCAGTATAAATTGTTATCTAATCGGATACCTTGATAGTTTTTGAATTCATATATATCTGTCGATTTATATTGAATTATCGTTCTTATTCCAAGAATGGTTGATATTCATTATTCATGATATTATTCTGAAACTCTGAACTATCTTAGAGATGATACTTCGATATCTCAAACTCGTGTTATAAAACTCTTTACCCTTGTTGTATATTACTTGCTGGGAAATTTGTGCTCATTCTTGCTTATTTAAAACCTTTCAGTTAAGGCGGAACAAGGAGGTGTATCTGGGAAAGGGAAGGGCAAGGGCAAGGCTACCGAATAGCTTGTCCCTTTTATGTTTAAATTTATTATGTTGCATTGAGACTATTTTCAAACTATGTTTAAGCTTAAGTAGGATTAAGTAATAAATCTTTATTCGATATTATTATGTAATCTATTAAGCACTGTAGGTTGCGAGACTTAGGGGAATAATTATAATAAAACATTGTATATTATTCTAAATTAGATCTTTCGTTGTAAATGTATGATTTTAGTTATTATGGTATTACCATGAGAACGTGATGAACCGAATTCGAGTGACCAAGTGGCGGTCAGAATTTGGGGGCGTCACAGGTTGGTATCAAAGCTATAGTTATAAACCTTAGGAACGAGAGTCCTTAGATTATAACTTAAGAAAAATTTAGAAGTTAGGAAGGGGATACAACTCATGTAGAGTTTTCCTTTAGAGACTTAGTGTGTTATGAAATATAGCTTCATTCTATTCAATGTACTTATGTTAGTTAATATTCTGATGGAGTTGTTGTTTGTCTTGTCTTATGTTGGTGATTGTAGGATGACTGACATGGGAGGACCTAGCCGAGTAGTAGAGGAGGAGCCGCGTGATATCCATGTAGTTTTTGAGGCACCCTTGATAATAGAGCCTATATTGATAGTTGCCCCTATTGGTGTGATGATGAGGAGGAGGAGATGGAGCCTCTACCTGAGGAGTCTGATCCGGAGGAGGAACCTATGGAGGAGGAACCCGTGGAGGAGGAACCCGAGCCCATGGAGGACTCCGACGAGTCTACTTTCGAGGATCGGATGATAGGAGAGTATGAAGAACATATTTTGGAATTAGGATGTAGAGTCGAGGAGTTAGAGACTGGGACTCTTGAGAGGCAACTAGTGATGCAAGAGATAGAGGTAGAAATTGCTCACCGTAAGGAGGCAGGGATCCAGATGGGTGCCTTGTTTCACCAATTGATGGCGAGGAACGTCGAGTTGGCAGGAAAGTTAGAAGAAATAGAGTAGAAGGTTTTGAGTGAGAGGACGGAGAAGGAGGCTCTCCGAACTTAGTTAGAGATGGAGGTGATGGATAGGATTCACTTCGAGGAGAAGTGGGAGGATTCCAATGACATGGTGGATGATCTAGAGGATGTGGTGCGGTGCAAGAGGAGGAAGATGAACAAGATGGGCTATGCTTTACGCACGGCCATGGAGAGGTTAATCGATGGGGTAAATCACTACCCAGCTGAGCAAGGACAGACCCGACATACCATAAGTCAGGGTATTGTAGTACACATTACGCAGAAGTAGTATCAGAGCGCCATGGAGCGTGGGGACGTTAGATTGAGTCTAGAGGAAAAGCCCGATGGTGTAGTAGTCTTATTTATGTGTTGTTAATATGTTGTTGTAGTCTCCGTCTTTTGTGTAAGATGTGAGATAGTGGTAACCCCAAACTTTTGAAAAGTGTTAGAGGGGCAAATTTGTTGCTCACCCTTGCTAAATAAAACATTTCAGCTAGAGAACACCAAAGAACAAGTAACGGAAAGGGACATCCAAAATCCCGACGTCGACACAATGGATCGCTCAGCATAAATCTGGAAAACATTCCACTTTGTTATTGCGTAGAATTGATTCTTGATTATTCATTAGAATATCGTAGAAACTTTGAAAGCGTTGCACTATTTCATTATCCAATTATTGGGTTGCATAGATTGCGAGAAGACTTGTTAGTAATTAGAGATTTGTTCAGCTATTTCAAAGTTCCCCGAACTTTGGTGTCATTCTATCAAAATAGATAGTATGTTATTCTTGATTCTTATACATTCATTGTATGTCTTAACTTGTGGGGCAAATTTGTTGCTCACCCTTGCTAAATAAAACATTTCAAATTTAGGAAGAAGTGGTAAGAAGTATTTGTGAAGAACAAGGGCAAAGGTGTAATGCTGGAGTAGTTATAAGGAACATTATTATTATGTTGTATTTCTAAACCCTTTTTGTATATCTAAATGGTATGTATGTAATATTAAGGTTAGATAAATGAATGGGTAGTTAGATGTTATTATATTGAGAATCGCGATCACCTGTAATACCCGAGAATTTCCACGTATTATTAAATGAATATATTAATGGAAATAATATTTATGAGAATAGGAGTGTTATTGTTTTATGAGTCGGTGAATGCAATTAATTCGTATTAGATCAATGCGTATTAAGAAGTGTGATTTGGCAATGAGGATTGTGAAATACCTTATGTGGCATATCGTGAAACGAGTAAATCCATTAAGCGAGTTAAAACGAGAATTAGGAAGATTAATCGAATTGATCATGCGATTTCATATAAGTAATCAATACGCTCGTAGATTTGTAGTAACACTCTTGTGAACATTAATTCATGTCGTATAAAACGAGTTTAGCTATGAAAATCAAAGACGGGTGAAGCTATTTCTTAGCCTTTGTTAGGGTAATGCAGTAGCAATTGCTACATCCTTAGTGATACTAATCGCACACAATTGCGCCAAATGGTCGATTGAATCTGTTATTTTCCACTTTGAAAATTAAATGGAACAATTATGTGATATGTGTGACATTGATAAACCATGAAATAAAGTATGTTATGTCCGACAACAGAATTGTTAAACCATTAATTAATATTAATTAATTACGGTAGAATATTGATTACTTTGTAATTAATTAATAATATATGATTATTATTATTTGCAGTATATCTATAAATATAATAAGAATTTTATCGATAATTAAAGGTTATGAAAATCCATAATTTCATCAATAAGAAATGGATTAAATTATATTAGTGGTAATTAATCAAGGAAGTGAATAAATTGTTTAATTGACATAAATAAGTAAGTTAGTAATATAATAATATTATATTAACGGTTAGGTGCATGTGAGCAATAACACGACTATACTATATAGTGTAGTGTGACTTTTATGTGACTATATATTAAGTTTCATGAAACTATATTGTATGAAGTAATGTGATTAAGCCTATTGAAACTATATGGTATAAATATATCATGAAATGTGTATGCAACAATATGAATGTGGGTAGACATTAACATAAAATGTACATGTATTATATGTATGTTACGTAACATCTACTACCTTGAAATGTTAAATCATACTGTGACATAAAGTTATATTTTGGTTATGTGAGTAGTAGAGTTGATTATGGAACTACCCGGACAATAATACCTGACTGCATTATTTTATTGCATGTATTTAATGTACATAGATTATATGATGTGAGTATGTATTTAATCCCTAAATTCCTAATATGGTAACACTTGGACATTAAAACTATTTTTTTGATAACAAAGTAACTATATAAGAGTGATGTTAAGCTTGTTGTTGAGAGTTTCTTTTGTCCTAAAATGAATGTCACCAAGTACATGAATAGTAACTCAAAGCTATATTACGTATTCTCCAAAAGGCTAGAGCTAGGTGATGATGGCTGAGCTTGAGGGTGGTTGGCCAACCCTTGAGCAACCATTGTTCCATTCCATTGCGCCATGGATTTCCATCTTGTGCAACACCAATGCCCAGTCCAAGCTATTCTTTAAATAGCAGACTAAAATCTCAGTGGTGTGGCTTGGAGTTGTCTGAGAATTTCTAAGTAGGAGGTTGAGAGCATACAAGTGTTCTAAGACCTTAAGAGTTCAACTAGTAGCAAGTTCATTCATATTGCAGAGGTATAATTTCATTCCATGCTTTCCATTTTCAGTCTCTGTAAACAGAGTTCTTGAGTTCTTCAAATTCTAATTTTTGATTTTGTAGTATTGGATGTTAATGAGGGTGGGTAATGTTCATATAGTTGTTATATGGCCTTATAAGCATGTTTAAATTGTTACAAGAGTGTTTAGAAATGAATTCATGAGTAATTTTTGTGTTTGGGCCAAGCATTCTCGAAGTTAACATTCTGGCTCGAATCTGTGTCTGTGTGTAATTGCGCCGTATTAACACTAAAAGCAAACACAATTACCAAGATTCTTAATTAAGTTTTGAGTTCTGTTTTTGCAACCTGCCAAGCCTTAGTCACTTATTATGTCGTATACTAGCATACAAGCATGTGTAAGGGGTATACATAGCTATATGAACCTAATGTGAGCATGTTAGACTATCTTAGAATGATTAACGAAAGTGTGTAGCTTAAAATGGATTTAGGAACTTAGAAACGAACTTAATATGTATGTATGCCATGTATGTTTTGACTTGGCGAGCATGTTAACATAACTTGACTACCTATGCTTAGAGTTTTGAAGTTGTCTTATGTGTGTTAGATTGCATAGCTCAAGCCTAAAATGGTTTTAAAAGCAAACCTGAACATATTTTGAAAATCTAGTGGCATCACATGAATATCTAGATGCTAATGAGATAAGATGCCATATTAGGCCTATAATATCTATAGGTATGATTTAGATGTATGGAACATGATGATTTCAATACAAACATGAGTTTAAAGCATGATTTCAAGCTTTAAACAATAAAAGCTATAAACAAGCAATATGAATGCTACAAGTATATGCATTATCAGAATTTGAAATCTCTATGTGGGTATATAGCCAAGTAACAAGTCATGGTAACCGCTTGATAATGTTTTGCTTGAATGCCATGTAAGACGTAAGTTCAAACTTATATAAATGAACGTAAGAACGGTTATATGATTTTGTGAGCACCTCTAACAAATAGATATGATAGAGTACTAATACATAGATGTGGCGACCCCAAATCCGGGTACTTAAAACCCGAACTCGGTTCTCCACGATATCATTTCTTTAAGCTGAATAATACTAAATAATAATACATTCGAACTTAATTTTACATACATCAAAGTTTATTTCCCAGGTACGAGACCTTCAAATACATTCCTTACAATACTTGAATAGATACCAATACAACTATAACCATTAACTCATAATATAAACTCATTCGAACAGCTTTTCTTTCCCCTTGTTCGTGCCTGAGCCTTCAGGTTGCTCATACATAACTGAAAACATTTAATTTAAGCAAGGATGAGCATTTGAGTGCCCAGCAAGTAATAGCAATTATATATATAAGCTGAAAGAATATAAGTATTCTCTTTACATAACACTTCTACAACGAATCGAAAGTTGTGAAGTAATCTGTACTGATAAAAAATTCACATAACAACTCTCTTTCAATTTCTTGAAATTAGGCTCCACCCATGAATAGGGTTTAAGAAACATACTATGAACATTCTTTTCATTTTCGAAAAGGTTTAGCAGAAATCCATCCGCAAACCGTCATAACTTACGAGACGCGGAGGTGATCGGCCCCGTTGTACCTGTGTTTGATCAATACTACATAACTTGAACGAAATTCATCGCTTCACTCTATCCGCCTTGGGCGCAAAAATCTTCCCATATAGGGATGTTCATACATGCACAGTTCCAAACCCAGAAGGTTTTTAATCTTGCTCAACAATAATATGTAATTCCACACATATATATATATATACGGGTAATTGACAAAAGTGTATCAACATGTGAATAAATGCCATGATTATCCAAGTGGGGACACTTGTATAACCATTTAAAAATCAACTTAACAGAATATATATCCGAAGTTAACATGTTGATAATCAAAGCGTACATAATAATGCATGCGGGAATAGAATAATTACGAAACTTCTTACTCATGTCCATTGCATAAAGGAAATGCAAAGGTAAGATACTTTCCTGATTTGCTGATTACAAATCTCAACTTAGGTTTTATTTCTTTATCACAACCTATCAATAATCAGATCATTCATTCGATTAGAACAATATATCATAACACATAGTCTTTATATCTATTACGATTGACACATAGTCTAATCACGTCATCACATAATCGCGGTGATCATACTTTTAGTTCATATTACGTATTTGAAATATTTTTATACATTTTCAAATATCTCATCCATGTTTTTGATAGCCTTTTCTTTTTTTTTTTATAAGGTTCGATATTTGTCGGCGTCATCAAAGCTTTATCGGATAATTCTTGAGTCTAAGACTTATTACGCACTTCAACATCTCAGAAATATCGGACATTTTATTTTTAATCATTTTCAAACTTTCGAAATTGAAAATTTTAAAATAATTCAAATCATCACTAACGGGCTTATAGTGATATACACGTTACTATAGGTGTTCTTCTTCAAATTCGTAACTTCATAATCGGTTCTCAAATCGACTAGTTTGGTAATTATCACTTTCAAACATCTAATCATAATTAAATGATTTAAACATTAAACAACTCCATTATCATTAATAATTAATTTATATTAAACTATTAATGAAACCATTGCCAAAATATAAAAGTTATTTATAATAACTCAAACTATTTTTAAAACATTTATATTACCCTTAAATGATTTTTAAAATAATTAAAATCATTTTTAAATAATTACCATTAATATTTAAATATTAATGTACTATTTATCAAATATTAAAAGTCATTAATTATAACTTAAGATATTTTAAATCCTTAATATCCTCTTTAAATGATTTTTAAATAAATAAAACCATTTTAAACTATTTATTTAATAATAATCATTAAATAACTAAATATCATTAATATTATCTTAATATCATTAATATTATATTATTAATGAAATTATCCTTTAAATATTAAAAGTTATATTTTATAACTTAAAATATTTTTAAATACCTTAATTTCATTTAAAATGATTTTTATAATATTAAAATCATTTTTAAACTAAATTATTTAATATTATCATTAAATAACTTTAATATCATTAATATTAATTAATTAATGAAATTCATCACAAAATATTAAAAGTCATGGGAAATAACTTAAAATATTTTCTTATACCATAAAATAAATTTTCATGAATTAAAACTATTTTAAAATCATTTATTTAATATTATAATTAAATAAATAAATACCTTTTATATTCCAAAAATATTAAATATTTATGAAATATACTCAAAATAATTAAATATTATTTTTTGGAATTTAAAATAATTTTTCAGAATTTAATAAGTAATTTTAATAATTAAAATCTAATTTTTCTAATTTTTAAATCATTTTCAGAAATTACAGAAATTAAAAATAAATAGAATCCGTCGCTAAAGGCTTTAGCGACAGAAATCTGTCGCCTTAGGTGTTCTTGAGTCTCAAGAACAACGATGAAAGCGATTTTCAAGGTGCTAGTTTAACCATGAATAATTCTCAATCCATTACGTTTACGGGCAATCTAATACTTGGATCTTATAGTACTCATGTAATACTACACTTACCAACAAACATCATGACTAAACGACATCAGATCTAAGAGTTATTAGCCATCAAAAAATTCGACAATCTTTGTTCTTCAATTGAAGAAACGATCGAGATCTCTACTTTGGGTCCTTATAACTTGTAATCTGTGTATTGTTTGTGTGATATATAAGTTTCAGGTTTTATACTACATGCATGACTACAGATCTATTACTTAACACTATCATAAAAACAAGAAATCAAGCAGATAAAGTAAGGTCAAACCTTGTCAGAAAAATCAACACTTAGAAAATTACAAATTGCCCGAAAATTTTTGATCAATCTTGATCTACCCACTTTGACCTTAAATAACTTTTGATCCACAACGGATATGGACCTGATTCTTTTTGCAGATTAAAGACCCCATACCAGAATACACATATCAACTTTCATAACATGAAAACTCCAAACATACTGAGATCTACAAGGCGGGACATTTGCTTAAAAAATATTTTACGGACACTTAGAACTTTTTACGGGTTTTCGAGAATCGGTTTCATGATCGGTCGATGCACTTTGACCATCAATAACTTTTGATCCACACTAGATATGGACCTTATTCCTTTTGAGATTAAAAACAACATATCGGGCTACACATAACAACTTTTAAACAACAAAACTCATGATCGAGCAAAGAGTTATGGCCTCGACATTTGGTGAAAAATCACGAAATGAAATTTTCCAGTTTTTGGAATCTTCAAATCCGAGCTTCTAAATGTTATGGAATCAAGATCTAGCATCCCGATCATCCTTAGACACTATAATAAATATGTTTTAACATTTAAACATAACATCTAACACCAAAAGTTTGAGAAAAATCAAGCTAGAGTTTATACCTTTTCAAGCTTTGATTTTACGATTTTTGGCTTATGATTTGTTGTTGTGATGGTTTGGGCTTTGATTATAGGCCGATCTAGCAAGCTAATTTAAGTAGCTTTTAGAGAGAGATGGTCTAGGATGAGTGATATGAGAAAATGTGCAAATAATACACTTTATTTCTCTCTTTAAATCATATAATTGATTGATCTGATAATGTAGTGGTGATTATTGATGGGTAATGTTATAGTGCCATAAGTAAGTTCTAGAATATGGTAGGTGGCGGATTTTGTAAGATTCCACCAATAATGCAACTAATAATACACTAATAAACCAAAAAGGGTATTTTGGTAATTTCATATATAGTTTCAAGGGCATTCTTGTACATAGCAATTAAATGTAGTATTTAATCACTAGATGGTAATTCTTATCATTTACCAATTACTTTCTATCTTTGGTAAATTAAAACACATGTACATTAACATAAATAATTAAACCCTAATTTAAAATTAGGGTTTTCGATTGAAAAATTAGGGTTCTATAATTAAGGTTTCTTAACGCCATCAATTAGGGTTTTAATTGACCATTAGGGTTCTCTAATTATCTGTGTATGTTCTAACACGGTCATTCACGATCTCTAACTTCAAATTTTTTAGGGTTGTAATAATTAGGGTTTGTCTGAATTATCGACATCTGTGATAATTAGGCTTTTCTTCTAATTACAAGCATCTTATACACAATAACTTCATATACGATCACCACCACTCGGTCATTTCTCATAAGCGAGTTTAATAATTAGGGTTTCATAGCACAAGATGTTTGTCTTGTATGACCTAATCAACCGTCATTGCTCAATATTATCTGTCACATTATACATGATACATATTTATGGTACTATAAAATTATTATAACAATAATATAATATTATTATTCTCATCTCTTGATCACAATCCCAATCCGAGGTTTGGATCTCATATCTCAATTCTCTTTCTTACACAACATCAATAATCAAGTTAAAATAATTAACTTAAATATTACGAACAAATCATATAATAAAATATTTATTATATAATTCTAATTATCACTTCATATATTATTTCCAATCATGTTTTCATGGAAAATAATTAATAAAAACATTTAAACTTACATGAATTAATTACCATAACAATATAATTTGTGGTAATTAATTATTCCAAAATTATTTCTAATTTTTCAAGTAATAAATATATTAGCATTTATCGTTCACATTACTTGACACTTATTCTCGTCATTAAATAAATAAAAATTATATGCAAATTTTCTTATTTATTTTATTTAGAAAATCTCGGGTTATTAAATTCACCTCCTTTATAAGGATTCCGTCCCCTAATCACCGCTTTAAAACTCATAAGCATAAGGGTTCATAGCACATATTATCTTTGCACGTAGACCTCGATCATACTTGATCGAACTGATCTTTAATTATTCTTCACAACACTCTGATTAGGCAGAAATTTGATTTCTAAAAGAACTCAAAATTTCTTTATAAAATCATCTACTATATATATATATATATATATATATATGTAGGAAAACATATATATATAAGTGATTCACATAGCTTTTTGGAGTTACATTTCCATTTACCATTTGTATCTTGGACCGTCATGTTGTAGACCCTCGGAGTTGCTTTCGTTGGGGGTACTGGTTGAGTTTGGTCCTGAAATTGCTAACGTCTCACTGCTTCTCCCTGTGGTTACGTTTCCTGCCTCCATTCCCCTCTTTGGACAGTTCCTCACTTGATGCTCAGTCGAACCGCATATGAAGCATCCACTGATCTTCCTTGAGTTGGGGGCAATTGGGAGAGATATGACCCTCTTGCCCGCACTTATAGCACACGAACTTACCCTTTATACACTCGCTTGAGAGTGATTCTTTCCATGATTCTTGCCTTTGCCTTTACTATGCTTCTTTGTACCTTCTGTTTCACTTGAACATTCCCTGAAAAAATTCCTCATTCTCTTCTCACCCCTATTCTCTTCTACTTTTCCATCTTCATTGCTCCTCGACTTGCTTTTGTTCTTCTTCTCCTTGTGGTAGAGGCTCAAGGCCTCACTCCCCTGTTCAGCTATGATAGCCTTTTCCATGAGTGCTGCAAAAGTATTGATTTGCAGTACTGACACCTTATTATAGAGCCAGGGTTTTAAGCCCAGCTCAAATCTCCTTGCCTTTCTAGCTTCTGTACTCATTTGATGTGGAGCAAACCTAGCCAACTCATTAAACTTTGCGGCATACTCAGCAACAGTCATGTTCTCCTGTTTTAACTCCAGGAATTTCACCTCCATTCTAGACTTCATACCAACAAAGAGGTAGTTTTCAAAAAATAAATTCTTAAATCTATCCCAAGTAATTTCTTCTTCTCCTGCCCGAGTTTTATTTGCCTCCCACCAAAAGTTAGCTTCCCCTTTCATCATATAAGTGGCAAAAGCGGTCTTTTGCCCCTCATCTACTCTAGCAATTATGAACGCCTTTTTTATTTCGTTCACCCATGTCTGGGCTTCTATAGGGTCAGCTGATCCTCTGAATTCTGGTGGTGCTACGGCTTTGAAGTCTTTGAAATTTGCCAAGCGATTGTCTGGCTGGTTCCCTGCAGCTGGTATTCCTTGATGCATAGCCTGAGCTACTATGTCTGCAAAGTTTTGCATCAGTTCTGGCTGTCGTTCTCCAGCATTAGTAGATTCTTCTACCCTTTCTTCTTATCAGGTTTTCCTAAGTCAGGATCTTCTATCTTTTTTTTTCCTTACCTCTCGGAGCTGCACACGATGTGTTGCTTGAGGCTCCCATCTGGTCAATTCGGATTTTGAGCTTATCCTACTCTTCCATTGTTGCTAGCAATGCTTGACGCAGCTGGATAATAAGCAACGTCTCTATCTCCCACAGCCTTTCCAGCGTAGCAACCTTGTTATCCAGATCCTGCACCTCCGTTGATGCTTGAGTAGCTTCAACTTTAGTGTCTGAATCACTATCTGTCAAATCCAACATTTCTGGATCCGATGCTACGTTTTCCACGATAGTCACCTCTTCCGATTTGGGTTCCTGGTGAGCTTCTATTTCAGCTGTTGGCCTCGATATTAGCTCGGGGGTATGGATCTGATCCTTCTTATTCCACATATCTTTCTCACCTGCCATCTACATACATAAGTTACCACGATTAGCATATATAGTATATATACACGACAATCAAGAGTTTTATATCGTTGTCTCTTATTTTGTTTGACGACGATAAATTTATTCAATTCTCATCAACGCCTATCTCTCTCTCTCTAGAAAGGCGACTCCATCCACTTCGTGTCGAATCGTATAAAGGTGATGTCTAAAGCTTTGCTCCAAGGTATATATCTTGGTGTCTTTGGCTTCTATCTCAACCTTCAAATTGTCTGTATCTATCTCTCTCTTGCTCCAACCTCCCTCGTAACTTCATTAACTCCATACATGTTCGGTGGCGGCGTCCTTGTCTTCTTTGTTAAAATCGGAGAGTATGGTTACGTGCTTCTCTTGCTTTCGACTCTAACCTTTAAGTCGTCGTTCCTAACTATCAAATCTCTTATCATCTCACTGTCTGTGTACTCCTCGCTTGAGTCCATCGTCTCTTGGGTCAAGGAATTACTATTTTAACTTTCGTCATCCATCCTATGACCACAATAAACGAGACAACATTAGTACCGAAATAAAATATATTCATCGATAAAATGAAGGAATATTTTATTTAGTACAACTAAAACTTGATGGATCTCTTCGAATCATCATATCCTATAACTTCTCACTAGAGTACTTCGTCTCATGGTCCATTGAATATCTATCTTAACTTTCGTCCTCCATTTTACTAAGGTTATAACCTAGGCTTCACATTCTTAACGTTAATAACCTACAGCTTTGATACCAACCTGTGCCGACCCCAAATCCGGGTACTTGAAACCCGAACTCGGTTCTCCACGATACCATTTCTTTAAGCTGAATAATACTAAATAATAATACATTCGAACTTAATTTTACATACATCAAAGTTTATTTCCTAGGTACGAGACCTTCAAATACATTCCTTACAATACTTGAATAGATACCAATACAACTATAACCATTAACTCATAATATAAACTCATTCGAACAGCTTTTCTTTCCCCTTGTTCGTGCCTGAGCCTTCAGGTTGCTCATACATAAATGAAAACATTTAATTTAAGAAAGGTTGAGCATTTGAGTGCCCAGCAAGTAATAGCAATTATATATATATAAGCTGAAAGAATATAAGTATTCTCTTTACATAACACTTCTACAACAAATCAAAAGTTGTGAAGTAATCTGTACTGATAAAAAATTCACATAACAACTCTCTTTCAATTTCTTGAAATTAGGCTCCACCCATGAATAGGGTTTAAGAAACATACTATGAACATTCTTTTCATTTTCGAAAAGGTTTAGCAGAAATCCATCCATGGCCAAATCATAACTTACGAACACGGAGGGTGATCGACCCCACTTGTACCTGTATTGATCAATACTACATAACTTGAACGAAATTCATCGCTTCACTCTATCCGCCTTGGCGCAAAAATCTTCCCATATAGGGATGTTCATACATGCACAGTTCCAAACCCGAAGGTTTTAATCTTGCTCAACAATAATATGTAATTCAACATATATATATATATATATATACGGGTAATTGACAAAAGTGTATCAACATGTGAATAAATGCCATGATTATCCAAGTGGGGACACTTGTATAACCATTTAGAAATCAACTTAACAGAATATATATTTGAGTTAACATGTTGATAATCAAAGCGTACATAATCTGTACATGAATAGAATAATTTTGAAACTTCTTACTCATGTCCATTGCATAAAGAAAATGCAAAGGTAAGATACTTGCCTGATTTGCTGATTACAAATCTCAACTTAGGTTTTATTTTTTTATCACAACCTATTAATAATCGGATCATTAGTTCGATTAGAACAATATATCATAACACATAATCTTTATCTATTACAACAAAGACATAGTCTAATCACGTCATCACATAATCGCGGTGATCATACTTTTAGTTCATATTACGTATTTGAAATATTTTTATACATTTTTCAAATATCTCATCCATGTTTTTTTAAAGATAGCCTTTTCTTTCTTTTTTATAAGATTCGACATTTGTCGGCATCTGCAAACTTTTTATCGGATAATTCTTGAGTCTAAGACTCTTATTACGCACTTCAACATCTGAAATATCGGACATTTTATTTTTAATCATTTTGAAATTTCCGAAATTGAAAAATTTAAAATAATTCAAATCATCACTAACTTGGGCTTATAGTGATATAACATTACTATAGGTGTTCTTCTTCAAATTCGAACTTCATAATCGGTTCTCAAGTCGAATAGTTTGGCCATTATTACTTTCGAACATCGAATCATAATTAAATGATTTAAACATTAAACAACTCCATTATCATTAATAATTAATTTATATTAAACTATTAATGAAACCATTGCCAAAATATAAAAGTTATTTATAATAACTCAAACTATTTTTAAAACATTTATATTACCCTTAAATGATTTTTAAAATAATTAAAATCATTTTAAATAATTACCATTAATATTTAAATATTAATGTACTATTTATCAAATATTAAAAGTCATTAATTATAACTTAAGATATTTTTAAATCCTTAATATCCTCTTTAAATGATTTTAAATAAATAAAACCATTTTAAACTATTTATTTAATAATAATCATTAAATAACTAAATATCATTAATATTATCTTAATATCATTAATATTATATTATTAATGAAATTATCCTTTAAATATTAAAAGTTATATTTTATAACTTAAAATATTTTTAAATACCTTAATTTCATTTAAAATGATTTTTATAATATTAAAATCATTTTAAACTAAATTATTTAATATTATCATTAAATAACTTTAATATCATTAATATTAATTAATTAATGAAATTCATCACAAAATATTAAAAGTCATGGGAAATAACTTAAAATATTTTCTTATACCATAAAATAAATTTTCATGAATTAAAACTATTTTAAAATCATTTATTTAATATTATAATTAAATAAATAAATACCTTTATATTCCAAAAATATTAAATATTTATGAAATATACTCAAAATAATTAAATATTATTTTTGAAATTTAAAATAATTTTTCAAATTTAATAAGTAATTTTAATAATTAAAATCTAATTTTTCTAATTTTTAAATCATTTTAAAAATTACGAAATTAAAAATAAATAGAATCCGTCATAAAAGGCTTTAGCGGCAAATCTGTCGCCTTAGGTGTTCTTGAGTCTCAAGAACAACGTAAAAGCTTGATTTCAGTGCCTAGTTTAACCATGAATAATTCTCAATCCATTACGTTTACGGGCAATCTAATACTTGGATCTTATAGTACTCATGTAATACTACACTTACCAACAAACATCATGACTAAACGACATCGGATCTAAGAGTTATTAGCCATCAAAAAATTCGACAATCTTTGTTCTTCAAGCTGAAGAACGATTGAGATCTCTACTTTGGGTCCTTATAACTTGTAATCATGTATTGTTTGTGTGATATATAAGTTTCAGGTTTTATACTACATGCATGACTACAGATCTATTACTTAACACTATCATAAAAACAAGAAATCAAGCAGATAAAGTAAGGTCAAACCTTGTCAGAAAAATCAACACTTAGAAAATTTTGAAATTTGCCCGAGAAATTTTTTGATCAATCTTAGATCTACCCACTTTGACCTTAAATAACTTTTGATCCACAACGGATATGGACTGATTCTTTTTGCAGATAAAGACCCCATACCGAATACACATATCAACTTTCATAACATGAAAACTCCAAACATCTTGAGATCTACAAGTAGGACATTTGCTTAAAAATATTTTACGGACACTTAGAACTTTTTCTGGGTTTTCCAGAATCAGTTTCATGATCGGTCAATGCACTTTGACCATCAATAACTTTTGATCCACACTAGATATGGACCTTATTCCTTTTGGAGATTAAAAACAACATATCAGGCTACACATAACAACTTTTAAACAACAAAACTCATGATCGAGCAAAGAGTTATGGCCTCTGACATTTGGTGAAAAATCACAGAAACGAAATTTTCCAGATTTTTGGAATCTTCAAATCCGAGCTTCTAAATGTTATGGAATCAAGATCTAGCATCCCAGATCATCCTTAGACACTATAATAAATATGTTTTAACATTTAAACATAACATCTAACACCAAAAAGTTTGAGAAAAATCAAGCTAGAGTTTATACCTTTTCTAAGCTTTGATTTTCTGATTTTGGCTTATGATTTGTTGTTGTGATGGCTGGGCTTTGATTATAGACTGATCTAGCAAGCTAATTTCGTAGCTTTTAGAGAGAGATGGTCTAGGATGAGTGATATGAGAAAATGTGCAAATAATACACTTTATTTCTCTCTTTAAATCATATAATTGATTGATGCAATAATGTAGTGGCTGATTATTGATGGGTAATGTTATAGTGCCATAAGTAAGTCCTAGAATATGGTAGGTGGCCAGATTTTGTAAGATTCCACCAATAATGCAACTAATAATACACTAATAAACCAAAAAGGGTATTTTGGTAATTTCATATATAGTTTCAAGGGCATTCTTGTACATAGCAATTAAATGTAGTATTTAATCACTAGATGGTAATTCTTATCATTTACCAATTACTTTCTATCTTTGGTAAATTAAAACACATGTATATTAACATCGTAATTAAACCCGGTAATTTAAAATTAGGGTTTTCGATTGAAAAATTAGGGTTCTATAATTAGGGTTTCTTCACGCCATCAATTAGGGTTTCTAATTGACCATTAGGGTTCTCTAATTATCTGTGTATGTTCTAACACAGTCATTACGATCTCTAACTTCAGCCGATTAGGGTTGTAATAATTAGGGTTTGTCCTAATTATCGACATACAACAGTAATTAGGGTTTTCTTCTAATTACCGACATCTTATACACAATAACTTCATATACACAATCACCACTCAGTCATTTCTCATAACTGAGTTTAATAATTTGGGTTTCATGACCAAGATCTTGTCTTTATGACCTAATTAATAAATCATTGCTTCGATATTATACATCTCACATACATATACACAGTACATATTTATGGTACTGTAAAATTATTATAACAATAATATAATATTATTCATCTCTTGATCACAATCCCAATCCAGGGTTTGGATCTTATATCTGAATTCTCTTTCTTACACAACATCAATAATCAAGTTAAAATAATTAACTTAAATATTCTGAACAAATCATATAATAAAATATTTATTATATAATTCTAATTATCACTTCATATATTATTTCCAATCATGTTTTCATGGAAAATAATTAATAAAAACATTTCGGCTTACAAGAATTAATTACCATAACAATATAATTTGTGATAATTAATTATTCCAAAATTATTTCTAATTTTTCAAGTAATAAATATATTCGCATTTATCGTTCACATTACTTGACACTTATTCTCGTCATTAAATAAATAAAAAATTATACGCAAATTTTCTTATTTATTTTATTTAGGAAATCTCGGGTTATTACAATAGATGTGTAGGGATTGGGAAAAAACTAAAATGCAATAGCTCAGCTCTGATCTGGCGAGGGACAGCGCAGCTAAGCCTAGACAGGGCGCAACTGCTCCATGTAGCAGTCAGAAACAACTTATATTTTTGAACTGATGTTTGAAGCATGCCTATATGATTACATTAACTTGTAATATATGACTAATATGCTATGTAATGTGATGAGAAGCATGCTATTTGATGTAAATAGAGGTTAATTTTGACTTTCGAATGACAAGCCCAAAAGGAGGTTTGCATAATATCAAAACAAAGATACGTGGGTTGAACTTGTGATGACGTATAAACTTATTTTTGTACCATATGTGCATACTTGAATCATGTAAAGCTTGATTAAAGACTGTGTTAGCTAATGAACATCTTAAACATATAATACGCTATAAATAGGATTCAAAAGTGTTGAATTCTTAAATGTGGATAAACTACGCGTAAGGCAAGTTCCTTAATTCTTACTCTTTTACTTGAGCAAGTATCCGAACCCTACTTTACATTGTGCAAGTATTCTAACTCTTGTGTTACTTTATTCAACGAATATCGTAAGCTTATCTCATTAAATGCAAGTTATCCTATTTATTCGTTCATTTGAGCTAGTATGTCTAAAACTATTATTCATGTCGAACTTAGTATTGTTCTTGAATACTGTGAAAGTGTCTATGCCATTTGATTTGTCTAGAATATATGCATGTTTATAAAACTGTCCAAACCAATTGATTGGTGCGGAAATCTTGAAAACTGAGTTGAACAACCCTTAAGGTAAGGGGAATGTATGTTGTTGGAAACCCCGACACATGAATATATTATTACCGTGGTGTTATGCATAACTTTGAGTATTGCAGACTGATCCTCTGTAGTACTTGATTCATTTGGGTTATCAGTTTAATATTGGTAATTCTAGTAGACGTTCAATAATCCGTAGTGACTACTCAGTATAAATTGTTATCTAATCGGATACCTTGATAGTTTTGAATTCATATATATCTCATCGATTTATATTGAATTATCGTTCTTATTCCAAGAATGGTTGATATTCATTATTCATGATATTATTCTGAAACTCTGAACTATCTTAGAGATGATACTTCGATATCTCAAACTCGTGTTATAAAACTCTTTACCCTTGTTATATATTACTTCTTGGGCAATTTGTGCTCATTCTTGCTTATTTAAAACCTTTCAGTTAAGGCGGAACAAGGAGGTGTATCTGGGAAAGACAAGGGCAAGGGCAAGGCTACCGAATAGCTTGTCCCTTTTATGTTTAAATTTATTATGTTGCATTAAGACTATTTTCAAACTATGTTTAAGCTTAAGTAGGATTATGTAATAAATCTTTATTCGATATTATTATGTAATCTATTAAGCAATTGTGAGGTTCTTGAGACTTGGGGGAATAATTATAATAAAACATTGTATATTATTCTAAATTAGATCTTTCGTTGTAAATGTATGATTTTAGTTATTATGGTATTACCATGAGAACGTGATGAACCGAATTCGAGTGACCAAATGGCGACCATAATTTGGGGGCGTCACAGCACCAAACTCTGGGGTCAGGTAACTCGAATTTGGGGGAGTCACAAGTTGGTATCAAAGATGTAGGTTATAAACCTTAAGTGGGGTGGGGTAACACCCTAGGATTATAACCATAAGAGAAATCTACAATACTCATTTAGAGTACTAAGTGAGAGATTGATAAAGTGTATCAACAGTGAGATGTGTGGACATCGTGTGTATTAAGTTTGTACTGATGAAGTACTAATCAAGTTGTTTAACTGATTGTAGAATGTCAGGAGAAGATGAAATGAGTACGGAGATGCTAGCGGCTGTTGCACAAGTGCCAGTAGTAGAGGTACCAGTGCAAAGCGAGTCAGTTGAAGAACTGGGAAAAGATGAACCCATGGTGAATCTGGGAGTGATTATGATGATTATCCCGAGATGTATCTGAGTGGTGATGAGGAGGCGGAGTTCGAGGAAGTTAAGGTGGAGAAAGGGAATAAGACCAAAGTTGGAGAAAAAGATCAAGAATCTGCAGAAGTCCAAGAACTCCGGAGTAAAGTATTTCTCTTGGAGGAGTTGTGGAAGACGGAGCTGAAGACTGAAGGTGGTGGATCGTCTGAAGGAACAATCAAGCAGAAGAAAGGCAAGAAAAAAGAGAAAGAGGGACAACGACAACACTAATTCTGAAAATTTAAACCCGAAGAAGAAGCAAGTCTGTAGCAAGTGTGGAAAGACTCACGTGGGAGAATGCATGATGTGGAAGAACGTGTGCTTCAATTGTAAACAGGAAGGACATTTTTTCCTACATTGTCCTAAGCCGAATATGAGGAAGTGTTTTTCATGTGGAAGAATGGGTCACAGATTCAACATATGTCCCAGCAAGAAGAAGACTGGTGAAGGGAGTGAACGGTAAACAACTTAGATATAAGCGGTAATATCTTTTCGTAGTAGGTTATGATATTTAAGGTTGTAATATCGAGAATGATGTGTGAACATATGTAAATATAAATATTATTGTATGAATGAAATCTTTATTTTCTATATGAATACAAGATTAAGATTAATTTATGTGTTCTTAAAACTCATACTTATTGTAAGTTCATGACTCATAATTATATGAAATATTCTGAACCCCTCAGCGAATGTACGCCAATGGTCTGACTAGGATAAGTTCATACACTCATATAATTGTGGCAAGTTCCTGAACTCATAAGTGTGGTAAGTTTGATGAACTGGGAATAACTATGTGTGAATGGAGAATTGCAACTTTTTGTGTAAAGTTGGAGAATTGCAACTTTTTGTGTAAAGTTGTGTGTGTTAATCCAAAAATATATTTAATAAGGGATAGTAATATATGTTAAGTACTAAATGTACTATGTTTTATTTGAATAAATATGCGATTATATGAGAACCTTGTGTTAAATTCTTATTGTGTTGTTAATAAGAATTTGTGTAGAGAAAGAGAATTAATGTAAGATTTTTATTTAAATCAGATTATGCCGCCTAGACGACAGAATCGAAATCAATGAGTAGAGCAATCAGTGAATAATGAAGGAGGTCAAGTTGACCCGATGCAAAACTTGGAAATTTGATAGCCGAAGCTATGGGGAAGAGAGATCCAACAGCACGAGGAAGAGCGAGGGAACAACCAGCTGATAGATTGGCAAATTTCAAAGACTTTAAAGTGGTGGGACCGCCAAAATTCAAGGGAACCACAGATCCGATTGAAGCCCAAACTTGGGTGAAGGAGATGGAGAAAGCATTCATTATTACGAGGGTGGTGGAAGAGCAAAAGATAGCTTTTGCAACATATTTGATGAAGGGAGAAGCCAATTACTGGTGGGAGACTAATCAGGCGAGAGCTGGTACAGCCTTGGAGACTTGGACAAGATTCAAGGAGTTGTTCTTTGAGAACTACTTTTCCCAGAGTATGCAATCCAGGATGGAAGTCAAAATTTTAGAACTGAAGTAGGAGAATATGTCGGTTTCGGAGTATACTGCCAAATTCAATGAGTTAGCAAGATTTGCACCTCATCAGGTTGCAACAGAGGCGAGAAAAGCAAGAAGATTTGAGAATGGACTGAAGCCGGGGATATTTAACAAGGTAGCAGTATTGCAGATCAATACATTTGCGGCTTTAATGGAAAAAGCGTTAATTGTTGAAGGAGGGAGCGAAGCTGCATCTCGATTTCATCAAGAGAAGAAGAAGAAGACAAATGATGGAGGAAGCAATGGTGGTAGTAATCTGAACAAGAGAAAGTGGAGCGAGAATACCCAGTCGGGTAACAAGATAGAAGATAATTGGAAAGGGAGGGAGCCATGTGCAACTTGTGGAAAGAACCATTCTGGAGTTTGTTTGAAGAAGAGGGGAGTTTGTTCCAATTGCGGTCAAGAGGGACACATGTCGCCCAATTGTCCCAATCTAAAGAAGATACAAGGTTGTTTTGCGTGTGGATCGACTGATCATCTGGTTCTAAACTGTCCGAAGAGAAATGTGGAAAAAAAAGTATCAACAAGGGACCCAGTAGCAGAACCTTGGCGATTCGAGGACCTGCACAGCCAAGAAGACCAACAGCTCGTACATTCAATATGACGGCGCAAGATGCAGTGGCTTCTCAGAAGGTAGCAGCAGGTAACAATTTCGTTTAGAAATTTAATTACGCGAGTAATATTGAGTTAGATAATTACTGTGAATTGTTTTCTTTTATAGATCCAAGTCACAGGTTAGAACATGAGATACAAATTAATAATGTGTTGATAAGAATGAATTGATGATACAACTTTAAAAGATTATAGAGAATAAGAAAGCGGTGATCCTGAGGACGGAATCCTTATAAGGAGGGGAGAATGTGATAACCAGGGATTTCAAATAATCCGAATTTTTTGAATAATTTTTTTTAATTTAATATTGATATTGATTATTAATATTGTGCAGTGTATATGTGATACGAGTCTCGAGAAATGGTCAATTTGTGTATTGACTGAGAAAATAAGAGTAGAGTTGTGCTTAATAGAGAATAGAAACCCTAACCCTAAATCTGAATAGGGATTCGATAGAAAATATAATTAAAATAATTATATTGACGAGTACGTGTTTGTACGATATAGAATTGTGATCCATGATTGATCGGGTATGGTACAATATTAGTAAACCCTAATAAGGGATTAGAAATCCTAACCTCAGGATTTGAAACCCTAACGTATAGTTAGGAACCCTAATCAAAAGCCAGTAAACCCTAATTTTAAATTCGAGAATCCTAAACCCTAATTAGGAAACCCTAATCCTAATCGGAAAGCCTAATGTGATTAGTAAACTTTAATGTGATTAATAACCTTTAATATAATTAGGAAACCATAATCCTAATTGGAAAGCCTAATGTGATTAGTAAACTTTAATGTGATTAGTAACCTTTAATATAATTAGGAAACCCTAATTATATTTTAGAAATCTTAATTTTCTAGTTTAAAACCTAATTAGAAAATCCTAGAAAGTAGTGTGGTAAAACCTAAGGGTTAGAACCTTAGGGTTAAACCCTAAGGGTTGAGCTAATTGTCTATTTTACCATTAAAATTTCATGTCCAAAGAAAAAAATACCCCTTTACTTAAGTTATAAGTAAAGAGATATTGCAAGATTTGGCGACTCACCAAGGTTAGGTGAGCCCATGTGCTGGAAACGTAGCTAAATCTGATCCATATCTTTCCACCTTGCATACTTGGATTCATTGCATCTAAGTTATAAGTGATTTAGGAGAGAGAAAGTTCACCAAAATTTCACATTTACTCGCTAACTCTCAACAAACCTCTTTTCTCTCCAAACCTCCGAAATTGCTAAGTGTTTCAGTCACTTACCAAGCCCTTAGATCCTCAAGATCAGTGGAGAAGAGCTAGAATAAAAGATTGGACAAGAGAAGGTAAAACCATAACTCATACTTTGATCTTGTATGCTTAGTCAAAGTTTATGTTTATGTATTTATCTTTGTGTTAGAAGATATTTTATGATGGTCTATGATGATACATCATAGATCTATAACATCAAAGGCCTCAAAAATGAAGTTTTTGAAAAACTGTCCAAGAACACAAAAGGTGGTCTGACAACCAAATGTCACTGGCCGTAGATCCTTCTCTGTTAAATATTTATGTTGTTTTATATATTAGATCTGTAGTCTGACATGAGCTCTTTGGTTTGGAAGTGGAATCACATCCATTCCATATCCAGGTTGTAAGTTATTCTTGGTCAAAACCCGTTGACCAAGCATGACCGGGCGATTTTTGGGTAACCCAGAAATCCTTAAGTAGTGTCTGACAACTTTTTGTTAGCCCCAGATCTGTCAGGTATGATGTTGTTTGATGTTGTGTTTGTAACCAAGTTGTAGCCTACTAGATCTACTATAAATGTATGTCCTTAGATCCTTCAAACCATCAACGTAGCGAATGGAGTGGCTGCTCAAACTAGCCTACTCAACATGAATGTTTGTTTTCTGGAATTTCCAAAAAAGGTATGAACACCATTTCTGACAGCCTTTGACCGAGCTGTATCTGGTAATGTTAATGTTGTTGGACTGATCTGTTGTTGTATTTACGTTCTATAACACAAGGACTATAAATTTGAACCATTAAACAACATGAATCATGACCAGAACACTATATTAATCGAGCCCCAAAATGGACCCTTGAAGTTGCTGGGTTTCTGGGTTACGTACCCAGAAAACCCATAAGCTGTCTGACAGCGACTTTGGGAGATCAGTTCTTCTTGTTGGTTTGTTGTATGACCTAGATATTGGTTGATAATTGTAGTGTTGCATACTTACTACAAGATAAACGTTTAAACATGCCCAGAAACATGATAGACAGAAAAATAATCGTGGTCAAACCTTGCCCCTTGAGAACTGGATTGTCAGTGTTCTTGAGCCCAAGAACACCAATAGCGACGGTTTTAAATATTTTTAATTTCTGATTTTCTGGAAATAAATTAAAAATAGAAAATAAATTCTAAAAATTACAAAAATGGTTTTAAAAATTATTTTAAATTAGGAAAAATAACTTTTAATTATTTGGGATATTTTTCATTAATATTTATAATTATTTGAATATTAATTATATTTAATTTATTTAATTAGTGTATTAAATAAATTATAGAAAAATGATTTTAATATTATAAAAATCATTTTAAATAAGAATAAAATGTTTAAAAATATTTTGAATTATAAAATGTAATTTTCAATATTTTTGGAGAATTCTCATTAATAAATTAATATTAATGATATTAGATTTATTTAATTAGTATATTAAATAAATGAATTAAAAATAGTTTTATTGATTTAAAAATCATTTAAAAATGAGAAAAAAATTTAAAAATATTTTAAGTTATAATTTGTGACTTTTAATATTTTTTTGATAAATTTATTAATATTTAAATATTATTGATGATGGGTTAAAAATGATTTTAATTATTTTAAACATCATTTAAGTAGAATATTGGTGATTTAAAAATATTTTAAGTTATTATTAATAATTTTAAATTTTTACATGCATGTCATTAATATTTTAATATTATTAAATATTAATGATGATGGAATTAATTAGTATTTAAATCATTTAAAAATAATTTCGGTGTTTGAAAAATTATTATAAATTATAATAATTGTTTATAAATTATTAAAAGCTTCCGAAAAATATTATGAATGATATTTGACTTATATAAAATAATATTGAAGCTTTGAGACCGAGTTTAAGTGACAATAAATGTGTTAATTGTCGGATAGGGTGACCAAGACACCGAGATGAGACCGAAGTCCAACCAAATCGAACTAGTTAGACTTGATAAGTGTTTATATAGGTATTAAACACTGATGTGGCTATATGCTAATGTGCCTAGGAGAAAGACTGGATGTAAATTACAGTGTTACGTGTTGTGATTTATTGTTCTAATTGTGAGACCGATATTGTGATTATAGGTCTTGTGAACGCAGATAAGTATATTGTGTAGCAGTAATCCACGGAGAAGGCAAGTTTCCTAACTCAACCTTGAGTTAATATTGTTTAATTATTATGGTGGTTAATTATTGTTGATTAGACCACGTCTTAGAATTTATTGTTGATTATTCGCAATTAGTGTATGTTTATTAATTTAAATTGAATTAGTGAATTATGAGAATAACTGTTGTTTGATACTTATATCCGTAGAAGCTATTATTGATAGTACATATAATTCTTGTCTATTGTCGAATTGTGTTGAGATATGTCTTAGCTAATTATTCTGGCTAGATGAATAATTGTTAGAACTTGATAGGTTCGAGAAGAGAATTCAATTAATATTGACAGATCGATGCCAATCATTTCGACTAGATCGAGAAAGTGATTAAATATTGAAATCATTGTATTTCGTTGTTAAATCAAATTCTGATTCAAAGACTGAGAATAAAAACCTTTTATATAAAGGGAACATTTTTGGTCGTATTTTCGGCCTTTGCGCGCGTGTAAGTATTATACATAATATAGGGTACAAAGAGTTGGCCGCTCTAAGTACTTGCAGAGGGGTATACTTTAATCTTTATGGTTATCTGATACACCTGGGTATATCAAAGTCAAATCTTTAATAGTTAATCGAGAAGAGAAGTTCAAGATCCAATGGATCTCTCAGCATAAATCTGGAAAATATTCCACTTTGTTATCACGTAGAATTGATTCTTGATTATTCATTAGAATATCGTAGAAACTTTGAAAATGTTGCACTCTTTCATTATCAAATTATTGGGTTGCATAGATTGCGAGAAGACTTGTTAGCAATTAGAGATTTGTTCAGCTATTTCAAAGTTCCCTGAACTTTGGTGTTATTAGATCAAAATAGATAATCTGTTATTCTTGATTCTTGTACATTCATTGTATGTCTTAACTTGTGGGGCAAATTTGTTGCTCACCCTTGCTAAAAAAAACATTTCAGCTAGGGAAGAAGTGGCAAGAGGCGCTGTGAAGAACAAGGGCAAAGGTGTAATGCTGGAGTAGTTATAAGGAACATTATTATTATGTTGTATTTGTAAACCCTTTTTGTATATCTAAATGGCATGTTTATAATATTAAGGTTAGATAACCTGGGACTAATATATTAATATCATCTGTTAATGATATATTTATTGCTACTTATAAATGAATGAGTAGTTAGATGTTATTATATTCAGAATCGTGAGCACCAAACTCGGGGTCAGGTAACCCGGATTTAGGGGCGTCACAGATGGGTCGGGTTGTGTTTGATTCCTTCTTCGCCGTTGTTTGGAATAGATGAATTAGAGTGGGATTAGGAGAGTTGAAGGAGAATTATTCGACTGAGGGTTTTTGGGTTGGAAATGAATTAGAACTTATCCAATATGCCTTGGTTTGGGGACATACATTAGAGGTTGGAGAGTGAGAAGAAGAGGTAGATGATTGAGTTGAAAAAATAGAGGATGTCATTTGACATAAATATATTCTACCAAAAATACCCCTCTATGATAAACATTACAGGCTTAGCCTGTAAGACCCCAACTTTTTATAAATAAAATCAAATTTCCTCTATTTATTATTATGAAATCTGTAAGACCCCAACTTTTATGAATAAAAGATGAATTTTCTAATGGATCATTTTTGAATATTATGGAATGAATTTGATATAATGTTATAGTTGTGGGTAATAGTTATAAATTTTGCAAAGTACGCAAGTTGTTCTATAATATTCGATTGGTCGGGGAATATTCGTTTTAACAGGGAATATTCGTACAACACAATCATTGGTGGACCCCACAATGGAATTATTGTCGGATTGAGAAAACGACAAAAATACTTTATATAAATAATGACGGAAGTTTTACCATTAACTGTTGAAACACACGGTGTTAAAAGTACAGTAATACACATAGTTGCACAGTAGCACACAGTTTTGATTATTGATGCTTACGTGAGAAGTCACTTAGTTTTGTTCAATTATTATTACAGTAATTGCTGCATAGTATCTCACGTTATTTGATTCAATTATTGTCAATATTTTATATATTATTAAATCAATAATTGAGACGACAAGGTTATTACTATTATTATTTACAATATTAATGATGTCTAGAAGTTCTATCAAGGAGAGGTTTGGTCACCTAATTGCGCGCCAATAGGGAGAAATCCTTATTGGAAAGCCCCCTCTTTCCTGGGAACGACCTGGTCGATTAATATTGTGAATTATAATAATGATGATAAATGTTGTTAAAAATATTGAGAGGAAATTTTTTATGAAGTAATTGTTATAAATTTTGCTTATTATTTGGACCCCCACTTACCCATTTTTTTAAAACAGTCGGAGAAAGTTATCTCGGTTTCATTTTATTTCTTACATATATGTGTATATTATATATATATATATATATATATATATATATATATATATATATATATATATATATATATATATATATATATAAAAAAGTGATGATGGGAATGATGGGTGGGGGAGTGTGTGTGTGTGTGGGAGGGTATTATTGTTAGTATATATATATATATATATAAGTATGTGGATGTGTGTTTGAAAAGGATGTTAGTGGAGGAATTTTGTGGTAGAATTGGTAAGCCTTTGCCGAAAGGCAAAGGTTATAAATATATTTATATTTTATAAGTTTTATTTTATTAGATTTTAAATAGAATATATTATATTTTATTGTAAACCAATCTGGACCGTCCGTTTAAAAGTAAATCAATCTGGACCGTTCATGAATTAGTTACTATGCAGTCCATTCTTCTATAAATAGAAGCTCATTCCTTCATTATTTCTTACGAATTCATTGAAACTCTAGAGAGAGAAATTATAAAGAAACTATAGAAAAGTATTATGCTACTTCCCTACTCAAATATTCAGTTTCTTTTACGGTAAGGAGTATTATTTCTTTTGTATTCATGAAGAGAATTTCTGTTATTCCATTCTTTATTATTCTGCTGGAATAACCAGTATACGCGGACTACCCTATACTTGGTGACATTCTTCTATTATTACATCTTTATTATTATTACATTTGGAATATCCTCACATGCATGCGTTTTACGCCGGACACAGTTCCGTCTCTTTATTATTATTACATTGGAATATCCTCGATTTGTCGCGTTTTATCTGGGACTGGTTCCGTCTTTATTATTATTCTATTGGAACATTTTGTGTCGGTGCAATTTACTTTGACACAGTTCCGTTACTTATTATTCTATTGGAATAACTTTATAATGGCACCGCATGCATGGTGATTTCTTTTGTTATTCCATTCGTTATTATACTCAGTTGGTTAAAGTTTTGACTTCTATACTCCATGAAATTAGTGGAATATCCTTGATATTTGCGATTCATCCAGTATCTTTTCATGGAAATATTCTTCTAAGCATTCTTGAATTTTACTCTACAAAGCAGTATCATGTTGACAATTTGGACGTTATTAGTTCCTAGATAAATTAATTCTTGAACTTATTTTATTGAATTCTTATATCATTGTCATCATCCTCATGTTTATATTATGTTGAAAGTCATCGTGGCACAGAAGTGCATAGATGGACTTGGTATGATTATGACCGAGGATTATTATTATATAATCTTGACCAAAATGTTACAAATGATGTGGTAAAAGTCCTCATTGGCCCGTAGTGCATTGATGGATAGTTGTTGGCATGATCATGACCATTAATGAATACACAAATATTCTTGGCCCGTAGTGCATGGATAATTGTGGTCGTGATACTAAAGAATATCCTTGGCCGTGGTGCAGGGGTGATTCGATGATGTGAATTATTTATTAAGCTGAGTCCCAGCGATAAAAGTCATGAAAAACCTTTTAAATCATAGAAGATAGTAGATTTTATTCTCTACTTGACTCTTCTAATGGATTGATTGTTTCGCTAAAGTTAAACTTGATGTTTGTTATATTTTATCAGTTTAACACTGTTGAAGGCTAATGATAATTTATTCTGCATTATCTTAGTCATAATATTTCTTACTGGGCTAGTTGAGCTCACCCTTTCTTTCACTGTTCTCTTCAAGAAATGAGAATATAGCTGGGACGAGTCGGGGAACAGAGTGATGGACCATATGGTAGTATTAGTAGTCCTCACTATTCTGTTAAATAGTATGACAATAAATGTAATGAGGACTTATTCTGCGAGTGGATATTGTCTAGAAGATGATATTTGTATTAAAACTCATGACTCTCTTGTTGTATATTAAAGATTGTATTTGTATTACATACCATGTATTTGGCGACTCGAGAATAGGTGATGTATACCTAATTTGGGGACGCCACACGGTTGGTATCAAAGTTTAGGGATATGATCCACAGCTAAGATGTGAGAATAGAACTAGGAGGGAGGCGAGAATTCCTTCGCTAGTATGACCTACCTAAGTTTTTTTGTATTTTAATTAAATCGAAATTAAATATAGGGATAATATGTTACATGTCAATTAACCTTTTGTTTTGTGGCAGTATCTGAAAATGACATCCAAGAATGTTGAGAATAGCAATGGAGCACATGCGACCGTTGATTTACCACATATCAATAATCAGGATAAAGTGCATCAAGAAGGCGACAATCCTCATGCAAACAACAACACTGACCAAATGATGAATGATGCAATGTTTAGAGGCTTTATGCAATTTATACAACATCGGGCTAGAGCGACTCCTGTCCAAAATGTAGGTGGAACCACTGGAAACTCTCGGACGGTCACTGCTAAATATTTCAAGGAGCTAGGACCACCGGAGTTTATTGGAGAGCCAAAACCACTTAAAGCGGAAGTATGGATAAAGCAGATCACCAAGATATTTGATGTCTTGGGATGCTCCGAGGAGCAAAAGGTTCCCTTTGCTTCCTTTATGTTGCGAGGAGAGGCAGATTACTGGTGGGAATCGGTAAAGCGTACTCAACCGGCCGCACTGAAAATGTCTTGAGAGAAGTTCCAAGAACTATTCAACGACAAGTACTTTCCTGAAATTATTCGTCACATGAAGGAGGTGGAGTTCATCAAGTTGGAACAGAATAATATGACCGTGTCGCAGTACGAAGCAAAGTTTGCCGAGTTTTCCCGGTTTGCATCCCACTTGGTGGATAATGAAGAGAGAATGACGCGAATGTTTTTAAGAGGTTTAAAGCCGGAGATACGTCAACATCTTATTTCTCATAAACTGTGTTTGTATTCAGATGTTGTAAATAGGGCTCAGTTAGTATAGTGCGATAATGAGTCAACGCAACCAAAAGAAGCGGTAAGCAAAAAATGATAATACCAATGAGTGCGATCATCGAAGCGGTGACAACAAGCGTGGAGAAATCAACGAGGCGAAAGTGGTAACCACTTGATTGGTAATCGAGGCCAAAACAATAAGAATGGACATTTTAAGAAGAGGAGATTCAACAATGATGGAAAGACGTCAGCACCAACACCCGTTGTTAAGGAAGGAGAATGACCACCTATCATATGCTTCAAATGCGGAGGGGAGGGACACATCAGTCCAACCTGCGCGATGCCGTCCAAAGCATGTTATAATTGTGGAAGAGAAGGTCACTTAGCTCGATTTTGTCGTTCATCGAAGACAAGTTCAGCTTGGATGGAGGCACCAAAGGCCGTCCCAGAAAAGTCAAAGCCGGTAGTGCAAGGGAAAGTGTTTGTTGTGACCTCCCAGAAAGAAAGGAACCCGAATGAGGTCATCACGGGTAAGCTTATCATAAACTCTAGCGAAGTCTATACTTTATTTGATACCGGTTTTACCCATTCTTTTATTTCTCCTACTTGCGCTCAACGATTAAATTTGACTCCGAAGAAATTAGACTTTGAATTATCTGTGGAAACTTCGTTGGGAGAAACCTTCATTACATCCACTATTTATAAGTCTTGTTTGGTTTAAATCAGTTCCCTCACATTACCTGTCGATCTTATTTCATTGAAAATACTTGCATTTGATGTGATTCTAGGGATTGATTGGTTAACTACTCATCATGCTAAAATTTATTGTTTTCGTAAGGTTGTTAGCTTTCATATTCCTAATCAACCTATTATGCGAATTCAAGCGACCAAACCATTAAAATCAATCACGGTCATCTCAAGCCATAAAGCTATTCGTTTATTGAAAAATGGATGTCAAGCTTTCTTAGCTCATGTCACGGATCTAAACAAAAATACTTCAGTTTTGAATGATATTTCTATTGTTAATAAATTCCCTAACGTATTCCCTAAAGAACTTCTTGGCCTACCCCCAGAGCGTGAAATTGAATTTTGTATCGACCTTGAACCCGGTACAAAATCCATTTCCAAAGCCCCATATCGAATGACTCCTATTGAACTTCAGGAGTTAAAGACCCAACTGCAGGAATTGTTAGACATTGGCTTTATTCGTCCTAGTACTTCTCCTTGGGGTGCTCCTGTTCTATTCATGAAGAAGAAAGATGGGAGTATGCGACTTATCGGGAGTTGAATCATGTCACCATCAAAAATAGGTACCCATTTCGATGTATTGATGACCTGTTTGACCAGTTACAAGGAGCCAAATTCTTTTCAAAGATTGATCTTCGTTTCAAATATCACCAATTAAAGATTAGAACATATGACATTCCAAAGACGGCTTTCAGAACTCGGTACGGGCATTATGAATTCCTAGTCATGTCTTTTGGATTGACTAATGCTCCTGCTGCCTTCATGGATATGATGAACTGAGTATTCAAGGAATATTTGGATCACTTTGTAGTCGTCTTTATTGATGACATCCTTATTTATTCCAAAATCCGTGAAGATCATGAGCAACACTTGAGGCTGACACTCCAAAAGCTTCGTGAATACAAGCTTTATGCTAAGTTAAAGAAATGTGAGTTCTGGCTTGAGGAAGTAGCATTCCTTGGGCACGTAGTATCAAGTCATGGAATATCAGTTGACCTGGCAAAGATTGAAGCAATTCAAAGCTGGGAGCAACCTAAATCAGTTACCAAAGTACGTAGCTTTCTTGGTTTAGCTGGTTATTATCAGAGATTAATGGAAGGATTTTCTCGAATAGCTACTCCATTAACTCAGCTAACTCAGAAAGATACAAAGTTCAGTTGGAGCGAAGAATGTGAGAAGAGTTTTCAAGAACTCAAGAGGAGACTCATTTATTTTTGTTACAACAATACCATCCGCCTCGGAGGATTTGTGTCGTCTACAGTGATGATTCAGGTAAAGGGTTGGGATGTGTTCTCATGCAATATGGGAAAGTCATAGCCTATGCCTCAAGACAACTCAAAGAATATGAGAGGAATTATCCTACTCATGACCTAGAGTTAGTAGCTGTTGTCTTCGCACTTAAAATTTGGAGGCATTACTTATATGGGGAGAAGGTGAAGATCTTTACAAATCATAAAAACCTCAAATATTTCTTCATTTAAAAGGAACTAAACATGCGACAAAGACGTTGGCTTGAACTGTTAAAAGATTATGATCATACCATCCAATACCATCCTAGAAAAGCGAACGTAGTAGCTGACGCATTAAGTAGAAGATCATATGCAAGTACGAGTGCGATATTGTCAACACAAAGGCCCATTTTGTGTGACTTGCAAAGGATAAAGATAGAGTTAAAGACTCCAGGGACCCATGTGATAATGGCTAATATATGAGTAGAACCGACTTTAATTGATAAAGTTAAAATTTTGCTCAAGCTACGAGACACAGGTACGTCGTATGAGGAAGAAAAAGTGCAAGAAGGTGCTATCTGGGAAGCAAGAATCGATGAAGAAGGAATACTTCGAGTCAACTCCAGACTTTGTGTTCCTAACGACCTTGATTTAAAGTATAAAATCATGATGGAGGCGCATAACACACCATTTGCAATCCATCCTAGGAGTACCAAAATGTATCATGATATTCATTATACATTTTGGTGGAGCAATATGAATAGAGAGATAGCACTGTTTATCTCAAGGTGTCTAACTTGTCAACGAGTTAAAGCGGAGCATCAAGTACCAAAAGGTCCATTGCAACCACTCGAAATTCCAGAATGGAAGTGGGAACACATTACCATGGATTTTGTTACCGGTCTTCCTAAGGTTTCTCAAGGTATAGATGCGATTTGGGTCATTGTTGATAGATTGACCAAGTCTGCTCATTTCTTACCAATACGAGAAACTTATACACTTGAACGTCTTGCTCGTATGTACATAAATGAGATTGTAAGACTACATGATATGCCAGTATCCATAGTTTCTGATCGAGACCCAAGATTCACTTCACGATTTTGGGTTAGTTTGCAGAAAGCTATGGGCAAAGATTTATGATTTAGCTTGGCATATCATCCTCAGACGGACTGACAGTCGGAGAGGACTATTCAAACTCTTAAAGATCTATTAAGACTCTGTGTCCTTGATTTCAAGGGAAGTTGGGACAAATTCTTACCATTGGTGGAGTTTTCCTACAACAACAGTTATCAAGCAAGTATTGACATGGCTCCATTCGAAGCGTTGTATGGAAGAAAGTGTCGTTCTCTAGTATGCTGGGATGAGGTGGGAGAAGCAACGTTGTTGGGATCGGAGTTGGTACGTATGACAATAAAAAAGAATCAAACGATCCGGCAACGTATAAAAACCTCACAAGATCGACAAAAGAGTTATGCTGATCTTCATCGAAAGGATGTGGAATTCGATATAGGAGATCATGTGTTGTTATGTGTTGCTCCATGGAAAGGAGTTACAAGATTCGAGAAAAGAGGAAAGATCAATCCTCGATTCATCGGCCCATTTTTAATCCTCGATCGAGTAGGAACTATGGCCTATAGACTCGCTTTACCGCCAAGTATGTCTCGTGTTCATAACGTCTTTCACATATCCATGTTACGTAAATATGTGAAATACCCAAACCACATTATTGAGCTAGAAACAGACGAAATAGAGGAAGATTTGACGTATGAAGAGGTTCCTGTTCAAATCTTGGTTAAGAAGGAACATATTCTACGCTCCAAGGTTATACCTCAAGTCAAAATTTTGTGGAAAAACCACGATGTTGAGGAAATGACTTGGGAGTTAGAATCTGAAATGAAATCAAGGTATCCTTACCTCTTCGACATACTAGGTACGTGCTCTAATTTCGAGGGCGAAATTTCATAAGAAGGGGAGGTTGTAATACCCCAACTTTTATGAATAAAAGATGAATTTTCTAATGGATCATTTTTGAATATTATGGAATGAATTTGATATAATGTTATAGTTGTGGGTAATATTTATAAATTTTGCAAAAGTCATGAAGTTGTTATATAATATTCGATTGGTCGGGAATATTTGTTTTAACGAGGGAATATTAAATGCAACAGCAACACAATCATTGGTGGACCCCTACAACGGAATTATTGTCGGACACAAAAATACTTTATGAAAATAACGACGAAATTTTATCGTTAAGCTGTTGAAACTCCGGTGTTAAAAGTATAATAATGCTGGCGTAGTTCCACGATAGCACCTGAGTTTTGATTATTGATGCTTACGTGAGAAGTCACTCGGTTTTGTTCAATTATTATTACAATAAATCTTTTATAGTATCTCACGTTATTTGATTCAATTATTGTCAATATTTTATATATTATTAAATCAATAATTGAGACGACAAGGTTATTAATATTATTATTTACAATATTAACGATGTCTAGAAGTTACATCGAGGAGAGGTTTGGTCACCTAAATGCGCGCTATAGGGAGAAATCCTTATTGGAAAGCCCCATCTTTCCTGAGAATGACCTGGTCGATTAATATTGAGAATTATAATAATGATGATAAATATTGTTAAAAATATTGAGATGAAATTTTTTATGAAGTAATTGTTATAAATTTTGCTTATTATTTGGACCCCCACTTATCCATTTTTTTAAAACAGTCGGAGAAAGTTATCTCGGTTTAGTTTTATTTCTTATATATATGTATATATATATATATATATATATATATATATATATATATATATATATATATACAAGAAAAGTGATGATGGGAATGGTGGGTGGGGGTGTGTGTGTGTGTGGGGAGGAGTATTATTGTTAGTATATTATATATATATATAAGTAGTATGTGTGTGTGTGTTTGAAAAGGATGTTAGTGGAGGAATTTTGTGGTAGAATTGGTAAGCCTTTGCTTAGAAAGGCAAAGGTTATAAATATATTTATATTTTATAAGTTTTGTTTTATTAGATTTTAAATAGAATATATTATATTTTATTATAAACCAATCTATCTAGTCGTCTTTTAAAAGTAAATCAATCTGGACCGTTAATGAATTAGTTACTATATCAGGTCCATTCTTCTATAAATAGAAGCTCATTCCTTCATTATTTCTTACTTAATTCAATTGAAACTCTAGAGAGAGAAATTATAAAGAAACTATAGAAAAGTATTACTGCTTCCCTACTCTTTGTATTCGGTTTCTTTTACGGTAAGGAGTATTATTTCTTTTATATTAATGAAGAGAACTTATGTTATTCCATTCTTTATTATTACTCTTTGGAATAACTAGTATCGCGGACTACCCTATACTTGGTGACATTAAATACATTATTACATTGGAATATCCTCATGCATGCATGCGTTTCACGCCGGACACACAGTTCCGCTCTTTATTATTATTACATTTGGAATATCACATGCATGAGTTTTACGCCGGACACGGTTACATCTTTATTATTATTACATTTGGAACATCCAATTGATTGCAAAATTACTTTGACTTTGGTTCCGTTACTTATTATTCTATTGGAATAACTTTGTCTATGCGAAATACCGCATGCATAGTGATTTCTTTTGTTATTCCATTCATTATTATACTCGATTGGTTAAAGTTTTGACTTCTATACTCTATGAAATTAGTGGAATATCCTTGATATTTGCGCTTCATCCAAATCTTTTTCATGGAAATATTCTTACGAGCATTCTTGAATTTTACTCTACAAAGTAGTATCATGTTGACAATTTGGGCGTTATTAGTTCCTAGATAAATTAATTCTTGAACTTGTTTTATTGAATTCTTATTTCATTGTCATCATCCTCATGTTTATATTATGTTGAAAGTCATCTGTGGCCTGTAGTGCATAGATGGAGTTGGTATGATTATGACCAGGGATTATTCGGTTTAATAATGACCTAAATGTTACAAATGATGTGGTAAAAGTCCTCATTGGCCCGTAGTGCATTGATGGATAGTTGTTGGCATGATCATGACCATTAATGAATACACAAATATTCATGGCCCGTAGTGCATGGATAATTGTGGTCGTGATACTAAAGAATATCCTTGGCCGATGTGCAGGGGTTATTCGATGATGTGGAGTATTTATTAAGCTAAGTCCCAGCGATAAAAGTCATGAAAAACCTTTTAAATCATAGAAGATAGTAGATTTTATTCTCTACTTGACTCTTCTAATGGATTGCTTGTTCCGCTGCAGTTAAACTTGATGTTTGTTATATTTTATCAGTTTAACACTGTTGAAGGCTAATGATAATTTATTCTGCATTATCTTAGTCATAATATTTCTAACTGGGCTAGTTGAGCTCACCATTTCTTTCAGTGTTCTCTTCAGGAAATGAGAATATAGCTGGGACGAGTCGGGGAACGGAGTGATGGACCAGATGATAATATTAGTAGTCCTCACTATTCTATTAAATAGTGTGACAATAAATGTAATGAGGACTTATTCTGAGAGTGGATATTGTCTAGAAGACAGTATTTGTATTAAAACTCACAGCTCTCTTGTTGTATATTAAAGATTGTATTTGTATTCTGTACCATGTATTTGGCGACTCAGAATAGGTGATATATACCTGTTTTGGGGACGTCACAAAATTCTTATCGGAAAGTCCCCTTCTTTCCTGGGAATGATCTGGTTGTCAATATTGTGAGTTATAATATTAATGATGAATAATTGTTGAAAGATTAAAAATGTGTTTATTGAAGATAATTGATTTGTAGTAAATATTTGTTCAATTTTTGATATAAATAGAGGGATTTGTCATTAAGTATTTGTTGTAAGTTTAGCTTATTACATGGACCCCCACTTACTCATTTTTCAAAATCGCCGGTAGAAAGCTTTCATAGTTTTGTTTTATTATTATTATAATAGTAATAAAACATAAAACTTTTTATATAAAACAAAATATTTTTTATATTATATATAAAGTTATTTATTTTATTAGAATATAATTAATTTTATATAATTTTTTTGTTTTATTAAAATATTTTATTGCAAAGTGATAAATAGTAAAAATCAGAAAATCAGTAGAATTCCCGTGAGTTTTCTTTCTGTTCATCCGTGATTATTTTCTTAAATAGTGCCCTATCATTCTCCTATAAATAGGTTGCTTAGTTAAGAAATCAAAATCACACTAGAATCAGAGAATTCTTCTTCTATAATATTGTGCGTATTTCTTTTGAGTATAAGGATACTTTGAGTGTAGCAAATAGTGCAAGTTTTCGTCAAGAATATCTCCGCTATACCAGTCAGATTTAGTTTCCTACTAAGGTAAGGGATATTATTTTCATTCAATATTCGTAAGGGATATTATTTTCGTTCAATATTCATAAGGGATATTATTTTCGTTCAATATCAATACCAGAGGCAAACCCCTTCCTCACAAACTCCCCAACTTAATGAAATTCTTTCAGTGTTGACCACAAAAGCTAACTTGGAACAAATGTCTAAGAAAGTGATCAAGGAACTCGATGAGAGTCTTGAAGAACACACTGACCTCATTCAACTGTGATTAACAACAATGATCAATACTGCTAATAAACTCCCACAATCCCTTAGCTCTACGCTCTCTACGACACATAAGGAGTTTGTCAAGACAATAATTTAAAGCATAAAGGACCGGGATGACATTCACTTTTTAGCAGCCAAAAAACACAGACAAGCTGTCCTTGCCCTACAGACAACTCAAGAAAATCAGAATAGAAACATGTTGGAAAGCTTCCTCAATCTACAAACTGCCGTCAAAAAATTCCAAAATTTCTACGTCAGCAGTGGCAAGCAAACTGACAACATTCTATCAGTTCTTCAACAAAGGGAAGCTCGGTCTGAAGCTCTAATCGAAGAAAATCGAAAGGACATTGCTCAGACTAAAAGTTAGCTCAACGAGCTTGTCCAAGGACTGAATCGCCTCTCAGCAGACATTCGAACCCTTGATGCTGACATAAAGGGGGGAGAATAAAGGGAAAGGAGAAGGAGCCCAGGGTGGAGGCAGAGGAGGTCAAGGAAGCCAGGGAAGAGGCAGAGGATAATTCCACACTCAAGCTTCAAGAAGCCATCAACAGACTCCACGATCAAGCAATCAGACTCAATGATCTTATCAGCAGGAAGTTTTAATGGCTCAGCCAATAAGGAGTTAAGGGCCAACTACCAGCTCACAAAATGTGACCACTACAGGCCTAAGAATTCCAATTGGAGATCCTGCATTCATGAATAGGCATGATCATAACCCAAGGATAAGCCCAAGTGAGTTGGAAGAGATAGCCAGAAGGGATGAAACAAGCAGAAAAAGAAGGGCTGAGGAGCATGCCAATCCTCCATGCAAAAGACCAAAGAAATAGAGATAAGTGAAAGTTTAAATTCTTATTGATGTAAAGCTAAATTGTATTACTCTTTGAACATCAATAAATTCATACTTATTCTCTAGAAATTTTAGCTGCTCACTGAAATACTAAGTCATGTTTACTTTCCTGCAATTGCATCTAGATACTAATAATCATGAAACAAATCTCCTTGGTTATGTCAACATCAAATATGGAGAGATTGTTGGGAGAATGCATATGTTGATTTGATGTTTAAATATAAATGCTCATGATTATTTGTAAAGTCCTTCAAGGAATATATATACAAGGACTTAGTGATAGATCAAATTTGTTAGGTTGATCTAAGCTCTTAATGTGTATCATTCTGGAAATGAATGTATAGATAGAAAGATCAAAGCTGTTAGGTTGATCTTGAGATGTAATAGATAGGCTTCGAAGAATTCGTAGTGCATCAATCTGATCAAGATTGCAGAAGTCTAGGCAAAAACGTGGAGCTTCAAGAATCGTAGAGTGCCTGCCTTGAAGGGCCTCTTCGGAAATCATAGAGTGGTCCCAACATTTATCGAGCCAACTCAGAGATCGTAGTGTGCTCTTGGAAACGTAGAGTTTATAACTCAAGCAAGCGAAGATCGTAGTGTGCAAGTATTTAAGAGAAATCGTAGTGCTCTCGGCTGATAGCATCAGACCAAACACCAGGGCGACAAGTCACCATGATCTGAATCGTAGAGTACCACGATCTGAATCGTAGAGTATCATCTGTCTTGTGTCAGAAGCATCAAGCCTCACGCTTTATGTGGAGACAAACTCCAACATATGAGGAATGGATTCTAAACGTTGTAGTACTCACCTGTCCCAAAGACATAAGAGATATCCTTAGTATGCAACAAAGAAGCATATTAAAGAAGCTAAGGAAAGTACCATTGGTAAAGGGTAAAATACCTTTTCAGGTGTTAGGTGAGAAAGCAGTCTGCTGTGCCAGTGGGCCATAATGCAATTTAGAAGATGTGCAGAAAAGTCTCCATCAAAGAACAGAAAGGTTAAACGCATTTAATGCTTCAACGGATGGATCCAACGGATAGTTCTTAAGATCACATATATGCAAATCAAGCAGATGAGAAAAAATAAGCAAGCATTGAACAAAAATGTACAAGAACTCTCAACGCTCAACTCTACGATCTGAGAAAAAAAAATCTTGCTCAGCTACTTAGTTCTTTCGAACAAGTGCTTAAACAACAACTGAGTAGCAACCATCAAGAACTCAACATCCACCAATCAACTGAAGAAAAAGTTCCAAGTCAGAAGGACTTGAAGAGTTCTAAGTGAACTGTAAAAGAGCCAAGTCTACTGGACTTGAAGAGTTCACGAGTGAACTAAGAAGTTCCTAGACTGCTGGTCTAGAAGGAATCTAAGTGATTCAGAAAGTGTAAAAGACATCATTAGTGGATTTCCTACTCGAGGAGTAGAAGAGTGGACTAGGAGCTTTAAGTGCTCTGAACCACTTAAACGACTGTGTCTCTTACATTCTTACTATAACTGCTATATCTACTATAACTTCTATATCTGCCTCACTCTCATAAACTCACTATCTTAAGGGAGATTAAAACTAATATTAATTCCGCTAAAGTTTTAATCATTATCTAGTAACAAGTTAAAACGAAAAGATTTTTAAATATCTATTCAACCCCCCCCCCCCTTCTAGATAACTATTGTGCCTCCGGGAACTAACAGCTTCTATAATCCCTGAAATTAGTAGAATATCATTGAGTTTTGCGCTTCATCTAGTATTGTTTAACTAAAATATTTGTCTAAACCTTCTTATTAAATTTTAATATTTTCATTCGGGATACTATTCACAGAGTACTATTCACTTGGGGTATCATCAGTACTATTCATATGGTACTATTCATGAGTACTGTTCACAACAAAATTTAATTTTCTTTTTTGTCTAAATTATTTTTGATACATGAATATCATTCTTGAATTTTACTCCACAATTAGTTATCATGTTAACAATTTGGACATTCTTGAACTCTAGATAAATTAAATTATAAATATCTAATATTTATTCTTGATCTCACTTGATTGATTCTTTATATCATCATCATCATCCTCATGCTTATATTGTGGTGAAAGTCATCTTTGGCCCATAGTAGACTTTACGCTCTACTTAACTCTTCTAATGGATTGTTTATTCCACTGCGATTGTTAATCTAAAACTTGTTGTCTATTGTATTCTATTAGATTTTTCTCTGTTGAGGACTAAGGATAATTTATTCTGCATTATCTTAGTCATAATATTCTTTACTGGGCTAGTTGAGCTCACCCATTTATTTCATTGTTCTCTTCAAGAAATGAGAATATAGCTGGGACTAGTCAGGGAATGGAGTGATGGTCCAAGATGGTTGCTATAGTAGTTCTCACTATTCTATAAAATAGTGTGATAATAATTGTAATGAGGACTTTATTTGAGTTTGGATATTGTCTACGAGACAATATTTATATTAAAACTCACAGCTTATGTTTTGTCGTATTTTTCATGACAGTTAATAGTTGTATAAATGAAGTTGTATTTGATTTCTGTACCATTTATTTGGCGACTCAGAATGGGTTGTGTGGACCTATTTTGGGGGCGTCACAAATGACCTTGATTTCGGTGAAGAGTTTAAAACTTGTGAAAATAATGTTGTAGGTAAATACTTAAAATTGATGGATTTCTATTTTGTGAGAATAAACTGTGTATACCTGCTTGTTTTTTACGTGAGTTGTTGGTTCGGGAATCACATGGGGGTGGTTTGATTTGACATTTTGTTGTTGATAAAACTTTGGCTATTGTAAAATAACATTTTTATTGGCCTTATATGAAACGAGATGTTGAAAGAATTTGTGATAGATGCATTATTTGTTGACAGTCTAAATCTCGTGTTCAACCCCATGGATTGTATACACCATTTGTTATACCTTATGAACCTTGGATTGACATATCAATGGATTTTATGTTAGGTTTAACTAGGTCTAAGCGTGGTAATGATTCGATATTTGTGATTGTGGATAGGTTTTCAAAGATGGCACACTTTATTCCATGTCACAAAACTGATGATGCATCCTATATAGCTAATTTGTTCTTTAAGGAAATTATTTGATTACCTTGTATGCCTAGAACGATTGTTTCTGATCAAGATGCTAAGTTCTTATGCTATTTTTGGAAGACTTTGTGGTGTAAATTGGGAACTAAGCTGTTATTTTCCACAACTTGTCACTCACAAACCGATGGTCAAACTGAAGTAGTAAATAAGACTTTGTCTGTATTGTTACAAGCTATTATTAAAAAGAATATCATTCATTGGGAAGAATGTTTATCGCATGTTGAGTTTTCTTATAATCGTTCAATTCATTCTGCTACTAAATTTTCACCGTTTGAGATTGTTTATGGGTTTAATCCTTTAACTCAATTGAATTTATCACTATTACCTATTTCTAAATTTACTAACATGGATGGAAAGGAAAAGTCAAAATTTGTTAAGCAGATACACGAGAAAGCGAGGCTCAATATTGAAAGGAGAACGGAGCAATATGCTAAATAGGCCAATAAGGGTCGACGTCAAGTTATCTTTGAACCAGGAGATTGAGTTTGGTTAGATATGCGTAAAGAACAATTTCTGACTCAAAGACGATCCAAATTTCTTCCAAGAGGAGACGGACCATTTCAAGTGCTAGACCGCATTAATGACAATGCTTATAAACTAGATTTACTGGGTGAGTATAATGTTAGTGCAACCTTCAATGTTTCTGATTTAAGTCTGTTTGATGTAGGTCACAATTTGAGGACAAATCCATTTCAAGAGGAGAAGAATGATGAGGACATGAATAGCTTGGATGCAAATGGAGGTCGCGAATCGGACCCGATGCAAGAACCAGTTGGACCTATGACGAGAGGATGAGCTAAAAGGTTCAAAGAAGGGCTTATGGCTTTGGTACAAGTAATGTGGATTGAAAATAATATGTCAACTTGGTCCAAAGAGGATGAGAATATGCCCAAATACATCAATATGGTCCAAGGTTGTGTTCTAGAATAATCCAATGCAAGTCCAAAAAAGAGGCTGCAAGTTTGGAAAATCAGCACACCCACCCTGGCAGGCTTTACAAGCAAAAAATGACGCCCCGATGGCAAACTCTCTGTCTAGAGTCGCCCCAGCACCGAGTCCTCTATCAACACCCGCCCCAGCAGGCTTTATAGGACAAATTTTTCCTCCCCTGCGGGCATGCCCAAAATTAGTTGGCGCGTTTTTTGAGGCAGATGCGTTTTGATGGTTTTTAGCATGGATTTATTTCCAAAACTCTATATTTCCAGTTTATTATTAGTATTCTATTATAACTAGGATATTAGGGTAGATTTTGATTCCATATTTGATTGTTGATTTTTTTTAGGATTCCTAGGGTTTCAATTACTATTATTTATGACTCATGGATGTAACATATTATTATTCATTTAATATTATTCAGATTTTAATTACTTGTGAGATTATTCTCTACTTTTGGTTTGATGAAGAATTCCTATGTATTTTTCTTAGTTAATTCTTTGAGATTCAATTTGACTTATTATACAACAATACATAGTTGTTTGTGGCGTCTTCTACCGCATCAATCATCAATTGTGTCAAGGTTCCTGTTTCAATATAAACAAGGGGTTTATGCGTCGTTGGTGTTCCATTCAACGCATATTTCATTGCTTGAGATTGCACCAAGGTTCTTGTCTCAATATAGACGTTGGATTGAGGTGTCGAGAGAGTTCCACTTTATCAACTAGGTTAGAAATGATCCGGCCGACGACCACCTCACGCAAGTGTGATGTGGAGTGTATCACCCGCGCTAGAACATCAAAGTTTACGCAATGTGGCGCTACCTGCGCTGCTGCGCAACAGTAGTTTCTAATAACAGTAGCCTTGTTGCGCCAATCTTGGGACAAGATCGCAATACCCCTACCATGATATATAATTTTTGCGCGCGTTTTTGAGGCAACGCATTTTGGACCAAATTTTCCTTATTTTATTAGATTTCTTTTATATTTTTAGGATTTTTCATATCTTTAGTATTTGTAATATAATTAGGATTCTATTAGGTAGAGTTTTGATTACTAAAACAAGTTATTGATTCCTTATAGGATTCTAGGATTTTCTTATTAGTATAAATAAGTCATATGAATGTAATTCAAACAATTATTCAATAATATTCAGATTTAATTACTTGTGAGATTATTCTCTTCTCTTGGTTCTTTGAAGAATTCCCAAGTAATTTCTTAGTTTATTCTTTGAGATTCAATTTGACTTATCATACAACAATTAATAGTTGTGTGTGGTGTCTTCTACCGCATTAATCGTTGATTGTGCCAAGGTTCTTATTTCAATATAAACACAGGGTTTAGGCGTCAGTGTTTTATATAACGCAGATTTCATTGCTTGATCGATTGAACCAAGGTTCTCGTCTTCATATAGATGTTGGGTTGAAGTGTTGAGAAAGTTCCATACTATCAACTATGCTAGAAATGATCCGGGCGATGACCACCTCATGCAAGCGTGTCGTAGAGTCCATCTTCAACACCTTCAACATTTTGAATAGAAAAAATCTTATTTGAGTTCCACCTATTTTGCATCATGTTAGAGAAATAACTTGTATTTTTGTCCCCCGGAGTCAACCATGTTACTCCAGATTTCTGCTGAAAAAAGGATTCTTCCCGAGCCATAACAGACCACAAGATGTATACAGTTGTTCTCATGTTCAAGAAGGTATGGATCAGAGGGGTTGGCTTGAAGATTGACCTGCACCAGATGAAGGGATTCCTTTGATGACTTAACTACAGAAGATAAGTTCCCAGAAGCTTTATTAAGGGAAATCAAAGCTTGTTTAGTTCGCTTTAGTTTTCCTTGATAAGATAAAAGGGATTGACAGTAATCGGTTGGCACCAAGCATTTTTAACACAACCATTAATGTAATGACCGTGAATTTTAACTCCTTATTTAATTAAATATGTGATTTAATTATAATGAGTTAGTTTTGTGAATATATTTAAAACCTTATGTGGTTATGTGAATTTATGAAATGATTAAAAGGAGTCACTAATAGTTTGTTTAAATCAGTGGACTAACCCTAAGGTTTAATATCAAAGAATTGATAGAATTATTAATAATTAAATATTCAATTTATTTGAATATAGTAGCAAGAGTTGAACATATTGATTAATTGCAATTATGAGAAATTAATTGATAATGTGTTAATTAATAATTATTATGAATAAATAATAATTAATGAATTATGAGATTAATAAATATAATATGATTTTATTTACTTGATTAATTGTGCAAGCAATACACAATTGTATTTGTGGTAATAGAAAATGTATATGAATTATATGTATGTGCACTACTTGATACCTTGTAATTAGGAAATACATTGTATGCTTTTTAAATCATTATAACATATGTTATATGAAATTAATTGTGTATGCATATTTTATAACCAAAGTTTATATTATGTGTATATATGGTATAAGTCAATTGTAGCATTTCATTTCTTTTGCAAATTTCTCAGTTTTGCTCCTTGTCCCAAATTTAGTGGCACAAAGGTACATGAATAGTAACATGAAGCCAATTTACGTATTTAAAAAAAGCTAGCTATCCTACTCTATATTCATCTCAAATTCAACCAACCTAGATCAATTAGTGGATGGGGAGTGGGATTCATGAGTGGAATCACCAACTCTCACCAAACTCTCTTAATCCAATGAATTCTTCATCCATCCCTTGGTTTAAATTCTTGAATAATGGCTTAGCATGGTCAATAAAATTTCTATAAATAAAACACTTCTCTTCTCATTCCTTGTTGCTGAGATTGTGCATTAGAGTGTGTTAGTTGCTGAGCTATTATGAAGAATTATCAGTGAAGAGAGGGAAATCAATTTCTTCAAGAGGTATAAAAACCCTAACTTGTGTTCTTAGTTGGGTTTTGTCAAATTCCTAGGAATTACTTGAATTATTTGTTAATCAATGTGAATTAACATGCCATGATATGTTTATGAAGTATGTTTACATGTTTGAACTCTTAAATGATGGATTGGAGCATGTTTGAATCAAGTAAAATTGGAGGTGGTTAGTACTGCAGCCGAGCAGCAAGACTCATCGCTTACGGTCCCGACATGGCGAAGTCAAGCTGCGCTAATTGTACTTGGGTGCGGTAGCAATTCCTAAACCTACACCACTTTCCGATAATTTTTGTTCAGTTTCTGTTCATGCTAACTTGTTAGTACATGGTAAAACAAGCTTGTAAACTGTTTTAAAATGCACATGTAAGCACATGCATATAGGATGAACAAGTATAGCAATGATTGACACAATATTTGTTGTCTTGAAATGAAATTGTAGTTTTAAAAGTGAACTTTCTCACGAACAAATCATGTGAGCATTCTGACCTTATGAACATGATAATATGGTTTATATTGACATGAAATGCAAGACTAAAGTGATTGAACACACTAGCATACATGATTGAAAGATTAGACTAATTCAAAGATAAGAAACTTAAGACCTTTCAAAGTGAACCTTACCAAGACTTTTATCTTGTAAGTTCTGACCATTTGAGCATGCATATGTGACTTTAATATATGTTGTAAATGCATGAGAGTTATATGCTAATATGCCTTGTATATGCTAAGTTGACTTAGTGCAAAATTCAAAAAAAAATTAGAATGAGAAAGTTAATGTCATCAAGAAATGAGTAAAGTAAGTTATGACCATGCAAGCATGTATATTAGGACTCATTATGCCTATAGATATAGTGGCATGAATGTCGTTTAGTTAATGTATGGTTTTCATTTATTCACACATAGTCATGAAAAGGAAATTTCTAAAATATGAACTATATGAGTAAAGTATACATGTGTTGTCTATATACAAGCATGACTACTGAGTATTGTATAACCAAGTTACAAAGCATGATGATACATGACCTTTTTATGTGTTAATGACATATAAATTTTAAGTTAAACTTGTGGTAGTGAATTCAAGTATGGACATGTGTTATATGTGAAACTCTAGCATGCATGTATGTTAAAATATTTGTGTAATTAGTGCGCTAGAGTTGGACTAAATTCAGGAGAGTAACAACTCAAACCTGGTCTTGCTGGGGGACAAATGTAATTGCTGACATCCCTAAGCTTCTACTTCAGTAAAATGCTGCCATCCCTATGATCATGAATACATTCTATTTTTGATCGGGAGTTTCATGGCATACTTACATGATTTCTTTACCTTGAAATATGTGACTAGTATGCCATATAATGTGTAACATCCCAACTTTTATGAATAAAGATTAATTTTTCTCGAAATATATTTTTGAATATTATGGTGTGGATTTGATATAATGTTATAGTTGTGGGTATTATTTACAAATTTTGCAAAGTAAGCAAGTGGTTATATAATATTCGATTGGTCGGGGAATATTCGTTTTAACAGGGAATATTCGTACGACGGCACAATCATTGGTGGACCCCACAACGAAAATATTGTCGTAGTTAGAAAACGACAAAATTATCTTTTTTTTTATAAAAATAACTATGAAGTTTTTTACCGTTAAACTATTGAACTACCCTGTGGTAAAAGTACAGTAATATGCGTGGTTGCATAGTAGCACACGGTATTGATTATTGATGCTTACGTGAGAAGTCACTCAGTTATACTCAATTATTCCTAAAGTAATTGCTGCATAATATCTTTCATATTATTGATTCAATAATTGTCACAGTATCATCTGCATAATATTTTATATTATTAAATCAATAATTGAGACGACAAAGTTATTCATATTATTATTTGTAATATTGGCAATGCCTAGAAAGTTCTATCAAGGAGAGGTTTGGTCACCTAATTGCGCGCTAATATTATTTGCAATATTCCAATATCCAGTCTTCTTCTGAGGTAAGAGATATTATTTTGTTCAGTATTCATAGGAATAATATTTTCTTCCATACTCTGTAGTATGTGAGTAATATTATTTCGTCTCGTATTCCTGATTATACCATCATTCAGTTAAAGTATTGCTTCTATATTCCGTGAAATTAGTAGAATATCCTTGAAATTTTTGCTTCATCTAATATCGCTTCACAAGGATATTTTCTGCACATTCTTGTTAAATATTAAGTTTTTCATGCCGAAGTACTGTCCATGAGTACTATTCATTTATACGGTACTATTCACAAAGTACTATTCATATAGTACTATTCACGAGTACTATTCATAAAGTACAATTCATAGAGTACTATTCCCAAAGTACTATTCATGGGGTACTATTCACTTGGGTACTATTCACCCGGTGTACTATTAATAAAAAAATTGATTTCTTTTCGGTCCAAATCATTTTTGATACATTATCATTCTTGAATTTTACTCCACAAAGCAATATCATGTTGACAATTTGGACAATATTGAATTCTGGATAAATTAAATTATAAATCTTTAAAAATTTGTCCTTGAACTTGTTTTATTGAATTCTTATATCATTGTCATCATCTTCATGTTTATATTATGTTGAAAGTCATCCGTGGCCTGTAGTGCATAGATGGACTTGGTATGATTATGACTAGGGATTATTCGGTATAATCATGACCGTAATGTTACAAATGATGTGGTAAAAGTCCTCATTGGCCCATAGTGCATTGATGGACAGTTGTTGGCATGATCATGATCATTGATGAATACACGAATATCCTTGGCCCGTAGTGCATGGATAATTTGTGGTCATGATACTAAAGAATATCCTTGGCCGTAGTGCAGGGGTGATTCGATGATGTGGATTATTTATTAACCTGAGTCTCAGCGATAAAAGTGATGAAAAATCTTTTAAATCATAGAAGATAGTAGATTTTATGCTCTAATTGACTCTTCTAATGGATTGCTTGTTCCGCTGCAGTTAAACTTGATGTTTGTTATATTTTATCAGTTTAACACTGTTGAAGGCTAACGATAAATTATTCTGCATTATCTTAGTCATAATATTTCTTACTGGGCTAGTTGAGCTCACCCTTTTGATTTCATTGTTCTCTTCAGGAAATGAGAACGTAGTTGGGAATAGTCGGGGAACGGAGTGACGGTCCAGATGATAGTATTAGTAGTCCTCACTATTCTATGAAATAGTGTGATAATAAATGTATTGAGGACTCCATTTGAGTTGAATACTGTCTAGAAGACAATATTCGTATTAAAACTCTCAGTTTATGTTTTGTCATATTTTACACGACAGTTGTATTATTAAGTTGTAGTTGAATTTTGTACCATGTATTTGGCGACACAAGATGGGTGATGTATACCTATTTTGGGGGCATCACATAATGTGTTGAGAAGCATGCTATGTGATGGCTTGATTCTTTAAGTGTGGACTCATCTTAGTTTACACGTACTAATTGGAAAGACCGACTTGTTAATGTTAGGTCGTTTCAACGCAAGTTAATTAAAGCTAGAAATAAATTGTAGCTGAGAAAACAGGCAAGTTCTCTAAACTTACTCCAATTATTATTGAGCAAGTTTCCTTGAACTTCACTCTTTGGTTGCAAGTTCCTTAAATTCTTACTCTTTTACTTGAGCAAGTAGCCGAACATTATTTTATTGCATTGCAAGTTTCCTAACTTACACAACTTTGAATTTTGTGAAAGTTTCCTATCCTTCTCATATTGTATTTGAGCAGGTTGTTGTTGAATTGAAAGTTATTCACTAAAGCTTGAACTTTATTACCAAGCATGCTATTAAGTTGTTTAATTACCTTACAATTATTCCACATCGATATTATTGATATTCGCACTTAGTGCACTTGAGTTCATACAGTCTTGGACTTATACTTCATTTAAAGTTCTATAATTCTTGAACTGTGTCAGATAGAGTCATAACCTTTATTCGGTCAAACAAATATATGAAGTTTTATAAAAGCTATCTAAACCAATTGATAGTAAGGATTCTTAGACTGAAAGAACACCCCTTCTATGATAGGGGAGTACCCCAGGTATCTAATATAAGATACAAAGAACAGATTTAAATGTTATGCATATACATGGTGTACGCGAGGCTGATCCCCTCAAGTACTTATTCTGTAGCCAGTAACCAAAGGGTCAATTAGTTATTGATTCCATTGGAGTGTTATAGTTCAAAGTCTACTTGACTAGCAGTTATTCTAAAAGAAAACATTATCTTTGCTTCTGATATTCATATTGTTGAATCCTTCATATCTTCATAGTGTTGAATTCATTGTCAGATATTATCCATTCATCATGATATATCCTTATTGTTGTATTTAAACTTGTTTAGCAAACTTGGTGCTCATCCTTGCTATATCATGAATTATATTGCAGCTAAGCCCGAGACCTCAGGAAAGAACAAGGGTAAAGGAAAGATGTAGGATAGTCTCCAGGAGCAGACTTTACTATATGCCTAGTTTAAATAACTGTTATGTAATGTGAACCCTAATTATTATTTTAGGGTATGTTTGTAAGATTGTATTAAGGTTATCGAATCTTGGGACTAGTAACACCTTTTGAATGAACGACATACGTTTATTATTTTCCACATTTTAGTTATCGTATGTTGTTTAGAGGTGGATGGTTGTATTTTATCGTGATGGCCAAGGCAAAATCGAGGACCCTAATCCGGCGCCACAAAGTTGGTATCAAAGCCTAGGTTATAAACATTAGGAATGTGAAACCTAGGTTATAACCTTAGTAAGAAAACTCAAGAAGTGTATGTAAGTGATGGGATGATGAAATCCATCGAGTTTTATTGTGATATTGAAGTGGTTTATTTAAATCAAAAATGATTGATAGACGTCTTAAACTTCTTAATGCTAACATGGATAGCATGTCACATAAAGCATAATTGTTTCTTTCTTTCCTCAGATCATGCCGCCTAGGAGACTTCAGCGGAATCAGAGGGAGGAAGGATCCATTAACAATGGTGGAGGGGAAAATGTTGATCCAATGCAGAACTTCGTTAACTCATTAACGAGGCAATGCAAAATGCAGACCCCACTTGAGTGACGAGGCGACCATGACAACACTTGGCTAGCTTTAAGGACTTTAAATTGGTAGGACCACCGGAGTTTCGAGGAACCTTGGACCCAATTGAAGCCCAGACATGGATAGAAGAAATGGAGAAGGTGTTTTAGGTCGCATGAGTGGCCGAAGCACAGAAGACGAGTTTTGCCACTTTCATAATGAAGGGCGAAGGTAATTATTGGTGGAAGGCCAATAAGGGATGAGCAGACGAAGGAGTTATTCCTTGGGACAAATTTAAGGAGCTATTCCTTGAGAATTACTTCTCAGAGAATACGCAATAGGATATGGAAGTTAAGTTTCTGGAACTGAAGCAAGGTAGTATGTCTGTTGCAGAGTACATGGAAAGATTTAACGAGTTAGCCTGATTCATTTCACATCAGGTTGACACGGAGGCCAGAAAGGCAAGGAGGTTCGAATTAGGACTGAAACAATGGGTGCAGAAAGAAGTGGTCGTATTGAAGATTAAGACTTACTCTGATCTTTTGGAAAGGGCTATCATTGCTGAAGGAGGCAATGAAGCCATCGCTCGATTCAAACAAGAGAAGAAGACTGGTCAAGATGGACAGAAAGCGGGAAGTAGCGGAGGAAGCAACCCCAACAAATGTAAATGGACGGAGAGCAAATCCTCGGGAGGTAATAAGTCTGGTGGGGAGGCCAAGAAAAGTATGAAGTGCAACAACTGTGGGAGGAACCACTCGGGGGAATGCATGAAGGGAAAGAGTGTTTGTTATCATTGCAGACAACCGGGGTACATGGCTCCTCAGTGTCTGAATAAGCAGAAGGGAGGGTGTTTCTCGTGTGGAGCCACAGACCATCAAATCAAGGACTGCCCGAAGAAAAAGGGCGATGCAGCTAGCGACAACCACAACACCAACAACAACAACGGGCTAAACATTGGAGGGCCAGCCAGTCAAGTCAACAGACCAACGGCACGAACATTCAAGATGACAATACAGGATGCGGTGGAATCTAAGGACGTGGTGTCAGGTATCATCCGATCAATGATATAGATGCATACGTGTTTTTTGATTCGGGTGCTACCTGCTCTTTTGTTTCCGAAGAATTTTCTAAACATTTAGACTTACCCCGTGAGAGATTTAAACACCTTATGAACGTAGAAGTCGCGAACAAGGAAAGTATTCCCTTAGAATACATTCATAGGAATTGTTATGCCAAATTACGAGGATTTAAGCTCAAAGTGGATTTGTTACTGATTCGTTTGGGAGAGTTCGATGTAATTCTTAGAATGGATTGGTTATCAGTTCATGGAGCAGTTATATACTATAAGAAGAAGTGTGTACACCTTAAGACTCTGAATAAGTCGAAGGTGGTATTTCATGGTAGTAAATCGCCGTGACAATCTCATTGACTGACGATGGTGCAAGCGCATAGATTGCTTAGGAAGGGTTGTATAGGTTATTTGGCTCACGTGGTTGATACTCGACGAGTCGAGGGTGAACTGAGTCAGATACCTATTATAAGGGAGTTCGTTGATGTCTTCCCGCATTTGTGATTCGGGATTGCCACCGGATAGAGATTGAGTTTGTCATTGATTTGGCACCGTGGTCAACCTTAGATACAAAGCGCCATATCGTATGGCACCGATGAGAGATGAAAGAACTGATGGCTCAATTACAAGAGTTGTTAGATAAGGGATACATTCGACCGAGCGTATCACCGTGGGGAGCACCAGTCTTATTCGTGAAGAAGAAGGATGGGTCACTAAGACTTTATATCGACTACCGAGAGTTGAACAAGGTCACCATTAAGAATAAGTACCCGTTGCCCAGGATAAACGATTTGTTTGATCAGTTGAAGGGGGCAAAGTACTTTTCAAAGATTGACTTGAGAACCGGTTATCACCAACTAAAAGTGAGGCCGAAAGACATTCCAAAGACGACATTCAGAACTCGGTATGGAGACTTTGAGTTTCTGGTAATGTCATTTGGATTAACGAATGCACCAGCAACATTTATAAATTTGATGAACAGAGTGTTCAAACATTATTTGGATAAGTTTGTTTTCGTATTCATAGATGACATCCTAGTGTATTCAGAGACGGAGGAAGAACACGCCGAGCATCTTCGGATAGTATTGGAAACATTAAGGACGGAGAAGTTGTATGCAAAATTCTCCAAGTGTGAGTTTTGGTTGCAGAGAGTGCAGTTTTTAGGGCACGTTATCGACAAAAATGGTGTTTCAGTGGATCCAGCGAAGGTAGAAGCGGTTAACAATTGGGAGCAGCCGAAGACGCCGACAGAAATTCGGAGTTTCTTAAGATTGACTGGATACTATTGAAGATTTATTCAGGATTTTTTGAGATTAGCATCGCCGTTGACCAATCTTACCAGAAAGACAGTTAAGTTTGTTTGGACGGAGAAGTGCGAGGAAAGTTTCCTAGAATTGAAGAAGAGGGTTAGTCAAGCACCGGTGTTGGCTTTACCAGACAACACGGGAGGGTTTATAGTGTATAGTGATGCGTCACACAAGGGTCTTGGCTGTGTACTAATGCAACACTGCAGGGTCATTGCATACGCTTCACGTCAGTTGAAAGATTATAAGAAGGGATATCCGACTCATGACCTAGAGTTAGCAGCGGTAGTTTTTGCCTTAAAGATTTGGAGGTATTATTTGTATGGCGAGAAGTTTGAGATATATACGGATCACAAGAGTCTAAAATATATCTTCATGCAGAGAGAGTTAAATATGAGGAAGCTCTGATGGTTAGAATTAATCAAAGATTATGATTGTGAGATTTTGTACCATCCAGGCAAAGAAAATGTAGTGGCAGATGCCTTAAGCAGAAAAGGCAGAGAGAAGTTATTGAAGTTGACCATTCAAAAAGAATTGGTGAAAGATTTTGAACGACTAAACTTGAAAATTAGGTCCGATGGAGACCGACGAGCAATTATTTAGAGTGGCAGCGAACCCGACTTTATTGGATAAGGTTAAAGAGGCACAAGAAAAGGACGAAGATTGCAATAGCATCAAGAAACGATTGACTGAAGGTGATGAATTGAAATTTAAGGTTGATAACAATGGACTGCTAAAATTTGAAGGAAGAATTTGGGTACCGTTAGTACCAGAACTGAGAGAAGAGATTTTGCAAGAAGCGCATAGTACGAGATACTTGATACACCTAAGAAGCACGAAGATGTACCAAGATTTGCGTCACCACTTCTTGTGGCCAAACATGATGAGAGAGGTTGTGACACCCCCAAATCTCGGTACTTCATTATCTCAAGATTTGGTGTTCATGTAATCAAAATATTCATATCTAACTACCCAATCATAATATAATTAAATAATAAAACCTGCCCATACTTGATTACTTTAATAAAAACATTATCTCCCAGGTTCTCTAACCTTTAATTACAATTAATTAAATGCAGAATTTAAAGTTTATTACATCACATCATCAAATAAAAGTCTATCATCATAACGATAAAGCAAAATTACAAGTCTTCATCACTTGTACATTTTTCCTTTTCCTTTACTAGTTGTAGGTTTATCTACCTTCTCAACCATAGCTGCAATAAGTGTATAAATATGCAAGAGTGAGCAAACAAAGATCACTTGAAATAAGAATAAATAACTTTACAACATTTGCCAAATAATAGGCTCAATAAAACTGAATGATATGTTCTATTAACATTACAACATTTGCCAAATCATAGGCTCAATAGAACTGAATGATATGTTCTATTAACATTCTTAAATATACTACTGAGGGTCTAATGACCACGAACCATGTCCACAGTTATAAGTAATCTTTCAACTTTAACTTTAATATCCATATGACTATAAGGACTCCACGTACTTAGGGGGATCAATCCTTCGTACAATGTATTGTGCACAACCATTTCAATGCTAAGCGTAAACCCCTAAACATAAGGTTGTTCATCTCAGTATTTAGAGTACAAGTCCGCACCAAAGAAAGTTTGGTTTGGATAAGCTTTAAAGGGTAATTGAAGTTTAATGATCATCAACTAGGGAACTAGTTGAATCGATAATGCTTGATAACACAATAGTTGTTTAATAACAACATAACTTAACCTTTGCTTGAACAGTAAAATAAGCTAAGGTTCGAGTCTTATAACATTAGAAATGAAATTCCTGAACGTACATTTAACTGATAGCAAGCTAGAAACTAAAAACTTGCCCAACAAGGTATTAACTCATGCAAAGAATTAAAACAGTTTAATAATAGAGACGAGAGTTTAAAAACTACGTTCATCATACAATTATAAAACTTAAGAAACTTGTTTAACTGTAAACAAGTTAGAATGAATCAATCAATAAGAATTTCCAACAACATTAGAGTTAGAGTTTGCTCGAATGAATTTTAGGAACAATTGACTTATTCAATAACAGTTAAGATAAAAAGCTTGCTCAACCAAAAGAATGAAGTTACACAATATAATAATAGAACTAACTCAATGAAAGTGTAGAGTTAAAAAACTTGCCTCGAGCGTAAGCTAAAATATTAAAACTCATGTTCACCTATACACAGTATTAAAACCACAACATCTATTAGACATACTAATATTCACTTTTCAATATAAAATGCATTACTAGCTAAACTTGTTATTTTAGCACAAGTCTTATGCTACCATTTACATTTCAAAATTCCCAAGTGTTAATCATCACAACACTTAACTTACATTTATTGTATAAACTAAGTTATCACATAACACGTTCTCGATTTACTAATCATTTTTGTAACTTTGAACTTACTAACCACAATTCACTATGTTATGTTAACCTTAACATTACCCATTTAACATGCCGACATAATTTCAGACCATGTTATGATGCTTTCCCAAATCTGAAGAAAATATCAGAAGCCAGAATCTCAAACTGGGTATAATGCGCGCATTAAGTCATTTTTTCATTTTTTAACACCGCCAAGTAAATTGCTACCGGTGTTCGAACATATCTGTGCAGAAAGGCTAATGAACGATGGCGAACTTTAGCCCAATCAGAACGCCTCAAATCCGGTCTATCTTCACACCCGGATTTAAATGACGTCACGATACATCCTTCATCCAACATACATCATTATATACCGAAATATAACAACATACACTCTCCAATCCCAGGTTCTCGAAACCTTATAACCTTTTTCATTACAAATATTAATAAATACATTATTCATTTCATCTTACAAGAATGACTTTTATCCGCCACAGAGGATACATAACAATTCATTAAACTAGTCTATAATTCAATTTCATCTTTTTTTTTCATTACAAGTCTTCACTTGATCTTTTCGCTCATTCACCTTCTAAATGGAACTTCATCTGAAAACTGTCAGCTTGATCTTTACTGGATCCTTAAGTTCTTCTAACCTTGTTCGCTAAAAATTGTTTTTCATTCAATTGCCCAGCAAGTCATAACAGTTGAACAAACAACTTCAGAATTAAAACATTTCTTTAGAACTTCAATAACCGAACAAAGATTATGAAGCAGCTGGAATAATAGGAATAGTCTCGATTCCTATTATCTTAAAACATCAATTATTTTCACTTTGAAATACTTTCATTCTTCTACCTTTTTCATACACATCCTATCTGGCTAGAATCATTATCACAGACTTAACAATAACGGTTCATGTATAAACGGAACATACTTGTATTGAACAGCTCAATCACAGAACAATTCATATTATAGAAACACTGAAGTGTTCAAATTGTGGCTCAAGGCCTCATACATTCTACCACATTGTACAAATATCGCACATTCGCACATAGACAGAACTTCTTAAGTACAACATCTGAGAAGTTTAAGAAACTAGCATTCATGTAATATGAATGAAGTTAGGAAACTTGCCTTACGCCTCACTATATAGCATACGTTGAATCGCTTCATTTCAATTCCTATATAACACATAAGGAGAAAACATAAACACCAATTAGTCATATATTGAACTTACGCATTGGTTTAGTTAACTTTACTTCTTAGAGTTTGCGTTCTTGCGATATAAGTTTACATGAATAACTTCCTTTACCAATTTATGGCTTTATGACATATGAAGATGTCTTACTCACGTTCATCATCTTGGATGATTTATATTCTTATCTTATTCGAACCATTAAACTTAATGTTCGTTAAATAAATTTCTTATTCTTTACGGCTTTCTGGCGACTAAATGTAATACCTTAGGATTCATTCCTTATCGACTCACATTCGGCTTTCATTACTCTTATTACCGTTTGTTACGGCTTTCGTGATAATTCATATCTTATTAATACTTTCGTTATCCATTACTTGAACCCCATGTTCATTAGTCATTCATAATGTCGGCCATCATACCGATCGTTGTATGCTAAGACCGATCGTGTCGCGCAACATCGTTAAGTTCACAACGATCTATCGCTTCACACTTATCTCTCCTTATCATGACATAACATCGAAATGTTATTCATTACCCTCATCACTCAACGTCTAAGGAATTACAACCATAAAGAATCCCTCACGTTCGTTTATTGCGACTACGGTCCCCTTTGATATCGATTCGTAACCCACGCTTATATCCTTCGTCATTTAATCTTGTTAATCTATACGTTCAACCTTTAATAAATCTTTACATTACTTGATTAAGTGTTACATTAGTTGAATATTATATTCTTTATCTCCCCTTACATTTCCCCAAGAGTGAAAGCGCTTAAAAGCTCATCTCGGCTTTTTTCTCAACATCAAGCGCCGAGGCGCCACTCCTTCTTTATTTCTCATGACGCGAGTTAACAGAACTCGGCCCCCGGTTTGGTGTTTCCACGCCACTCTACAAGGCATGACTGGCGCCGCGGCGCCAAGCCCTAACCCTAGAAATTTTCTCTAAGTGTTAAATCAATTTTGAGATGCTTAGTTCGCGATCTCATAACTCCTTCGTTATAACTCAAAACGAGGTCATTCCAAAGCCATTCTCTTCTTTATCTTATGTACTTTAATACCCATCGAGCAGAAATTTAATCTAACTCCATTAGCGTGCCATTCAATTTGCTTGATCTTCACCCTTTATTCATTTTACGCCTTTAACGCTCTTCGTTTGTTCGTCCGTAATTCGGTCATCCGAACTCGGAACTCGTTCGTTCTTGAGTCCACGACTCACATTTTTTATGTTCTCTTACTTTCTTATGAAACCCTACACGTTCGGGTTCATTTACTAACTTTCTAATTCTCGTTTGACTTTTAAAAAATTTTGCCATTACTTCGTTATAGCTAAGTTTTAATCCGTTCTTCATGAACGTTTCTACCGTTCCTAACCAAGAAATAAGCAACTAACTTAGACGCAATGGTTTTAAACTTTTCCATCAACAAAAATTATCCTACGATGGTTTTAAATTTGTCCATCAACAACGTTCTTCGCGTTCTTCGCGTGTTCTTCGTGTTCTTCGTTCGTTTTTCATTTTAATCGATATTTTGGATTACGATTCCACTTTTTATTGGAATTTGATGTTATAAAACGTTATTCCTTACTTATTTAACCTGCGTATTCATATAATCCACTTGGATCGTTCAAATTTGCTACGAATCTAATTTATTATTTCTTCTTTTCTCATGATTTCAACCATATGAAATCATCTCTAACCTTATCTACTTCTTATCTTCATTAAGTTATGTTTTAACATAGAAAACTTAAAGAAAAATCTATTAGAAGCTAGGTTTTAGATTACCTCTTCTTCTTATTTTTCTCCCGCTAAACAAAGCTGGCGATTTGCAAACTTTTCTATTTCACGATCACTTTTGATCTGAGCATTCATGCTCATGCACTTCCTTCTCCTCTTCATCCGAGCTCTCTCTCTCTCTCTCAAGTGTGGGATTTTCAAAATCTCAAAACAAATGAAATAAGCTTACTATTTATAGATTTTCAAAGCTAAGGGCATTTTAGTCATTTCACCCCCACCTCCTTACTATTCCCACCTCCTCCCACAACTTAGCCACCAAGTTTACTTGGCCACCACCCTTACTTGGTGGCCAAGTGGCCGCCCCTCTTGCCCATAGGTTGCCCCATTGGTTTTACCCATCCGTTTACCCATTGGTTTGATCCGCGGTTTCTTTTCTTTGTTTGGGCCTTAACCCTAATTCTTATTGGGCCTATCTTCTGCTTGATTTCACAAAGCATTGGGCTTGACATAATCCAAGTCCAATTGGATCCTACACAGTCCATGAACTCAAAGTCCATTAAGACTAATCGTATTCTACGCATTTTATTCTCGTATTCTCGTATTTTCTTTGTATATAGTTCGTACGATATTCGTATTATACGTCGTACTAATCTTTTTACTATACTCATATAATAACTAGTATTATCCTCATATTTCTAACACATAATAACCCTAATGATTATACGTGATCATAAAATTCTCGGAACTCACTTTTCCTAACCCTAGGTTTTGAGTCCGCAGGCAAAAACTTCGTTTTTACCATAACTGAAATATTATTAAATATTCAATCACGTCTCATAATTAAACGTAATCTATAACTTCTCAGAATTTCAAAATAAATCTCCGAGCAGAAACGGATGAATAGTGCCTATTTTGTCTTTTTCCCCAAAAATATTTTGTTCCCGGAGAACTTTCGTTTTTGTCTTGAAAATTCTTATTCGCTTAGTCTAGATTGTAGCCAGAATACTCTCGACTTATAATCATCCTAGGTTATAGAACGATTAATAAACACATAGCACATAATAGTATTAATAAAAATTCATTTTATTAATAACTAATTCTTTAAACCTAAATTCTGGACAATCCGAATTTCCGGGTCGTCACATTCTTCCCTCCTTATAAAAATTTCGTCTTCGAAATTTCTTCAAACCACACCCTTTCCCGGGTCATCACATTCACCCCTTCTTCACAAAATTTCGTCCTCAAAATTTTAGCCTACTTTCTTCTCAACTTCACTTCAATGGAGTTCTTCTCTTTCCCTCATTCCTAACCCCCATAACCTATCAAGAATAATAAAGTAGAAGGAATAATGAGGAATATAAAATTTCCTCTTAAAATATTTCATACTTTTGCTGAGGGGTCAAATCGACCATGAACTCTTACTGGGTTAACCAGCATTTCGCCGTAAGCCCTTCTTTAACGGTCAGTTTACAATCACAAAGAAAGTAACTACCTCTTCCATGTTCTCCTCAGACTAAATCATTAGATTCCGCACAAAAACAATTTGGTTTGGCATAAGTTCTCAAAGAAAGCTCGATGACATACCATTTGTCTAGCCGAATCAAGTAGCTTAGACCATACCAATAAATTAGATATCAACGTGAAACATTCTTCTAGTCAACTCAATTGACGTCGACTACTTCTTTAAATTCTTTTCGTAATACATCAAAATGGTATATGACGTCATGATACCGTACTTTTCACAGTACGTTGAGGACTTCGCCAGTTTGTGACTTCGTCATTATACCTCATACCTTAGTGGGTTGTTAATCCTAAGATCACATCCAACACTAGGTTCAATGGTATTAACAACTCCATCCTTTTACCATCCTTGCATCAAATGCTCGGATGATATAAAAATTCATTTTGATATTTCAAATTAATTTCTGTCTAGCCAAAGAAATTAGCATAGACATACCAAGAATAGCTCTTTTAAAATACTTTGGTTCCAAAAGTTGAACCAATCCATTCCTTTTCAAAATGTACATATCAGCACGAGTTTAATAAACTTCGAAATCTTAGCATATCTAGATGACTTGGAATATCTTATTCTTCACCTTACTTCATTGTCTTACTGCGACAATACTTAATCTTCTCTAGCACCTTCAATACTAAGCCTACTGAAAACAACTCATTTTCAGTCTAAACATTCCTATATCTTAGTACAGTCCATCAACTTACCACACATTACGAGTTCAGGAACTTTCCACAATAATATGAGTTTAAGAACTATCCAGACAGACCATAGGCGTCCATTCGCTGAGACGTTCGAAAACATACCATATTATTATGAGTCTCGAACTTACCATAAGTATGAGTTTCAAGAACTCGCACCTACCTTATCATTCTCTACCTATCAAGTATATATATGAGAAAAGATTCACCTTCTCGTCATATACATCTTGATAGCGCGACCAATTCCAATGATTATCACTGTAATAAACTGAGCAGTTATTACACCAAGCACAAACCGCTGCCCATAACAAAGGTTCATACAACTCAGCTATCACATGAGCCCTCAATTGAAATTTTACAACTTCTAAATTTCTCTTTACTTAATACGAATTTTCTTTAATTCATATACTTTCCTTTACAACTTAATCTATAAATCATTCATCGTTTAACAACCCATCTGTTACTACGAGTCACTATGATCATGTGGTGATCTTCTTATCCTTCTCTCTATGATTATAGTCTTAGGTACTCCTACCTAAGGTTTATAACCTATCAGCTCTGATACCAACTTGTAACTCCCCGAAATCCGGTCTATCTTCACACTCGGATTCCGTACATCACAAGTACATCCTTCATCCAACATACATCATTATATACCAAAATATAACAACATACACTCTCCAATCCCAGGTTCTCAAAACCTTATAACCTTTTTCATTACAAATATTAATAAATACATTATTCATTTCATCTTACAAGAGTTACTTTTATCCGCCACAAAGGATACATAACAATTCATTAAACTAGTCTATAATTCAATTTCATCTTCTTTTTTTTCATTACAAGTCTTCACTTGATCTTCTCGCTCATTCACCTTCTGAATGGAACTTCATCTGGAAACCGTCAGCTTGATCTTTACGGGATCCTTAAGTTCTTCTAACCTTGTTCGCTAATTTTTTTTTTTCATTTAAAGCAAGTGTGAGCATTCAATTGCCCAGCAAGTCATAACAGTTGAACAAACAACTTCAGAATTAAAACATTTCTTTAGAACTTCGATAACCGAACAAAGGTTATGAAGTAGCTGGAATAATAGGAATAGTCTCGATTCTTATTATCTTAAAACATCAATTATTTTCACTTTGAAATACTTTCATTCTTCTACCTTTTTTATACACATCCTATCTGGCTAGAATCATTAGCACAGACTTAACAATAACGGTTCATGTATAAACGGAACATACTTGTATTGAACAACTCAATCACAGAACAATTCATATCATAGAAACACTGAAGTGTTCAAATTTTGGCTCAAGGCCTCATGCATTCTACCACATTGTACAAATATCGCACATTCGCACATAGACAGAACTTCTCAAGTACAACATCTAAGAAGTTTAAGAAACTAGCATTCATGTAATATGAATGAAGTTAGAAAACTTGCTTTACGCCAAATACTACAAAGATACCGAATCGCTCATTTCAATTCCTATATAACACATAAGGAGAAAACATAAACACCAATTAGTCATATATTGAACTTACGCATTGGTTTAGTTAACTTTACTTCTTAGATTTTGCGTTCTTGCAATATAAGTTTACGCAAATAACTTCCTTTACCAATTTACAGCTTTATGACATACGAAGATGTCTTACTCACGTTCATCATCCTGGATGATTTATATTCTTATCTTATTCGAACCATTAAACTTAATGTTCGTTAAATTAATTTCTTATTCTTTACGGCTTTCTGGCGACTAAATGTCATACCTTAGGATTCATTCCTTATCGACTCACATTCGACTTTCATTACTCTTATTACCGTTTGTTACGCCTTTCGTGATAATTCATATCTTATTAATACTTTCGTTATCCATTACTTGAACCCCATGTTCATTAGTCATTCTTAATGTCGAAGCCATACCAATCGTGCATCGCAACATCATTGCGTTCACAGCATCTATACTCTTCACACTTATTGCGACTAAGGAATCACAACCATAGCAATCCCTCACGTTCGTTTATTGCGACTATGGTCCCCGGATATCGGTTACGTAACCCACGTTTATATCCTTCGTCATTTAATCTTGTTAATCTATACGTTCAACCTTTAATAAAGGTTTACACTACTTGATTAAGTGTTACATTAGTTGAATATTATATTCTTTATCTCCCCTTACATTTCCCCCAATAGCTGAGCAGTTAAAAGCTCATCTCTGGCTTTTTCTCAACACTGGCAATGCGGCGCCACTCCCTTCTTTATTTCTCGTCTTTGCATAGAAGTTAATAGAACTTCGGCCCCGATGCATGTTGTCATGCCACTCTACAAGGCATGACGGCGCCGCGGCGCCAAGCCCTAACCCTAGAAATTTTCTCGAAGTGTTAAATCAATTTTGAGATGCTTACTTTACGATCTCATAACTCCTTCGTTATAACTCAGAATGAGGTCGTTCCAAAGCCATTCTCTTCCTTATCTTACGTACTTTAATACCCATCAAGCAGAAATTTAATCTAACTCCATTAGCATGCCATTCAATTTGCTTGATCTTCACCCTTTGTTCATTTTACGCTTTTAACGCTTTTCGTTTGTTCATCCGTAATTCGGTCATCCGAACTCGGAACTCGTTCGTTTGTTCATCTGTTCTTCATGAATGTTTCTACCGTTCCTAACCAAGAAATAAACAACTAACTTAGATGCAATGGTTTTAAACTTGTCCATCAACAACAATTATCCTACGATGGTTTTAAATTTGTCCATCAACAACGTTCTTCGTGTTCTTCGCGTGTTCTTCGTGTTCTTCGTTCGTTCTTTATTTTAATCGATTTTTGGATTACGATTCCACTTTTTATTGGAATTTGATGTTATAAAACGTTATTCCTTACTTATTTAACCTTCTTATTCATATAATCCACTCGGATCATTCAAATTTGCAACGAATCTTATACTTCCTTAAGAAATTTACAAACTAAACTTCTAATTTATTATTTCTTCTTTTCTCATGATTTCAACCATATGAAATCATCTCTAACCTTATCTACTTCTTATCTTCATTAAGTTATGTTTTAACATAGAAAACTTAAAGAAAAATCTATTAGAAGCTAGGTTTTAGATTACCTCTTCTTCTTATTTTTCTCCCGCTAGATAAAGCCGGCGATTTGCAAACTTTTCTATTTCACGATCACTTTTGATCCGAGCATTCATGCTCACGAACTTCCTTCTCCTCTTCATCCGAGCTCTCTCTCTCTCAAGTGTGGGATTTTCAAAATCTCAAAACAAATGAAATAAGCTTACTATTTATAGATTTTCAAAGCTAAGGGCATTTTAGTCATTTTGCCCCCACCTCCTTACTATTCCCACGTCCTCCCACAACTTAGCCACCAAGTTTACTTGGCCACCACCCTTACTTGGTGGCCAAGTGGCCGCCCCTCTTGTCCATGGGTCATCCCATGGGTTGCCCCATTGGTTTTACCCATCCGTTTACTCATCGGTTCGATCCGCGGTTTTTTTTCTTGGTTTGGGCCTTAACCCTAATTCTTATTGGGCCTATCTTGGGATTGACATAATCCAAGTCCAATTGGATCCTACACAGTCCATGAACTCAAAGTCCATTAAGACTAATCGTATTCTACGCATTTCATTCTTGTATTCTCGTATTTTCTTTGTATATAGTTCGTACGATATTCGTATTATACGTCGTACTAACCTTCTTACTATACTCATATAATAACTAGTATTATCCTCATATTTCTCACGCCTAATAACCCTAATGATTATACGTGATCATAAAATTCTCGGAACTCACTTTTCCTAACCCTAGGTTTTGAGTCCCCAGGCGAAAACTTCGTTTTTGCCATAACTAAAATATTATTAAATATTCCATCACGTCTCATAATTAAACATAATCTATAACTTCTCGGAATTTCAAATAAATCTCCGAGCAGAAACAGATGAATAGTACCTATTTCGTCTTTTTCCCCAAAAATATTTTGTTCCCGAAAACTTTCGTTTTCCTATTGAAAATTCTTATTCGCTTAGTCTAGATCATAGCCAGAATACTCCCGACTTATAATCATCCTAGGTTATAGAACGATTAATAAACACATACCACATAATAGTATTAATAAAAATTTATTTTATTAATAACTAATTCTTTAAACCGAAATTTTGGACGATCCGAATTTCCGGGTCGTCACACCAACAAACACAAATTTCACCCAATAGACAGTAATATTAACACGTAAAATAAATATACAACTATCATAAACATGATTGCTCACATTTACAACCAATTAAAATAATTTAGCACCAACTAAAACTATTTAAATTTCTCAAAATTCATATTTTCATACAAAAACTCAATTTTTGATATTCCTTATAAAAATCATCACTGCGAATTCAATACTTGACCAAATCATCTCATTCAAATTACGTTATGCTCGTATCTCAATGAACTAACATATACAATCTTCAATTTATACTCTCACATACAAATTGGCCATTATAATTGATACTTTCATAGCTACACATGAAAACATATATATACTGACAAAAATTTTCTTCCTACTGTCAAACGAATTTAGCATGCAATTTCCTTGATTGAACACACTCTCTAGCATCATAAACATGTATAATCACAATTACCAACTATATAACAATAATTCGAAGAGATGAAATTTACAGAACATGCAATTTTTGCCGTGAAACCCATATATGCATATATAATATCAAAGTTCTAAACATACCTTCAAGTTAGCTTGCACAATCTTGCAATTGCAGACAATTTCTCAGGTTTCACTCTCAAACTCTCTCAATTCTCTCTGTAATTCTCTATAACCCTCCTTCTCAGAATCTTCTTATCTTAAGCCAATTACCAAGTCACGTAGTCTAGCTAACACTTAAGCGCAAAGAAAAAACTGATAAACTTAATACTATTACTTATGGCAATATCAGTTACTAACGTATATAATATAAATAAATTATATTTATTATTTTAATTTATTTTATTTATTTTATTTATAATATAATTCAAAATTAAAAGAATTCCAAAAGCCATGGGGCCTTGTTTGGCAAATCATTTAAATTTAAAGAATTAATATATTAAGCCTTGTTTGTTAAAAACTAAATTAAACTACTTTAATTTATTTTAATAACTCCTTATAATATAGTTATTTGTCACACTTTATTTAGTCAAGCTTTCGTATTTAATTTAGTAAATTCACATAACAATTAATTAAATTAATCATTTAATCACATAACTCAATACAAATAATTAACCATTAAATTGAAATATCAATATAATAATAATTTCCTTAATTAATCAATTATTAACAAATAATTAACTAAACAAAATTAAATCAATTAAACAAATATTTATTCAACGATAAACACATCCATTAAATATTTATATAATTCAATAAATATTTAATATTACAATTAAAATTCTGGAAAGTTACATCATTCCCTCCTTAAAAGTATTATGTTCTCAGAATCACAATTCAAACAATCAAATCGTCACATTCTTCCCTACTTACAAAGATTATGTCCCCAGAATCGAAGACATAGATTAAATAAATAACTCAGGGTAATTTTTCATCATTTCAGCTTCGAGTTCCCACATTGCCTCTTCGACATTGTGGTTTCTCCATATCACATTCACAGAAGGTATCACTTTATTTCTGAGCACTTGTTCTTTCATGTCGACTATCTGGATAGGAATCTCTTCATAAGACAAATCTTTATCAAATTGCAATGGTTCGTACTCGATCACGTGCTTGTAATCGGGTTTATACGGTCGTACACCGAAATGTGAATAACATTATGAATATTTTCCAACTCTGGAGGTAGAGCTACCTCATAAGCCACTTCCCCCACTCTTCTTAGTATCTCAAAAGGTCCAATAAATCTTGGGTTGAGCTTTCCTTTCTTGCCCAAACGAATTTTCCTCTTCCAAGGAGAAACTTTTAGGAAAACAAAATTTTCTACTTCAAATTCGCGATTCTGCCTATGTTGATCGACATACTTTTTCTGTCGATCTTGGGCCGCTACCAATCTTGTCCTGATGAGTTTGACAACCTCAGCAGTTTGTTGTACCAGTTCTGGTCCTAACAGTTGGCGTTCACCGACTTCATCCCAAAGACAAAGGAGTTCTCGCACTTTCGTCAGATAATGCCTTGTAAGGAGGCATGCCGATGCTCGCATAGTAACTGTTGTTGTAGGAAAATTCTACCAACGATAAATGCTCATCCCAGCTTCCTTTGAAATCCATGATGCATGATCTTAACATATCTTCCAACGTTTGGATTGTTTGTTCGCTTTGCCCATCAGTTTGCGGATGGTATGATGTACTCATTCGCAACTGTGTTCCCATACATTCTTGTAGTCTCTTCCAGAAGTTTGATGTGAACCTTGGATCTCTGTCTGATACAATTAACACTGGAACTCCATGTCTTGACACGATCTCTTTAACATACAGTTTCGCTAGCTGATCAAGATTAAATCTAATCTTTATTGGCAAAAAGTGTGCAGATTTTGTCAATCTGTCCACTATTACCCATATCGCATTGTATACTTTCTGAGTCGTTGGAAGACCTACCACAAAAGCCATTGTGATATGCTCCCACTTCCATTCCGGTATTTCCAACGGTTGAAGTAACCCGCTTGTTCGTTGATGTTTAGCTTTCACCTTCTGACACGTCAAGCATTTTGCAACGCAGTCTGCAACGTCTCTTTTCATATTTGGCTACCAAAAATGTCGTCGCAAATCTTGATACATTTTCGTGCTTCCCGGATGAATCGAATATCTTGTGTTATGTGCTACGGTCAAGATTTCGTCTTTAAGCTCTGGCACTACTGGAACCCAAATTCTTTTCTCGAACCGTAGTAGTCCTTCGGTACCGATCTTATATTTTGCATCACTACCGTCAACCACTTTCCCTTTGATCGTTTCGCATTCTTTATCTTGTAGTTGAGCATTCTTCACTTTGTCCACCAAAGTTGGACTAGCATCTATATGGAATAGTCGTTCATCGGATTCCTTTAGAAATTTGATTTCCAACTCTAGCTTTATCATTGTTGAAATAAGCTCCTCCTGAGTGGTTATCAGCATCAACTTCTCCCAACCTTTCCTGCTCAAAGCATCTACAACCACATTCGCTTTGCCCGGATGATAAAACATCTGACAATCGTAATCCTTTATCAATTCCATCCATCTTCTTTGACGCATATTCAGGTCCTTCTGTGTGAAAATATACTTCAGACTTTTATTGTCTATGTAAATTTCACATTTCTCTCCATAGAGATAGTGTCTCCATATCTTGAGAGCAAATACTACTTGAGCCAATTCTAAATCATGAGTCGGATAACCTTTCTCATAATCCTTCAGTTGTCTTGATGCATACGCAATTACTTTGCCGTTCTTCATAAGAAGACATCCCAACCCTTTATATGAGGCATCACTAGACACCACAAAGTTACATGTACTATCTGGTAATGACAACACAGGTGCCATGCTTAATTTCTTCTTCAAATCCTGGAAACTTTCTTCACATTTCTCCGTCCAAACAAATTTCACAGTTTTCCTTGTCAAATTTGTTAATGGAGTGGCTATCTTAGAAAAATATTGAATAAATTGTCTGTAATAATCGGCCAGTCCCAAGAAACTCCTCACTTCCGACGGTGTTCTTGGTTGTTCCCAATTGATTACAGCTTCCACTTTTGATGGATCCACTGAAATCCCATCTTTGTCAATCACATGCCCAAGAAATTGCACACAATCTAGCCAAAATTCGCACTTAGAGAATTTTGCGTACAACTTTTCATTTCTTAGTGTTTCCAATGTCAAACGTAAGTGTTCCACGTGTTCTTCTTGAGTTTTGGAATACACCAGAATGTCGTCGATGAATACCACTACAAATTTGCCTAAGAATGGTTTAAACACCCTATTTATCAAATCCATGAATGCAGCAGGTTCATTGGTTAAACCAAAAGACATCGCCAGAAACTCGTAATGTCCATACCGAGTTCTGAATGTCGTTCTAGGTATATCTTCCTTCCTCACTTACAATTGGTGATACCCATTTCTCAAATCTATTTTCGAGAAGTATTTAGCACCCTTTAACTGATCAAACAAGTCATTTATTCTTGGTAATGGATATTTATTTTTAATAGTGACTTTGTTTAATTCTCTATAATTAATGCAAAGACGCATTGACCCATCCTTCTTCTTCACGAATAACACCGGTGCTCCCCACGGTGATATGCTTGGTTGAATATACTTCTTGTCTAGCAACTCTTGCAACTATACCATCAATTCCTTCATTTCTACTGGAGCCATTCAATACGGGGCCTTAGATATCGGTGCTGTCCCCGGCACTAAGTCGATCACGTACTCAATCTCTCTGTCAGGCGGAAGTCCTGGTAAATCCTCCAGAAAAACATCCTCAAATTCTCTCACCACTGGTATCTCTTCCAGTTTCAATTTGTTCTTCTGAGTATCGACTATATAAGCTAAATAGCCCACACAGCCTTGACTCAACAATTTCTTGGCCTGCATAATTGTCAGACATTTCATTTATCTAGGCGACTTGCTACCATAAAATACTACCTTTGACGGGGTCATAAGGTTTACACACTTCTTTTGGCAATCAATTACCGCTCCATATTTGAACAGCCAATCCATTCCCAAAATAACAACAAACTCTCCAAGTCTAATCAGAATCAAATCTACCATCAAGATATTCTCCTTAATGTTCACCCTACAGTTCTTGTATACGAATCTAATAGGGATTACCTCCTTATTCGAAATTTCTATGTTCAAAGGAAAATTCAGTTATTCTCTAGGCAATTCTAACCTCTTAGCAAATTCACTAGAGATAAACGAGCAAGTAGCACCCGAATCAAATAATTCATAGGCATTTATATCATTGATTGGGATAATACCTGACACCACATCTTTTGATTGTACAGCATCTTTCACAGTCATGTTGAAGGTTCTAGCTGTGGGTTTGTTTGATGTTGTAGGTCCAGCAATGGCCCACGTACCTCCATTGTTTCTGGTTGTCTCTCCAGCCTTCTTCTTAGGGCATTCATGAGGAAAGTGATCCTTGGATCCGCACGTGAAGCACACGTTCTTCTTAGGTTGAGTGCAATTTAGGGCGATGTGACACTCCTGGCCACAATTAAAGCATACTCGTTTCCCTATCAAGCACGCACCCTTGTGAAACTTCCCGCATGTAGCACATGCTTCAAACTTCTTATTTTGCTGGTTACCCTGCTGATTTCCAGCACCCACGTTTCCATTCCACTTCCTCTTCAAGTTGTTGTTGTTGTTGTTGTTTCCACCACTACCACCTCCATTCTTAATCTCCACCTCATTCTTCTTCTTCTTCTTCTGTTCCTGATTGAACTTTGTCACTGCCTCGCCCCCACCTTTAGCGAGTATTTCTTTCTCCATCATTGCTGCGAAAGTCTTCAATTGGAATAGGAAACCTCATCAGATAACCCAGGCTTCAGGTCCCCTGTTCAAATCTCTTCGCCTTGCGTTCGTCCGTGCTGACTTGATAAGGCGCAAACCTCATCAACTCGTTGAATTTAGCGGCATACTCAGATATCGTCATCGTTCCCTGCTTTAGTTCCAGAAATTGCACTTCCAGTTGACCCTTCGAACTCTCGGGAAAATAGGTCTCGAAGAATATCTCCTTAAACCTATCCCAGGTCATCATCCCTGGTCCTTCTCGAGTTTTATTGGCCTGCCACCAATAACTAGCCTCTACTTTCAACATAAATGTTGCAAAAGCAGTCTTCTGATCATCCCCTACCCTAGCAACATTGAACACCTTTTCTATCTCCATAATCCAAGTTTGTGCCTCGACTGGATTCACGAATCCACGGAATTCAGGTGGTCCAACTGCCTTGAACTCCATAAATGTTGTTCCTTGGTTCTGTGGTTGATTCTGCAACGCTCCTGTCAGTAACGTCACTAATTGTTGAACGGGGTTATCATCAACATCATTGTTATTGTTGGTTCCTTCGGTGGTTCTCTGTCGTGGTGGTTGATGTTTGGGAGGCATTTTCTGTTAAAAATACACACATTAGGTTATTATTCAACTCTTTTAAGTAATTTCTACTTAAATTCCCCCCACAAAAGAAATAGTCACATAATCACGTAACACTTTGAATAAAATAACAACTTTTATTTTTTCATAACCTCTTTGAAAATATAAAACAATAGCATCACTGCTATTTACATTACTTTCCTGAACTACAAAAGTTTCAAGACAACATCATCGTCATATCCCATAAGTTACATAACACTTGAGATTTACAATTTATTTAACATTTATTAATCGCATAACAACTACGATGTTCTACTAAGATACTGCTTAGCCTTACTAAGCTCTTCCTCCATAATCCGGAACATTGTTCTGCGATCTAATACGTACGATGGCAGCATCTTGAACTGTCGGATAACCCATGACCCGATCTTGAGTTCGATTAACCACGGTGTTGAATACTCTATTCATCTCTTCCATTTTCATTCTCTTTGCATGTGCGTCTTTCACTGCTATCCCGGCTCGTTGAAACATCTCCTCATATGCATCTTCGGCTCTTGCCCTCTTAGTAGCTTCTTCCTTCAGCTTGTTCTTTAGTTCTGCTACCTCCTCGATCAGTTGTTCTTTCTCTCCTTCAGTATATTCTAGCTTCTCCTCGACATTAGTCAATCGTTCCTCACGATCCTGGATCTAGTCGTCTTTTTGTGTCATTGCAGTCTGTTGTTCAGCTACTATCTCCTGCAATTCCTTGACTATATCCTGAAGTTCCACGTTACGGTCGTAGACTTCATCGTACATTCGAGCAACTATCGAGGTTAGTGGAGTCTCCTCCTCCTCGTCATCCTCATCATCATGTGGCAACTCAACGGGATCCTCCTTATCCGTCTCCACATCATCATCCTCATATTCAACCATTGTGACCAACAGGGCTTACTCCCGTGGCAGTAGTTGTTCCCAAATAACCTGAATGTCGCGAGGCTCCTCCTCTATAGGTATCTGAGGTCCTCCCTCCCTAGCCTGACTAGATTCTCCGACATTAGTCATCCTGACAACAAAATTTTAAGTTTTAATTATTAATAATTACTACTCGACACTTACGAGCACATAAGCTATAAACACATAAGCACATAAGTGTTTTATTACTTCTTCCTTAAAACTCGATAAGAGTTAATCATCACTATCTTTTCAAAGGTTACTTCCTAAGGCTTTTCCCCACCTAAGGTTCATAACCTAAAGCTTTGATACCAACTTGTGACACCCCCAAATCCCGGTACTTCATTACCACAAGATTTGGTGTTCACGTAATCAAAATATTCATATCTAACTACCCAATCATAATATAATTGAATAATAAAACCTGCCCATACAGGATTACTTTAATAAAAACATTATCTCCCAGGTTCTCTAACCTTTAATTACAATCAATCAAATGCAGAATTTAAAGTTTATTACATCACATCATCAAATAAAAGTCTATCATCATAACGATAAAGCAAAATTACAAGTCTTCATCACTTGTACATTTTCACTTTCCTTTTCTAGTTGTAGGTTTATCTACATTCTCAACCGTAGCTGCAATAAGTGTATAAATATGCAAGAGTGAGCAAACAAAGATCACTTGAAATAAGAATAAATAACTTTACAACATTTGCCAAATAATAGGCTCAATAAAACTGAATGATATGTTCTATTAACATTACAACATTTGCCAAATCATAGGCTCAATAGAACTGAATGATATGTTCTATTAACATTCTTAAATATACTACTGAGGGTCTAATGACCACGAACCATGTCCACAGTTATAAGTAATCTTTCAACTTTAACTTTAACAGTCATATGACTATAAGGAATCACAATATTTACCAAGGGTTTTTATTCAAAGCCCTGCGTGCTCTACGTCTGGAAGATCTGCGAATCCCTGTTGCTTATGTTAAAACTTTCCAAGGCTCGCCTCATGGCATCCAAGTTGAGAGAGATAAATTGAATAAGTATGGTCGTCCCCTGTTGGGATATACTATTAAACCTAAATTGGGGTTATCTGCTAAAAACTACGGTAGAGCGGTTTATGAATGTCTCTGGGGTGCGTAGGGGTATTGAATAGTTATAGGTAAACGATTCGCGTGTGATAAAGTAATCATGAAACCTTGACCAATATACCTTGCAAATGTCTTCGTTTGTTGACCATAGTTCATGAACTTCGCCACCATAGAGAACATATCGTGAATTTCTATAAAAAATTTATGCTTGTTTTTTTTCTCTTGTTTGAGACAAGTCGTGAAGATATAATATCGTATTCCTTTACAAAGAAAGAAGTTGGGAAGAGGTTGTTAATAATAGATTGCCGAGAGAAATGGGTAAAAGAAATTTCCATCCAAGATTTAATAGTTGGTCCATTCTTAGCCTTGGTAAAGTCCATCTTGTTGTGATAGGAATGAATAAGAACAAATAAGTTTTAGCTAATGTAATAATGCTAAGCGTAAACCCCTAAACATAGGGTTGTTCATCTCAGTATTTAGAGTACAAGTCCGCACCAAAGAAAGTTTGGTTTGGATAAGCTTTAAAGGGTAATTGAAGTTTAATGATCATCAACTAGGGAACTAGTTGAATCGACAATGCTTGATAACACAATAGTTGTTTAATAACAACATAACTTAACCTTTGCTTGAACAGTAAAATAAGCTAAGGTTCGAGTCTTATAACATTAGAAATGAAATTCCTTAACGTACATTTAACTGATAGCAAGCTAGAAACTAAAAACTTGCCCAACAAGGTATTAACTCATGCAAAGAATTAAAACAGTTTAATAATAGAGACGAGAGTTTAAAAACTACGTTCATCATACAATTATAAAACTTAAGAAACTTGTTTAACTGTAAACAAGTTAGAATGAATCAATCAATAAGAATTTCCAACAACATTAGAGTTAGAGTTTGCTCGAATGAATTTTAGGAACAATTGACTTATTCAATAACAGTTAAGATAAAAAGCTTGCTTAACAAAAAGAATGAAGTTACACAATATAATAATAGAACTAACTCAACGAAAGTGTAGAGTTAGAAAACTTGCCTCGAGAATAAGATAAAATATTAAAACTCACGTTCATATATACACAGTATTAAAACCACAACATCTATTAGACATACTAATATTCACTTTTCAATATAAAACGCATTACTAGCTAAACTTGTTATTTTAGCACAAGTCTTATGCTACCATTTACATTTCAAAATTCCCAAGTGTTAATTATCACAACACTTAACTTACATTCATTGTATAAACTAAGTTATCACATAACACGTTCTCGATTTACTAATCATTTTTGCAACTTTGAACATACTAACCACAATTCAGTATGTTATATTAACCTTAACATTACCCATTTAACATGCCAACATAATTTAAGACCATGTTATGATGCTTTCCCAAATCTGCGAAAATATCGAAGCGAATCTCAAACCAAGGTATGGGGCGGCAATTGCCATATATACAAAAACTTAGATCCAAACACAACTACGCCTGTCATTTTACGCCTTAGCAGCAGCGTAGTACTACTGTTCGACAGACGCAGAGAAGGCTAGTGAACAAGAGTTTAAATTTTAGCCCAACAAACACAAATTTCACCCAATAGACAGTAATATTAACGCGTAAAATAAATATACAACTATCATAAACATGATTGCTCACATTTACAACCAATTAGAACAATTTAACACCAACTAAAACTATTTTAATTTCTCAAAATTCATATTTTCATACAAAAACTCAATTTTTGATATTCATTCTAAAAATCATCACTGTGAATTCAATACTTGACCAAATCATCTCATTCAAATTACGTTATGCTCGTATCTTAATGAACTAACATATACAAGCTTCAATTTATACTCTCACATACAAATTGGCCATTATAATTGATACTCTCATAGCTACACATGAAAACATATATATAATGACAAAAAAATTCTTCCTACTGTCAAACGAATTTAGCATGCGATTTCCTTCATTGAACACACTCTCTAGCATCATAAACATGTATAATCACAATTACCAACTATATAGCAATAATTCGAAGAGATGAAATTTACAGAACATGCAATTTTTGCCGTGAAACCCATATATGCATATATAATATCAAAGTGGTGAACATACCTTCAAGTTAGCTTGCACAATCTTGCAATTACAGACATTTTCTCAGGTTTCACTCTCAAACTCTCTCAATTCTCTCTGTAATTCTCTGTAACCCTCCTTCTCAGACTCTTCTTAGCTTAAGACAATTACCAAGTCACGTAGTCTAGCTAACACTTAAGCGCAAAGAAAAAACTGATAAACTTAATACTATTACTTATGGCAATATCAGTTACTAACGTATATAATATAAATAAATTATATTTATTATTTTAATTTATTTTATTTATTTTATTTATAATATAATTCAAAATTAAAAGAATTTCAAAAGCCATGGGGCCTTGTTTGGCAAATAATTTAAATTTAAAGAATTAATATATTAAGCCTTGTTTGTTAAAAACTAAATTAAACTACTTTAATTTATTTTAATAACTCCTTATAATATAGTTATTTGTCACACTTTATTTAGTCAAGCTTTCGTATTTAATTTAGTAAATTCACATAACAATTAATTAAATTAATCATTTAATCACATAACTCAATACAAATAATTAACCATTAAATTGAAATATCAATATAATAATAATTTCCTTAATTAATCAATTATTTATTTAACAAATAATTAACTAAACAAAATTAAATCAATTAAACAAATATTTATTCAACGATAAACACATCCATTAAATATTTATATAATTCAATAAATATTTAATATTATAATTAAAATTCTAGAAAGTTACATCATTCCCTCCTTAAAAGTATTATGTTCTCAAAATCACAATTCAAACAATCAAATCATCACATTCTTCCCTGCTTACAAAGATTATGTCCCCAGAATCGAAGACATAGATTAAATAAATAACTCAGGGTAATTTTTCATCATTTCAGCTTCGAGTTCCCACATTGCCTCTTCGACTTTGTGGTTTCTCCATATCTCCTTCACAGAAGGTATCACTTTATTTCTGAGCACTTGTTCTTTCATGTCGACTATCTGGATAGGAATCTCTTCATAAGACAAATCTTTATCAAATTGCAATGGTTCGTACTCGATCACGTGCTTGTAATCGGGTTTATACGGTCGTACACCGAAATGTGAAAAACATTATGAATATTTTCCAACTCGGAGGTAGAGCTACTCTCAAGCCACTTCCCCACTCTTCTTAGTATCTCAAAAGGTCCAATAAATCTTGGGTTGAGCTTTCCTTTCTTGCCCAAAACGAATTTTCCTCTTCAAGGAGAAACTTTTAGGAAAACAAAATTTCCTACTTCAAATTAGCGATTCACTTTATGTTGATCGACATACTTTTTCAGTCGATCTTGGGCCGCTACCAATCTTGTCCTGATGAGTTTGACAACCTCGGCGGCTTTGTTGTACCGATTAAAGGTCCTAATAGTTGGCGTTCACTTACTTCATCCCACCACAGTGGAGTTCTCACTTACAGTCGTCAGATAATGCCTCGTAAGGAGGCATCTGCGATGCTCGCGTAATAATCGTTGTTGTAGGAAAATTCTACCAACGATAAATGCTCATCCCAGCTTCCTTTGAAATCCATGATGCATGCTCTCAACATATCTTCCAACGATTGGATTGTTCGTTCGCTTTGCTTGTGACATCCCAAATTTTTAAAAATTATAAATTAAAATTTTATAAATAAAAGTATTATTTATGATATATGTTGGGTGTGAGTATGTGTATGTCATATATTATAGAATATGTGAATTGATGTGAAGAGAATGTTATATATTAATTTTAATATATATAAATTTTTAATTGAATTATTTATTGAGTTAAATAAATAAATTTTGTTTTGATTATAGAGTAATGTAATTAAAAGCGTAGCAGATTAATTAAATGGATATTTAGTATTTAATTTAATTAATATAATAATTTTATGTTATAGTTCTAATTTAATTGAGATAATTAAATTAGATGAGTTATGTGATGATTGTTACACAAAATTATAATTAACAAGTAAATATAATTATGTGACAATTTGATGAGATTGATTGATGTTAAGTTATTGATTAATTAAATAATGAGTATTTGCCAAACATGGTCTTAGGCTTTTCGAGTTCAAATTGGTGTAACCTATGTATTAACTAGTAATTAGTATATCTAATAATTACTAGGAGTTACATATATTTTATATTACTAGTATTGTATATTATATGTATATACTACAAGTTAGTATGTTAGTTTTAGAAAACAAACCAAAGAAAGAAGAAGAGAGTTGTAGGAGAAGAAGAAGAGGAAGAAAAAGAAGAAGAAGGGAAAGCTTTGAAAAGACAAAATAAGCCCCATCATCATCATCTCCATCTCTCTCTTAAATTCATACTAATAAAGTAATAATTTAAATTCCTTGTTTTAATTATATTTTTATGTTCTTCATAATATAGATAATTGTTATGTAGAAGTTGTATTGAGAAATTGAGAGAGATAGAGAGAAATAGAGAAATTGAGATGAGCTAGAAGAAGAAGAAGAAAAAAAAAAGCTAGAAGAATGTAACTTCTAAACTCTTATTTAATCCTTGATTTTTTTTGGGTAGATTTATGTTCTAGAGTAGTAGATCATGCTTAATCTGTTTGTATTGGTTTAATCTTTGATTATCAAGAATCAAACAAGAAGAATTAAGAAAGAAAATGAAATGGAAAGAAAATTTGAAGAACAAAATTCATAGGTTTTTAGTAATTGTGGACATATCTTTTGAAATTCATACCTCTTTGGGTATAATGAGTTAGAAAGTGAGCCTTATATCAAATCGAAGATATAGAAGTAAGCTATATTCTGAAAGTGGAATCACATGAAAACTCTTTGTATATTTCTTGCAATGTCTGATTTAGTAAGGCTGGTACGAAGGGAAAATAATCATCCGTAAAATCAAAAGCTATTACGGTTTACGACTTTGAAAAATTCATATAAATTAAGTGTGTTTGAATCTGAACAAACTTAAAACTGAAAAGTTGTAGATATGGAAGTTTACTAGCTAGACTATCAAGATTGAGCCATTTTATGGACCGGATCATGTCCGAAATAAATTGTTTAGTAAGGATGTCCAGAAAATGAAATTTTCTAGACTAGTTGATGAATTACAGAATCTGGTTTAGATGGATAAGGGTATGACTTTAAGGCCTGGATGAGGTTGTAGTACACTGAGTAAGGGTTAATTCTATATAAGAAGGAACAAAAGCGGACATGTAAATTTAACGAGTTACGTTAAAAACGAAAACAACGTTTTGTTAAAGAAATTGTGAAGATGAGTTTTATAATTTTGTTTGAATTAAGATTTTGGGTGATGATATATTTTGATGATTAAAAATATGTTTTGACATATGTAATGAGTATAGATATGTGTTATCATATTCTATGCATAATTAACCATTTAAGATCAAGAGTTGAGATAAGTTAATGTGTGCACATAACGTGCTCGATAAAATGCCTAAGAGTAATAGTGTTTTCTAAACTTTGGTATACAAAGTGTCTAACTAATGGCTAATATTGGATATCTAAGTATGAAAAGATGATAATACAAGAATAATAATGGAAAGAAATCGAAAAGGGTAATTTTTGATTTATGAAGGAAAATTAAACATGTAAACAATGTGTTGAATATGCATTTTTGAACCAAAGTGGTATAATAAAATGGTGTGATATACGCACATTAAACTACAAGTGTGATAGTCTAGCATGTGTGGTGATGAAAATAAAAAATAAAAACCGAGTTGCATATAAAATAGTTAGATGTCTATAAAGACATTATAAAGGATAATAAGATAAAGTAAGGTCTTAGAATAAATTTGACCAAGAGATTGAGTATTGATTTTATTTATTATCAATCTCACATACTGTGAGACCCTGAATTTTTTGAAATAAAAGTATTCAATTTTTTTTTTTATTTTGGTAAATAGCACGGTATTGATTATTGATGCTTATGTGATAAGTCACTCAGTTTTTTTTATTGGTATTATTAATGTAATAAAATAGAAAAGCTTTTTATATAAATAGAATACTTTTATAAAGTTATTCTATAAATTGAATATATTATATTCTTTTTTGCATAGTATTTTGCATAGTAAAATCTTTTTTATATAAAATGTAATACTTTTATGAAGTTATCTGCATTTTATTAGACAATAATTAGAATATATTATATTTTATTATGCATAGTGTTTGCATAGTGCTCTCAAGATAGTGTTTGTATAGTAAAATCTTTTATAAAGTTATTCATTTTATTAGATTATAAATAGAATATATTATATTTTATTTAAAAGATTTTGCTTTAAATATGGACCGTCAGATTAAAGTAAATCAATATGGACCGTTCATGAGTTAGTTACTATGTAATCCATTTTTTTATAAATAGAAGCTCATTCCTTCATTATTTCTTACGAATTCACTGCAACTATAGTGAGAGAAACTATAGAGAGAGTTCTTCTTCTATAATCTTGAGTGTATTTCTTTAGAATTTAAGAAAGCTTTGAGCGTAGTGCAAGTTTTCTTCAAGTATATTCTCGCCTACCAAATTGAAATACTTTTCTTTTTTAAAGCGAGGGATATAATTGTCGTGCTAAGTAAAGGATATTATTATTATTTATTATTCTATTGGAATAACTCAGATATCTGTGAGACTACCCTATACTTGGTGAAATTTTTCTCTTATTCCATTCTTTATTATTATGTTGGAATAACCTGTTTATGCGAAGTACCGCATACATGGTGAAATTCTTCTAATATTCCGTTTTTTATTATCCCGCCGGAATATCCTCAGATAAAAGCGTTTATGCCGGGACTGGTTCCATTATTTATTATTCGCTTTTAATATCCCACGTACGTGTGTTTATCTTTGGACTGGTTCCATTATTTATTATTCGTCGAAATATTCATACTGTGCATTTACGTTAACTGGTTCCATTTTTTATTATTCTGTTGGGAATAACTCATCGGTGCAGTCTATCGCACGCATGGTGAATCCTTCTATTATTCCATTCTTTATTATTCTATTAGAATAACATGTCTATGTGGATTACCACATGCATGGTGAATGATCCTTCGTATTCATACGAATAATATTTTCATTAAAGGGGGTTTCGCCAGGTGATTCATAATTTTTCCGACCTCAAAATTTCGGAAAAATTTGAAATAATAATTTGATGAGTTTTCTAGATTTGTCCAAAATGGCGATTTTTGGATGTATAGATTAAGAGTTATGGATTTTATGGGAAAAGACTATTTTAAAAGTAAACCCTTATAACTCCTTGTGGTTAACTCCAAAATTGGTGAAATATTTATTGGGAGTGCATGTATATAACGAGTAAAAACCACAGAAATTTGAATTTTTGGATAAAAGTACAATTTATGATAAATGTCTAAATATTCGGAAGTTTTAGCCATATGAAAAATAGTAAATGAATTTTAAAAATTCTGAGAAAAATATATGTTCAAGATGGGACTATATTCTGCTAAATCCCAGAAAAGAAATATTTTTGGGACTGATTTAGTATTTTTCATGAAAATGAACTAGTTATGAGAAAATGAATTAAATATGTTATGTGAAGTAATAAAATTGGAAAATAGGATTTTATGGCTTGAGAATCCTATATAGGGTATATGTAGATTTTTGATGAGGGATTTGATCATTGATGATGAAATCTTATGAGTATGGCATTTTTGAATGATAAAATGCATTATTTGATAAAGTGTAAATAATTGAAATAAATTGTTTATAAGTTTAAGAAATGGTTAAAATATTGTTATAATATTAATGATATTAGATTATGAGATTATTAAGTGATTGATAACATTTGGTTATTATTGAACGATGGATAAATTGTATTATAAATATTTAATATTTATCCTTTATCTCTTTTGATAGATTCTTATATCATTGTCATCATCCTCATGTTTATATTGTGTTGAAAGTCATATGTGGCCTGTAGTGCATAGATGGAATTGGTATGATTATGACCAGGGATTATTCGGTATAATCATGACTGTAATGTTACAAATGATGTGAAAAAAGTCTTCATTGGCCCGTAGTGCATTGATGGACAATTTTTGGTATGATTATGGCTATGGATTCTTTTCGGCCAAGGGTACAAAGATGAATTGTTTATAGCATGATTAGGACCGTTGATAAAAACACGATTATCTTTGGCCCGTAGTGCATGGATAATTTGTGGTTGTGATACTAATGAAAAAGTCCTCATTGGCCTGTAGTGCATTGATGGACAGTTTTTGGTATGATTATGGCTATGGATTCTCTTCGGCCAAGGGTGCAAAGATGAATTATTTTATGGCATGATCGGGACCATTGATGAAAACACGATTATCTTTGGCCCGTAGTGCATGGATAATTCGTGGTCGTGATACTAAAGAATATCATTGGCACAGTGAGTGCGGGATGATTCGATGATGTGGATTATTTATCGAAATGAGTCTCAACAATGAAATATTAATTCATGGATGTGATAATAATGAATATCTTTGGCTGTAGTGCAAAGATGATTTAATGATTACGAGCATGAATTGTGATTTGGTATAACCATGATTTTTTGATATTTCAGGTGAAGATATGTGATGAAAATTATCTTCGTCCTGGGTGCGAAAAGGAATTAAGAATCACAATTATGATTATGAGTTATTCATATGATTGTGGACAGGAATTGTTGATTGATGTTACAGGGATAAAACATTATTGGTTGACTTTTAACATGGAGAAGATAATAGACCTTATGGTCTATTTGACTCTTCTAATAGATTGCTCGTTCCGCTGCAATTATGGTTGAAAAGTTTTATCATCTACCATATGTTCTAAATCTCTGATTTATTATTGATGAAAGCTATTGATAATTTAATTATCTTTAGTCATGATATTCCTTACTGGGCTAGTTGTGCTCACCCTTTCTACTTCACAATTCCTTTCAGGTAATAAGAGTGTTGCCGTAAGAGTGTTGCCGGGTTGAGCGGGGATAACAGGGGAATAGAATAGTGGTCTCTAGCTGTGGAGGTTCTCCTTAAACAGTATAGAAAAGTGTGTTGTATTCTATACAATATTTAGTAGTTATATTTGGTGAATCAAATAGGGTGAGGTGAACCCAACTTTGGAAGGGTGTTTTGTCACTATCATACAAGATGTCTAATGAAATACAATCTCGTGTTATCATAAGACAGGGTTGTGCGCATCCACTTGCTGAGTATATTTACGGGCACTACCCATATGATCTTGGAGTTGATTTAAAATATAATATTCACTTGGAGATAGTGGAGATAGTTATATGTCAAGAGAAGACTCACCATTGGAAAGAAGATGATAGTAATCTTCTCCTTTTTCTTTGGGGTCTATTGGGTCAACCAAGGATAATTCTGTGGCCATATGATATCTATTATAACCTAGACGCATGGCCTTCCATGTACGATGGTTTCCTTAAACACTTCCCAAAGATTTTAGTTTCTAAAACAGACTTTGATTATACTTTTATGTAAAGTACCATTGTAAGGTTGTGGTCGAGGCACCATGAGAGTTACATACATTTGTATTAAAACTCACAGCTTAATCGTGGTCGATTTATACTTCGACAACTCAACAATTAGAAAATGAAGTTGTATTTAAATTTTGTACCATGTATCTGGCGACTCAGAATGGGTGATGTATACCTAATTTTGGGGGCGTCACACATACAGTGTAGGTTGTACAAGGACGCGAAGTATTAACGTGTTGGTAAAACGCCAGTAAAGGCAAGTCTTTTAGTTCCTTTTTGGTATGTGAATTTGATGATGATCTACTTTAAAATTTTAGTGTATGATGTATTATATATGTCAAAAGTATGAAATGTGAAAGTCAATATATGACTATGATGATTGAACTATGAATGTTGATTGAGTAAGGAACTCAATCTTTATAGTTGTTATGTGAACTATAACATGTATGCTATGTTTGTTTATGGTTATTCTTGTATGTTGAGCATGTTATTATGTGCTACGTGATGCATGAAAACTGTTAGATTTTGCTGAGCTGTCGAGCCCATTCTTGCAAATAACCATTTTTGCAGATTTAAGAATTGAAGGTAACGCTATGTGCTACTTGATTGTTATGGATCAAAAGTGATATATGAAGATTTAATATCCTAGCTAAGTTCTTATTCTTGTAAACCATGTCTAATGTTTCGAATAATGTATTAATGTTGAATTGTAATATTTTTTTGCGAATGTAAACTATTGTAGTATTAAAATGATTCTGAGATATTTAGATGTAAAGGTTGAAGGTTTTGAAAACGAGGATAGTTTGTAATAAAAAAATTTATTATTCCGCAAATTTCAATGGTTGTATTATCGTTTAATGATGTAAAATTAGAGGTTGAATGTATTATTAATGACCGAAGTCGAGAATTAAATTGTATGAATTTTGGGGTCGTTACAGTTGGTATCAAAGCTGATAGGTTAGATTCCTTAGGTAAGAGTACCTTAGGCTATAACCTTAGAGAAGAGGGGTGAAAATAAGGAACGAATAAGCTCAAATAGAGTTTGAACAATAAGGGATTAAAACTTGCGTGAAAGGATTCAAAGAAGAATCTCGCAGAGTTATAAGGAATATGAATGTGGGGTTACCCAACTCCAATAATAAGGATGTAAGGTGATAATAAATAGACAATGTCTATAAAAAAAAGAGAATGATAAAGATGTTAAGAATAGAGAGTTATATCTAAGTGGTGCAATTGTACTCTTTCGTAGTTGATGTATGGTATCTGGGATAAACGATTCTTTCATAGAGCGGAGGTATATACGAACTAGCAACTCGGAACCTAGTTTGTTGGTTATTTGTGGGAAACCACTCAGCGTACCATATTGAAACTGGTAGAGACTTGATGTGTACCAAGTATAGAAAGTGGATACGTATGATGAAAGTGTAGAACTTGAATGAAATGTTGAGCAATATAAATGAAGTTAGAAATTCTTAAAGGAAGAAATGTTATATAAACAAGAAGAATCTTGAAGAGATATAAAGATAAGAAATGGGAGTTTCCTAACTCCAAAAGCCAAGATAACGAATAATGTCGTAAATGATGAAAAAGAGAAAGAAAGAGGATCGTAAAACAAAATGATCAAGAGTTAAGAAAAGAATTTTAAGGGAGATGATTATAGAATAAGATCACGACGTGGTCTGTTTAAGTTATAAAAGAAAGATGGTCTATAATGTTTGAATAATTATAGCTTAATGCTATGAAGATGGTGCACTATGAAAAAGTACGAGATAACTCATGAGGAGTTATAGATAATGTGATACGAGGAATTCGTATCAAGCAAAGAGCAAGTTAAGAGTAAGATAGAGTTAGGTGGGATTTCAATTGAGGACTCATGTGGTGGCTGAGTTGTACAAATCTTTGTATGGGCGAGGGTTTTGTGCTTGCACTCAGTTTATCATATTGATAATCATTGGAATGTTGGTGTCGCGCTATCTATGTATATGTGGCGAAAAGGTGATTCTTTTCTCATGTGTATGTTTGATAGTTAGAAAGTATTAAGATTAAATAGATATTATTAGGATTAGGAGCGGTTCTTAAAACTAATGCATATGGTAAGTTCGTGACTCATAATAATATGTTATGTTTTGAACCCCTCAGTGAATGGACGCCTATGGTCTGACTAGGATAAGTTCTTAAACTCATATTATTATGGCAAGTCCTGAACATCCAATATGCGGTAAGTTTGATGAACTGGGGTATAATTAAGTTATGAATGGAGTATTGAGGATGATAGGAATAAATAGATCTTTTAAGCAATGGATCATTACAGAAAGTGGAGTTGATGGTGGAAGCATAGGTATTCTAAATCTACTAGTTATGCTAGACTTTCGAAATTTATTGACTTCGTGCTGATGTTTACACTTCTATTTTCTTCAAAAACATTGGATCAAATGATGGAACCAATGAGTTTTAACAACAATACTGTTATTCGTATGTCTATGCTAATTATTTCGGCTAGACAAAAATGATTTGCAATATATCAAAATGTATTTTATATCATTAATGCATCATGTAACTCGTGCAAAGATGATAAAAAACGATGGAGTCATCAATGCAAGATTACCTAGTGTTGGATGTGATCTAAGGATCGCCACCCCACTATGGTATGATGTAGTATGATAAAATCACCAAATGATGAATCCTCAAATCTGATTTTGTAAATACAAATGCGGTATCATGATGTCATAAAAAGATTTTTGAGATTTCTTTGAGATATGAGAATACATATGTATGTATGTATATGTATATTTTTTGGTTGATGTCCGAATTGTTGTAGAGGTCTATGCTATTTGATTCAAATAGACAAATATTGAAAGATGTTCATGAAATTCAAGAGTTTCTTGAGAAGTTATGCCAAACCAAATTGTTTTGGTGCGGATTCGGATGTCGAAAAAGTCGAGATGAACAACCCTATTATTAGGGGTTATGCTTAGTTTTATACTTTCATACCAAATGTTTGTATACAATACATGTACAATAGGTTGATCACCTAGAGTACTTATGAGGGTGTTTTTAGTCTTTGTGATTGATAAACATTACGCCAAAGAGGGTTTAAAGTGTGAAGAACCTGGGGTGAAGCACTATTAAACCTAGAGAATAGAGTTCATGGTCTTGTGACCCTCAAAGATGGTTTGGAATCTTTTAAATTCTCGAAGTTATTCATACTACTTCCCAATTATTGAACAATTGTGGAGGATTCTTGTTATTCTCGCAAGATGGAAGTGAAAAAGGAAAGTATTCCTTAGAAAGAAGTAAGTTGTAAAATGCGACACTGAATGATGGATATGTTGAATAAGTGAGAAAAGAAATTTTGAAGTGAGAAAGATGTGAGTTATCAAAGAATAATGTGAAACTTTTAATAGAAAAGTTTAATAATTGTAGAATGATGTTTGTGGAAAAAAAGTGGTTATAGAAACCAATGAATGAATGAAGTAGTGACGTAAAAATCTACTTTGATAGATTGAATGAATAAAGATTAATAGATAAATAAAAAAAAAATTCGAGGATGAAATTCTTAGAAGAAGGGGTGAATGTAATGTCCCGAGAGTTTGATCATATAATATATGATAATGATCCTTAGAGAAAGATAATGAACGGGTCAAAGAATATGTAATACTCAAATATAATTGAGTCTAAGTAAATATTATGAAATAAAACTTATAAGAATTTATTATCAAGAATGGTGAGAGTAGAAAATATAAAACCTATATTAAGGTAATGTGTTGAAGTTATTCAATGAATAGATTTGAGGAAAACCTGAGTAAGGTAGGGTTTCGGTGATTCCGAGGACGGAATCCTTATAAGGAGGAAAGGATGTGACATCCCATTTTTAGAAATTATAAATGAGAATTTTATAAATAAAAGTATTATTTATTAGATATGTTGGGTGTGAGCATGTGTATGTCATATATTGTAGAATATGTGAATTGATATGAAGAGAATGTTATATATTAATTTTAATATATATAAATATTTAATTGAATTATTTATTGAGTTAAATAAATAAATTTTGTTTTGATTATAGAGTAATGTAATTAAGTGTAAAGCAGATTAATTAAATGAATATTTAGTATTTAATTTAATTAATATAATAATTTTATGTTATAGTTCTAATTTAATTGAGATAATTAAATTAGATGAGTTATGTGATAATTGTTACACAAAATTATAATTAACAAGTAAATATAATTATGTGACAATTTGATGAGATTGATTGATGTTAAGCCATTGATTAATTAAAATAATGAGTATTTGCCAAACATGGTCTTAGGCTTTTCAAGTTCAAATTGGTGTAACCTATGTATTAACTAGTAATTATATCTAATAATTACTAGGAGTTACATATATTATATATTACTAGTATTGTATATTATATGTATATACTACAAGTTAGTATGTTAGTTTTAGAAAACAAACCAAAGAAAGAAGAAGAGAGTTAGAGAGAGTTGTAGGAGAAGAAGAAGAGAAAGCTTTGAGAAGACAAAATAAGCCCCATCATCATCATCTCCATCTCTTTCTTAAATTCATACTAATAAAGTTATAATCTAAATTTCTTGTTTTAACTATATTTTTATGTTCTTCATAATGTAGATAATTTTTATATAGAAGTTGTATTGAGAAATTGAGAGAGATAGAGAGAAATAGAGGAATTGAGATGAGCTAGAAGAAGAAGAAAAAAAAAAGCTAGAAGAAGGTAACTTCTAAACTCTTATTTAATCCTTGATTTTTGTTTTGTAGATTTATGTTCTAGGGTAGTAGATCATGCTTAATCTGTTTGTATTGGTTTAATCTTGGATTATCAAGAATCAAACAAGAGGATTCAAGAAAGAAAATGAAATGGAAAGAAAATTTGAAGAACAAAATTCGTAAGTTTTAGTAATTGTGGACATATCTTGTGAAATTCATACCTCTTTGGGTATAATGAGTTAGAAAGTGAGCCTTATATCAAATCGAAGATATGGAAGTAAGATATATTCTGAAAGGGGAATCACATGAAAACTCTTTGTAGATTTCTTGCAATGTCTATTTTAGTAAGGTTGGTACGAAGGGAAAATAATCTATCCAGAAAATCAAAACTGTTACGGTTTCTAACTTTGAAAAATTCATATAAATTCATGTGTTTTGAATCTGAAGAAACTTAAAATTGTAAAGTTGTAGATATGGAAGTTTACTAGCTAGACTCACAAGATTGAGCCATTTTATGGACCGGATTATGTCCGAAATAAATTGTTTAGTAAGGATGTCCAGAAAATAAAATTTTCTAGACTAGTTGATGAATTACAGAATCTGGTTTAGATGGATAAGGGTCTGACTTTAAGGCCTAGATAAGGTTGTAGTGCACTGAGTAAGGGTTAATTCTATATAAGAAGGAATAAAAACGAACATGTAACGAACGAGTTACGTTAAAAACGAAAACAACGTTTTCTTAAAGAAATTGTGAAGATGAGTTTTATAATTCTGTTTGAATTAAGATTTTGGGTGATGATATATTTTGATGATTAAAAATATGTTTTGACATATGTAATGAGTATAGATATGTGTTATCATATTCTATGCATAATTAACCATTTAAGATCAAGAGTTGAGATAAGTTAATGTGTGCACGTAACATGTTCGATAAAATGCCTAAGAGTAATAGTGTTTTCTAAACTTTGGTATACAAAGTGTCTAACTAATGGCTAATATTGGATATCTAAGTATGAAAAGACGATAATACAAGAATAATAATGGAAAGAAATCGAAAAGGGTAATTTTTGATTTATTAAGGAAAATTAAACATGTAAACAATGTGTTGAATATGCATTTTTGAAACCAAAGTGGTATAATAAAATGGTGTGATATACGCACATTAAACTACAAGTGTGATAGTCTAGCATGTGTGGTGATGAAAATGAAAAATAAAACCGAGTTGCATATAAAATAGTTAGATGTCTATAAAGACATTATAAAGGATAATAAGATAAAGTAAGGTCTTAGAATAAATTTGACCATGAGATTGAGTATTGATTTTATTTATTATCAATCTCACATACAGTGTAGGTTGTGCAAGGACGCGAAGTATTAGCGTGTTGGTAAAACGCCGGTAAAGGCAAGTCTTTCAGTTCCTTTTTGGTATGTGAACTTGATGATGATCTGCTTTAAAATTTTAGTGTATGATGTATTATATATGTCAAAAGTATGAAATGTAAAAGTCAATCTATGACTATGATGATTGAACTATGAATGTTGATTGAGTAAGGAACTCAATCTTTATAGTTGTTATGTGAACTATAACATGTATGCTATGTTTGTTTATGATTATTCTTGTATGTTGAGCATGTTATTATGTGCTACGTGATGCATGAAAATCATTAGATTTTTTTTTGAAATGTCGAGCTCATTCTTGCAAATAACCATTTTTGCAGATTCAAGAATTGAAGGTAATGCTATGTGCTACTTGATAGTTATGGATCAAAAGTGATATATGAAGATTTAATATCCTAGCTAAGTTCTTATTCTTGTAAACCATGTCTACTGTTTCGAATAATGTATTAATGTTGAATTGTAATATTGTTTTACGAATGTAAACTATTTTAGTATTAACATGATTCTGAGATATTTAGATGTAAAGGTTGAAGGTTTTGGAAATGAGGATAGTTTGTAATAGAAAATTTTAATTATTCCGCAAATTTCAATGGTTGTATTATCGTTTAATGATGTAAAATTAGAGGTTGAATGTATTATTAACGACCGAAGTCAAGAATTAAATTGTATAAATTTTGGGGTCGTTACATTGCCCATTAGTTAGCGGATGGTATGCTGTACTCATTCGCAACTGTGTTCCCATACATTCTTTTAGTCTCTTCCAGAAGTTTGATGTGAACCTTGGATCTCTGTCTGATACAATTGACACTGGAACTCCATGTCTTGACACGATCTCTTTAACGTACAGTTTTGCTAGCTGATCAAGATTAAATCTAATCTTTTTTGGCAAAAAGTGTGCAGATTTTGTCAATCTGTCCACTATTACCCATATCGCATTATATCCTTTCTGAGTCGTTGGAAGACCTACCACAAAATCCATTGTGATATGCTCCCATTTCCATTCCGGTATTTCCAACGGTTGAAGTAACCCGCTTAGTCGTTGATGTTCAGCTTTCACCTTCTGACACGTCAAGCATTTTGCAACACATTCTGCAACGTCTCTTTTCATATTTGGCTACCAAAAATGTCACCGCAAATCTTGATACATTTTCGTGCTTCCTGGATGAATCGAATATCTTGTGTTATGTTCTTCGGTCAAGATTTCGTCTTTAAGCTCTGGTATTGCTGGAACCCAAATTCTTTTCTCGAACTGTAGTAGTCCTTCAGTATCGAACTTATATTTTGCATCACTACCATCAACCACTTTCTCTTTAATCGTTTTGCATTCTTTATCTTGTAGTTGAGAATTCTTCACTTTGTCCACCAAAGTTGGACTAGCATCTATCTGGAATAGTCGTTCATCGGATTCCTTTGGAAATTTGATTTCCAACTCTAGCTTTGTCATTGCTGAAATAAGCTCCTCCTGAGTGGTTATCAGCATCAACTTCTCCCAACCTTTCCTGATCAAAGCATCTGCAACCACATTCGCTTTGCCTTGGATGATAAAAGATCTCACAATCGTAATCCTTTATCAATTCCATCCATCTTCTTTGACGATATTCAGTCCTTCGTGAAAAATATACTTGGACTTTTATGGTCCATGTAAATTTCACATTTCTCTCCATAGAGATAGTGTCTCCATATCTTGAGAGCAAATACTACTGCAGCCAATTCCAAATCATGAGTCGGATAACCTTTCTCATAATCCTTCAGTTATCTTGATGCATACACAATTACTTTGCCGTCCTGCATAAGAACACATCCCAACCCTTTATGTGAGGCATCACTATACACCACAAAATTACCTGTACTATCTGGTAATGACAACACAGGTGCCATGCTTAATTTCTTCTTCAAATCCTGGAAACTTTCTTCACATTTCTCCATCCAAACAAATTTCACAATTTTCCTTGTCAAATTTGTTAATGGAGTGGCTATCTTAGAAAAATCTTGAATAAATCGCCTGCAATAACCGGCCAGTCCCAAGAAACTCCTCACTTCCGACGGTGTTCTTGGTTGTTCCCAATTGATTACAACTTCCACTTTTGATGGATCCACTGAAATCCCATCTTTGCCAATCACATGCCCAAGAAATTGCACATGATGTAACAATCCAAGATTTTATTTATAATTTAAAATATTTATTAAATTAAATGAATATTTTATAGATAAAGTTGTTGTTTTGTAATTTAAAATATTTCTTAAATTAAATGAATATGTGATTTTGTTAGTAAGTATTTATAAATTATATTTATTAGATAATATTCTAAATTAATTTATAGTTAGAGAGTTGTTATATGGTTGTTGTGATGTTATAAATTAAGATGGTATGTTAAATTATTAAATAAAATTATAATGAGAATATAATTTTGTGATATTTGTTTAAGTGGAATATTTATTTTAAATATAGTATGTATAATTATTTATTTGATTAATGTTGGATATGGAAATCCAAATAAATAGTATGTGATTATGAATTATAAACTAAATTATTTATTAAAATAAAATTAAAGTAGTTTAATTTAGTTTTGACCAAACAAGACTTAAATATATTAAGTCTTTTATTTTAAAGACTTTTTGCCATACAAAGCCTTATGGCTTTTGGATTTCTTTTAATATTTGAATTATAAATAAAATAAATAAATATATTAAATAATATATAAAATAAACTTATAGCATATACGTTATATTTTTGTAACTAATAGTAATTTAGTAGGCGTATTACTACCTATCAGTTTTATTTACGCTTACTGTTGTTAGTAGCCTAGTCTGAGAGAAGAAAGAAGAGAAGAGAATTACAGAGAATGGAGAGAGTTGAGAGGAAGATTTTTGGAGAAGTTCAAAGAAATTCGTGGTGTTCTAGCAAGAATTACCGAACAATATAAGGTATTTCCATAACTTTGATTTTATATATTTATATATATGTATTTATATGAATATTACGGCATATTTTTAAGTTCTGTGAATTCATCTTTTTGGAATTTTTGATATACAATTGATTACTTGTTATTGTATATGTTTGTGATGATTAGAACTAGTATTTAGTCAAGAATTATTATTCTAATTTTGTTTAAAAGGAAGAAAACTATTTACAGTGAATATATTCTTATATGGCTTATGTAAGTACCAAATTTGGTGGTTAGTTTGTATGTTAATTGATGAATTGAGTCTTGCATATGTTAATTCGGTAAGAAACGAAGAGAACGTAATTTGAACGAAGCGATTTGGTCAAGTATAGAGATCACAGTGTTGATTGTTGTGAAGAATATCAAAAAAAACTGAGTTTTTATACGATAATATAGAATTGGAGAAATTAAAATAGTTTTAGTTGTTGTTAAATTGTGCTAAGTGATTGTAAATGTTAGCAAACATGTTTATGATAGTTGTATATTTATTTTACGTGTTGATATTACTCGCTCATTGGGTAAAATTTGTGTTTGTTGGGCTAAAGCTTGCCATCGCTCATGCCATTTCAAATGCATCGTCTGTAATCGGTGTATTGCTGCCAAGTTACAGAAAAAAAAGCAAGAATTGGCTTGGCCCCCAGTTTTGTGTATGGTGCAAATTGCGCCATACCCCTCACCGTGAGATGGTGAGTTCTGTTGTTGCTGCAAACTTGGGGTATCAACATAACTTGGTCTAAGGTTATGTTAATGTGTCAAATGTATAACGACAAAGTTAAAACAACATAGTGTTATGTGGTTAGTGATTCTAAAGTTATAAGAAGTTAGTAAACTATGAAAATGACATGTTGTGATTTATTGAGAATGAGGATTAGTAAATAAGTGTTATGAAGGTTAACACGTAAAATTTCTGATATTTGTATAGTAGCATAAGACTTGTGCTAAAATGATAAGTCTAGCAAGAAATGTACATGTTATGTCATGTTAGCATATCTAATAGGTATTGTGGTTCTAAACCTATGTGTAGGTTATTGGAGTACGTGAGTTGTAATTGTATAGCTTACGTAAGAGGTAAGTTCCCTAACTTTTGCTACTTTATTATTCAACAAGGTTACTTTTCACTGTTATGTTATACTCATGCAAATTCTCTATCTCTAATCTCTTGATTAACAATTTATTGTCATGCGAATTCTTTACCCCTCATTTATTGTTGAGAAAATTAGTTAATCTTTATTTCTTTATTTCAAACGAGATTACTTTGGTTATTCAAAGTCTGTAATGTTTTTTATTCAGCTACTAATAACTGTTGTTTGATCTTCGTTCTCCATTATCATTGTACTATCTTACATTATTGTACCAAACTCTAAGTTGTCTAGCGATTCTTTACCGACTCAACTAATCCTTAGTTGATGAATGTTCTAAACTCTAAATTACCTTTGAAGTCAACTCAAACCAAACTTCCTTTGGTTTGCTTGTGTACTCACACAATTTTGAAAGCATGTTGTCGAGGATAACGTTTGTTCAATTTAGAAACTGTTAATACTCTAGCTTTTATTGATTCATCGATATACCTTGTTCGTGAAGATATTATATTCAAATTCTTGAATAATATTTGGTCTCTATCTGATTCAACCAGTACTTGGTTGATAAACATTCTAAAGATCTAGAATTCCTTGGAAGCTAATTTCCAACCAAACTTCATTTGGTTCGAAACTTGATAATCTAAGCTGAGATGAACAACCCTATTATTAGGGGATTATTTTTGAAATACGCAATAGCGTTAAAATGTTTGTGCAATACATAGTACAAAGGGCTGATCACCTGGAGTACGGAATGATGGTCCATATAGTCGTTTAGACTGTTAAAGGTTACAGTAGAAACACCTGTTAACCTAGGACGAAGATGATGATTATAGTCTTTTAGATTGTTAAAGGTTAAAGTAGAAATACTTGAAACCTAGAGTATAGTTCGTGGTCTGGTGACCCTCAGTGTATTCTTTGATGTTGATATCTATTATTAAATTACTGTTCATTATTCCTTTGAACTCATAGTTGTTGAATTAAATTTTATTGTTCCGGTAAGAATACTTTACCATTGAAAACTCAGTGAATTATCATTTATAAACCGTTATTGTATATTATCCTTCCTGTGGGCAATTGTTTGCTCACTCTTGCACAAAATAATGCAGATGAAGTTACGAAGTTTGAAGAGTTTTCTACAAGCAAGGGCAATGACAAAGTGATTAATTAGACGACAACGTTTAAGTTATCTTTTATTTATGAAGCTTATGTACTAGATTTAATTATGATCATGTTTTAATTTCCGCTGATGATTGTATTAAAGTTTAGATGACCTGGGATTTATCTTGAGATTATGTAACCCTTGATGGGAGATTTATTATTTAAGCTTTTGAGTTTAATTATATCCTTTGTTTATGGGTAGTTAGTTATGATTTAATTGGACAGTGAACACCAAATCTGTGGAATTGAAGTACCCGGATTTGGGGGTGTCACACACGATCTAGCCAAAATTCGCACTTAGAGAATTTCGCGTACAACTTTTCCTTAGTGTTTCCAATGTCAAACATAAGTGTTCCACGTGTTCTTCTTGAGTTTTGCAATACACCAGAATGTCGTCGATGAATACCACTACAAATTTGTCTAAGAATGGTTTAAACATCCTATTCATCAAATCCATGAATGCAGTAGGTGCATTGGTTAAACCAAAAGACATCACCAGAAACTCGTAATATCCATACCAAGTTCTGAATTTCTAGGTATATCCACATTCCTCACTTTCAACTGGTGATACCCACTTCTCAAATCTATTTTCGAGAAGTATTTAGCACCCTTCAACTGATCAAACAAGTCATCTATTCTTGGTAATGGATATTTGTTTTTAATAGTGACTTTGTTTAATTCTCTATAATCAATGCAAAGACGTATTGGCCCATCCTTCTTCTTCACGAATAACACCGGTGTTCCCCACGGTGATACGCTTGGTTGAATATACTTCTTATCTAGCAACACTTGCAACTGTACCATCAGTTCCTTCATTTCTACTGGAGCCATTCTGTACGGGGTCTTAGATATCGATGCTGTCTCTGTCAGGCGGAAGTCCTGGTAAATCCTTTGGAAACACATCCTCAAATTCTCTCACCACTGGTATCTCTTCCAGTTTCACATTCTTCTTCTGAGTATCGACTATGTAAGCTAAATAGCCCACACAGCCTTGACTCAACAATTTCTTGGCTTGCATAATTGTCAGACATTTCATTTGTCTAGGCGACTTGCTACCATAAAATACTACCTTTGACGGGGTCATAAGGTTTACACACTTCTTTTGGCAATCAATTACCGCTCCATATTTGAACAGCCAATCTATTCCCAAAATAACATCAAACTCTCCAAGTCTAATCAGAATCAAATCTACCATCAAGATATTCTCCTTAATGTTCACCCTACAATTCTTGTATACGAATATAACAGGGATTACAAGAACTGCCTATATGTTCAAAGGGAAATTCAGTTCTTCTCTAGGAAATTCTAACCTCTTAGCAAATTCACTAGAGATAAACGAGCAAGTAGCACCCGAATCAAATAATTCATAGGCATTTATATCATTGATTGGGATAATACCTGACACCACATCTTTTGATTGTACAGCATCTTGCACAGTCATGTTGAAGGTTCTAGCTGTGGGTTTGTTTGATGTTGTAGGTCCACCAATGGCCCACGTACCTCCATTGTTTCTGGTTGTCTCTCCAGCCTTCTTCTTAGGGCATTCACGAGCAAAGTGATCCTTGGATCCGCACGTGAAGCACACGTTCTTCTTAGGTTGAGTGCAATTTGGGGTGATGTGACCCTCCTGGCCACAATTGAAGCATACTCGTTTCCCCATCAAGCACGCACCCTTGTGAAACTTCCCGCACATAGCACATGCTTCAAACTTCTTATTTTGCTGGTTACCCTGCTGATTTCCAGCACCCACTTTTTCATTCCACTTCCTCTTTAAGTTGTTGTTGTTGTTGTTGTTGTTGTTTCCACCACTACCACCTCCATTCTTATTCTCCACCCCATTCTTCTTCTTCTTCGGTTCCTGATTGAACTTTGTCACTGCCTCGCCCCCACCTTTAGCGAGTATTACTTTCTCTATCACTGCTGTGAAAGTCTTCAATTGGAATAGGAAACCCCTCTTCAGTACAACCAGGCTTCAAATGTGCTCAAATCTCTTCGCCATGCGTTATGTACATGCTACCTTGATAAGGCGCAAACCTCGCCAACTCGTTGAATTTATCGGCATACTCAGATATCGTCATCGTTCCCTGCTTCAATTCCAGAAATTGCACTTCCAGCTGACCCTTTGAACTCTCAGTAAAATAGGTCTCGAAGAATATCTCCTTAAACCTATCTCAGGTAATCATCCCTGGTCCTTCTTGAGTTTTATTGGCCTGCCACCAATAACTAGCCTCTGCTTTCAACATGAATGTTACAAAAGCATTCTTCTGATCATCCCCTACCCTAGCAACATTGAACACCTTTTCTATCTCTATAATCCAACTGTGTGCCTCGACTGGATTCACGGATCCACGAAATTCAGGTGGTCCAACCGCCTTGAACTCCTTAAACATTGTTCCTTGGTTCTGTGGTTGATTTTGCAACGCTCTTGTCAGTAACGTCACTAATTATTGAACGGGGTTAGCATCAACATCGTCGTTATTGTTGGTTCCTTCTGTGGTTCTCTGTCATGGTGGTTGACGTCTGGGAGGCATTTTCTATTAAAAATACACTCATTAGGTTATTATTCAACTCTTTTAAGTAATTTCTACTTAACTTGTCTCCACAAAAGAAATAGTCACATAATCACGTAACACTTTGAATAAAATAACAACTTTTATTTATTCATAACCTCTTTGAAAATATAAAACAATAGCATCACTGCTATTTACATTACTTTCCTAAACTACAAAAGTTTCAGGACAACATCATCGTCATATCCCATAGGTTACATAACACTTGGGATTTACAATTTATTTAACATTTATTAATCGCATAACAACTATGATGTTCTACTAAGATACTTCTTAGCCTTACTACGCTCTTCCTCCATAATTCGGAACATTGGTCTGCGATTTAATATGTACGATGGCTGTGTCTTAAACTGAATCGGATAACCCATGACCCGATCTTGAGTTCGATTAACCACGGTGTTGAATACTCTATTCATCTCTTCCATTTTCATTCTCTTTGCTCGTAAGTCTTTCATCGCTATCCCTACTCGTTGAAACATCTCCTCATATGCATCTTCTACTCTTGCCCTCTTAGTAGCTTCTTCCTTCACTTGTTCTTCATTCACCTCTACCTCCTCGATCGCTTGTTTTTCTCTCCTTCATGCGTTTCTAGCTTCTCCTCGACATTAGTCGATTGCTCTTCACGATCCTCGGATCTCGCCGCCTTTTCTTTGTCATTGCGATCATTGTTCACTACTATCTCCTATAATTCCTCGATTGTATCCTGAAGTTCCACGTTACAGTCATAGACTTCATCCTACATTCGAGCAGCTATCGAGGTTAGTGGAGTCTCCTCGTCCTCGTCATCCTCATCATCTTGTGGCAACTCAACGGGATCCTCCTCATCCATCTCCACATCATCATCTTCATCTTCAACCACTGTGACCAACGGGGCTGACTCCCGTGGCAGTAGTTGTTCCCAAATAACCTGAATGTCGCGAGGCTCCTCCTCTATAGGCATCTGAGGTCCTCCCTCCCTAGCCTAACTGGATTCTCTGACATTAGTCATCCTGACAACAAAATTTTAAGTTTTAATTATTAATCATTACTACTCGACACTCACGAGCACATAAGCTATAAACACATAAGCACATAAGTGTTTTAATACTTCTTCCTTAAAACTCGATAAGAGTTCATCACCACTATATTTTCAAAGGTTACTTCCTAAGGCTTTTCTCCACCTAAGGTTCATAACCTAAAGCTTTGATACCAACTTGTGACACCCCCAAATCCCGGTACTTCATTATCTCAAGATTTGGTGTTCACGTAATCAAAATATTCATATCTAACTACCCAATCATAATATAATTGAATAATAAAACCTGCCCATACAGGATTACTTTAATAAAAATATTATCTCCCAAGTTCTCTAACCTTTAATTACAATCAATCAAATGCGGAATTTAAAGTTTATTACATCACATCATCAAATAAAAGTCTATCATCATAACGATAAAGCAAAATTACAAGTCTTCATCACTTGTACATTTTTCCCTTTCCTTTGCTAGTTGTAGGTTTATCTACCTTCTCAACCATAGCTGCAATAAGTGTATAAATATGCAAGAGTGAGCAAAAAAAGGTCACTTAAAATAAGAATAAATAACTTTACAACATTTGCCAAATAATAGGCTCAATAGAACTGAATGATATGTTCTATTAACATTACAACATTTGCCAAATCATAGGCTCAATAGAACTGAATGATATGTACTATTAACATTCTTAAATATACTACTGAGGGTCTAATGACCACGAACCATGTCCACAATTATAAGTAATCTTTCAACTTTAACTTTAACAATCATATGACTATAAGGACTCCACGTACTTTGGGGGATCAATCCTTCGTACAATGTATTGTGCACAACCATTTCAATGCTAAGCGTAAACCCCTAAACATAGGGTTGTTCATCTTAGTATTTATAGTACAAGTCCGCACCAAAGAAAGTTTTGTTTGAATAAGCTTTCAAGGTTAATTGAAGTTTAAAGATCATTTGTAATAACCGTAAAATTTAAGTCACTATATATGTATGTACATTATGGATTTTTTTTTTTTTTATCTTGTGTTACATAAGGATTTAATATGTGACAACACATGTGAAGTGGTGCATGGCTCAATTAACATATATATTATAGTTATGGATACATACATTTATAGATTTCATTAAAAATGAAAGCCTTGTGACCTAATTATATATTAGGTAAGACTATTAAATAACCTAAGGGTTATGGTAATACGAAAAAGTTAGTATTTTATATGTATACTAACTTAAGTGGGGAAACTTTGTATTTTAAGTGACTAATAATTCTAAACCTAATTTTTGTAAATCTAATTAGGTTATGAGATAAAATCATATGTGTAAGTAATTAAACTTCATATGATTAGAAATGAAAGCCCTAAATTATCAAATTGGGTAACATTATTGAAATTGCTAGACTATGTTTATTATCTATCCCAAATCAATTAAAAGAAAAGCCCAAAGGAAATAAAATACAATCCAATACTTAGCCCACTTGATTAGGGGTATTCTAGACATTTGATTAATCAAAATTGGGCATTTAAAATAAAAGCTAAATGGAGGATATTATGAGGATCCTAAGTGGAATAATTAAGCTAACTTGTCCATTAGTAGACATTATTAAACACAAGGACAATGTTGTCAAGCTTCCATTGGTTGCCACTCCATTATGCACATTTAATCATGTTTAACCTAATGGAAGTAATAATAAAAGTTTTTTTTTTAATGGGCAACAAAATAATTGTGGGAGGATTATTAGTGAATCACCCACTTCATTTTGTTTTCATTCTTCCAACATCTCATTCTCTCTTCATCTTTTTCTTCTATCTTTTGCTCCCAAGCTAGCTAACTTCAAAGAGAGAAAAGAGTGAGAGGATTCGCCATAGGAAGAAAAAAATATAGGAGTGCTAGTTGTTTATGCCCCTAAGTTTATTAGTTACTTTGGAAAATCAAGAAGGGTAGCAACTAAGTCAAGGTATAATGTACCTTCATCTTCTTCTTTACTTTGTTTTGCTAGCTTGAGTTTTGATGGGGTTGTGTACAACTACTCAAGATATACTAGTTCTACATATCATCATGCATGAAATTAAGTATCTTGAGTGTTAGATCAAATACTTAGAGGAAGAAAATGAGCATATGTTCTCCAAGGGTGAAAACTCTTGTTTTTCTTCCACTAAATCTTGTGTAACTCAAGTTGTACAACTTGGAATTGTGATCTGTCAAGGGGGTGCTAGATACATGAGTTACCTAGTAAACCCAAGTGATAGGACACAAATCTAGCATGTTTTGGAACCTTTAAGATTATTTTTCCCAAAACAGTCCACTTTATATGCTAAAGCTTTGAAACTCTAAATCAGCTACTGACTTGTTTTTCATGAGGCTGTTTCGGTCAGTTCCTTATCTTGTAAAAATTTGGAAAAATACTACAGAGGTACCTTATGAAGTTATCTACGCGTAGGAAAAAGAACGGACACGTTTCGAGTTATATATTGTGCGTAATGACTATTTCCGTAAAGGACTCCATAAATATTATCCAACGAATATCTCACTGTGTATACACGGAAAAATTCCAAAATGTTTACAGTAGCTTCATATATGTTAAGAGAGCATACCCTGAAAATTTTAGATTTTTCTGAGTAAAACTCAATTTATGAAAAATAGAGCAAGATCCGAGTGTTTTGGACACTTTAAAAATAGTAAATCATTTTCTAAAATTCTAGAAAAATTAGAGGATCATTGTTGGTTCATATTCTGTTAAAATCCAGAAGCTGAGAATTTTTGGAATCAGTTTGCTATTTTTCCTAAAAATGATTAGGTTGTGAATAAATGGAAATAAATAGTTAAATAATGTCTTTAATGAGAAAAATATGATTTTTATACTTGAATGCTCATAATATATTATATCATGACTATCTTAGGGCATTTTGGTAATTTATAATAATAAATATTATTTATGACCTTTTATGGATATTAAATAAGAGGTTAATAAAGGATGAACAATTAGAATAAATTGTTTATTAATTTAATAAATCATTGAATATTGTTATAATATTAATAATATTATAATATGATGTTGTTATGTAAATAAAATTATTAGATTAGAGTATTATTATTAAATAATAATATTCGAGATTAAATAAAATATTATTAAATGATTAATAATATTAGTAAAGGGATAAAATATTATTAAATGATTAATAATATTAGTAAGTGAATAAAATGTTAGTAATGATTTAAAGTATTATTAGTGAACCAATAATACTAGAAGGTGAATTAATATTATCTAAGTTAATAATATTATGTGAATTAAAGGTAGTCGTTAATTAATAATAACACTATCTAGGCATGATAATGTTTATAAGAACTTATCAGAATGTATAATATCTATGTGGTTACATTATCCGATGTTATGCATCGACTAATTGAAAGACTAATTATAGGTCTCTCAAAGGAAGATAATTTAACCGCATAGTGGATAGAAATTAATTTCGTAGTCAGTAACTCTACGATCGAGGCAAGTTTCCTAACTCAACTTGAGTTATTATTTTTTCAAAGCATGTTAGTGAATAATTATTGATGATTATTCACGCCTTTATTGATTATTGAAATTCTCACTTTATGCAATCGAATTCGCTCTCTACTACCATTGAATCGTGAATTAAATTAAAGTTCTTCATTTATGAACTGTTTATGGGATAGATCTATGCTAATTGTATCAGCTAGATCAAGCATGTCTAAATTTGTTAAATCAAATGGGTTTTAAATAATTGTTCTTATTAATTGATATGGTACGAACTCTTGACTGAGAAATGGACAAATTTGATTAAGGCATGATATCAATGTCGGATTGTTAAGTGTTTATGCATAAATCACGGGGTATGAAAGGTCGATCCCTTGAATACCAAAACTTATTAAAAGGTCCATTTAAATCATCGAGCACCTCGGCAAATGTTCATGGTTATTCAAAACCACTTTCTACCATGTTATTCAATTATCGAATATTCAATTGTTGATTATTAATTCATGTTCCTTCACAATCTTATATTATTGTTGAACATTGAAGGAAATATTTCTTTCTAAGTCATGATATATATCCTTTGTCTTTATAAACTTGTGAAGCAAATTAGTTGCTTACTCTTGTTATATCATGACCTCTATTTTCAAATTTAAGCCCAAGGATCTAACGTGAAGGACAAGGGCAAGGGCAAGATCCGTGAGTAATTTTAGAATGAATGTTAAATTAGTTATTATCTAATGGAATTTCTTAAGTAAACTATTTGTATTATAAATGGTGTATTTAAAGTTAAGGTTATGGAGACCTTGGGACCATATTATGAGACCTTATTATAATGAACAATGTATGTTTATTATTTCAAAATAGTTATAGAATGCTTATGATGATGATAGGATCGTGAGCACTGAATCTGAGGTTAGAGAACCTGGATTTGGGGGCGTCACATCATCAACTAGGGAACTAGTTGAATCGACAATGCTTGATAACACAATAGTTGTTTAATAACAACATAATTTAATATTTGCTTGAACAGTAAAATAAGCTAAGGTTCGAGTCTTATAACATTAGAAATGAAATTCCTGAACATACATTTAACTGATAGCAAGCTGGAAACTAAAAACTTGCCCAACAAGGTATTAATTCATGCAAAGAATTAAAATAGTTCAATAATAGAGACGAGAGTTTAAAAACTACGTTCATCATACAATAATAGAACTTAAGAAACATGCTTAACTATAAACAAGTTAGAATGAATTAATCAATAAGAATTTTCAACAACATTAGAGTAAGAGTTTGCTCGAATGAATTTTAGGAACAATTGACTTATTCAATAATAGTTAAGATAAAAAGCTTGCTCAACCAAAAGAATGAAGTTACACAATATAATAATAGAACTAACTCAACGAAAGTGTAGAGTTAGAAAACTTGCATCGAGCGTAAGCTAAAATATTAAAACTCACGTTCACCTATACACAGTATTAAAACCACAACATCTATTAAACTTACTAATATTCACTTTTCAATATAAAACGCATTACTAGCTAAACTTGTTATTTTAGCACAAGTCTTATGCTACCATTTATATTTCAGAATTCCCAAGTGTTAATCATCACAACACTTAACTTATGTTCATTGTATAAACTAAGTTATCACATAACACGTTCTCGATTTACTAATCATTTTTGCAACTTTGAACTTACTAACCACAATTCACTATGTTATGTTAACCTTATCATTACCCATTTAACATGCCAACATAATTTCAGACCATGTTATGATGCTTTCCCAAATCTGCAGAAATATCATAAGCTAGAATCTCAAACTGTAGGTATTATAAGCAATTGCTACCATACAAAGGCTTGGGACCTGGCAATAAGGCATTTTCCATTTTCCGCTTTGATATCGCAAGCAATTGCAAGGCCAAAGTGTTCAGACAGACGCAGAGAAGGCTAATGAACAGTAACCGACTTTAGCCCAACAAACACAAATTTCACCCAATGTATAAAGAATATTAACACGTAAAATAAATATACAACTATCATAAACATGATTGCTCACATTTACAACCAATTAGAACAATTTAACACCAACTAAAACTATTTTAATTTCTCAAAATTCATATTTTCATACAAAAACTCAATTTTTGATATTCATTCTAAAAATCATCAATGTGAATTCAATACTTGACCAAATCATCTCATTCAAATTACGTTATACTCGTATCTCAATGAACTAACATATACAAGCTTCAATTTATACTCTCACATACAAATTGGCCATTATAATTGATACTTTCATAGCTACACATGAAAACATATATATAATGACAAAAATTTTCTTCCTACTGTCAAATGAATTTAGCATGCGATTTCCTTGATTGAACACACTCTCTAGCATCATAAACATGTATAATCACAATTACCAACTATATAGCAATAATTCGAAGAGATAAAATTTACAGAACATGCAATTTTTGCCGTGAAACCCATATATGCATATATAATATCAAATTTGTGAACATACCTTCAAGTTAGCTTGCACAATCTTGCAATTGCAGACAATTTCTCAGATTTCACTCTCAAACTCTCTCAATTCTCTCTATAATTCTCTGTAACCCTCCTTCTCAGACTCTTCTTAGCTTAAGCCAATTACCAAGTCACGTAGTCTAGCTAACACTTAAGCGCAAAGAAAAAACTGATAAACTTAATACTATTACTAATGGCAATATCAGTTACTAACGTATATAATATAAATATATTATGTTTATTATTTTAATTTATTTTATTTATACTATAATTCAAAATTAAAAGAATTTCAAAAGTCATGGGGCCTTGTTTGGCAAATCATTTAAATTTAAAGAATTAATATATTAAGCCTTGTTTGTTAAAAACTAAATTAAACTACTTTAATTTATTTTAATAACTCCTTATAATATAGTTATTTGTCACACTTTATTTAGTCAAGCTTTCATATTTAATTTAGTTAATTCACATAATAATTAATTAAATTAATCATTTAATCACATAACTCAATAAAAATAATTAACCATTAAATTGAAATATCAATATAATAATAATTTCCTTAATTAATCAATTATTTATTTAACAAATAATTAACTAAACAAATTTAAATCAATTAAACAAATATTTATTCAACGATAAACACATCCATTAAATATTTATATAATTTAATAAATATTTAATATTACAATTAAAATTCTGGAATGCTACAGAGGTTGCGAAATGTGTAAGTAGATGTCTAACTTGTCAGAGAGTCAAGGCAGAGCACTAACGACCAAGCGGGTTATTACAACCATTAGAGATTTCAGAATGGAAATGGGAGCACATCACAATGGATTTTGTGGTGGGACTTCCTAAGAACGCAAAAAGGGCACGACGCCATATGGGTGATCAGAGATCGCCTTACTAAGTCACCACTTTTTACCGATTAAGATTAAGTATAGTTTGGACCAAATAGCCAAATTATATGTCAAGGAAATTATCTCGAGGCATGGGGTGCCGGTATCTATTGTATCAGATAGAGATCAGCGATTCACGTCAAACTTCTGGAAGAGTCTTCAAGAAAGAATGGGGACACAACTACGAATGAGTACCGCGTATCATCTGCAGACCGATGGGCAAAGCAAAAGAACAATTCAAACACTTGAAGACATGCTCCGAGCATGTGTGATGGACTTCAAGGGTAGTTGGGAGGATCACCTTCCATTAGTAGAGTTCGCGTATAACAATAGTTATCACGCCAGTATTGGAATGCCACCGTACGAAGCACTGTATGGGAGGAAATGTAGAATGCCCTTATGTTGGGACGAAGATGGAGAGCGTCGACTGTTGGGACCCAAGTTGGTACAACAGACGATAGAGATCATCAAGGTGATAAGAGCCCGACTAGTAGCAGCTCAAGATCGCCAGAAGAAGTATGCGGACTTACATCGCAAGAAGAAAGATTTTGAATTAGGAAGCTATGCATTTCTGAAAGTATCTCCCTAGAAAGGGAAGATTCATTTTAGGAAGAAGGGCAAGTTGAGCCCTAGGTTCATAGGACCGTTCGATATTTTGAGGCGAGTCGGTGAAGTGGCGTACGAGGTAGTGTTACCTCCTAAACTTGAGCACATTCACAACGTGTTTCATGTGTCAGTATTGCGGCAATATAAACCAGACTACAAGCACGTTATCTCCTATGAACCAATCCAAGTCGAGAAAGACTTATCGTACGAGGAAGTTCCTGTCAAGATACTAGATAGGAAGAAACAGAAGCTGAGGAATAAAATCATCCATTCCGTTAAGATTCTCTGGAGGAATCACGCAATCGAAGAAGCTACGTGGGAGCTAGAAGAGAATATGAGAGCGAATTATCCATTTTTATTTGAGTAACTTTATTTTTACAATTCCGGGGACGGAATTTTTATAAGGGGGGAGGGTTGTAATGACCATGAATTTTAACTCCTTATTTAATTAAATATGTGATTTAATTATAATGAGTTAGTTTTGTGAGTCTATTTAAAACCTTATGTGGTTATGTGAATTTATGAAATCATTAAAGGGAGTCACTAATAGTTTGTTTAAATTAGTGGACTAACCCTAAGGTTTAATATCAAAGAATTGATAGGATTATTAATAATTAAATATTCAATTTATTTGAATATAGTAGCAAGAGTTGAACATATTGATTAATTACAATTATGGGAAATTAATTGATAATGTGTTAATTAATAATTATTATGAATAAATAATAATTAATGAGTATGAGATTAATAAATATAATATGATTTTATTTACTTGATTAATTGTGCAAGCAATACACAATTGTATTTGTGGTAATAGAAAATGTACATGAATTATATGTATGTGCACTACTTGATACCTTGTAATTAGGAAATACATTGTATGCTCTTTAAATCATTATAACATATGTTATATGAAATGAATTGTGTATATATATTTTATAACCAAAGTTTATATTATGTGTATATATGGTATAAGTCAATTGTAGCATTTCATTTCTTTTGCAAATTGCTGAGTTTTGCTCCTTGTCCCAAATTTAGTGGCACAAAGGTACATGAATAATAACGTGAAGCCAATTTACGTATTTTCCAAAAGCTAGCTATCCTACTCTATATTCATCTCAAATTCAACCAACCTAGATTAATTAGTGGATGGGGAGTGGGATTCATGAGTGGAATCACCAACTCTCACCAAACTCTATTAATCCAATGAATTCTTCATCCATCCTTTGGTTTAAATTCTTGAATAATGGCTTAGCAAGTTCAATAAAATTTCTATAAATAAAACACTTCTCTTCTCATTCCTTGTTGCTGAGATTGTGAATTAGAGTGTGTTAGTTGCTGAGCTATTAGGAAGAATTATCAGAGAAGAGAGGGAAATCAATTTTTTTAAGAGGTATGAAAACCCTAACTTGTGTTCTTAGTTGGGTTTGTCAAATTCCTAGGAATTACTTGAATTATTTGTTAATCAATGTGAATTAACATGCCATGATATGTTTATGAAGTATGTTTACATGTTTGAACTCTTAAATGATGGATTGGAGCATGTTTGAATCAAGTAAAATTGGAGGTGGTTAGTACTTTGCGTAATGTAGCAACTATCGCTTCGGGTCCCGACATAAGCGCAAATTGCTACCAGCCTACACCACTTCGATAATTTTTTGTTCGGGCTTACTCATGATAACTTGTTAGTACATGGTAAAACAAGCTTGTAAACTGTTTTAAAATGCACATGTAAGCACATGCATATAGGATGAACAAGTATAGCAATGATTGACACAATACTTGTTGTCTTGAAATGAAATTGTAGTTTTAAAAGTGAACTTTGTCACGAACAAATCATGTGAGCATTCTGACCTTATGAACATGATAATATGGCTTATATTGAAATGAAATGCAAGACTAAAGTGATTGAACACACTAGCATACATGATTGAAAGATTAGACTAGTTCAAAGATAAGAAACTTAAGACCTTTCAAAGTGAACCTTACCAAGACTTTTATCTTGTAAGTTCTGACCATTTGAGCATGCATATGTGACTTTAATATATGTTGTAAATGCATGAGAGTTATATACTAATATGCCTTGTATATGCTTAGTTGACTTAGTGCAAAATTCAAAGAAAATTAGAATGAGAAAGCTAATGTCATCACGAAATGAGTAAAGTACGTTATGACCATGCAAGCATGTATATTAGGACTCATTATGCCTATAGATATATTGGCATGAATGTCGTTTAGTTAATGTTTGGTTTTCACTTATTCACACATAGTCATGAAAAGGAAATTTCTATAATATGAACTATGTGAGTAAAGTATACATGTGTTGTCTATATACAAGCATGACTACTGAGTATTGTATAACCAAGTTACAAAGCATGATGATACATGACCTTTTTATGTGTTAATGACATATAAATTATAAGTTAAACTTGTGGTAGTGAATTCAAGTATGGACATGTGTTATATGTGAAACTCTAGCATGCATGTATGTTAAAATATATGAGTAATTAGTGCGCTAGAGTTGGATCAAGTCGAGAGTAAAGCTCAAACTCCTGGTCTGCCAGGGGACAACAAGTGAATTGCGCTTTCCCTAAGCTTTCTAGACTAGCGCAATTGCACCATCCTGCAGTCATGAATACATTCTATGTTTGATCGGGAGTTTCATGACATACTTACATGATTTCTTTACCTTGCAATATTTGACTATTATGCCATATAATGTGTTGAGAAGCATGCTATGTGATGGCTTGATTCTTTAAGTGTGGACTCATCTTAGTTTGCACGTACTAATTGGAAAGACCGACTTGTTAATGTTAGGTCGTTTCAACGTAAGTTAATTAAAGCTAGAAATAAATTTTAGCTGAGCAAACAGGCAAGTTCCCTAAACTTACTCCAATTATTATTGAGCATGTTTCCTTGAACTTCACTCTTTGGTTGTGCAAGTTCCTTAAATTCTTACTCTTTTACTTGAGCAAGTATCCAAACATTATTTTATTGCATTACAAGTTTCCTAACTTACATAACTTTGAATTTTGTGAAAGTTTCCTATCCTTCTCATATTGTATTTGAGCAGGTTGTTGTTGAATTGAAAGTTATTCACTTAAGCTTAAACTTTATTACCAAGCATGCTATTAAGTGGTTTAATTACCTTACAATTATTCCACATCGATATTATTGATATTCGCACTTAGTGCACTTGAGTTCGTACAGTCTTGGACTTGTACTTCATTTAAAGTTCTATAATTCTTGAACTGTGTCAGATAGAGTCTGAACCTTTGTTCGGTCAGACAAATATATGAAGTTTTATAAAAGCTATCCAAACCAATTGTTGGTAAGGATTCTTAGACTGAAAGAACACCCCTTCTATAATAGGGGAGTACCCCAGGTATCTAATATAAGATACAAAGAAAAGATTTAAATGTTATGCATATACATGGTGTACGTGAGGCTGATCCCCTCAAGTACTTATTCGGTAGCCAGTAACCACAGGGTCAATTAGCTATTCATTCCATTGGAGTGTTATAGTTCAAAGTCTACTTGACTAGCAGTTATTCTAAAAGCAATCATTATCTTTGCTTCTGATATTCATATTGTTGAATCCTTCAGATATTCATATTGTTGAATTCTTTGTCAGATATTTTCCATTCATCATGATATATCCTTATTGTTGTATTTAAACTTGTTGAGCAAACTTGTTGCTCATCCTTGCTATATCATGAATTATATTGCAGCTAAGCCCGAGACCTCAGGAAAGGACAAGGGTAAAGGAAAGATGTAGGATAGTCTCCAGGAGCAGACTTTACTATATGCCTTGTTTAAATTACTGTTATGTAATGTGAACCCTAATTATTATTTTAGGGTATGTTTGTAAGATTGTATTAAGGTTATCGAATCTTGGGACTAGTAACACCTTTTGAATGAACGACATACGTTTATTATTTTCCGTATTTTAGTTATCGTATATTGTTTAGAGGTGGATGGTTATATTTTATCGTGATGACCAAACCGGGGTCAGAGGACCCGAAATCGGGGGCGTCACAGGTTGGTATCAAAGCCTAGGTTATAAACGTCAGGAATGCGAAACCTAGGTTATAACCTTAGTAAGAAAACTCAAGAAGTGTATGTAAGTGATGGGATAAGGAAATCCATCGAGTTTTATTGTGATATACAAGTGGCTTATTTAAATCAAAAATGATTGATAGACGTCTTAAACTTCTTAATGCTAACATGGATAGCATATCACATAAAGCCTAATTGTTTCTTCCTTTCCTCAGATCATGCCGCCTATGATACTTCAGCGGAAATAGAGGGAGGAAGGATCCGTTAACAATGGTGGAGGGGAAAATGTTGATCCACTGCAAAACTTCGTTAACCTATTAACTGAGGCAATGCAAAATAGACCCCCGCCAGCAGCAGGGCAGCCATGAAAACACTTTGCTAGCTTTAAGGACTTTAAATTGGTAGGACCACCAGAGTTCCGAGGAACCTTGGACCCAATTGAAGCCCAGTCATGGATAGAAGAAATAGAGAAGGTGTTTGAGGTCGCACGAGTGGCCGAAGCACAGAAGACGAGTTTTGCCACTTTCATGATGAAGGGCGAAGCTAATTATTGGTGGAAGGCCAATAAGGGACGAGAAGACGAAGGAGTTATTCCTTGGGATAGATTTAAGGAGCTATTCCTTGAGAATTACTTCTCAAAGAATACATAACATGATATAGAAGTTAAGTTTCTGGAACTAAAGCAAGGTAGTATGTCTGTTGCAGAGTACGCGAAAAGATTTAACAAGTTAGCTCGATTCACTTCACATCAGGTTGACACGGAGGCCAGAAAGTCAAGGAGGTTCGAATTAGGACTGAAACCATGGGTGCAGAAAGTAGTGGCCGTATTGAAGATTAAGACTTAATCTGATCTTTTGGAAAGGGCTATCATTGCTGAAGGAGGCAATGAAGCCATCGCTTGATTCAAACAAGAGAAGAAGACCGGTCAGGATGGATAGAAAGGGGGAAGTAGCGGAGGAAGCAACCGCAACAAACGTAAATGGACGGAGAGCCAATCCTCAGGAGGTAGTAAGTCCGGGGGGGAGGCCAAGAAAAGTATGAAGTGCAACAACTGTGGGAGGAACCACTCGGGGGAATGCATGAAGGGAAAGAGTGTTTGTTATCATTGCGGACAACCAGGGCACATGGCTCCTCAGTGTCTAAATAAGCAGAAGGGAGGGTGTTTCTCGTGTGGAGCCACAGACCATCAAATCAAGGATCGCCTCAAGAAAAAGGGCGATGCAACCTAATGGCAACCACACAACACCAACAACAACAACGGCAAACATTGAGGGCCACCAATCAAGTTAATGCACCAATGACACCAACGTTTAACATGACAGTACAGGATGCGGTGGAATCTAAGGACGTGGTGTTAAGTATCATTCCGATCAATGATATAGATGCATATGTTTTATTTGATTCGGGTGCTACCTGCTCTTTTGTTTCCAAAGAATTTGTTAAACAGTTAGACTTACCCCATGAGAGATTAGAACACCCTATGAACGTAGAAGTCGCGAACAAGGAAATTATTCCCGTAGAATACATTCATAGGAATTGTTATGCCAAATTACAAGGATTTAAGCTCAAAGTGGATTTGATACTGATTCGTTTGGGAGAGTTCGATGTAATTCTTGGAATGGATTGGTTATCGGTTCATGGAGCATTTATAGACTGTAAGAAGAAGTGTGTACACCATAAGACTCCGAATAAGTTGAAGGTGGTATTTTATGGTAGTAAATCGCCGAGACAATCTCAATTTCTGTCGATAGTGCAAGCGCAGAGATTGCTTAGGAAGGGTTGTATAGGTTATTTGGCTCATGTGGTTGATACTCGACGAGTCGAGGGTGAACTGAGTCAGATACCTATTGTAAGGGAGTTCGTTGATGTCTTCCCAGACGAGATTCTGGGATTTCCACCGGATAGAGAGATTGAGTTTGTCATTGATTTGGCACCAGGGACATCACCGGTATACAAAGCGCCGTATCGTATGACACCAGTAGAAATGAAAGAACTGATGGCTCAATTACAAGAGTTGTTAGATAAGGGATATATTCGACCGAGCGTATCACCGTGGGGAGCACCAGTCTTATTCGTGAAGAAGAAAGATGGGTCACTAAGACTTTGTATCAACTACCGAGAGTTGAAAAAGGTCGCCATTAAGAATAAGTACCCCAGGATAGACGATTTGTTTGATCAGTTAAAGGGGCAAAGGAATTTTCAAAGATTGACTTGAGAACCGGTTATCACCAACTAAAAGTGAGGCCGGAAGACATTCCAAAGACGGCATTCAGAACTCGATATAGACACTTTGAGTTTTTGGTAATGTCATTTTGATTGACAAATGCGCCAGAAACATTTATGGATTTGATGAACAGAGTGTTCAAACATTATTTGATAAGTTTGTTTTCGTATTCATAGATGACATCCTAGTGTATTCAGAGACGGAGGAAGAATACGTCGAGTTTCGAATAGTATTGGAAACATTAAGGAGGGAGAAGTTGTATGCAAAATTCTCCAAATGTGAGTTTTGGTTGCAGAGAGTGCAATTTTTAGGGCACGTTATCGACAAAAATGGTGTTTCAGTGGATCCAGCGAAGGTATAAGCGGTTATCAATTGGGAGCAGCCGAAGACACTGACAGAAATCTGGAGTTTCTTAGGATTGGCGGGATACTATCGAAGATTTATTCAAGATTTTTTGAGATTAGCATCGCCGTTGACCAATCTTACCAGAAAGACAGTTAAGTTTGTTTGGACGAAGAAGTGCGAGAAAAGTTTCCTAGAATTGAAGAAGAGGCTTAGTCAAGCATCGGCGTTGGCTTTATCGGACAACACGGGAGGGTTTATAGTGTATAGTGATGCGTCACACAAGGGTCTTGGTTTTGTACTGATGCAACACAGCAGGGTCATTGCGTATGCTTCACGTTAGTTGAAAGATTATGAGAAGGGATATCTGACTCATGACCTGGAGTTAGCAGCGGTAGTTTTTGCCTTAAAGATTTGGAGGCATTATTTGTATGGCGAGAAGTGTGAGATATATACGGATCACAAGAGTCTAAAGTATATCTTCACGCAGAGAGAGTTAAACATGAGGCAGCGCCGATGGTTAGAATTAATCAAAGATTATGATTATGAGATTTTTTACCATCCAGGCAAAGCGAATGTAGTGGCAGATGCCTTAAGCATAAAAGGCAGAGAGCAGTTATTGAAGTTGACCATTCAAGAAGAATTGGTGAAAGATTTCGAACGACTAAACTTAGAAATTAGGTATCCGATAGAGACCGACGAGCAATTATTTACAGTGGCAGCGAGCCCGACTTTATTGGATAAGGTTAAAGAGGCACAAGAAAAGGACAAAGATTGCAATAGCATCAAGAAACGATTGACTGAAGGTGATGAATTGAAATTTAAGGTTTATAACATTGGACTGCTAAGATTTGAAGGAAGAATTTGGGTACCGTTAGTACCAGAACTGAGAGAAGAGATTTTGCAAGAAGCGCATAGTACGTGATACTCGATACACCTAGGAAGCACGAAGATGTACCAAGATTTGCGTTACCACTTCTGGTGGCCAAACATGAAGAGAGAGGTTCCAGAATGCGTAAGTAGATGTCTAACTTGTCAGAGAGTCAAGGCAGAGGACCAACGACCAAGCAGGTTATTACAACCATTAGAGATTCCAGAATGGAAATGGGAGAACATCACAATGGATTTTGTGGTGGGACTTCCGGCAACACATAAAGGGCACAACGACATATGGGTGATTGTAGATCGTCTTACTAAGTCAACTGACTTTTTCCCGATTAAGATTAAGTATAGTTTGGACTAGTTAGCCAAATTGTATGTCAAGGAAATAATCTCGAGGCATGGGGTGTCGGTATCTATTGTATCAGATAGGGATCCGCGATTCACGTCAAACTTCTGGAAGAGTCTTCAAGAAAGAATGGGGACACATCTACGAATGAGTACCGCGTATCATCTGCAGACAGATGGGCAAAGCAAAAGAACAATTCAAACACTTGAAGACATGCTCCGAGCTTGTGTGATGGACTTAAAGGGTAGTTGGGAGGATCACCTTCCATTAGTAGAGTTCGCGTATAACAATAGTTATCACGCCAATATTGGAATGCCACCGTACGAAGCACTGTATGGGAGGAAATGTAGAATGCCCTTATGCTGGGATGAAGTTGGAGAGCGTCGACTGTTGGGATCCGAGTTGGTACAACAGACGGTAGAGATCATTAAGGTGATAAGAGCCCAACTAGTAGCAGCTCAAGATCCCCAGAAGAAGTATGCGGACTTACATCGTAAGAAGAAAGATTTTGAATTAGGAAGCTATGCATTTCTGAAAGTATCTCCTTTGAAAGGGAAAACTCATTTTGGGAAGAAGGGCAAGTTGAGCCTTAGGTTCATAGGACCGTTCGAGATTTTGAGGTGAGTCGGTGAAGTGGCGTACGAGGTAGCGTTACCTCCTGAACTTGAGCACATTCACAACGTGTTTCATGTGTCAGTATTGAGGCAATATAAACCAGACTACAAGCACGTTATCTCCTATGAACCAATCCAAGTCGAGAAAGACTTATCGTACGAGGAAGTTCCTGTCCAGATACTAGATAGAAAGGAACAGAAGCTGAGGAATAAAATCATCCATTCCGTTAAGATTCTCTAGAGGAATCACGCAATCGAAGAAGCTACGTGGGAGCTAGAAGAGAAGATGAGAGCGAATTATCCATTTTTATTTGAGTAACCTTATTTTTACAATTCCGGGGAAAGAATTCTTATAAGGGGGGAGGGTTGTAATGACCGTGAATTTTAACTCCTTATTTATTTAAATATGTGATTTAATTATAATGAGTTAGTTTTGTGAGTCTATTTAAAACCTTATGTGGTTATGTGAATTTATGAAATCATTAAAGGGAGTCACTAATAGTTTGTTTAACTTAGTGGACTAACCCTAAGGTTTAATATCAAAGAATTGATAGGATTATTAATAATTAAATATTCAATTTATTTGAATATAGTAGCAAGAGTTGAACATATTGATTAATTACAATTATGGGAAATTAATTGATAATGTGTTAATTAATAATTATTATGAATAAATAATAATTAATGAGTATGAGATTAATAAATATAATATGATTTTATTTACTTGATTAATTGTGCAAGCAATACACAATTGTATTTGTGGTAATAGAAAATGTACATGAATTATATGTATGTGCACTACTTGATACCTTGTAATTAGGAAATACATTGTATGCTCTTTAAATCATTATAACATATGTTATATGAAATGAATTGTGTATACATATTTTATAACCAAAGTTTATATTATGTGTATATATGGTATAAGTCAATTGTAGCATTTCATTTCTTTTGCAAATTGCTGAGTTTTGCTCCTTGTCCCAAATTTAGTGGCACAAAGGTACATGAATAGTAACATGAAGCCAATTTAAGTATTTTTCAAAAGCTAGCTATCCTACTCTATATTCATCTCAAATTCAACTAACCTAGATCAATTAGTGGATGGGGAGTGGGATTCATGAGTGGAATCACCAACTCTCACCAAACTCTATTAATCCAATGAATTCTTCATATGGATGAAGAATTCTTGGTTTAAATTCTTGAATAATGGCTTAGCATAGTCAATAAAATTTCTATAAATAAAACACTTCTCTTCTCATTCCTTGTTACTGAGATTGTGCATTAGAGTGTGTTAGTTGCTGAGCTATTAGGAAGAATTATCAGAGCAGAGAGGGAAATCAATTTCTTCAAGAGGTATGAAAACCCTAACTTGTGTTCTTAGTTGGATTTTGTCAAATTCCTAGGAATTACTTGAATTATTTGTTAATCAATGTGAATTAACATGCCATGATATGTTTATGACGTATATTTAAATGTTTGAACTCTTAAATAATGGATTGGAGCATGTTTGAATCAAGTAAAATTGGAGGTGCGTAGTACTCTGCGAATGTAGAGCATCGCTTCGGTCTCGACACGGGCGCAGATGCGCCTAATTGTAGATTAGGTGCAAATATAATACACCAGTGCCTACACCACTACGATAATTTTTATTCAGTTTCTGTTCATTCTAACTTGTTATACATGGTAAAACAAGCTTGTAAACTATTTTAAAATGCACATGTAAGCACATGCATATAGGATGAACAAGTATAGCAATGATTGACACAATACTTGTTGTCTTGAAATGAAATTGTAGTTTCAAAAGTGAACTTTGTCATGAACAAATCATGTGAGCATTATGACCTTATGAACATGATAATATGGTTTATATTGACATGAAATGCAAGACTAAAGTGATTGAACACACTAGCATACATGATTGAAAGATTAGACTAATTCAAAGATAAGAAACTTAAGACCTTTCAAAGTGAACCTTACCAAGACTTTTATCTTGTAAGTTCTGACCATTTGAGCATGCATATGTGACTTTAATATATGTTGTAAATGCATGAGAGATATATGCTAATATGCCTTGTATATGCTAAGTTGACTTAGTGCAAAATTCAAAAAAAAATAGAATGAGAAAGTTAATGTCATCAAGAAATGAGTAAAGTACGTTATGACCATGTAAGCATGTATATTAGGACTCATTATGCCTATAGATATATTGGTATGAATGTCGTTTAGTTAATGTATGGTTTTCACTTATTCACACATAGTCATGAAAAGGAAATTTCTAAAATATGAACTATGTGAGTAAAGTATACATGTGTTGTCTATATACAAGCATGACTACTAAGTATTGTATAACCAAGTTATAAAGCATGATGATATATGACCCTTTAATGTGTTAATGACATATAAATTGTAAGTTAAACTTGTGGTAGTGAATTCAAGTATGGACATGTGTTATATGTGAAACTCTAGCATGCATGTATATTAAAATATATGTGTAATTAGTGCGCTAGAGTTGGACTGAAGTCAGGAGAGTAAAAGCTCAAACTCGGTCTCAGCCAGGGGATGTCAGTAATTACCATTCCCTAAGCCTAGACCAGCGCAATTTCACCATCCTCGCAACATCGTGAATACATTCTATTTTTGATCTGGAGTTTCATGGCATACTTACATGATTTCTTTACCTTGCAATATGTGACTAGTATGCCATATAATGTGTTGAGAAGCATGCTATGTGATGGCTTGATTATTTAAGTGTGGACTCATCTTTGTTTACACGTACTAATTGGAAAGACCCACTTGTTAATGTTAGGTCGTTTCAACGCAAGTTAATTAAAGCTAGAAATAAATTGTAACTGAGTAAACAGGCAAGTTCCCTAAACTTACTACAATTATTATTGAACAAGTTTCCTTTAACTTCACTCTTTGGTTGTGCAAGTTCCTTAAATTCTTACTTTTTTACTTGAGCAAGTATCCGAACATTATTTTATTGCATTGCAAGTTTCCTAACTTACACAACTTTGAATTTTATGAAAGTTTCCTATCCTTCTCATATTGTATTTGAGCAGGTTGTTATTGAATTGAAAGTTATTCACTTAAGCTTGAACTTTATTACCAAGCATGCTATTAAGTGGTTTAATTACCTTACAATTATTCCACATCGATATTATTGATATTCGCACTTAGTGCACTTGAGTTCGTACAGTCTTGGACTTGTACTTCATTTAAAGTTCTATAATTCTTGAACTGTGTCAGATAAATTCTGAACCTTTGTTCGGTCAGATAAATATATGGTGTTTTATAAAAGCTATCCAAACCAATTGATGGTAAAGATTCTTAGACTGAAAGAACACCCCTTCTATGATAGGGGAGTACCCCATGTATCTAATATAAGATACAAGGAACAGATTTAAATGTTATGCATATACATGGTGTACGCGAGGCTGATCCCCTTAAGTACTTATTCTGTAGCCAGTAACCAAAGGGTCAATTAGCTATTGATTCCATTGGAGTGTTATAGTTCAAAGTCTACTTGACTAACAGTTATTCTAAAATCAATCATTATCTTTTCTTCTGATATTCATATTGTTGAATCCTTCAGATATTCATATTGTTGAATTCATTGTCAGATATTTTCCACTCATCATGATATATCCTTATTGTTGTATTTAATCTTGTTGAGCAAACTTGTTGCTCATCCTTGCTATATCATGAATTATATTGCAGCTAAGCCCGAGACCTCAGGAAAGGACAAGGGTAAAGGAAAGATGTAGGATAGTCTCCAGGAGCAGACTTTACTATATGCCTAGTTTAAATTATTGTTATGTAATGTGAACCCTAATTATTATTTTAGGGTATGTTTGTAAGATTGTATTAAGGTTATCGAATATTGGGACTAGTAACACCTTTTGAATGAACGACATACGTTTATTATTTTCCGCATTTTAGTTATCGTGTGTTATTTAGAGGTGGATGGTTATATTTTATCGTGATGACCGAACCGGGGTCAGAGGACCCGAATTTGGGGGCATCACAATTAAATCCCTCAAGAAGCAGCAAATGATTAAAGAATTGAAAATGTTTCCGGGACTGCATAGTAGGGATACTAGTGTAGAGATTAACTGGGGAGTGGTCGGACAGTCCTCTAAGAGCAAAAGTAGCTTGAGCATGGGGAAAGGAGGAGAACCATTTAGAGTTACCAAGAGCTCTATCGAGTTTCTTATGGATAGGGTTAGAGTTTTGACTATTCCACCAAGTAAAGATGGGACCAATATGATGAGGTCATATAGCTTGGACTCAGATCGAGGCCATAGATTGGATCTGGTACAAGTTCCTATTGGACCTGTGACGAGAGGATGAGCTAAAGGGTTCAAGGAATGTCTTATGGGATTAGTGAAGGCAATATGAAAGGAGAATGACATACGTATGCGGTACAGGGATGATGAGATTATTCCCAAAATCATTAATATGATTCAAGGTTACGTCGTCTCCGATTGGTTTAGTAGAAAGCAAGAACAAAATTCGGGTTTGGAGTTCTAGCATTTCCGCCTAGGCGAGATTTTTAGCCCAGAAACACCCGCCTCGACGTAGACCTCTCTGCCAAAGGCCGACCCGGCTGACTGGGAGGCCGCCTTGGCGCAAACCTCTCCACCAAAACTCTCCCTGACGAGCTTTATAGGCCAAAAATACTCGCCCCGGCGAGATGACCCAAAATGTGTTGGCGCATTTTTCGAGGCAGACGCCTTTTAATAGATTTTGAGCGTGGATTTGTTTCCAAAACTCTATATTTCTAGTTTATTATTAGTATTCTATTATAACTAGGATATTAGGGTAGATTTTGACTCCATATTTGGTTATTGATTCCTTTTAGGATTTCTAGGGTTTCAATTCTTATTATTTAAAGACTCATAGATGTAATGCATTATTATTATTCAATATTATTCAGATTATTTGTGATATTATTCTCTTCTTTGGTTCTTTAAAGAATTCCTGAGTAATTTCTTAGTTTATTCTTTCAGATTCAATTTAACTTATCATACAATCATTCATAGTTGTGTGTGGCGTCTTCTACCGCATCAATCGTCGATTGTGCCGAGGTTCCTGTTTCAATATAAACACGGGGTTTAGGCGTCGTTGGTGTTCCATACAACACAGATTTCATTGCTTGATCGATTGTATCAAGGTTCTCGTCTCAATATAGACGTTGGGTTTAGGTGTCGAGAGAGTTCCACTGCAGCATCCCCGAATCCGGGTCCCAAATCGCCACGGATCCGGTATACTATTTCTATCACTATTGCGGAAGATATAAACATAAATTGTTTATACATTAAATTTTACACATTACCCCAAGGTCGAGTAACCTTAACTTAAATACAATTCATAATCTTTATAACACATTTATCAAACTATTTTATTACAAAATAGCTGCACATATTATCCCAAGCTGAACTTGGCATTATCTTTTCTATTGATGATTCATTTATTTAAAAATCATATCTATTCTCAATTCAAAATAAACCTTATTTATCTATTCAACATTTCAAACTGTACATAGCTAGAAATTATATTTGATAAAACTATCAATAATAGATTATACCATTTCTAATTCAAGAAAAAGTATTCAGTTTGCGCATCGTTCATTCTTCATCATCCGTATAGCAAATAATATTGTCGAACATCATTAACCTGCAAAAAGTTTGTGTTTGCAAGATTGAGCTCGACAGCCCAGCAAATTTAACAATCTATCATGTTTCACATAGCACACAATTCCATATGCACTGCATTTCCTTTAATATGCATATCTGCATGCATTATATATTCTTTACTATGCATATCCTACATGCATCAATAATTCCTTACAAAACATACATTCATGCATTATACATTTCTAATTTATCGAGTAACATCATACAACATGTAATCACGTATAGATTGAGTTCCATAACCCAATTAACTTAGTCATATTTTGACTTTTAACAATTCATAGAGCATGATATGTAATTTAACACATAACTACATTCCATCCACAAACATAACAGAACTGAAAAACTTGCCTGAACCGTTGATTACCGCAACGCTATTTATATCGCTTTACCCGAAGACCTAATATTAATAATATAGATCTCCAATATTAGAATAATATCATCACAGATAATTTTCTTATCAGTCAAAATATATTTTCTAGTCTCGTAATAATTTTCGGATAATTATTACCATATATCACCATTTTAAAACCGTATTTAAATGAATTAAATACAACATAATTCCTTAATCATTAATATTCATTTAATATAAAATATTAATGAAAATCATTACATAATATTGTAAGTCTATACAAAGACACAAAACTTAGTATCGTGTTCAATATTAAGTTTGAGTTGATACTGACGCAATTTATCATCCCGACGGTCTAGTCGGACAAATATCGAGTTTAAGTTCAATTAAACTCTACCTCAGCGCTTAACCATGCCATAGAGTCATATTTATATGATTTAACACTCTCTTTTTCATTTCATAAGTTATTCGTTAACACCTAGTAAGTCAAATACTAATTCCAAAGAACTCGGATTCCATTTCAAAGAACTCAATTCACTATTCTTCTTCACGAAAATTCCAAATCAACTTATAATTTTTCTATCCTTTGGTCAAACACATATACATGTATTTCATGCATAAAAAGTATTTTTCCATAATTTTCCAACATTCTTTGGTATTTTTTCAAAAATTAATTTCTAGTGCGTAGCTTAAGAAATTAGCTACCTCGTGCTTAACTCCAGTAATGCCCATCTTCTGGCATAACCTTATATATACTATCGTGATGCTCCATTTTAAATTTCGTGGCAATCGGAGTTGTAGAACTCCGTTTATAGCGATTTCCGTCGGAAAATCACAAAAATTATTATGGTCATAACTTGGTCGTTTTAACTCGGAATTAGCTCATTTTTGGACACAAGCTACATATTACCATATATTTTCATTTCCCAAAAGCCTGGAATTTTTCTCATTAACTAAATGTCCAAAAAAGCCCTCGGAAAACTTTGCCCAGAAACTTTTTGCACTTTGGCAGTTTTGGAGTCCTTCACCAAAACTTAAATAAAACGAAATCTGTAACTCCAATTAATGATCCGTCAATTTTGTTGGATTCGTATCTTTCCGAACTACAGTTTTCATATATCAAAATCCATATTTGGATATGTTTAGCTCCCGGAATTAAGCCCGGAAGTGACTGCTCCAAAACTGTCTTTCTAACAGTTTTTCTTAACTTTGTGTAGTTTGGTAAAAATCCCATAACTTGCTCCTCCGATATCGGATTTAGTCCGTTTCGGAGTCTATGGAAAGCTTATTGAGTGTACTATAACATATCACAAGTCCAGAATTTTTAGAGCACCATAACAAATCCGAAATTTTCTGTTTAGGGCAGCAGTTCACTAATTCATTTAAAACAAAAAAAACTGTTTTGGTTCATCTTCTTTGTTCAAGCTTATCAACCCTAAAAATGGCAAGATCTAACCATAAAATATCATATATCATGTAGATCTTCCCTCACATGATTCAAAATCATAAGTTCAACACTTGGTCTAAAACAACCATCACAAAACACATAAACTAACTAGAGTTTTGAGTTTAGGAAATTTTATACCTTTGATTCCAACCAAAAATCAACACCCAATATTGTTAAATCTAAACATGAAACACTTATATATACATAGAACTAAGGTTTTAAACCTCAAGATCACAACTTCAAGTTGTCAAAAATCAAATCAAAATACTAAGGAAGTTTAACCTACACAAGTATAAATTTTTATTATACCTTAGCTTGATTTCTTGCTAAACCTTCTTCTTCTTTCTTCCTTCCATGGATGGATCTTGGTTTCATGAGAGCCAAAATCTCCCCTCCCTCTTCACCATGAAGTGGACGAACTCCTCTCTCTCTCTCTCTCTCTCTCTCTCTCTCTCTCTCTTCCTCTTAGCAACTTGGATGGATAAAAGAGATGAAAGAAAGAAAATATATATATATATATATATATATATATATAAGCTAGACTTTTATTAGGTGTAGTTTTTTTTTTTTTTATCAATTTGACCACACTCACTCTCCTTTTTCTCTAGCAATATCCGGCCATGCTCCTTCTTTCCCCACATTCTCCACATTTTAATATATATTAGTCTCCCAATATCTTAGCTTGCTAGCCTTGGTTAAATAATAATGCACTAAGCTATAAAAGGCTAGGCTATTTAGGTGGTTTGGTAACCAACTAAAGTATCACATTTAATACATTCATCTCCCCTCTTTTCCTTCTTGTATGGCCGGCCAAGTAGCCTTAGAATGCACCAAGTTTGGCTTTTTTTTTATTTTACTAAACCAATGACCAAAAAGTCCCTCCATACTTGGATCAAGTTTTGAGCTTTAATTAAATTAAGTTCTTATGCCATAAGAAATTGACATAGTCCAATACTTGGGCTATAAAATATACATAATCCAATACCTTAAATTCTTATTCGACCCAAATAATTTAATTAGGGTTTTCACTTCTCCATTAAAACACCAATCCTCGCTCACATGCCCATTCATTTCCTTAACCCAATTAGACTTGCTATTATTAGGTTATAAAATTAATTAACCGAGATGTAAAAATAAATCTCTTAGAATTAGTATATAATTAAATACTATTATTCTCCCACATATTTACACTTAAGCTTTTAACACTTAGCTTTTAAATTCCCAAATTAGGGTTTTAAATATCCTAATTAGGGTTTGATTCTCAAACTAAAATTAAAGTTTCGAAATATTGTTAGGGTTTCTAACGAGTTCATAGATTTTTTTCTAACTTAATAAACATATGATTATCATAACTTTAGGATTTGCTAAAGTTATAACTTATCTGATCAATCATTGATCTTAAATCATTACGGTTCACATATATAATCAAATATACCAACTAGTATTCACTTCGATACTTATCCCTGATAATTCTTCAAAAGAATTTTAAATCTACCATAATCTTATACCTCATTACTAGACTATCACTTATAGTCTATCACATAATTCAAGTTTTGTTCAAAACTTTTGAAATTCTTGGAATTTCATTACATAACTGCCAATTCCATACACTTATTTCCTGTCTAGGTCCTAATATTGAACCTTAAATCAATCAATTATGATTTTCATAAATTGTCTAAATTCTCGGGTTGTCACATCCACTCTATCAACTGTACGCTAGAAACGATCCGGGCGACAACCACCTTACGCAAGCGTGTCGTGGAGTCCATCACAATTTCACGAATATCATCAACCCAATTAATTGACAGCATTCCCTTAGGGCTTCCATGCCAGATTTCCAAGTATCATCAGTTTTGCTAGTTTCACTTAGATCATGGATGACATTAAAGTCTCCCAATATACACCAGCAGGCAAAGGAAGAAATAGATAATTACAACGCGTGATGAGAACAAGAAGTCCTCCAAACTTAATATTAATGAAGCACCGCCCGTCAATCTCTTTGAAGATGGGATAAAAAAATTCTTCTAAAAGCTCCCATTGCATGAGCCCAAAAAGAAGCAAAGAAATATATTTTATCCCAAAGTAACTCAATATTTGTACTCCGGTCGCAAAACCTCTACATCCAAATCCCCCACAAAATAGCAAAACAAGCACATCTCCAAAGGATCCTCCTATCGCTTGTATGACAAAAACCCTTGAATTTGCATAGTAAAAGATCTTCCACCGAAGAGGAACATATCCAACTTTCCTTTATCACAATAAATAAACAGCACCACAACTGCCAAACCATCAAACAATGAAGAAACAAATGAGAATGAGACTCACTATTCTTCAAACACAATACACACACATCTAGAGATAAAGATTCATAAAAAATCGTAAATCCTACGCCTTTGCTTTCTCTTATGAATTTATGATATCCTAAGCATGAGTATGTTAAACTTACAAGTTAAATATATTATCATAGAGTTTAAAAGTTAAGGAACTTGAAGAAAAGAAGAAATGAAGATCAAACTAGTTAGAACTTGAAATTTTTATATGGTGTATGGTAAGTCAGCTATATGCTGTAAAAATTTGAGACCCCAACTCATTATAGATTTTTAATTTTGAGTTTTGCAAGGAGGATGGCCAGAGAATATAACCTACTGCCCTAACTTAAACTTCTGGAGTTAAGAACCTTATTTGGTTCTGAAAATTTTAGGGTATATACCTACTGGTACAGGGAGATTACAGTCAAAAATTGAGCTCAAACGGAGTTGTTGATATTTGATTAAAAACCAAACAGTTTTGGAATTCAGAAAATTATAACTGGCATAACTTGGTCTCTATTCATGATGTGAAGTTGAAACTTTAATGGCGAACTCTATGAAATGATGTTAAGGAGCTTTCCAAAATTCAGAATATTTGGAGTTAAGCTCGAATTATGAAAAATGTGACAATATTGGACAGAAATGGTCCTAAAATAAAAAATAAACTTAATTGCAAAATTATGGAAAAACTACAGAAATTCTAAAACGAATATATGCAACTCTGGTAAAAAGGGCTTGGCCAAATAAAATTCCTAAGGTGGACTGACACAAGGTTGTGAGGATAGAAAAACAGATAAAAGTCGTTTAAAGTGAACAAAAGTTGTGCAATAAAATTTTACCAGTGAATATAAATTAAAACTGAGCTATAGGGCTTAAGTTTCTAATAAAATAAAGTTTGAAATGTTGAAATGCAAAAATGGATAGAAAATGCACTTAAAATGCGCTTAACACGAGTTACCGACTCCGAAAACGAAATTTGGGCAATAACCGACGATAACGGGTAATTTTAACTAGAAACTAACAATTCGATCTTTTAAAATGTTTTATATAACACGGAGGGACACACAAGTGGATTTTACAGTAAACGAACAGCTGTGCTAGGCAAGTTTCAACACAATTTGCATCAAGTTTTCATTTTGAACCTTTCAAACTGTAATTGCTATCGTTTGGCTCCAAAATTTTGATTATGTTCCTATTGTGATTGATTTAAGAGTTGATGCTATATTCTTCAGCTAAACTCTGATAATTAAGCAATTCTTTTGCTGAACAACTCTATTTGAGATATCGAATGTCAATAAATCATTGTATATCATTCATATTGTGATAGTTGATAGTTACAAACCAAGTTGACTTGGGGCGAATTCGTTGAGACTTTATAACTGAGACGAACAACCCTAAATTATAAGAGGATTGTATAAGAATGTTGGTTTGCCTACAATACACTGTGTAGTAATGATGTTACATGTATCAAGGGTGTTTATAGGTCGATCATTTATAGCACAACATAAAATAGTTTTTGGTCCTTATGACCACTCAGTTATTCTATCGATGTTGACTTCGCTAAGAATTCCTGCGAGTCAAAGTCCTGCAATCCTTTGATTCAAAGCTTTTACTATCCTTTAATGAAATGTTTTGTTGACTCGCATTATAACTTGGAGTAAGAGCCTAATAAACTGATTAACATAAATTGTTTAAACTTGCTGAACAATTTATGCTCACTCTTTATTGTTAAAATTTAATTTTTCCAGATAGACCAGAAGGGGCTGAGAGACCTAGTAGCAAGGATGATGGGCAAAGGTGTCCTCAACCCTGAGGAGTAACCATAAATTCTGTAATAGTATAAGTTTTGTTTGAGTTATTATGAAATATTGTAATTAATTTTGTAACATAAGTTAACGTTGTATATTATATTTTTAGATTAGCACTAGCTTGTGTTGCAAGCGGATGCTAATGATGTTCATAAAGACCTGGGATATGAAATATATTACTGTTAATTTATATTATGAGATGGATTGTGGCTGATGATATTAGCTTATATTGTTGATGTGTGGAAATAGTGACCACCAGATCAGTAGCAAGTACAGGATTTAGGGGCGTCACATGAAAAAAGAAGAAGAGATCTCCAAGAGGAGATTGCTGCTGCTGCAGGAAAACCCTGTACAAAATAAGGTTCGAATCCTAGTGCACTTGTGATTCTTGAATCTTGAATACACATTTTCGAAGAACCTTACAAGAAGACCAAAACTTGTTTCTGCGAAAACTTTGCTTAGTACTTTAATGAATTGGTATATATATCAGACTCCAAAATATAAAAATATAATAACTAAGCTTCAGATAAAAACAAAAGATCTAAAACTGGAAAACATTCAAAGAACTGTTCTTTTAGATAGAAACAAATACAAAGAAATGTATAATTATGCGCTTCTCGTAAACAATAATAGTAACATCTCCTTGAAGTGTCTATGTGAAATACTGGAAACATTTCTCAAGGTAGGTGAGGAGAAATAGATCAGTAAAAGAAGCTAGAATGAATTTGAAGACTCTGGAGAGTGGTTTTGAGGGGAAGCGTCAAGCATTTCTTTGGAGGTTAAGCAATAGGCTTTCAGGACCTTTATGCTGCTTATAGATTGAATGCTGGGCTCAAATTGTTGTAGAAATTGTGTATGCAACAATGATGATGAGAATATTTCATTGCTTACTGCATGATTCAAGATTATCCTCATGTTACCCATTATTAAGGAATGAGTGTTGAAACTTTAACTTTACACCCAAAAGAAGTATCCAAGAAGGTTTATTTTATAGAGTTTCTGCGACTATTTCTTGTATCTTATTGAATGCTGTAACCTAGTAAAATGGTGCAAAGATATGATTGCCCACTTTTTCTTTTTTTGGGGGGTTGGGGAATAAATAAAATCTCAATTTTCTGCAATTTTCCCATATATATTTTAATCAGTACCGTTACCCATAAGGCAATAAAAGACTGCACCTTCGACAAACCACCTTTAATTAAGGAAGTCGAGTTAACAAGTTTCATACAGATCAATAAAAAAGAAAATAAATAAATTTAAAAAAAAAAAGAAAAAAAGAAGAAAGAAAGTAGAGAGAAACTAATAAGAATATGATAAACTTATTTGTTGCTTGTTGGGTTAATCGATGAAGAAAATGAATAGTTAAATAGAATGGCCAATATCTGCATCTGCCATGCCTCTCTATTTTACAACTGAACCTTTTTCAGGAAGATTAACAAAGAAGCTCCAACACTCGGCCTAATTTTACAGTTCTTTCTTACACCTGAAAGGACTGAATAAGGGTGGAAGTCTCATCATCCATATCGATTTTATCCTTATGCATCATTGCAAGGATGCCATGAATTGGCCTTTGATTATAGGCATGCATCCTAATAAATGATCTATAGACTGCTAAACTTGCAAGACCCATACGTCTGATAACCTCGAAATACTGCTTCGCATCTTCAAAATTTCCACCTTCCTCAAAGTATTGAGCAATGGTCGCCACAATACTAGGTGATGGCCTCCAATCACAATGTTTCAACATAGCAAATCCCTTCTTCATGGCATTAATAGCTTTATCCATATCTTGGTTCTTCACCCATCCCTCCATGAGAATCTCCCATGTCTTATAGTTTGGACAACCACCTCTCTCGAATGTTCGCAGATGTAAAGTCTCAGCTTTCTTTGTTAATCCACTCCTCATGTACGCACCTAGAAGGACATTGGAGACTCTAATATCATACTTCCTACATTGTGACTCCCATTCTATAAAAATCTTCTCGGCTTCCTGAATATCGCCGAGCTTGACCAAAGATATCAATATAGACATATAGTTGGCACAAGTGATTCTCCCATCTACTTCTTTACAAGCTTCCCAAAGCCGAAGAACTCCATCCTTGTTGTTTGCAGAGGTATAGAGTGTAATGAGAAAAAAGTAACCGAGGCGGTTAGAAGCAGAGAGCTTTTTTTCTGCATTTCTGAGGGCCAAATTAGCCTTGTCAATAAGTCCCAACTTTAAGTAGATATTGGCCAGAGTAGCGATAGTGCTCCATCCCACTTCAACATGCCTGTCATTTACCATTTCCTTGTAAACTAACTCTGCCGAAGAAACACCAGATACCTCACCACATGCAGTCATCCACAGGTTGTAGGAAAGGACATTTCTGGGTATCTTGTTTTGCATCATGTGCCGGATGACAGACAGTACCTTCTCAAACTGAGAATTAGCTGCATAAAGCTTCATCATTTCGTTAAATGGATGAGGGGTCACACATGGCCCTAATTCATTCATCTTCAGCATCAGGTCCTCGGCTTTCTCAGTGGCCCTTTCTTTAACATAAAAGTGAAGAAGAGGAAGAAAAGCCGACTTTTTTGAAGTGGGTTTGGGTATATTTGAAAAATAATTTTCAGCTTCAGCTACAGTATGCTCTTTAATGATCAAATCCAATATGATGGCATGATCAGCTTCTTTTATTAGAAACCTATCTTGAACTTCCATCCATGTCAGTACCTGTGTGCATAGAAAGGAAAACATTTAGGTTCCTCTCTGAAGTGTGCACTAATTCTTAGGTACATACACCCAAGTCAAATTAGTCAATAAGTTGAAGAAAATAAATGACCATGTGAAGAAGGATGGAGGGAGGGAAATAGTGGTCTATTTGCGTTTGTAGTCATCACAGTTAAAGAAAAATATATGCTCGGGACAAAATCAACAAAACGGGTGATTAATAATCACTTAATGTCAGGTATGAGCCGGAACAGTTGCTAATCAAATCCACAACCAGGAAAATTAAAATTGCAGCAGTATTATGATAAAATATAATTATCCTGTAAACAGAAGATTTATGTTTTAGATTTGAAGAAGGACAAAAGAAAAGAATAAAACAGAGTGGTCTATTTAACCGTTTTTGTAGTTATCACAGTTAAGAAGAATGTGAGGGTTGACTTGACCAACTAAAACATTGAAACAGGTGAATAATAAATATTAGTTACACAAGCACGGTACCCGTGCAAGCCTTGGGCAAGTTTGTGAAAGAAAATGAATTCATTTGCCAACAACTTAATATATATAGACACACGTATATTTACATGATTTCATGCAGAAGAAACAAAAGTGCAAGTATCTAAAAACTTTGTAGTCTAATGATACAAGGTACCCCAAACTTCATATATGGAAATACTTATATATGCATAGATAAACTTTAAAATAGTAGATAACACTTAATAGGTCCACTATTTCTCACAAATGATTTTCTAATTATGTCATACATGCATGCATGTATATATATCCGATCATTGTCTATATATTTCACAGTTTATTGATTTATTCTGGGTATTAATGATAATTAACCACCAAATTTGTCCATATCAAGAAATATGGTCTCTACCAAAAAATGGCTCCCGACAGACCCCACCCGGGAGGCCACCTAGGTACCCATATGGCCACACTAGCTCTAAAGGACTTAGCACCTTCATTGACATCCCTCACCATCCATCATGAGTGCCCAAAAAGAAGCTAAGGCAAAGATTAGCTATTTCTATCCAAATAGGTCAAAATTGGTTATGTATGGAAAACCGACAAGAAAACGGCCAAGTATGGAGAACCTCATTAAGTGAGCCACTATGAGGAGATACCCTATGCCACCACATGGTGCACACCTTACATCCCCCACTAGCAAGCAAGAAAGAATGAAGAAAAAGAAGATCAAGCAAGCAAAGCATGTAGGAACACAACCAACCAACCAAAGAAGCAAAACCGGGCAAGGAAGCAACCACCGTGAGGTGGAGGCACACCCTAGGGTCGGCCCCAACCCTTAAGGTCTGCCCCAAGGTGGCTCCCCCTCATGGTGGGGTTGCCCAAGCATTCCTTCCACATATCATACTTCCAACACTTGGTCAACTTTGAGAAAGTCATGCAAAGAGGAGTCAAAGTGAGAAACAACCAAGGAAGGAACCCCCATGAGCTGGAGCACACCCTAGGGTCGGCCCCAACTCTTAAGGTCGGCCCCAATGGGGCTCCCCCTCATTTTAGGGCTGTCCAAGAACTCCTTCATCATACCTTCTTTCCAACACTTGGTCAAATTCAAGAAGGCATGCAAAAAGGATCAAAATGAGAAGAAAGCAAAGAAGAGACCACTGATGAGTAGGTTTTATACTTATAAATTAGGTACATTTGGGCTTTAGTCTGTTGTTAGTTTCAAGTATTATGGTTACTTTTGGTTACATTTGTGTGATTTTGTAGGAGACCCAGCACATGGATCGGAATTGGGAGTAAAGAAGTAATAATGGGAACAAAAGGAGTAAAGGAGTAATAACGGGAACAAAAGGAGTCAAAACAGAGCAGCAGTGTCATTTTTTGATGACCTGGCGCGGCAGCGCCAACATTACAAGGTGAATGGCGCGGCAGCGCTATCTATCTAGGAATTGGCTAGAGGACTTTGATGTTTAGGCGTGGCAGCGCTACGTTAATGAAGGGACCGGGCGCGGCAGTGCCAGGTCGGGGCCAGGTCATCCAACTTTCAGTTTAGAGCCAGATTTTGCATCAGATTTGGATTCTAATTCCTTGGGACGTTGGGATTGCATAGAAAAGCTATAAATAAAAGAATCTGGAGTTAGAAACCCTAACAAGACACGAGGGATTTACTTGGAGGACTAACAGAGAGATTGGATATTCAAAGGAGCACTCAAGGAGATCAAGGCAAAGACTTGAAGACTGAAGAAAATTCTACTGAGTTTTTCTTTATTCCTTCTTTCTCTAAGATGATGTTTTATTAGAGATTTCTAGTTTTAACTCTAGCATGAACTAATTTTTCAATTAAGACTACAATTAAACCTTTTATGCTTAAGAAATGATTATCTATATTAATCTAATTATTGATTCAAATTGGGTTGTCTATCATATTTTATGCTTATTGTTTAATTGTCTGGCCAACTATTACTATGATACACTAGATGGATTCGGGAGACGAAATCTAAAGTTATATCTGAATGTAGTAACATGTATTCTTACTTATTTGCATGGGATGAATAATTAGGGTTGTGAGTTGAATAGGAATATCTCTTTTCGTTGCATGTGACCTTTGGGAATTGATACTTACTAGATTTGATTCTTTTGTTTTGCACAAGGATATCGCAAGATTAATTGAATTGAATATTTTTATTTTATCACTAGGAAAAGGGCTTATAAATACTCTGAATTTCTGTTAACAACTCACGTGAATTTAATGATTGGATGATTTGGATAATTGATTTAGAATATTTTAGTCTTAAGCCTTTATCATCTGAAGTCAACTCTTTGTGTTAAAATAAGTTTTAGTTAATTTAATTTAAGTTTCCAATTGACAAACACAAATTTCGGTTGTTTAAATAAAATTGAATTGATATAAAACTAGTAGTTGGGATTTGTTAATTGGATATTCCTTTGGGTTCGACACTCTCTTATCACTTTATTACTTGTTGATCGTGTATACTTGCAAATAATTGTCTTTAACGAAGATCAGACAAGTTTTTGGCGCCGTTGCCGGAGAATTTGTATTTAATATTTAATTTCATATTAGTTACAATTAATTCAGTTTTAATTTAAACACTTATTTTATTATTTTATTTCTTCTTGCAGGTTTTTCATCCGTGGATGCACACTAGGTCAAGGGTAAGGAGGAACTTGTGCCCTATGCAGACGATATTGAAAGGAAGTTCCAAAAACTGAGGTTAACGTAATACAAACGAAAGAAGAACTGGCAGAGGAAATTGACCCGCAGTTAAATATGGCTGCAGACGAGCAAAAGTCACTTAGAGATTATGTCATGCCATTAGTAACATACATTCACTCTAGTATTCAGAGACCTACTATCAATGCAAATAGTTTCGAGATCGAATCGGGAACCATTCAGATGCTACAAAATTGTCGAGACTTAGTGACTCGAAGGAACCTTAGTTAGTGGTTCAGTTGTAAGTCGTCTTGGTGACCCTATCCTTAGTAGATATCCTGCTCGTTGGAGTGGAAGAGTGGAAGAGTGGAAGAGTGAATTAGGAGTTGTTCAGTCTCCGAACCACTTAGAACATCTTGTGTCATTTACTTTACATCATTTACATTCTGTCTATATACGTTGTTATATCTGTTATGTATGTTCCAACCACAAGACTAAATTTAAATATGTGATTTCCCTAATAGGAGGGTTCGCACACAAATAAACAAGGAAGATTATTGGATGCAGCTACAATATACTTCTAAGGCGCAAAAGAAACAAGATCAGCCGGGGGAGGTGGAAGAAATTATAGAATATGCAGTCCAAGGAGAGTTATTGGGTTTGAGTGTTCAAGATGAAATCCATGATCTAAAGCAAGATGATGAACATCTGAAAGAAAGTAATCAAGAAGATGAGTTCGTAAAAGGAAATACATATGGAAAAGATCGACAAAAAGAAATTGTTCAAAAGATTGATAATGTAAAAGAAAAAATTGAAAAGAATGAGAGAGAAAAGAAAAGAGAGAATGAAAAGATTGAGATTGAAAATAAAAGAGAAAAAAATAAACGAGAGGGTAAGCATAAAGAAGAGAGAAAAAAAATATGTGTATGAAAAAGAGGGTGAGTTAAAAAGTGAGTTATATTTTGAAAAGTCATTGACTGTACATTCGTACAAGATGGCGCTTTTGAATACTAACACTAATGATTCTTCTTTGTCTAGTTCTATTTTGTCTCTTGTACAAGTTGTTGATGATATACCTCGCGCTATCATTCCATATCAATCAGCTGATAGTATTCTCCAGGAGACGACGGATATACTGAGGCGGGTTAGAGAGTTGGTGAAAGTGGGTATCATGAGAGAAGACATGGGTTTGCATGCTAATTATGAGAACATAGTACCTAAGGAGGATGAAACAACAAATTTGTGCATCGATTTTGAATTGGTAAACAAGTATCGTTACTCTTTTCAATATTTAGATAATATGTTTGATAAATTATATAGTTCTTATGTTTTATATACATGTGATAATGATCATGTGATGACAATGCCTAATCAATTTAGCATGAGAGATTGTGATAAATGGAAAATTGTTTTAGCATGTGAGTTATATAGGTGGTTAGTTATTTCTGTTAGATTAACTGATGCATCTAGTGTTTTCATGAGTTATCTAAAACATGTTTTACATGCTTCCATTGGAAAATTTGTTGTTAGCTATTTTGATGGTAGAATCGTCCTTATCATAAACTATGGAGGATATTTGATATTTGTTGAATTAGTTTATGATCATGATATATATTCTCATTTTCGATGTTGCTACTTGCATGAAATTAATTCTAGGTTTTCTTATCCAAATATTGACTTAGGGTTTCATGTTAGTCAATCTTTACATGAATTGTCGTTAGTTGACAATGGTAGTAGTCATGTTGTTTCGTAAGAGCAATCTTCATTGCATGATTTGCTATCATATGGTTTTGATTCAAGAAGTGTTTATCATCAAGATGGTTTGAGAGATGAGTTATTTGCATGTTTAGATAGTTCACTTGGATTAGCTAAGGCATTGCATATTTCCATGGAATTGTTGAACTATATTTTGCATTCTTTCATGGAAAAATTTGTTATTCTCTATTTTGATGCTATTCTGATTTTTGTTAACACTTTGAGAAATTCTCTAGCATGTGTTGAGTTTGTTTGTGATCATCGTCAATATGCTATTGAATTTTCAACTTATGGCTGTGAACTTTTTACTCCGTTGACAACTTTATTTGTTCTTTATTGTGTTAATGTCAATTAAAAGAGGAAGGTTGATTGTGTTTTGCAGATTCATTATAGGATATTCATCAAGGGAAACATGGATCGTGCAATTCAATTCGATCAATGCATTGATAGTTTACAGGGAAGTGTTATGAATATTGTTTAAGTAGACTATGCATATGATTTTGGTTTATTTAATTTCTTTGTGATTAGACAAAAGGAACTTATTGATTTGTTTTGTTTTGTGTTTAATCCAGGAATTCAAGAGAGTTTACGTGAGAAGCATGACGAATTTCAAGTATTGATATTTGACCCAGGTGCATTGACGAATGTGTTTCTGCGAATGCAAAGGATCGAGATCATTAATCCTGGGATTCGTCATTGGGAGAATCTATTACATGAAGAGTTCTACATAATGATATTTGATCCAGGAGGAGTTGATTTCTGGACAAATCCTTTTCAAGAGGAGCAAATGCCAGATTTGAGGACAAATTCTTTTAAAGAGGAGGGGAATGATGACAGATTGATCGGGTTAGAATTTTCTGTTAATTTATCGACTCGAACGTCAAATGTTCAACAAATAATTTCAAATAATTGGGTTGAAGATTATCAAAAGAAATCCAATTGTGTGGGCCTTAAAACTAAATTCGGTAATTGTATGGAAATAGAGGTTTAATTCAAGCATGTGGGATTTAATTGCATAAAAAGGAAGGCTTAAATTGTTTATTTATGCAACTAACGTGGGACATGCAAAGGAGTATTAGGTTATTTTGCAAAGTGGGCCTTCTAAACTAGTAATATATATCTAGCAAGCAAAGCACTTAATATTCATGAAGCAAATGCACGGATTCCAATTAAGGTCAAATAGGTGATCTGATTTCAGCATGTTCAACATATTTTTATGTGGGCCCCGTTCTACATATTAACGTCATAAAGTTGGATCATATATATTCCTAACAGTACACGAATTCTTAGCAGCTTGCAAAGGAATATCAGTTTTAATCAATTCACACGTTATAAGCATAATTCGCACGCGGCATGGAAAATCTTATTCTAGAATTAGTTTTAAATTCTATTGTAATTAGGATATCTTTTTAACTAGAATTTCTTTTCCAAATTAATTTCTATTTCCTTATAAAAATTAAGGTTATAGTTTATAAATTCCTATTAGGATTTGGATTGTTTTGAGTAGTATAAATAAATGTTCAAGTTGATGTAATCAAAACACATTATTCATTATTCAATATATTTGTGAGTTTATTCTCTACTTTTGGGTTCTTTGAAGAATTCCTAAGAAAATAGTATTTTCTTAGCTATTTCTTTGAGATTCAATTTGACTTATCATACAACAATTCATAGTTGTGTGTGGCGTCTTCTACCGCATCAATCGTCGATTGTACCGAGATTACCGCTTCAATATAAGCGAGGGGTCAAGCTGTCGTTGGTGTCCATTCAACGCAGATTTCCGAACGCGAGCAATTGTACCAAGATTACCGTCTAAAGTATAGACGGGTTAAGGTGTTGCAAGCAATTCACCCAACAACTGTGCTACAAACGATCCGGACGACGACCACCTCACGCAAGCGTGTCGTGGAGTCTATCAATTACGCTACTAATGCGCGTGCCATTCTGACTTGTTCTCTCCCATTTAAAGTGTCTAGATCAAGAATCCATTTCCTGGTACAAATTTCTATCCTCCTAACCCAGTTCTCAAGGTGGAAAACCCACTTGTAACTCTTGACCTACAAATAACATACTTATTTATCCTAAATCCTATTTCCTCCACCTCAAAATTAGAGATACATTTCTTAAATCAAAACTGTTAAGAATAACTTCATGTTTTCGAATGTATCGTTAGTATTAGCTTATAATTTAGTAGTGATGGCATAATGCTACAAAATGATAATAAAAAAAAGTAATATTGAATTAGGATATCATATGACTTTAGAGTTCCTTCCATATCAGAAAGGTGCCATTTTTTGGAACCGAAAATGTATACCTAATTTTGATTAGTACGGAATAATAATTGTCAAAATTGCTAATAATCAGTCCCCCTTCTTCTAATTTCAAATAATACCCACCCTAAAATCAATAATCAAAACAACATACTTAATACACTATAACAAAAATAGTTAAATTAGAACCTATGGCATCAATTATTTGGGAACACAATTGAAATTTATACCTCTAGAGCATGCTTATAACGCCTATATTTCCGAAGCTGTTTGGAAATCCATCGGAGTTCCGAAACCGAAACATTGTTGCCCTCGTCGACCCAATTCTGAAGCACCAATGTTGCGCTTCGCCGTGGTAATACGAGCCCAATTATACGACTCCTGAGATCGTCGTTTCGATGATTCTTCAATTCATTATTTGGCAAAGCTTGTGAAGAGAAATACCTCCAGGAGCGAGAAATATATGAGGCTCTACTGGTGTAATTGCTTCTACTAATTGTAAAGCAGTAAAGTGCCAATCTGCATTGATAAGTACAAGGGTTTGTATACATACTCGTATAGAGATGCTGGGAAGAGTTGCCACCGAAAAGGGGATATATAAGGAGTGAATGGAATGGAAATGAATAACCATCGTCATTAAAACAGAACCGGCCCGGACAGGAATGACCCGGATCAACAGGTTTAACTGAGAACCGGACCTCCAACCGGTCCAGATTGCCATAAATACCGAACAAGCAATTCGACCGCTGCAAACCGTACGAACCGGCCGGTATTTTGTAAAACCGTTAAACCGGACAATATTTATAGAACCGTTCAGGCCCAGCATAGCCTCTAAAAACTTGCCCATTATCGAATATATAATCAGTTAATTGTTTGATCTATCCGGAAGAAATTGGTCAGAAGAAAAGAATGAGAACAGATTCATCTGTGTTGTCTAGCTTTTTTTTTCCTTCCTCATACGTGGGTAGTAAATTGATCGGATCGCGGAGGATTTTAAGTGAGAGAAAATTTTTGGTAAAGAAAAAATTGGCTAATGGGTAAGAAAGAGAAGTTGTTGGGTAATGTTTGCACGCATTTTACTATATACTGCCTCCCTCTAACTTTACTCGTCCCGTTTAAAAGTACATGCCTATAAAAAAAATTGATATCTAAATTTCTCATCTTAATTATTTTACTATCATCTTTTTTATTTTATTTAATCTTTTGACTCTTTTTTGGAACGTAAAAATAGAGGAAAGAGAGAAAAAAGGGGTGTGGTTGTACTTTTTTTAATGTCAAAATTAATCGTGCTACGTTTTTTAATGTATATCATGTTGTTTTCAATGATTTTTTAAAAAGTTAAATGAGAGTATTATTGAAAAAATAATGCAAAAATAGTGTACACCCGAAAATTTGTATTTTTCTTTCCCTAACCATGGCAGGAGGGCAAAAACGACATTTCACTCCAATGTTAAGATATCCGAGCAAGGATCACGAAGCCAAGAACGAGTTCATAAAGCTACCATAATGATCCATGAGCAACAAATTGTTTGAAATCTATTTTGATGATGAATATGATTAATGTATATTTGTATATGTAAGTTTTGTGAAGTCCTTAATAATGTCATAATTGTACAAGAACTTAGAATGAAAAGATCAAATATGTTAGGTTGATCTCATTGAGTCGATCTAGCTAAATTTTAATATATGATCTGATGGTTAAAGTATATTTTTATCAATAAGTTTTATAAATTCCTTAATAATGTCATAATTGTACAAGGACTTAGAATAGAAAGATCAAGGTTATTAGATTAATCTTATCGAATTAACTTTATCTAATGATGAATATGATTAATGTATATGTGTACTCATAAGTTTTGTAAAGTATTTATCTAAGAAACATGTGTACAAGGATAGAAAGATCAAATATGTTAGGTTGATCTTATTAAAGCTTTCTGATGTGTAGTTTATAGGTCCAGTTAATCATAGAGTTACCCTGCCTATTTGTAGTGTCATCATGAATAGCAAAGTTAACCAATCTGTTGTAATGCATCAGATGAACGATCGTAGAGCTCTCTCACGAGTCATGAAAACAAGTTGAAGATCGACCAAGTGAAGGTTGATCGTAGAGCATACTTCAATGATGATGAGTATAAACCTAATCGTAAAAAATCTGTGACGCCCCCAAATTCGAGTACCTTTAAACTATGGATATGGTGTTACACGGTACTACAACATCCACATATATATAATCATATAATCTTAATGACATGAATGCAATTATTATATTATTTTGTTATATCCACTCAATTCCATATTCTAAAACCATTACATGCTCAAACATATTAAAATTATCTGTTACATAATAATATTATGCTATTACAAGGTCTTCTATTCATTCATCTTTTTCTTCCCCTTATCCTTACCGGATCCTTCAATACGTTCGGTCTTAGCTGAAATCATATAACTTAAGCAAGGATAAGCATTTAATTGTCCAGCAAGTATAATCGTTCAATAACAACAAAATCAAGAATCATATGATCATTATTCAACAACTAAGTAATAACTGTGAAACATTTTGAATAAACAGGAATAACAAACTTCCTTTCATTTAAAACATTTTTAAAACAAATTACTGAACATTTATGCTTAGTGGTCATAAGGCCAAGAACTATCTTTTTCATTTTTTTGAAAAATTCTAATAGTAATTAAACTGTAAATCGTCATCACTTATGAACACTTATAGGTGATCAGCCTATAGTACTCTGAAAGTAGAATGCCCTCAAGTCAATCACATAAAAGAATTCATTTAATAAAAGAGATTATTTATCCATGTTTAATTTGTTGAATTAAATAAATGTGATAAACCAATAGTTTTATAGCAATACATTTAGAATCATGATGTTGATCATGTTAATGAGATCTAAATTATAGATAGCTCAAAACTAAAATGTTCCTAATCGTTGGATTACTAATATGGGGTTACTGATTCCGGATAGATTAGTACATACTATGCATGCTCTGTTGAAGAGGATGATTAATCTCATAATCATTTGTTTGGAGACACTAAAGTAAGTATGTAAGTGCTTATTAGAGAATAAGTTCACTGAACATGATTCTCTTAAAGTACTTTGTGTATACTAAGTTATACTTTGTCATATTCCTTAATATTTCAGAGTATGTTATAAGGTATGTTCGGATATAATAAAGTGTACATAGAGGTGGGTGAATGATCAACAAAGGATCTGCCACTTCCAGTAAAGGGAGAGAATGTCTTATGCGATTTGTTAAGTGACAACTCAGAAATCATTGGCCAAGGTGGAATAAAATTAGAAAGGAGTTTCTAATTTGCATTAATTAGAGTTGTACATTTGTAAATTGAAATGCATATTATTAAAAAAATAAGACTTGTCAGTAATTTCATGTCTTATGTTTAATCGGAACATTGTGTGGTAGGATTGAATTATACAATAACTATTCACAGAATAGGTTCTTTGTGATTAAATATTGATTTCATATTATCCGGATAGTCATAATACATTATCATAAGGTGTTACTGAAAGTAGTATGCATACAAGTCAATCATGTATGATGATAAAACATATACTTTGTAAACAATCTTATTCATTTATTAATAAAAGTATTTATTTACTAAAGACATTTAAATTATCTACATGGTGATGTTTTAATAATATGTGATAAACCATAGTTTTAAGCAATACTTTAAGAATCATGATGAAATCATGCTAATGAGATCTAAATTCTTAGATAGCTTAAAAATTAAAATGTTCCCAATCGATGGATTATTATAAAGGAAATTAGTGAATCCGGATAGATTAGTACATACGTTGCTTGCGCATTGGATGAGGATAATTGATCTCATGATCATTTGTGTGGAGACAGTACTAAAGAAAGTATGTAGGTGCTTATTGGAGAATAAATTTCAATGAACGTGGCTCGCTAAGGAATACCTAATGGAGTTTTACTTGTCTGTTAATAGGAATTCTTGTAGTGATAGTAGTACAAGTGATCATTAGACTTGAGATCATCATAGTATCTTGTGTATATATAATGAATTATACTTTGACTTATTGCTTAAGACCCTTAAGGTATATCAAAGGATATACTTGGGTGTAATAAGTTATATATGCAGATAATGGATGATCAATAAAGAATCTATCGCTTCTATTAAAAGAAGAGAAATGTCCTATGTGATTCAATTAATAACAACCCAGAAATCTTTGGCCAAGGTGGAATGAAATTTAAAAGGGGTTTCTAATTTGTATTTATTTGGAGTTGTGCATTTGGGAATCAGAATACATATAATTAAATAAATAAGACTTGACAGTAATTCCATGTCTTATATAATTGAGACATTGCATGGTGGAAGTATTGAATTGTACGGTAACTATTTACGTAAAAGTTCTTTTATGATTAATGTTAAAATCTATATTATCTAGAAAGTCGTTAATCGCTAAGGAGGCTTATCCTTATTGTAGAATAAATATTATTTATTTAAATAAATTAATAGTTTAATTTATTTATTTAAATGAGATTAGAATTCTTCTAATTCATCTATTTACAACTAGTTTAATATGGAGAACATAAAAGATCACACCATAAAATGAAGAATATTTATTTAATAAGTAAATGACATAATCGTAATAATAAGTTAAGTGTATTTAATTTAATCTACGGTGATAGAATAAATTAAATAGCTTAATATTTATTATTTAATATTTTGGAAATATTAAATATAAATTAATAAGAGGAGTCTTATTATTATTATTACAATTATTATTGAATTAATTATTAAAGGATTTTGAGAATTAATTAATATATGTAATACCCCAACTTTTATGAATAAAGATGAATTTCTATAAATATCATTTTTGAATATTAAGGAGTGAATGTGATATAATGTTATAGTTGTGGGTAATATTTATAAATTTTGCAAAGTACGCAAGTTGTTATATTATATTCGATTGGTCGGGGAATATTCATTTTAACATGGAATATTCATACGACGGCACAATCATTGGTGGACCCCATAGTGGAATTATGGAGTTAGAAAACGACAATAATATCTTTTTATAAAAATAACGGCGGAAGTTTTACCGTTAAACTGTTGAAATACACGGTGATAAAAGTACAGTAATATGCGTGGTTGCATAGTAGCACACGGTATTGATTATTGATGTTTACGTGAGAAGTCACTCAGTTTTGTTCAATTATTGCTATAGTAATTGCTGCATAGTATCTCACGTTATTTGATTCAATTATTGTTAATATTTTATATTATTAAATCAATAATTGAGACGACAAAGTTATTAATATTATTATTTGCAATATTGACGATGTCTAGAAGTTCTGTCAAGGAGAGGTTTGGTCACCTAATTGCGATAATAGGGAGAAATCCTTATTGGAAAGCCCCCTCTTTCCTAGGAACAACCTGATTGTTAAATATTGCGAATTATAATAATGATGATAAATGTTGTTAAAAATATTGAGGGGATTTTTATGAAGTATTTATGTAAATTTTGCTCATTTTATGGACCCTTATTTACCGATTTTTCAAAAGAATCGGTAGAAAATTATTTGGTATATATTTATATAATAATAAGCGGGGGCCCAAATGTGGGGCCCACATGTTGAAAAATGAATGTCAGGGGGGAAATTTTGGAATTCTCACGAGTGGAGTAGATTTTCAAAAGGCATGTGTTTATATATATATATATATATATATATATATATATATAATAAATTTTATTTTTTATGAAAAATAGAATATATTATATTTTATTGAATATTTTGAAAAATTTGGACGATTAAGGAAAAAAAATTCGCGTCCGTGATTCTGGATTTGTTTCGTCCAAATTTACTGTGCAGTCTATTGGTTGTTTTAGCTATTGCCAAATCGCGCGCAAGCATACACGGTCCACAAGTAATATATGTAAGTAGAGCGTTGAACCCACGAGGACAAAGTTTTAAAAGAAAACAAATACGAAGGCAAAGTCGTTACAAATCTTATCTAAACAAGTAGAAAGAAGTGGTTGGTTAAGCTATATGATTAAAACTGAAAGAAAGAGAGAAGTGGTTGTGCTAGGAAGTCAAGATAGGATTACAACTCCCCTAATGCGTTGCCTAATCTCCTAACTCTCCACATTACAAACGAGCCAAGGAATGGTCAACCGAGGAAGTAATTATGCATAAGCTTCTGTCGAAGGTCAAATGCACATCCCTAACCAGCTAACACACAATATGTCTATTGGTGACAATAACTAGGTCAAGGTCAGTAAGCTAAGTCTCAATGTCACACAAGGCAAATAGGGATATGTCTATCCTATGAGCATTTTATGCACACATTCCGTTGGCATGGTCATAACAGGTGTTACTGTATTTAAAGATAGATAATAACGTCCATTTGTCAATTTTCATTACTATCAATACCAATTTCTTTATCAAGCAATCAATCGTTAAATAAGACTACAACAATCCATTCCAAAATGATTCATTATATAAAATAGGAGAGATAGTTAATTAAGCTAAACAAAAGGTTACATTGCAATCCTAAAAATGGAGTTAGTTCATAACTATGGCACTAACACACATTTTTAATAAATTACACATTATCAGACAAATACAAAGAAATGAGAGATTTGGATTAAGAAAATCCCTGTTTTGAAGTGTTCTTCCTCCAAATCTTCCCTTCACGTGTAAAGCTCTGAGTATGTGCCGCATGTAAAAATTCTCCTCCCGTTGCCCAGCTTCTATCTCTTCTAGAAATTAAAGGACAGAAATGAAATCCTAGTCTAAGCTGCAATAAGTTCCTTGTTGATATCTCTGATATTCGATAATAAATGCAGAAATTACATTTGTATATATATTTCTTCTTTTCTTAGGTCATTAAAGACTCTATCTTGTTTGGGCACAGAGGTCGTATTTGGCAAGAGTAAAAACTTAACAATGCTGCCTACCGGTGCGAGATGGTATTTGGGCGCGAAACTCAAGCGTCGGGCATGGCGCCAGGGCGCGACACGTAGGTCAAGCGAAGCGCCAAAGACGATAGCTTTACTTTAGCATTAGTATTTGTGGCCGCCGTGAATGTCACAGGGGCTCGAGCCTTCATGTACGGCATGGTGATGGGGCGCGACACGTAGGTCAAGCGAAGCGCCAAAGAATGATAGCTTTGCTAGCATTGGTATTTGGGCGAGCTCTAAGTGTAACATCTTGTATTTGGCGCCAAGATCAGAAAAATGCCCAAGAAAACTCGAACAATCTATAAAGGAAGCCTGTAGAGAACTTAAACTAAAATGCAATAATATATATATAGAAAAGCTAAATAAAAGATTGAAAACAGGAAACAACCTAAGCAACAAAGGGACTAATTCGTGGGTATAAATTGTAATAACACGGGATTTCAAATAATCAAAATTTTACGAATAAATTTTTTTTAATTAATATTTATATTGATTATCATTTTTATGACAAGTATCTGTGATACGAGTCTCGAGAAGGTCAATTTGTGTATTGACTAATAATATAGAGTAGAGTTGTGCTTAACAGCTTTAGAAACCCTAACCCTAATTTCTAGATAGGGATTCGATAAAAAATATAATTAATATAATTATATTAATGAGTACGTGTTTGTACAGTTTAGAGATTTTGATCAATGATTGATCGAATAAGGTTTAAAATTTATAAACCCTAATAAGAGATTAGAAACCCTAATCTCAGGATTAGAAACCCTAACGCGTAGTTAAAAACCCTAATTAAAAGTCGGGAAACCCTAATTTTAAATTCGGGAATCCTAAACCATAATTAGGAAACCTTAATCCTAATTGGCAAGCCTGATGTATTTATTAAACTTTAATATGATTAGAAAATCCTAATTATATTTTAGTTATCTTAATTTCTATTTTACAAACCCTAATTGTAATTTAGAAATTTTATTTTCTAATTAAAACCCTAATTAGAAATTTTTAGTAACTAATAATATAAATCCTAAGGGTTAGAACCTTAGGGTTAAACCCTAAGGGTTTGTGCATTTGTCTAGTATGCCATTAAAATCAATTTGCTAATGACTAAAATACCCTTTTTCATTTTATTTAAATGATAACTTGTAAAAATGCTAGCAACTTTAGTAGGTGAGCAACTACATTGACTTTGTGGCATGAAATCTCTAGCAATGTAGCCGAAAATCACAGATCCAAAGCAACATATCACAATATATAAAGTTTTGGGAGAGAGAAAATCACATAAACTAGCCATTTTGCTCTCTTGCTCTCACCAACTCTTTCTCTCACCAACTCTTTCTCTCAACCAAAGCTTCGAAAATAGCAAGAATATCAGTCACATTATCAGCCTTAGAACACCCAAGAACATATTGAAGAGCAAAGATCAAAATGTAGAACAAAAATGTATAAACCCTAAAACCCATTTTGATCTTGTATGCTAAGACAACTTTTGTGTTTATATGTTTAAATATTATGCACACATTCCATTGGCATGGTCATAACATGTGTTACTTTATTTAAAGATAGATAATAACGTCCATTTGTCAATTTTCATTACTATCAATACCAATTTCTTTATCAAGCAATCAGTCGTTAAATAAGAAATACAACATCCCATTCCAAAATGATTCATTATATAAAATAGGAGAGAAAGTTAATTAAGCTAAATAAAAGGTTACATTGCAATTCTAAAAATGGAGTTAGTTCATAACTATGGTACTAACACGCATTTTTAATAAATTACACATTATCAGACAAATACAAAGAAATGAGAGATTTGGATTAAGAAAACCCCTGTTTTGAAGTGTTCTTCCTCCAAATCTTCCCTTCACGTGTAAAGCTCTGAGTATGTGCCGCATGTAAAAACTCTCCTCCCGTTGCCCAGCTTCTATCTCTTCTAGAAATTAAATGACAGAAATGAAATCCTAGTCTAAGCTGCAATAAGTTCCTTGTTGATATCTCTGATATTAGATAATAAATGCAGGCGGCTTCGCTTTGTATATATACTTCATCCTCTTTCTTCTAGATCATTAAAGACTCTATATCGTTTGAGCACCTTGGAGCTACGCATGCGGTATGAGCAAAGGCTTAATGCAGCGACGGGCGCGAGATGGGCGCATTGGGCGCCGTGAATGGCGCTGGAAGCGCGAAACTGGCGCCGGCATGGCACTGGGGCGCAACACGTAGGTCAAGCGAAGCGCCAAAGGACAGTAGCTTTGCCTAGAATTGGCACTGTGGCGCCGTGAATGGCACTGAGGCGCGAGCCTGGCGCCGGGCATGGTGCCGGGGCGCTTCACGTAGGTCAAGCGAAGCGCCAAAGGATAGTAGCTTTGCCTAGAATTGGTATTGGTATGCGAGTTTAAGTGTAACATCGGCTTGGTATTTGGCAAAGAAATGAAAAATGCCCAAGAAAGCTCGAACAATCTGTAAAGCAAGCCTATAGAGAACTTAAACTTAAATGCAATAATATATATATATATAGAAAAGCTAAATAAAAGATTGAAAACAGGAAACAACCTAAGCAACAAAGGGACTAATTCACGGGTATAAATCCCACTCATCAAATACCCCCAAACTTAAGTTTTTACTTGTCCTCAAGCAAACTATCAGACATCCATACCCCATAATGCAAGATACGAATGAACACTAATACTAACAACAAAAATTATGGCCACTAAGAGAAATCATAAACATCCTCTAAGAATAGGGCAACAACGCATGCGAACGAGGGCTTAACGTCTAAAAATAAACACGAGTCTGTAATGGATCCAATCAGTGTGTGTGTGAAGACCACATATCTAAACTAGCCATAACCCAAATTAAGATTATACAGTCGACCGTGATAACCAATAGGCAACTATGCAACTCACATACATAACAAGCATTAAGACAAGACGCAAAAACACGAAAGGCTCAAAAGTTCTAGAATAGCGAAGTAAAATCTGACTTAGACAGAACTTGATTACTTTTAGGCAAAACAGAGCACTCATTAGCAAGCTTTTGATCAATGACTCCCAAGCCAGACGACTTTAGGGCACTAGGTGTAAAACACCCCTAAGAATCTAATAAATCAAGCACAAAGGCCACGTAAACAACATAAGTCCAAGATTGATTTTACGAGCCTGCATTTATGGGCGAGTGCATTTCCACGCTCCATCTCAACCCACCGTAGGACTGCTATTGTAATTTTTTTTTTTTACTAAAGAGCTGAAAATGCTAAAGCTTCTAAGTCTTTTTAAAACTTGAAATTAACGGAGTATATAACAGTAGAGACTATTTTCAACACGGTAAAAAGACAACCAGAAACTGGACAAAAACTAGAAAGATAATAGGCCAGTGCTCGCTAAACGAATGGATCCAAGATAGACTTAATTTATCTAAAACACACGCCCCAAATTCACCTAGATTTGCCACTGGTCTAAGAAACATGATATAATTACTTGCCGCCCGTCCAAGGCCACAAACAGAACTTAACACCAACTACCCTAACCCAGCATATAAACAGTTACAAACTCGGGGATAGATTTAATCAAAATGTAAAAGGCAAAAACTATAAACTATAAGGCACCCTTTTTAACTATAGGGAAAAACCATAACATATGGCATTAAGTATACCAATTAAGCATTGTAAACACAAAAAAATTAAGGCCTTAGGCAAAACAATATCTTACTTAGTCAAGATATTCCCACACAAGATATATAACCACAAGCATGCATTTAAATGTAACATAAAAACTATTAAGTAAAAACATGCCTCCAAAATAAATTCAATATGCATCCAGGAACCAAAAACTAAACCACAATAATAATCACCATAGATAAATATTAAACCATAGGTCTGGGGCTATCAAGCCCAAATATCATCCTAAAATCCTTACACAGTAGTAGAAATATAGATATGATAAAACTAACACAATTCATATATATAAATAAATAAAAGGAAGTCTCCTCCAAACTTGAACTTTAGCCCATGTCCTCATTGGCCTTTACCGCAACCTCAAACATTAGCAGCATCCCCGTCGTCATCACCATCAAGACCAAAGTCGTCATCAGCACCGAACAAATCCAGATCATCATCATCCTCTTCATCACCGTCTTCCACGTTGACTGGCTCATTCACGCAGGCCTCGTTAGTAGGCGGCAGAAATTGCGGCGGATAAGGTGCATAAATTGGAGGCGCCGGGAATGGGAATGACATGAAGTCCGCGTCATCGCCACCCTGAGCAACATGAATATTGGTTAGTGTGTCCGTGAACTCAGCATGGTAATGGTGGAACTGGCTCTGCCACTGGGCGACCGTGTCAACCTTGCAGTGCAAAAAGTTTAGGCTGTTCATAATCTGCGCAAGGGCCCCAAAATCAATGGCATCAGCAGAAGGGGGAATTGGTGCCTGAGTAGAGGTTCTGCCTCGATGGGATGGTCAGGGGATCATCGATGGCGTACCGAGGTGTTGGTAAAATCCTTCGCCTCGGGGATGCGAGGGTGCGCCATCCCAGACAGCATAGCGACTAATTAGCTGATGATTAATGACGGACATTGGCGGGAGGGTGACATCTTCCGCATCCCACTGAACACCCGCCCTTTTACATAGACGGGTAATATATAAGAGATGGGTGGGGAAGGCCAGACATGACCTTGCTCTTGATAGCCTTTTTGATGGATTCATTGATCAAAGCCCCCACATCAATCTTCAACCCCAAAATAATGGCATAGAGAAGCGTCGTCCTCTCCCGAGTGACATCACTCACATGGCGCGTAGGCTTAATATTAGCACAGATAAAGGCGTACCACGCCTTACTATAACGACTAAGCGCCTGTGAAGGAAAAGACGTGCATTCGCCAGTGAATTCATTCATTTTCCACACTGTCTCGGGCTTACAGAGCTTGTGAATAATTTCATCAGATTTATAACTCCGAATCCCATTCTCCCTGTAGTCATGCTTATCAAATTTTGGAGTCCCACACACTTCATTGATGGCTTTGACATCGAATGGGATCAACCTCCCCCTCACAGGTGCGGCCGGCGGGCCATCCAGAATGGCATTAGCATAAAACTCCTTGACCACCGCTACCACAGCGGATTCCAGCAGTTTGGTGAAGTGCACGCACTTCATCGCACTTATCATGGCATTCATCTGGCCATCCAATTTGTCATCGGGCCTAAGGTCACGCTCAGGCACCAGACTACGCAACTTGAATTTTTGCGTGTAGTGCTTATAAGCCACCTTGGATGGGAATTTTACAGTGTCCCAAGGAGTGATTTGGCCTCGGGAGGAGGATGGAGGAGGGGGGTCAATACTAGTTCTAGGGCGCTTTGAAGCCATAATTGGTTTTTAGAAATAGAAAATCTAAGACTGTCGAGATTTTTTGAGACAAACCAAATGACAAACACCGTACCTTGCTTGGCCTTTTAAAGTCAAAAATGTGAGGATGCAACGGTAAGAAGAGGAACCGTCAAGATGGTTGGGCGCCAAATGGTAATAAACTAATGCCGGTTGGGCTCTTGGAGGAGAGGAATAAGCGTCGTTTGGAGGAAGCTGAGAGGAGAGAGAACCAAAACACTGCAATTAAAGTGACAACGCCTCATTTAAACAACTGAAATTCGCTGGTGGCGCCGGGGTGAGATGAATGGGTCAATTTGGGCGAAGTCAAACCCATGTTATATTGGGCGACAACATTTGATCTTCTTGGCCTTGAAATGAAAATGACTGTTGCGCAGTTGAATGGCACTTGGACGCGAGTGATGTCTGTTGGCTTAGCGCTAGGGCGCCAAATGTAGGTCTAGCGAAGCACCAAAGAACAGGGACTTTGCCTAGCATTGGCATTTGGGCGTGCCGAGATCTGTGGAGGCGCCATATATCTGTATTGAGGCGCCCGTATCTGGCCTTTAAGTAGCGACTTCGTAAATTCTCCCTCAACAAAATTCTACACAAGCCAACATTACATATCAGCAAACAGAACAAACACATTATTGACAAGTTCTAACTAAGGACAACCTAAAGCAGATACTAACAACATGCACTAAACAGAACAAATAGCATATACAAGAATTACAATTAAAATGAGACTTAGTTAATAAAGATAAAAATAATTTGTGACACTCCCAAAATAGGTATACATCACCCATCTTGAGTCGCCAAATACATGGTATAAAACTCAAATACAACTTAAATATACAACAGTCGTGTATAATACGACAAAATATAATCTAAGAGTTTTAATAAGAATATTGTTATCTAAACAATATCCACACTCAATGGAGTCCTCATTATATTTATTGTCACACTATTTTATAGAATAGTGAGGACTACTCAAACAACAATCTGAACTGTCAATCCGTTCCCCGATTCGTCCCAGCTATATTCTCATTTTCTGAAGAGAATAGTGAAATAAAGGGTGAGCTCAACTAGCCCAGTAAGAATTATATGACTAAGATAATGCAGAATAATTTATCGTTAGCCTTCAACAGTGTTAAACTGATAAAATATAACAAACATCAATTTTAACTGCAGCGGAACAAGCAATCCATTAGAAGAGTCAAGTAGAGAATAAAATCTACTATCTTCCATGATTTAAAAGGTTTTTCATCACTTTTATCGCTGAGACTCAACTTAATAAATAAACCACATCATCCATGCACTACGGCCAATGATATTCATTAGTATCACGATCACAAATTATCCATGCACTATGGGCCAAGGATATTCATGTATTCATCAATGGTCATGATCATGCCAACAACTGTCCATCAATGCACTACGGCCAATGAGGACTTTTACCACATCAATTGTAATATTACGGTCATGATTATACCGAATAATCCCTGGTCATAGTCACACCAAGTCCATCTATGCACTACAGGCCACAGATGACTTTCAACATATTATAAACATGAGGATGATGACAATGATATAAGAATACAATAAAATAATTTTAGGGATAAATTTTTAAAGATTTATAATTTAATTTATCCAGAAATCAATAACGTCCAAATTGTCAACACGATACTGTTTTGTGGAGTAAAATTCAAGAATGCTCAGAAGAATATTTTCATGAAAAGATACTGGATGAAGCATAAATATCCAGGATATTCTACTAATTTCATGGAGCATAGAAGCCAAAAATTTAACCAACTGAGTATATTAGAATATATGAAACTGCAAATGGATTTTTTGCTTGCCATGCGGTAATCCACGTAGACAGATCATTTCCACAATTTAATAAGGAATGAATATGAAGGATCATTCACCATACATGCGGTAATCCACATAGATAGGTTATTCCAACATAATAATAAAGAATGGAATAACAGAAGAAGTCACCAGGCTTGCGTAATCCGCACAGACAGGTTATTCCAACAGAATGATAAAGAATGGAACTATGTCATGCATAACCCGCACAAACAAACGAGATATTCAAATGTAATAATAAAGAATGGAACCAGTCATGCGTAATCACATACGCACATAATATTCCAACGAGAATAATAAAGAATGGAATATCAACAGAATTCACTAGGCATGCGATAGATCATGATGACAAAAGTTATTCCAATGTAATAATAAAGAATGAAATAATGTAAGAATTTCACCATGTATGCGGTACTTCACATAGACAAGTTATTCCAAAGATAATAATAAAAAAAATGTAATAACAACCTTTATGAGTATTGAAAGAAAATAACCTCTTCTTCATGAATACGAAAAAAATAATACCCTTACCTTAGAAGAAGATGGATCTTTGGAATAGTGAGGTAGCAAGCTTCTCTTCTTCTTTCTCTCTATATTTTCTCTCTATAATAATTGCTCTATAGCTTTAGTGAATTGGTGAGAAATGAAGGAAGAATGAGCTTCTATTTATAGAAAAATATAGTTTCGATAATTTCACGTTTTGGGGCTCGAAATATTATAGTATAATACCTTCCCTTTTCCTTCATTTTTAATTTAGTCATGCAAGTATTATCAATCTTGCACCACCTCCCCTAATAGTACATGAATGTGAATCAATAGTACACACATATGAACAAATAGTTATAAACATGTGAAATAATAGCAATTAATTGTTCATTTATCCGATTAATTACCCGATTGGTCAATATAACCTCCAGACATCAATTATTATCGAAATAAATGTCAATTTCCACTAACACTAATAATCCCAACACAATGGAACTATCAATTTAATCTTTAATCAACACAACTTATTCATCATTAATATTACAACTCAGAATTTTTAACAACTGTGTCGTTCCTGTGAAAGAGGGGCTTTTCGATAAGGATTTCTCCTTATCAAGCCGCAATTAGGTGACCAAACCTCTCATTGACAGAACTTCTAGACATTGTCAATATTGCAAATAATAATATGAATAACTTTGTCGTCTCAATTATTGATTTAATAATAATAATTATTATACAAATGATACTGTGACAATAATTGAATCAATAATATGAGAGATATGATGCAGCAATTACTGTAGCAATAATTGAGTATAACTGAGTGACTTCTCACATAAGTATCAATAATCAATACTGTGTGCTACTATGCAACTACGCGTATTACTGTACTTTTACTACCGGGTAGTTCAACAGTTTAATGGTAAAACTTTCGCCGTTATTTTTATAAAAAGATAATTCTGTCATTTTCTAACTACGACAATACTTCCGTTGTGGGGTCCACCAATGATTGTGCTTGTCGTCATTTAATATTCCCCTGTTAAAATGAATATTCCCCGACCAATCGAATATTATATAACCACTTGCTTACTTTGCAAAATTTGAAAATATTACCCACAACTATAACATTATATCAAATCCACACCATAATATTCAAAAATATATTTCGAGAAAATTATTCTTTATTCATAAAAGTTGGGGTCTTACACAATTTGTTTGATACTGAGATGGGGATGCCTCCCATCAAGCGCTTGATTTAGAGTCGTCGGCTTGACTATTTTTGCGTCTTACACTGGGTCTCCCAATGTAATGGAGGTATTTTGCCGGTCGACCTCGCCGCCCTAGTAGTGTTTTAATCTCTGCCCATTGAATTTAAAGGTTGTGTCAGAATTTGGGTCCTCGACCTCTATAGCCCCATACGGATAAACCTTGGCAACTGTAAAGGGGCCCGACCATCGGGACTTTAGTTTTCCAGGAAACAACTTCAGTCGGGAATTGAAAAGAAGAACCTTCTGGCCCGGTTCAAAATGTCTCTCGGGAATTTTCTTGTCATGCCACATTTTGGTTTTCTCCTTGTACAACTTACCGTTTTCATACACTTGCAGACAGAACTCGTCTGATTCATTTAGTTGCAAGAGCCGCTTCTCGCCGGTTTCCTCAAGATCAAAGTTTAGCTTCTGAATAGCCCAATAAGCGTTGTGCTCCAATTCTACGGGAAGATGACATGCCTTACCATAAACAAGCCTATACAGAGACATTCCGATAGGCATTTTATAAACTGTGCGGTAGGCCCACAATGCATCATCGAGCTTCTTAGACCAGTCTTTACGATTTGGGTTAACGCTCTTCTCCAAGATGCGTTTCACCTCTCGATTTGAAAATTTAGCTTGGCCGCTGGTCTGTGGGTGGTAGGCAGTGGCGATCTTATGGGTCATCCCATACTTGGCTAGGAGGGCTTCAAAATATTTGTTACAAAAATGCAACCCTTCATCGCTAATGATAGCCCGAGGCATGCCAAAACGGGTGAAAATATTATTCTTAAGGAACTGAAGCACTACCTTAGCATCATTCGTTGGCAAGGTAAATGCTTCCACCCACTTTGAGACATAATCCGCTGCCACAAGGATGTAGAGATTGTTGAAAGAGGATGGGAATGGACCCATGAAGTCGATGTCCCATATATCAAATAATTTCACCTCCAGGATATTCTGCAGCGGTAGTTCATGCCGTCTTGATATGGTGCCCACCCGCTGGCATCTATCGCAGTGCAACACATATGTATGTGCATCCTTGAATAGGGTGGGCCAATAAAATCTAGACTGAAGTACTTTAGATGCTGTTCGTTGACCACCAAAATGACCTCTATAAGTGGAAGAATGGAAGTGATGTAACACACCTTTAACTTCTTCTTCCGGTAAGCATCTTCGCAGAATCTGATCAGAGCACTGCTTGAAAAGGAAGGGCTCATCCCACAGATATTGCTTAGCATCTTTTAGGAATTTCTTCCTTTGTTGATAGCTCAGGTTATTGGGAAGCACTTGGCAAGCGACGTAATTGGAAAAGTCTGCATACCACGACACTTTTCTTTGGACAACAAAGAATTGTTCATCCGGGAAGAAGTCATTTATGGCTTTGTCAGCATCTCCTGAGGGCGTGGTGTTTTCCAACCTTGACAAGTGATCGGCAACCTAATTTTCTGTCCCCTTCTTATCTCAGATTTCCAAGTCAAAGTCCTGGAGAAGCAGAACCCACCGTATCAATCTCGGCTTAGCATCCTTCTTTTCTATAAAATACTTGATTGCCGAGTGATCGGTTTATACAATCACCTTCGTTCCAATGAGGTAGGAACGGAACTTGTCAAAAGCATAGACTACTGATAGCAGCTCCTTCTTAGTGGTGGTATAATTTAACCGAGCATCAGTTAATGTCTTGCTGACATAGTAAATGGTGTGGAAGACCTTCTCCCTTCTTTGGCCCAACACTGCCCCGATTGCAAAGTCGCTGGCATCACACATTGGTTCAAAAGGGTAGGTCCAGTCTGCAGCTATCACAATAGGTGCTGTGATAAGTCTTTTCTTTAATAACTCAAAGGCGCTCAAGTAGGCCTCATTAAACTGGAAAGGCATGTCCTTTTCCAATAGAGTGCATAATGGTTTGGTAATCCATGAGAAGTCCTGGATAAACCTTCTGTAGAACCCGGCATGCCTGAGAAAACTCCTTACCCCTTTCACTGAGGTGGGCGGTGGAAGGTTATTGATCACATCTATCTTTGCCTTATCAACCTCAATTTTGTCTGCAGAAACCCGATGGCCCAAAATAATGCCCTCTTCAACCATGAAGTGACACTTCTCCCAATTCAGCACCAGGTTGGTTTCGACACATCGATGGAGAGCGACAGTTAGATTTGTTAAGCAATTTTCAAATGAGCTCCCAAATACTGAGAAGTCGTCCATGAAGTCCTCTAGGGTCTTTTCAACCATATCAGAGAAGATCGACATCATACACCGCTGAAATGATGCGGGAGCATTATATAGCCCAAAAGACATTTTTCGGAAGACGAAGGTCCCATACAGACATGTGAACGTTGTCTTTTCCTGATCTTCAGGAGCAATAGAAATCTGATTGTACCCCGAGTACCCATCTAGCAGACAATAATATTCGTGCCCAGCCAACCGGTCAAGCATCTAATCAATGAATGGAAGGGGAAAATGATCCTTACAGGTTGATTTGTTCAGTTTCTTCCATGCACACTCTCCACCCGGTCACTGTCCTGGTGGGAATCAGTTCGTTGTTCTTATTGGACACAACTGTCATCCCTCCCTTCTTTGGCACGCACTGGATAGGACTAACCCAAGGGCTATCGGAGATGGCATAGATAATGCCCACATCTAACAATTTAATGATCTCCTTCCGAACGACCTCTTTTATAATGGGATTTAGCCGCCTCTGATGCTCTATAGATGGCTTTGAGCCTTCCTCCAGAAGAATTTTGTGCATGCATAGAGTCAGGTTGATCCCTTTTATGTGACGACCCCAAAATTAGGTATACATCACCCATCTTGAGTCGCCAGATACATGGTACAGAATTCAAATACAACTTAATAATACAACTGTCGTGTACAATACGACAAAACATAAACGGTGAGTTTGAATACAAATATTATCTACTAGAGAGTATAAAAACTCAATGGGGTCCTCATTACAATTATTATCACACTATTTCACAGAATAGTGAGGACTACTAAAGCAAACATCTAGGACCATCACTCTGTTCCCCGACTAGTCCCAGCTACGTTCTCATTTCCTAAAGAGAACAGTAAAAGAAAGGGTGAGCTCAACTAGCCCAGTAAGAAATATTATGAATAAGATAATGCAGAATAATTTATCATTAGCCTTCAACAAAGGTTAAACCGATAAAATATAATAACTATCAAGTTTAATGCGGTGAACAAGCAATCCATTAGAAGAGTCAAGTAGGGAATAAAATCTACTATCTTCTATGATTTAAAAGGTTTTCATCACTTTTATCATTGGGACTCGACAATAAATAATCCACATCATCGAATCACCCTCTTTACGACCAAGGATATTCTTTAGTATCACGACCACGAATTATCCATGCACTACTGACTAAAGATAACCATATTTTCATCAACGGTCCCGATCATGCCATAAAATAATTCATCTTTGCACTACTACCAAAGAGAATCCATAGCCATAATCATACCAAAAGCGTACATCAATGCACTACGCCAATGAGGACTTTTTCCACATCATTTGTAACATTACGGTCATGATTATACCGAATAATCCCTGGTCATAATCATACCAAGTCCATCTATGCACTACAGACCACAGATAACTTTCAACATAATATAAACATGAGGATGATGACAATGACATAATAATTCAATAAAACAAGTTCAAGAATTAATTTATTCAGGAACTAATAATGTCCAAATTGTCAACATGATGAGTGCTTAGAAGAATATTTCCATGAAAAGATACTGGATGAAGCGCAAATATCAAGGATATTCTACTAATTTCATAGAGTATAGAAGCCAAAACTTTAACCAACTGAGTATAATAGAATATATGAAACTACAAATGGATTTTCGCCCGCCATGCGGTAATCCACGTATACAGATCATTTCCACAATTTAATAAGGAATGAATACAAAGGATCATTCACCATGCATGTGGTAATCCACATAGATAGGTTATTCCAATAGAATAATAAAGAATGAAATAACATAAGGATTCACTATGCGTGTGATAGACTGCACAGACATGTTATTCCCAACAGAATAATAAATAATGGAACCAGTCCCCCAGTAACGCATACGAATGTGATATTCTCGAGAATAATAAAGAATGGAATAACAACAGAAATCACCATGCATGCGATAGACCGCACAAACAGGTTATTCCAATAGAATAATAAATAATGGAACCAGGTCCGGCGTAAACGCACAGACAGGATATTCCGACAGAATAATAAAGAACGGAATATTAGAAGAATTTCACCATGTATGCGGATTGCATAACAAAGTTATTCAATATAATAATAAAGAATGGAATAACAGAAGAATTTCACCAAGTATAGGATCCAGCATTATACAAAGTTATTCCAACGAAATAATATAGAATGGAATAACAGAAGTTCTCTTCATGAATAAGAAAGAAAGAATACCCCTTTACTTACAGTACAACAAATAATATCCCCTACCTTAGAAAGAAGAGTACTAGATATATGAGTAGTGAAGTAGCAGAATATTTTTCTTCTTTCTCTCTATAGTTTATCTCTCTAGAGTTTCAAAGTGAATTAATAAGAAATAATGAAGGAATGAACTTCTATTTATAGAAAAATGGATCGCATAAGAACTAACTCATGAACGGTCGAGATTGATTTACTTTAATCGATGGTCCATATTTAAAGCAAAATCTTTTAAATAAAATATAATATATTCTATTTATAATCTAATAAAATGAATAACTTTATAAAAGATTTTACTATGCAAACACTATCACGAGCACTATGCAAACACTATGCATAATAAAATATGATATATTCTATTTATAGAATAACTTTATAAAAGTATATTCATTTTATATAAAAAGATTTTACTATGCAAAACACTATGCAGACACTATACAACACTATGCATAATAGAATATAATATATTCTATTTATAGAATAACTTTATAAAAGTATTATGTTTTATATAAAAAGTTTTTCTGTTTTATTACATTAATAATACCAATAAAAAAACAACTGAGTGACTTATCACGTAAACATCAATAATCAATACCGTGTGCTACTATGCAACCACGCGTATTATTGTACTTTTACTACTGAGTAGTTCAACAGTATTAATGGTAAAACTTCCGCCGTTATTTTCATAAAATATTTTTGTCGTTTTCTCAATCCGACAATAATTCCGTTGCGGGGTCCACCAATGATTGTACCGTCATACGGATATTCCCCGACAAAAAGAATATTCCCCGACCAATCGAATATTATACAACAACTTGCATACTTTTCAAAACTATAAATAGTATCCACAACTATAACATTATCTCAAATCCACACCATAATATTAAAAAAAAATATTTCGAGAAAATTAAATCTTTATTCATAAAATCTGGGGTCTCACATTTTATATCAGCTATAGACCACCCTAGGGCAGTTTTGTATTTCTTGAGCACAAGCAACAACTTTTCTTCTTGACACTTAGTTAAAGAAGAAGAAATTATCACATGTAAAGAAGATGAATTCCCTAAGTAAGCATACCTTAGGTGATTAGGCAAAGGTTTAAGCTCAAGGATAGGAGGCTCGACGATCGATGGCTGAGCCTTAGAAGTGGATGCCTCATTATCATTCAAAGACTCAAACTGTCGGTGAAATTGCTTGGATATTTGGGTCTCATCTAGGCACTTGGTACATTCCATATGTGTGGGCTCTTTCGTAGTGCTGGCCCCGATTAATGTGGCTTCCAAAGGGTCTTTAATGCAAGTTTTTGAGAATACTTCCTTAATTGAATTATCAATTGTATTAATCTGGAAGAAATCCTCAGGGGTATTAGGATACTTCATTGATCTGAAGACATTAAACGTCACTTCTTGATCTTGTACCCTCATTGTTAACTCCCCTTTCTGAACATCGACCAGGGTCTTCCCTGTCGCCAAGAATGGCCTGCCCAATATTATTAGGACCTCCCTGTCTTCTTCAAAATCTAAGACTATAAAATCCACTGGGAATATGAACTTGTCAACCTTAACAAGCACATCCTCTGCAATCCCTTTCGGGTACGTGAGAGACCTGTCAGCCAATTATAAAGTGATGCTGGTAGGCTTGGCTTCCTTGAGGCCCAACTTCTTATAAATAGAGAGGGGCATCAAGTTGATGCTAGCCCCTAAATCACAAAGAACCTTTCCAATAAACATGGTCCCCAATAGTGCACGGATTTGTAAAGCTCCCCGGATCTTTTATCTTTGGTGGAAGCTTGTTTTGAAAGATGGCACTACACTCCTCTGTCAGTGCCACAGTTTCGTAATCTCCCATATTTCTCTTCTTGGATAGAATGTCCTTCATGAACTTGATATAACTAGGCATTCCCTCCAATGCCTTCGCAAATGGGATATTTATGTGCAGTCTTTTGAACACTTACAAGAATTTGGAAAACTGCTTATCCAGCTTCTGTTTCTACAACCGCTGGGGGAAAGGCAACTGAAGGAGAGGCTGATTTACCATGCTCATGGGAGGAGATGGTTTTGACGGGCTATCTTGTCTACTTCCTTCACCCGCTAATGTCTCAATATTCTCCTCCACTGGAGGTTCTTTTTCAGTCACTAATTCTTCCACAGGAGTACTCTCTCCACTTTGTTCCTTAGTGGTTCTCCCACTTCTTAGGGTCATTGCTTTACACTGTTCCTTGCCTTCCCGTTTCAGGTTGACATCAGTGTCACTAGGAAATGTGCCTTATGGACGACTGTTTAAAGAAGTAGCCAATTGTACCATCTATACTTCAAGATTTCTAATGGAAACTTCTTGATTGTTACTTCGAGTTTCATTCTGGGCTATGTACCTTGACAGGAGATCTTCTAAACTTGGCTTCTTCTCCTGTTGAGGTGGTGGTTGGTGGAATTGATTATGAGTGTTCTGAGGTTGTGGGGTGAACTAATTCTGAGATTGGAACCCAGGAGGGTTAGCATAATTTGGCCTGGTAGATGGAGGTTGTGGTTGATTAGGGTTGTTACTGTTGTTGTTGTTGTTGTTGTTGCCCCATGAGAAGTTTGGATGATTTCTTAACCCCGGGTGGTAATGAGTGGGAAGATTGGTGTTTTGTTGCCGCCCGTAGTTGGAAACAAATTGAACTGACTCGGTGCTTATCGCACACTGATTAGTAGGGTGGCTCCCTTGGCATAATTCACATTGAACTATGACACTCTGCACGTTTTGAACCGCTGAAGGTCCCATGGTGTCTAGCCTTTTCGTTAGTGCTACTACCTGAGCCGCTAACGATGTGAAAGAGTCAACTTCATAGACCCCCGCTGCTCTTCAAGGGGCTTGCCTATCATTTGGCCATTGGTAATTATTGGCCGCCATTGTCTCCACCAGCTCATATCCCGCTGTGTGATGTTTGGCCATGAAGGCCCCTCCAGACGCGATATCAATACTCGAACGAGTTAATCCTGACAACCCATTGTAAAAGGTCTGGATGGGTAACCATTCTGGAAATCCATGGTGCGGGCATTTCCTCATAAGATCCTTAAACCACTCCCACGAGTCGTATAAGGATTCGGATTCGAACTGAACAAAGGACGTGATATCATGCCTGAGCCTGGCTATTTTGGCGGGAAGAAAAAACTTCGCCACAAATTTTTGTGCCAAGTTAGCCCATGTGGTAATGGAGCCTGACAGTAATGAATGAAGCCAGCTCTTGACCTTGTCCCTTAATGTAAATGGAAACAACTGGAGTCTAATGGCATCGTCAGACACTCCGTTGCAATTAAATGTGTCACAAATCGCCACAAAATTAATCAAGTGATCATTGGGATCATCATTCGGTAGTCCCCCAAACTGAATGTTGGTGCACATTTGAATGGTGCCCGGCTTGATCTCGAAATTATTAGCTTGGATGGCGGGCCTTAGAATGCTCGCCTGGAGATCGTTAATGTGAGGCATAGCGTACTCCCTCAGACATTTCTGAAGTTCCTCCGCCATTATGATAGGATCAGGTATGTCCTCGGGTGTGTCTTCTGATTTTTCTCTCCGCAGTCGTCTGAATGTTCTATCAACCTCGGGATCGATAGGTATTATATTTCGTCCCTTTCGAAGTGGCATAAACAATGAAGACTACCTGAAAAGAGAGTTAAACAGAAGAATCGGTTTAAAGTAAGATCGTAATGACTTAGTTTTAATATTGAGAAACAATTAATTCTAAGTCCCCGGCAGCGGCGCTAAAAACTTGTTGGTAGTTTTAGCTATTGCCAAATTGCGCACAAGCATACGCGGTCCACAAGTAATATATGTAAGTAGAGTGTCGAACCCACGAGGACAAAGTCTTAAAAGAAAACAAATACGAAGGCAAAGTTGTTACAAATCTTATCTAAACAAGTAGAAACAAGTGGTTGGTTAAGCTATATGATTAAATTTGAAAGAAAGAGAGAAGTGGTTGTGCTAGGAAGTCAAGATAAGATTACAACTCCCCTAATGCGTCGCCTAATCTTCTAACTCTCCACATTACAAACGAATCAAGGAATAGTCAACCGAGGAAAGTAATTACGCATAAGCTTCTATCGAAGGTCAAATGCACATCCCTAACCAGCTAACACACAATATGTCTATTGGTGACAATAACTAGGTCAAGGTCAGTAAGCTAAGTCTCAAGGTCACACAAGGCAAATAGGGATATGTCTATCCTATGAGCATATTATGCACACATTCCATTGACATGGTCATAACAGGTGTTACTGTATTTAAAGATAGATAATAACGTCCATTTGTCAATTTTCATTACTATCAATACCATTTTCTTTATCAAGCAATCAGTCGTTAAATAAGAAATACAACAACCCATTCCAAAATGATTCATTATATAAAATAGGAGAAAAAGTTAATTAAGCTAAACAAAAGGTTAAATTGCAATCCTAAAAATGGAGTTAGTTCATAACTATGGTACTAACACGCATTTTTAAAAAATTACACATTATCAGACAAATACAAAGAAATGAGAGATTTGGATTAAGAAAACCCCTGTTTTGAAGTGTCCTTCCTCCAAATCTTCCCTTCACGTGTAAAGCTCTGAGTATGTGCCGCATGTAAAAACTCTCCTCCCGTTGCCTAGCTTCTATCTCTTCTAGAAATTAAATGACAGAAATGAAATCCTAGTCTAAGTTGCAATAAGCTAAGATTGCACTTTGTGGCGTAGTGAATGAATGGCGCTTATTAAGCGAGAGCTTTAGTCTTAGGTAGCGCGACACGTGGAAGTCAAGCGAAGCGCCAAAGGTCAGTAGCTTTGCCTAGCATTGGCGCTGGGGCACGAGCTCTAAGTGTAACACTGGCACTGGGGCTCCAGTACAGGAAAAATGCCCAAGAAAGCTCGAACAATCTATAAAGCAAGCCTGTAGAGAACTTAAACTTAAATGCAATAATATATATATAGAAAAGCTAAATAAAAGATTGAAAACAGGCAACAACCTAAGTAACAAAGGGAGTAATTCGCGGGTATAAATTGTAATAACCCGGGATTTTGAATAATCAAAATTTTACGAATAATTTTTTTTAATTAATATTTATATTGATTATCAATTTTGTGACAAGTATCTGTGATACGAGTCTCGAGAAGGTCAATTTGTGTATTGACTAATAATATAGAGTAGAAACCCTAACCCTAATTTCTAGATAGGGATTCGATAGAAAATATAATTATATTAATGAGTACGTGTTTGTACTGTTTAGAGATTTTGATCAATAATTGATCGAATAAGGTTTAAAATTTATAAACCCTAATAAGAGATTAGAAACCCTAATCTCAGGATTAAAAACCCTAACGCACAGTTAAAAACCCTAATCGAAAGCCGAAAAACCCTAATTTTAAATTCGGGAATCCTAAACCCTAATTAGGAAACCTTAATCTTAATTAACAAGCCTAATGTGTTTATTAAACTTTAATATGATTAGAAAACCTTAATTATATTTTAGTTATCTTAATTTCTATTTTACAAACCCTAATTGTAATTTAGAAATTTTATTTTCTAATTAAAACCCTAATTAGAAATTTTTAGCAACTAATAATATAAAACCTAAGGTTAGAACCTTAGGGTTAAACCTTCAGGGTTAAACCCTAAGGGTTTGTGCATTTGTCTAGTATGCCATTAAAATCAATTTGCTAATGACTAAAATACCCTTTTTCATTTTCTTTAAATGATAACTTGTAAAAATGCTAGCAACTTTAGTAGGTGAGCAACTACATTGACTTTGTGGCATGAAATCTCTAGCATTAATGTAGCCAAAAATCACAGATCCAAAGCAACATATCACAATATATAAAGATTTGGGGGGGAGAGAAAATCACATAAACTAGCCATTTTTCTCTCTTGCTCTCACCAACTCTTTCTCTCAACCAAAGCTCCAAAAATAGCAAGAATATCAGTCACATTATCAGCCTTAGAACACCCGAGAACATATTGGAGATCAAAGATCAAAATCTAGAACATAAAGGTATAAACCCTAAAACCCATTTTGATCTTGTATGCTAAGACAACTTTTGTGTTTATATGTTTAGATCTTTGCTAGATGATGTTTAATGATGATCTATGTTGATATAACATAGATCCATAGAATCAAAATGCTTTAAAATCGAGTTTTTCCAAAACTGTCAAGAATACGATTTGTGGTCTGACAAGTTAATGTCAGGAGCCACAGATCCGTGTCTGTTTTTGATTTTTCTTGTTTTATGTTTTGGATTGGTAGTCCGGTATGAGGTCTTTATTCTGCAAGTGGAATCAGGGTCATTTGATATCTAGATCATGAGTTATTAACGGTCAAAACCCGTTGACCAAGCTTGACCGGCTGATTTCTGGGTAACCCAAAAATTTGAAAAAACGAGTCTGACAAGATTTTGTAACGAGTAGATCTGTCATATTGTAAGTGTTTTATTGTGTTTGCTGTATTTAGATTGTAGCAAAAAAAGTGAGCTATAGATTCTGGCCTTTATACACCTTAAATTATCAACATATCAAATATAGTAGACGGTCAAACTTGGCTTGATGATCACGATGGCGGTTTCTGGAAAACCCAGAATCGGTAGAAGCAGTTTTTCTGACAGCATTTGAACGTCCTATAGATTGTGATTCTATTGTTGTTTAACTGAGCTGTTGTTATAGAAATTTTCCTTGACATATGTACTAGATCTATGAATCAAGAAACCACAAATACAAAGATCATATCTAAGCTAAAATGTAACCACAAAGTGGTACCTCGTGACTGTCTGGGTTTCTAGGTTACCCAGAAAACCCAGATTAAGTCTGATAGTAAGTTTAAGGAGCTGGATCTTCATGGCATATGATTGTGTGATATAAATAATGATTGGTTCATGTAGTGTTACCTAAATACTACATAATCAATGTTTAAACAAGTCTATAACATGCATGGATTGATGAATAATTTGGGTCAAACCGAAAGCACCTTGATCGCCTTAATTTGTCAATGTTCTTGAGGCTTAAGAACACCAACAGCGACGCTTTGTGTCGCTAAAGCCCTATAGCGACGGTTTTTAATATAATTATTTTCTGAATTTCCGGAAATTATTTAAAAATAGAAATAAATTATAAAAATTATTAAAAATGATTTTAAAAATTATTTTAAATTATGAAAAATACTTTTGACCAATTAGAATATTTTTCTTTGATATTTATAATTATTTAAATAATAAAAGGTATTTAATTTATTTAATTAGTGTATTAAATAAATTAGAGGAAAATGATTTAATATTATGAAAAATCATTTTAAATAAGAATAATGTATATAAAAATATTTTGTGTTATAAAATGTAACTTTCAATATTTTTGAAGAATTTTCATTAATAAATTAATATTAATGATATTAGATTTATTTAATTATTAAATTAAATGAATAAATTAAAAATGATTTTATTGATTTAAAATTATTTTAAATAAGAATAAAGTGTTAGAAAATATTTGGAATTATAAAATATAATTTTTAATATTTTTGGAGAATTCTCATTAATAAATTAATATTAATGATAATATATTATTTAATTATTATATTAAATAAATAAATTTAAAATGATTTTATTAATTTAAAAATCATTTAAAAATGAGAAAAATGATTTAAAAATATTTTAAGTTATAATTAATGACTTTTAATATTTTGATAATAATTTCATTAATATTTAAATATTAATGGTGATGGTTTAAAAATGATTTTAATTAATCATTTAAGTAGAATATTGATGATTTAAAAATATTTTAAGTTATTAATAATAACTTTAATATTTTGACAAGTATAACATTAATATTTTTATATTATTATATATTAATGATAATAAGATTATTTGATAATTAAATCATTTAAAAATGATTTAAGTGTTTGAAAAATTATTATAAATTATAATAATTGTCTATAAATTATTAAAAGTTTCCAAAAAATGTTATAAAGGAGAATTGACTTATCTAATATAATATTGAAGTTTAGAGACCAAGTGTAATTGACAATAACTGTGTTAATTGTCGAATAGGGAGATCAGAACATCGAAAAATAGACTGAAGTCCAACCAGACTGAACTAGTTAGACTTGTTAAGTGTTTATATATGTTATAAACACTGATGTGGCTATGTGGTAATATGCCTAGGAGGAAGATTGACTGTAAATTATAGTGATTTGTGTTATAAAATATTGTACTAATTGTGAGACCGACATTATTGATTATAGGTCTTACGAACGCAGTGAATTATATTGTGTAGCAGTAATCAACGCGAAAGGCAAGTTTCCTAACTCAACTTGAGTTACTATTTTTCAAGCATGGCAATGAATAATTATTGATAGTTATTCACATCTATAATGATTGTTGTAATTCGTACGTAGTGAAATTGTATAATGTTCTATTACTTGAACTAATTATAAATCATGTCTCAGCTAATTGTTTAGGCGAGACTAATATGTGTTAAAGCATGAAATGTTCTATTCATTATAAACTGAATTGTTTTTGGAAGATCTATGCCATTGATTTCGGCTAGATTAGTATTGTTACTAATTATTGAAATCATAGTATTTCTTTGAAAGTAATCCAAACCATATTGTTGTGGTACGGACTCGTGAAGGAAGACTAAGATGAACAAATTTTAATGTCGAAAATCGACTAATGTCTTGCTATTATTATAGTATTATGCATAATATAGGGTACAAAGGAGTTGGCCACTCCAGGTACTTGCAGAAGAGTATAGTTTAGTTTTTATAACTAATTTATATTCTTGTGGTAATTTAGTTTTAATAACTAAATGATTCCTCTATTAGTTCATGATCCTCTCTGTGATCACTCGAAGATGAAATCTGGGTATATCCCACTTTATTGAAGATCGTTGTAGTATTGTTAATTCCTTTTATTCAATTGAATATTATTGAATCTTTGAAAGAATTATACTCTTTCATATCGAATATGTTATTCAATATGAAATAGTAGAAAGTTTTATTATTGATATTGAATTATTATTCCGCTATCCCGAAATCGTTTGATTTTTGCTGAAGTTCTATACAAGCTAGACTCTTCTATTCATGATATATATCATTTATTGTATATCTTAACTTGCGGGGCAAACTTGTTGCTCACCCTTGCTAAATAAAATATTTCAGCTAGGAATGATGAGGTCAGCGGGGCTAAGCAGAACAAAGGCAAAGGCATAATGCTGGAGTAGTTTTATGTTAAGCATATTTACTATGTTGTTCTGTAAACCCTTTTTGTATATCTACAGGGTAAATTTGTAATATTAAGGTTAGATGACCTGGGATAATGTTGTTAACCTATTAATTAATGTTATGTAAGCTTATATTCATCAATGAATGGGTAGTTAGATGTTATTATATTATGGATCGTGAGCACCAAACTCGAGGGTCAGGTAACCCGGATTTGGGGGCATCACAGGTTGGTATCAGAGCTGTAGGTTATAAACCTTAAGTGGGGTGGGGAAAACCCTAGGATTATAACCATAAGCATGATAGAGAATACTTATTTAGAGTACTAAGTGAGAGATTGATAAAACGTATTGATAGTGAGATATGAGAACACATAGTGTGAGAAGTTTGTATTGGTGAAGTATTAATCAAGTTGTTTAAACTGATTGTAGGATGTCGGGAGAAGATAAGATGAGTATGGAGATGCCCGCGACTGTTGCACCAATGCCATTAGTCGAGGTACCAACTCAGAGTGAGTCAGTTGAGGAAGTTTTAAGAGATGAACCTGCGGTAAATTTAGCAAGCGATCATGACGAGTACCCTAAGATGGAGCTGGATAAAGAGGAAGAAGTATATTCTAAAGAAACAAAAGTGGAGCCACAAATAAAGATCAAAGATGAGGAAGAAGGAAAAGTAGCAATCAAAGAAGGTCAAACATCTGCAGAAGTTCAAGACTCAAGGACTAAAGTACTTCTTCTGGAGGAATTATGGAAGACAAAAAGAGCATTACGCGAGATGACAAAAGAACGAAATAATTTGAAGGCACAAGTCGATAGAATAAGGGTTAAGTGTAGTGTACCATCTAAAGAGGTAGGTAAGAAAAAGAAGGGTAATAAAAGGAAAAAGAACTACGACAATGACAACAACACAAAGAATTCTCATTCAAAGAAGAAACTAGTATGTGGCAAGTGTGTAAAGAACCATTTGGGGGAATGTATGTGGGGTAAGAATGTGTGTTACAATTGTGGTCAAGAAGGACATCTATCACCAAATTGTCCTAAACCAAAGAAAGGAGGATGTTTTGCATGTGGTGGAACGAGTCATAGGGTTAAGAATTGTCTTAAAAGGAAGAAAGATGTAGGAAGTGGACGGAAGAAAGATTAAGTGTGAGGAGTATAATCTTTTGGAGTATAATATTCGCTTTGGTATGAATAGGAGATAACTTTTGTATGCCTCCACTTTCTGTGTAAAGTTGTAGTAATGAATCTCAACTTTTGTCACAATGGGATAGTAACCGTTTGTATTTGTATGTGCAGTGTACTGAAAAGTACTATGTATTATTTGCATGAATATAAATGCAATAATATGTTTGTATGAATGAAATCTTTATTTTCTATATGAATATAAGATTAAGATTACTTTGCAAGTTCTTAAACTCATACTTATGGTAAGTTCATGACTCATAATTATGTGAAATGTTTTGAACCCCTCAGCGAATGGACGCCAAAGGTTTGACTAGGATAAGTTCATACACTCATATAATTGTGGCAAGTTCCTGAACTCATAAGTGTGGTAAGTTTGACGAACTGGGAATAACTATGTGTAAATGGAGAATTGAAACTTTTTGTGTAAAGTTGTGTTGTTAATCCTGATATGATTAAAAAAAACAAGGGATAGTAAATGTGTTAAGTACTATATGTACTATGTGCTATTTGAATAAATATGTGATTATATGAGAATTATGTATTGAATTCTTATTGTGTTAAGAATTGGTATAGGAAAAGAGAATTAATGTAAGATTTTTAATTAAATCAGATCATGCCGCCTAGATGACAGAATCAAAATCAAAGAGAAAAGCAGTCGGTAAATAATGAAGGGGGTCAAGTTGACCCAATGCAAAACTTTGCAAATATGGTAGCCGAAGCAATGGAAAATAGAGCTCCAATTTGCAAGAGAAGAGCGAAAATCAACCAACCGAAAGATTGGCACATTTCAAGGACTTTAAAGCGGTAGGACCTTTGAATTCAAAGGACCACGGATCCAATTGAAGCCCGAACTTGGGTAAAGGAGATGGAGAAAGCATTCGTCATTCTTGTGAGTGGTAGAAGAAACGAAGACTACCTTTGCAACATATACTTAATGAAGGGAGAAGCTAATTATTGGTGGGAGACAAATCAAAGTAGAGGCCAAATCTGATGATAGTAACTTGGACAAGGTTTAAGGAATTATTTTTCGAAAATTATTTCTCAGAAACTATGCAAGTAAGAATGGAAGTAAACTTTTTGGAATTGAAGCGGGAGAATATGTCGATTCTGGAATAGTAGCCAAATTCAACGAATTAGCAAGATTTGCACCTTATCGGTGGATCTGAGAATCTGAGCGAGAATATTCGAGAATGGGCTGAAGCCAGGGATATTCACCAAGGTAGCGGTATTCCAGATCAATACGTTCACGGCTTTACTGGAGAAAGCGTTAATTGCTAAAGGAGGGAGCGAAGCTGCGTCTCAATTTCATCAGGATAAGAAGAAGAAGAAAAATGATGGTGGAAGTAGTGGTGGTAGTAATTCGAATAAGAGGAAATGGAGCGAGAATACCCAGTCGGGTAATAAGACATGAGATAATAGAAAAAGAGGTGAGCCATGTGCAAGTTGCGGTAAAAAGCATCCGAGAATATTTTTGAAGGGGAAATGAGTGTGTTTTAACTGTGGACAAGAGGGACACATCTCTCTAAATTGTCCAAGTCCAAAGAAGATATTAGGTTGTTTTTCATGTGGATCGCTAGAACATAAAATTCATAACTGTCCAAAGAAGAATGCAGAAAGAGGAAGCAACAATAAAGGAAACAGCAGTGGAACTGCGACACCCCCAAATCCGGATACTTCATTTCCACCGAATTTGGTGCTCACTATCAACAAAATTACATTTAACTACCCATAATAAAGGATAAAACATTAAATAAATAACTTAAACAATAATATCTCCCATTAAAGGGTTACATCATAATCTCAAAATAAATCCCAGGTAATTTAATCTAACCTTAAAATTATTACATCAGTTTGCGGAATACATTATAAAATAAAACAAGTCTTAATACTTCAATCATTTAAATAAACTTTAATTAATTCTTCATCACTTAGACATCTTGTCCTTTCCCTTGCTAGTAGATGAATCATCACCTCTTTCAACTTTAGCTGCATTGTTTAATTGCAAGAGTGAGCAAACAATTGCTCACTGACATAAAGATAGTATAACAACAACATGAGAATGAACAACGAATACTGAATAATAAAGAACTTGTTCTATGAATCAAAATAGAAAACAAGTTCGAACTTTAATTATCTGAGGGTCTTATGACCACGAACTATGTCCACGGTGTTTAGGTATTATTACCTTAACCTCAACAGTCATTAGACTGTACAGACTCTTCTTAACGTACTCAGGGGGATCAGCCCTTTACACCATGTATTGTGCACAAACATCTAAACGTTACACGTATAAAATCCCCTATGTTAGGGTTGTTTGTCTCAATTTGGATTTAGAATTTTCGCACTAAAGAAAGTTTAGTTTGGAACTAGCTTATCAGTGTTTTCTAGAATTGTAGAACACTATTCGAATATAGATTAATTCAATCAGTAAAGGTTTGCTTACTACTTGAAGATTTAATACAACGATAAAGCTTTGAACAGGTTATCAAAGTCAAAGATTGAATAACAATAATATATAATTGAGTAAACATGATATACATACAAAGTGCTATAGAAGAGCTAAAACAATCTTCCTTGAATCAATGTATTAGAACAATATAAGCTTTGAATAATAATTAGGAATCTAAATCTCGCTTAATGTAACGAATTAGGTTACATAAGCTTGTACAAACATACACAAGATAGGTTAAGCTTGCTCATCTTCATAAAGAATGTTAGGAACTTGCACAATAATAATTTAGGAATAGGAACTTGCATTCAATACGAAAAGAAAAAAGTTAGAAAGCTTTGCTCAATGTAAAGAGTTAAGATTTAAGAACTTGCTTAATAATAACAAGGTAGAGTTAGAAAACTTGCCTTGATTGTAAGCTACAGAAATGAAATAATCTCCAATTACCCTAAACATATCATCGAAATCGCAACAACAATTAATTGTATGAATATTAGCTTTAGGGTTTAAACCATCATTTAGGTCATAACCCTAACCTAGCACCTAACCATTTAGGTTGACATACTTAACGCTTCTGAAATTACTCATTGATCAACATAACTTAATCGCTCAACTCTATCTTTCGAAAACATCTCATTTGGTTTCATTTTATAACTTATTTAAATAATTATTTCAAATATTTGCACTTTGTATTTCAACACATTAACATCTGTTATTATAGTTTATATCATGTTTTAACATCATTAACATACACACTAAACTAACACAAGTCCGATATGCCTGTCCTGCAAACAAGCAGACCTCACATTCTCTCGATTCGAGGTGTGTGCAAATTGCGCCACACTTTAGGCTTGGGGCCAAAGTGCAATTGCGCCATTTTTTTGTACTGTTGCCACAAGTGTATTTCTTCTTGTAAATATTCGAATAAACGCAGAGACTAAGGCGAGCGATGGCATGCTTTTAGCCCAAATACCACTAACATAAACATGATTGCTAACATATTCAACCACTTAGCACCATTTAACAACAACTAGAACTATTTTAATTTCTCAATTTTCATGTTTTTCATATAAAACTCTATTTTTGATAGTCTATCCAAAAATCATCATTGTGAATTCATTATTTGACCAAATCATTCCATTCAAATCACATTATGTTCGTATCTCAATGAACTACCATATGCAAGCGTCAATTTACAATTTTATACACAAATTGACCACTAAAATTGGTACTTTCTAAGGCCATAACATATGAACATAAACACAATTATTTTCATTTTCTTCCTACATCCAATTTCTCACAATTTGATAACTAATACAACACGCATACAAGATGACAACAGATTCTACAACTTAATCCACACCATATACACAACGTTTGAGCCACAAACCCACAAAATCAATTTATAGAGAATAAAAAATCACAAGTCTGAGAATTAGAATTAGTTATACCTTAATCTTTGATTATTGGCTAGCAAAAGATGACAACAAGGTTTAGCAATCCTCTCATTCCTCTTGAAATCTCAGAACAATCTCTCAAGCTCTCACTCTCAATCTCCTCCAAATTCTCTCTTCTTCTCTCGCTTTTCTATGCTAATGCTTTATGGAAAAAAAATTAAAACGCGTATGCCATATAACCTGCCCTCTCCCGTTCCTTATGTTAGAAAAATAAAAAGTCTGCGTCAGTTGAATAAGCCAAAGGCCACAAGGCCTTGTTTGGCTACCACATATTTTCCCTAAACCAATTTATTTTTATATAATTTATATTACATAGTTTCCAATTTTCACCCTTGCAACTCATTAAATAACTTATAATTATAATTACTATATTCTTATTAGAATTATGCTTATAGTAAATAATTAAATAATTATATATCTAATTTAATTAATAAATTAGACACATTACTATATTTAATTTATTTCCTTTAAATTAAATAATTCATTTAATTTAACTAATTTCTTAAATATTAAGCAATTGATTTAATTTAATTATCTCCTTAAATTAAATTCAACAAATAAAATTATCATTACTCGATTCAATTAACATTAATTAATTTAGCTACTAAATGAATTCATGACAATTCATCAAATATTTATTTTCCTCAATAAATAAATTATTTAAATATTTATTTAATTCCATAAATATTTAAATTAAATTACAAATTTCTCGATCGTTAGAGAAACACTGGAGATCAAAGGACACCTTTCAAAGGAAGAAGGCCAGATAGCTTCGTACATTCAACATGATGACGCAAGATCATGATGAGTCGTTCAGGAGGTGGCAACAGGTAACGATTTCGTTTAAAGATTAAAATTTCGCGAGTAATCTTAATTAAATATTGTTGTGAATGGTTTTCTTTTATAAATCCAAGTTACACGTTATAATGTAAGACACAAATTAATATTGTGTTGATAAAATGAATTGATGCTACAACTTTATAAGATTGTAGAAAATAAGAAAGCGGTGATTCCGAGGACGGAATCCTTTTAAGGAGGGGTGAATGTAATAACTCGGGATTTCTAATAATCAAAATTTTACGAATATTTTTTTTTAATTAATATTTATATTGATTATCAATTTTGTGACAAGTATCTGTGATACGAGTGTCAAGAAGGTCAATTTGTGTATTGACTAATAATATAGAGTAGAGTTGTGCTTAACAGCTTTAAAAACCCTAACCCTAATTCTAGATAGGGATTCGATAAAAAATATAATTAATATAATTATATTAATGAGTACGTGTTTGTACTGTTTAGAGATTTTGATCAATGATTGATCGAATAAGGTTTAAAATTTATAAACCCTAATAAGAGATTAAAAACCATAATCTCAGGATTAGAAACCCTAACGCGCAGTTAAAAACCCTAATCGAAAGCCGGGAAACCGTAATTTTAAATTCGGGATTCCTAAACCCTAATTAGGAAACCTTAATCCTAATTGGCAAGCCTAATGTGTTTATTAAACTTTAATATGATTAGAAAATCCTAATTATATTTTAGTTATCTTAATTTCTATTTTACAAACCCTAATTGTAATTTAGAAATTTTATTTTCTAATTAAAACCCTAATTAGAAATTTTTAGCAACTAATAATGTAAAACCTAAGGGTTAGAACCTTAGGGTTAAACCCTAAGGGCTAAATCCTAAGGGGTTGTGCATTTGTCTAGTATGCCATTAAAATCAATTTGCTAATGACTAAAATACCCTTTTTCATTTTCTTTAAATGATAACTTGTAAAAATGCTAGCAACTTTAATAGGTGAGCAACTACATTGACTTTGTGGCATGAAATCTCTAGTAATCTAGCCGAAAATCACAGATCTAAAGCAACATATCACAATATACACAACAACAAAAAGGCTTATCAGCGACCGCATTCGGTCGCAGATGAGTATCCGCGACCGACTGCGGTCGCTGATAGTAGTCGCAGATAATCTGGTCGCTAGATGGACGTCAGCGACCAACAATAGCGACTGAACGGGCAGCGACCGCAGTTAGCAACCGAATCCGTCGCTATTATGACTTATGCTGAGTCATTTGTCAGCTGTGACGTGGCACACGTGTCATCGACCGTCAATAGCGACCGAAACGGTCGCTAGTTTCAAAGTAGCTATCAGCGACCGCATTTCAGTGTTAGCCACCGCATGCGGTCCCTGAGCTTATTTTATTTTATTCTTTTTTTAATATTTTTCCTGTTTTATTGATTTCCCAAAAATAACCTGCATTGTACTTGCTTTCTATCCCAACACACAGCAATATATATAAGCATCCATCCATGATAACTACCATATATGATAAACATTCATCAATGATAACTACTATATGATAAACATACATCGTAAACCAACACAATACAATCGTAAACATCCATATAATATAATCGTAAACCAATACAATTGTCCAAAGAATCCATCTAAAAGAGTACAAAGCTTTAAAAATCTAAAAAACAAGTCTAACAAGGCTTTAAAAATCTAACATATATATTCATTGTAGCTCTTCATGGATCATCCAAATTAGTACCCTGTAATTAACAAAAGAATAAAACATATATGTTACATGTGTTGATACTGCTATATGATTTGGGAATTAAAAGCTAAACAATAGACAATGTAGTGAAACATATAAGTAAGACGATACTTGATAACAATATCGATATCTTTGCTGCTGCTGCTTTACTTGCCGCCTCCTCCGCCAACTCATCTGGACTAAGAGAATTCAGATGCCCGCCCAGTATACGAAGAAGATCACGATTCTGGCAGATCACTCTCACATAGTCAGCAGGTGTATGATCTGCGACTGACCATTCATACATTCCGGGTGACTATACGCATACTCCAAAAACACTTGGCAACCAGCTCTAAATTCAGCTGTAGCACCTATCTCGGCACTTGACTTTCGCCGTGCCATCCAACTACGATCTGAATAGAGGTCCATGATTCCACGGTACCTATGTTGACATGAATTATTGTATTCCCTTGTTAGAGATTTACAATTCAGCTCAATCCCATTTATGATGCTTATAAATACATATAGATGTATATGTACATATATAACATGAGTGTGCATCATATATGATTATTCGGGAATTGAACAAGGATACATGCCAAAACAACCTAAAGACAATAGATTCATAGGGGTAAAATATGAATCATTACATCATGCATGGTCTGCATATGCATTGGGACAAGTCTAAATTACCCGACCAATGAAAAAATTTTGACAGTCTCCCTTATAATATGGACTATCCACATGCACGAGGGCATGCATACTTGACTATTTGTAGGCATATAAGAGCAACAAGAATGTATAAGAATCTCTTGAACCTTCTTCTTGATTGAATTATGGATAAAATTCCTAGTTATATTTTATGTCATACTCATGTTCAAGTTATTGGATTGGTATAAGTATTATCATATATTGCAACCAAAGTTTTGGGTTAAGCCCTAATGTTCAAGTTATATAGCCATTTGACTTATATATAAAAACAATTCGGTAGAGTCTCCCCTATAATATGGACTATCCACATGCACGAGGGCATGCATACTTGACCAATTTCAGGGCATAATTTAGGAGAATCCAATATTAGTAACAACAATAAGAAGCCCAAAAATTGTCCCAATTTCAGCAATATCAACAACAATTTATCTAAATTTCAGCAACAATATATTCAGCAGTAATGTTATATTCAAAAATTTTCCAAATTTCAGCAACTGTTATTCAATAATAAAAAATTATCCAACTTCAGATAATCTCATATATATATATATATATACATATAGGTATCAATCAACTCATAAAAGAATCTCTCTTTCTTAAATTCATTGATTATCCCAAAAGTTTTATACCCATTATGGTTCTACCCATTTTGAACATTACACTGATAAACTGGATTTTCAGTCAAACCCATTTGGATAGAATAGCTAGTTTGTAGAGAAACTAAGTGAAAACAAAAAAATCGTGGAAGTTATCGTCAAAATCGCGCGCGGATCTGGGTTACCGGCAGTGGTGAAGGCGTCGGTGGTAGCGGCGAAAGTCTTCCTCCCTCTTCTCTTCTCCCCCTCCTCCCTCTTCTCCCTCTTCTTTTCTCCCACTTTTTTCTTACATTGCGGATCGACAAATGATTTAACCGATCTTCGGTTTATTGAAATACATTCATGACCTCTATCGGTGACACTTCATGATCATTGATTTTAAATGATGTGGAAGTATCCACGATAGAATCTGCGTCATTTGTTATATAGTGGTCGCAAACAAGCAGCGCGCCAACATTTCCCGCCAATTTTTTGGAGGTAAAAATGAGCCTACGACCGAATAGCGACCGGGGTCGGTCGCTAAAAAAACTAGCGACCAAATTCAAGTGCGGTCGCTAATGTTGGTCGCTAAAAATCCTATCTGCGACCAAACAATGCGGTCGCTGATAAGTTTGGTCGCTGTTAGAGCATTTTCTTGTAGTGATATAAAGATTTGGGAGAGAGAAAATAACATAAACTAGCCATTTTGCTCTCTTGCTCTCACCAACTCTTTCTCTCAACCAAAGCTCCGAAAATAGTAAGAATATTAGTCACATTATAAGCCTTAGAACACCCAAGAACATATTGGAGAGGAAAGATCAAAGTCTAGAACATAAAGGTATAAACCCTAAAACCCATTTTGATCTTGTATGCTAAGAAAGCTTTTGTGTTTATGTGTTTAGATCTTTGCTAGATGATTTTTAATGATGATCTATGTTGATATAACATAGATCCATAGCATCAAAATACTTTAAAATTGAGTTTTTCCAAACCTGTCAAGAACACGATTTGTGGTCTGACAAGTTAATGTCAGGAGCCACAGATCCGTGTCTGTTTTTGATTTTTCTTGTTTTATGTTTTGGATTGGTAGTCCGGTATGAGGTCTTTATTTTGCAAGTGGAATCAGGGTCATTTGATATCTAGATCATGAGTTATTAACGGTCAAAACCCGTTGACCGAGCTTGACCGGCTGATTTCTGGGTAAACTAGAAATTTGAAAAAACGAGTCTGACAAGATTTTGTAACGAGTAGATATGTCATATTGTAAGTGTTTTATTGTGTTTGTTGTATTTAGATTGTAGCCGAAAAAGTGAACTATAGATTTTGGCCTTTATACACTTTAAATTATCAACATATCAAATATAGTAGACGGTCAAACTTGGCTTGATGATCACGATGGCGGTTTCTGGAAAACCCAGAATCGGTAGAAGCAGTTTTTCTGACAGCATTTGAACGTCCTATAGATTGTGATTCTATTGTTGTTTAACTGAGCTGTTGTTATAGAAATTTTCCTTGACATATGTACTAGATCTGTGAATCAAGAAACCACCAATACAAAGATCATATCTAAGCTAAAATGTAACCACAAAGTGGTACCTACGTGGTCTCTGGTTTACGGGTTACCGAAAAACCCATTAAGTCTGACAAAGAAGTTTAAGGAGTTTGGATCTTCATGGTATATGATTGTGTGATATAAATAATGACTGGTTCATGTAGTGTTACCTAGATACTACATAATCAATGTTTAAACAAGTCCATAACATGCATGGATTGATAGATAACACTGGTCAAACCGAGCACCTTGTACTGTCGCCTGTCAGTGTTCTTGAGGCTCAAGAACACCAACAATGACGCTTTGTGTCGCTAAAGCCCTATAGCGACGGTTTTTAATATAATTATTTTCTGAATTTCCGAAAATTATTTAAAAATAGAAATAAATTATAAAAATTATTAAAAATGGTTTTAAAAATTATTTTAAATTATGAAAAATAATTTTTGACCAATTGGAATATTTTTCTTTGATATTTATAATTATTAAAAGGTATTTAATTTATTTAATTAGTGTATTAAATAAATTAGAGGAAAATGATTTAATATTATAAAAAATCATTTTAAATAAGAATAATGTATCTAAAAATATTTTGAGTTAAAAATGTAACTTTTAATATTTTTGAAGAATTTTCAATAATAAATTAATATTAATGATATTAGATTTATTTAATTATTAAATTAAATGAATAAATCAAAAATTATTTTATTGATTTAAAAATTATTTTAAATAAGAATAAAGTGTTAGAAAATATTTGGAATACAAAATATAATTTTCAATATTTTTGGAGATTTTCATTAATAAATTAATATTAATGATAATAGATTATTTAATTATTATATTAAATAAATAAATTAAAAATGATTTTATTAATTTAAAAAATCATTTAAAAATGAGAAAAATGATTTAAAAATATTTTAAGTTATAAGTAATGATTTTTAATATTTTGATAATAATTTCATTAATATTTAAATATTAATGGTGATGGTTTAAAAATGATTTTAATTAATCATTTAAGTAGAATATTGATGATTTAAAAATATTTTAAGTTATTAATAATAACTTTAATATTTTGACAAGTATAACATTAATATTTTTATATTATTAAATATTAATGATAATAAGATTATTTGATAATTAAATCATTTAAAAATAATTTAAGTGTTTGAAAAATTATTATAAATTATAATAATTGTCTATAAATTATTAAAAGTTTCCAAAAAATGTTATAAAGGAGAATTGACTTATCTAATATAATATTGAAGTTTAGAGACCAAGTGTAATTGACAATAACTGTGTTAATTGTCGAATAGGGAGACCAGAACATCGAAAAATAGACTGAAGTCCAACCAGACTGAACTAGTTAGACTTGTTAAGTGTTTATATATGTTATAAACACTGATGTGACTATGTGGTAATGTGCCTAGGAGGAAGATTGACTGTAAATTACAGTGATTTGTGTTATGAAATATTGTACTAATTGTGAGACCGACATTATTGATTATAGGTCTTACGAACGCAGTGAATTATATTGTGTAGCAGTAATCAACGCGAAAGGCAAGTTTCCTAACTCAACTTGAGTTACTATTTTTCAAGCATAGTAGTGAATAATTATGGATAGTTATTCACATCTATAATGATTGCTGTAATTCGTACGTAGTGAAATTGTATAATGTTCTATTACTTGAACTAATTATAAATCATGTCTCAGCTAATTGTTTAGGCGAGACTAATATTTGTTAAAGGATGAAATGTTCTCTTCATTATAAACTGAATTGTTATTTGAAGATCTATGCCATTGATTTTGGCTAGATTAGTATTGTTACTAATTATTGAAATCATAGTATTTCTTTGAAAGTAATCCAAACCATATTGTTGTGGTACAGACTCGTGAAGTAAGACTGAGATGAACAAATTTTAATGTCGAAAATTGACCTATGAGCTATTATTGAGTATTAAGCATAATATAGGGTACAAAGGAGTTGGCCACTCCAGGTACTTGGAGAAGAGTATAGTTTAGTTTTTATAACTAATTTATATTCTTGTGGTAATTTAGTTTTAATAACTAAATGATTCCTCTATTAGTTCATGATCCTATGTGATCACTCAGCATGAAATCTGGGTATATCCCACTTTATTGAAGATCGCTGTAGTATGTTAATTCCTTTTATTCAATTGAATATTATTGAATCTTTGAAAGAATTATACTCTTTCATATCGGACATGTTATTCAGTATGAAATAGTAGAAAGTTTTATTATTGAGATTGAATTATTATTCCGCTATCTCGAAATCGTTTGATTGTTGCTGAAGTTCTATACAAACTAGACTCTTCTATTCATGATATATATATCATTTATTGTATATCTTAACTTGTGGGGCAAACTTGTTGATCACCCTTGCTAAATAAAATATTTCAACTAGGAACGATGAGGCCAGCGGGGCTAGGCAGAAAAAAGGCAAAGGCATAGTGCTGGAGTAGTTTTATGTTAAGCATATTTACTATGTTATTTTATAAACCCTTTTTGTATATCTACAGGGTAAATTTGTAATGTTAAGGTTGGATGACCTGGGATAATGTTGTTAACCTATTAATTAACGTTATGTAAGTTTATATTCATCAATGAATGGGTAGTTAGATGGTATTATATTATGGATCGTGAGCACCAAACTCGAGGGTCAGGTAACCCGAATTTGGGGGCGTCACATTAATCCCACTCATCACAGTCCGTGAGAAATTAAATTCAAATAGTATCCTTCCATTTTCCTATAAATAGGATGCTTAGTTAGAATTGAAAATCACACCAGAATTAGAGAATTCTTCTTCTATAATATTGAGTGTATTTCTTTCAAGTTTTAGAAAGCTTTGAGCGTAGAAAATAGTGAAAGTTTTCTTCAAGAATATCCTCGCTATACCACTTGGAATACTCTTCTTTTCAAGGTAAGGGATGTTATTTTTGTTCAATATTCGTATGAAATAATATTTTGTTCCATACTCTGTAGTATGTAAGTAATATTATTTCGTTTCAAATTCTGAATTCTATACTCATTTTGTTAAAGTTTTGGTTTCTATACTACATGAAATTAGTAGAATATCCTTGATATTTGCGCTTCATCCAGTATCTTTTCATGGAAATATTATTCTGAGCATTCTTATAAGTTTTAACTTTTTCATGCCGGGGTACTATTCACGAGGTTACTATTCCTGAAGTTACTATTCATGGGTACTATTCACTCGATTACTATTCACCCGGGGTACTATTCAAAACAAAAATTAATTTCTTTTCGGTCCAAATCATTTTTGATATAATATTATTCTTGAATTTTACTCCACAAAGCAGTATCATGTTGACAATTCGGATATTATTGAATTCTGGATAAATTAAATTATAAATCTTTAAAATTTATCCTTTACTTTCATTTAATTGAATTCTTATATCATTGTCATCATCCTCATACTTATATTATGTTGAAAGTCATCTGTGGCCGTAGTGCATAGATGGACTTGGTATGATTATGACCAAGGATTATTTGATATAATCATGACCGTAATAAATTATGTGGTAAAAGTCCTCATTGGCCCATAGTGCATTGATGGATAGTTGTTGGCATGATCATGACCATTGGTGAATACACGAATATCTTTGGCCCGTAGTGCATGGATAATTTGTGGTCGTGATACTTAAGAATATCCTTGGTCAGTAGTCACGAGGGTGATTCGATGATGTGGATTATTTATTGTCGAGTCTCAAAGAATAAAAGTGATGAAAAACCTTATAAATCATAGAAGATAGTAGATTTTATACTCTACTTGACTCTTTTAATGGATTGCTTGTTCCGCTGCAGTTAAACTTGATGTTTATTATATTTTATCAGTTTATCACTATTGAAGGCTAACGATAATTTATTCTGCATTATCTTAGTCATAATATTTCTTACTGGGGTAGTAGAGCTCACCCTTTCTTTCATTGTTCTCTTCAGGAAATGAGAATATAGCTGGGACTAGTCGGGGAACGAAGTGACGGTCCAGATGTTTGCATTAGTAGTCCTCACTATTCTGTGAAATAGTGTGATAATAAATGTATTGAGGATTTATTTTGAGTTTGAATACTGTCTAGAAGACAATATTTGTATTAAAACTCACAGCTCATGTTGTATATTTAAGTTTGTATTTGTATTCTGTACCATGTATTTGACAACTTATAATGGGAGATGTATACTTATTTTGGGGGCGTCACAGTTGGTATCAGAGCTTATGGATATGATTCCTGGCTGAGATGTGAGACAAGAACTAGGAGGGGAGAGACGGGGAATTCCTTCGCTAGTATGATCTACCTAAGTTTATTTGGTATTTAATTGGTCGGTCAGAGTATAGGAATAATATGTGACATGTCAATTAACCCTTGTTTTGTGGCAGTATTTGAAAATGACATCCGAGAATGTTGAGAATAGCAATGGAGCACAGGAGACCATTGAATCACCAATGATCAATAACCAGGAAAATGTGCATCAGGAAGGCAACAATCCTCATGCAAATAATAACACCAACCAAATGATGAACGACAGAATGTTTAGGGGCTTTCTACAATTTATACAACATCAGGCGAGAGAGACTCATGTCCAAAATGTAGGTGGAAACACTGACAACTCTTGGACGGTCACCGCTAAGCAGTTCAAGGAGCTGGGACCACCGGAGTTTATTGGAGAGCCAAAACCACTTAAGGCAGAGACGTGGATAAAGCAGATCACCAAGATATTTGATGTTTGTTGCCTCTTTTTAAGTCTTAACAAAAGAGCTCTAACTCATGCAAGCATACATGTGTCAACAAGCAATACAGAGCATGTAAAGTATCGATCCCACAGAGAAAGTTGTTTAATTCAAATCACTATGCATTAACTAAATCACTATATTTATATGCTCAAACTAATGAATAAAATTGGTTTGTTCTCGAATCTCGAATAACGACTAAAACAATAATAACAATGGAGTAAATCAAATCTGGAAATAATGGGATCCTAACTTCATTAAATATTTCATTTAATTACCACTATCATGCATGACTTGTTCACATATCACAGGAAAATAGCCAAGAGCCCTAAAAGAGTCGTAGCCATTTTTCAATGCACTAAGACCTACTTACACAACATCCACAGATGATAGACTCTATGTAATCATCAATATAACCAAAATCACTATATGTCTATGTAAAATTGCAACTATATTGAATTTAAGTTTAAGCCCTTATTCTAACTTATACGGTGAAACAATATGTCTATCTGGTTCACGAAATACACAAAACCATATAAAAAATTCATTATATATCGTATACTATCATGATTATAATCCATACTTGCATGTTCATTGTCAATTCCATACAAGTACTGAAACGAATGGTGATCAAGCATTCATACATACAAAACAATCATGATAGACATCCCATATGATATGTAAAATAATCCAGCATTCAAGCATGCAATCAAACTACATATTAAAATTCGTTAGAATCCCATAATAGAATTTAGTTCATGACTGAACCGAAAGCCATTATGGGATCAAATCTAAGCATAATTAATAAACAACAATTGAAAGATGAAAGATAGAACTATCAAACCCAATTGTTGAATAGAATCCACTATTAATATTCAAATCCGCATAACAATCCAGCAAATACTAATAATAATCTACTCTGGTAGAAAATCCCAAGAAGAAGTAGAAAAAGAGAGTTTTGGCCTCCTTCTACATTGGAATCTCTCCCAGAGAGTAAACCCTAGTTACGCTGATGAAAAATATGACAAACGATATCCAAGATACGTCTGATACTAGTCAGATATTGTTTTTAATCACTTACAACCATTTTAATTAAAAAAATGAAATAAAACAAATCAGCAGCTTAAGACCTCGCGCGCGGCCGCGCGCTCCTCCAGCACATTCTTCTCGCGGCCGCGAGACTTGCAGTAAGTTATGATGTCCAGCCGGGCTCTCGTGCGGGAGCGCGTCCCTTAGGCCTGTCATGCTCGCGGCCGCGCAACTTGCAGTTCGTACCATTATCTGGCTGGGTACTCGCTCGGGCGCGCGTCTCAATGATTATCCTGCCCAGCACACCGCGACTTGCGATTGATGAACTCTTGTTCGCTCCCCGAGTTTGGTTCTCATTGTTGTCATTGCCTCTCGAAGTGTCCTATGTCCATCCATTTTTGTCCATCCATGCTCCACTCAATCCTCAGCCATGCACATTCCAGCTTTTTCCTTGCCTCATGCGTCCATTAGCCTCGTGCCCTATAATACCACCAAATTAGGCCGATTCCTGCACTTATTCACCAAAAGGAGTTTTAAATATATGCAATGAAAACTAACATGAAATGCAACTAAAACATACTAAAATGTACTTGAGATGGGCATAGTTCGCATGAATTGGTACTCCATAAATAGGTATAAAACCCACTTATCAAATACCCCCAAACTTGAACCGTTGTTTGCCCTCAAGCAATGCATACTAATGAACAATGAAAATGCAGCTGTATTACTATGCAACTAAATTATGATGCAACTAATCTCACATTGTTCCAACTATCATAGAAATTTAGTCCAATTTGCCTCAGCGAATTTTTTTTTCTAGATTCAAGAATACAGATTCAAACCAAACTGCAGGCATAATGTCATACATTCAGACAATTCACAAATGTTATAGATGTCTTTGTATGTGTGTGTGTGTTCGCTTAAAAAACTTGATTTAGGCACATAATACTCATGCTATCTTTGCTCAAAAATGTAGAAAATTATAGCTTAAATCAAGACTTATGTATATATATATATGCAACCAAGACTATTCCAACATCTTAAAATAAACTAAGGTTCAATAATGAGTTTAACTGCTTTATTTTTACTCACGAGGGCGATTTTCGCACTTTCTCGCGGTGTTTATTGCTATTTTTCTTTTTCTACATGACAGTGCAATGTCTTACTCAATTAGGCAACACTGTTACCCCTTAGAGAGCTTTCGACCAACGACTCCCAGACCATGAAAGACCTTAGGGTGCTAGGTGTAGAGACAATCCCCTCGGGCGTACTTACTCAAGTAGCCAAGGCCCCAAAATAAGACTAGCCACGTTATTACTATTTTTCTTTTCTTTTTTTCTTTTTTTTTATACATAGCATACCCATGTTTTCCCAAAGTTTAAAAATCAATGTTTTATACAGTCTAAACTCACTTTTCACATATTTCCCTTTTTAAAACTACATTTTTCTATCGAGCAATGCAACACATACTTCTTATACCTACAAGTGTTTGTGAACACATTTGTGCAAACCGAAAGCATTTAAATAGCATTATGAATTGCATTGTGTAAAACAATATATCTCAGCTCATATTATCCAAAATACTCAAAAATCATTTAAAAACTTCATTATCATCATTGGCTAGACAAAAATTTCTATACGGCAAGAACTGTGAGATATGCAAACTAAACATGAAACTAAAGAATAGACTACAAAAATATGCCAAAAATAACTATATGATGCAAAAATTTAAAACTAATCATGCTAAAACTAAAATAATTAAACTAATCATGCAAAACTACATGCACTACCCTACTCCCCAATACCCCCAAACTTATAATATTCAATGCCCCATTGAATGAAGGTAAAGGGTAACAAAAAACTCCCCTAATTATCGGTGGTACCACCCTCCTCGGGTGGTGAATCTGGTGGTAGATATGGCGCTGCGGTTCCGAACTGAGGCCATTCTAGCGTTGTTCTTTGCTGTGACAACCCATAAATTCGGATTGTCCAGAAATTAAGATTTAAAGAATTAGTAATTAATAAAATGAATTTTTATTAATACTCTTTTGTGCTATGTGTTTATTAATCGTTTTAAAACCTAGAATGATTATTTATCAGGAGGATTTTGGCTACGAGCTAGATTTAACGAGTAAGAATTTTCAAGACGAAAATGAATGTTTTCCGGGAACAAAAATATTTTCGGGGAAAAAAAATGAAATATGCACTATTCACCCGTTTCTACTTGGAGATTTATTTTGAAATTCTGAGAAGTTATTAACTACGTTAAATATTGAGACGTGATGGAATATTCAATAATATTTCAGTTATGGCAAAAACAAAGTTTTCGCCCGCGGACTCAAAACCTAAGGGTTAGGAAAAGTGAGTTCCGCGAATGTAATGAGTACGTATAATAACTAGGGTTATTATGCATGAGAAATACGAGTATGATACGAGTTATTATATGAGTATAGAAAGAAGAATAGTACGACATATAATACGAATATCGTACGAGTTAAATACGAAGAGATTACGAGAATACGAGAAAGAATGCGTAAAATACGATTAGTCTTAATGGACTTTGTGTTCATGAACTTTGTAGAATCCAATTGGACTTGGATTATGTCAAGCCCAATGATTTGTGAAATCAAACCCAAGTTAGGCCCAATAAGAATTAGGGTTAAGGCCCAAACCAAGAAAAGAAACCGCGGATCGAACCGATGGGTAAACGGATGGGTAAGAACCATTAGGGCAACCCATGGGGTGACCCATGGGCATGTGGGCCGGCCACTTGGCCACCAAGTAAGGGTGGTGGCCAAGTTAACTTGGTGGCTAAGTTGAAGAGGAGGTGGGAATAGTAACTTTAGGGGAGAAATGACTATTTTGCCCCTAGCTTTGGTTTTCTATAAATAGAAACCTAGAATTTCATTTTCTAGGATTTTTGAAAATCCTACACTTGAGAGAGATAAAGAGAACTCAGATGGGAGAGGAAGAGGAAGAACGTCAGCATGAATGCTCGGATCAAAAGTGATCGTGAAATAGAAAAGCTAGCGAATTGCCGGTTTTATATAATGGAAGAGAAATAAAGAAGAACGGTAATCCGAACACTAGTTCTTCTAAATTTTCTTTAAGTTTTTATGTTAAAAAACATAACTTAATGAAGATAAGAAGTAGATTAAGTTAGAAATGATTTCATATGGTTGAAATTGTAAGAAAATGAAGAAATAAAAATAAGAAATTTAGTTTATAAATTTCTTAAGGAAGTATAAGATTTGTAAGGATTTTGAGCGATCCGAATGAATCTTATGATTGAGTAGGCTAAATAAGTAAGGAATGGTGTTCTATAACATCAAATTCCAAGAAAAAGTGAAATCGTAATCCAAAATATCGATTAAAAATGAAGAACGAACGAAGAACGCGAAGAACACGCGAAGAACACGAAGAACGTTGTTGATGGACAAATTTAAAACCATCGTAGTGTAATTTTTGTTGATGGACAAGTTTAAAACCATCGCGTATAAGTTAGATGCTTATTGCTTGGTTAGGAACGTTAGAAACGTTCATGAAGAACGGATTAAAACTTAGCTATAATGAACTTATGGCAAAAAGTTCGTAAAAGACGAGCGATAATTTGAAAGTTAGTAAATGAACCCGAACGTGTAGGGTTTCATAAGAATGTAAGAGAACATAGAAAAAAAGAGTTGTGGACTCAAGAACGAACGAATTCCGAGTTCGGATGACCGAATTACGGACGAACGAATGAATAACGTTAAAAATGTTAAAATGAACGAAGAGTGAAGATTAAGCCAATTGAATGGCATGTTAATGGATTCAGAACGAAGTTCTGTCTATGGGTAATCGAAGAACGTAAGGTAAGGAAGAAAATGGCTTTGGAACGACCTCGTTCCGAGTTATAATAAAGAAGTTATGAGATTTCAAAATCGGCGTTTCAAGCTTGTAAAAGACTTAGAAAATTTTCTAGGTTTCATACTCGGCGCCACAGCCCGAGTTGAGCCTTGGAGGCCGACGCCATAGCGCATAACAATGTCCGAGTACACTGCAAGAGTTTGTCGCAGCGTGAACCGTAGTACAATTTAGAAATAGCAATATGAAGCACAAGTCTGATCTGAAAATCTTACGGAGTGTGGCAGTAGTACGCGACCCACTAAAGTAAGGACTCGCACCGTAGCGCAAGTCTGGGAAGAGAGGAGAGAGAAGTAGGTCACGTTGCAGCACGAGAGGAAAGGAATGGCACGGCGCCGCAGTGCCGGTGCAAAGCAATGCCCAGAAATGAGATTTTTAGTTCTCAGTTACTAGAGGATGTGCAAGAAAGAAGTATGAACATGTAGTTCACGTAATGTAACATCCAATCAAGTGTATTAAACCTTTAATGAAGGTTGAACGGAAAGATTAAACGAGATTAAAAAGACAACGAATGTAGGTGCGGGTTACGGAACCGATATCTAGAAACCGTAGTCACGATGAACGAACGTGTGGGATTACTGTGATTGTGATTCCTTGGGCGTTGAGTGACGAAGGTAATGAATAACATTCCAATGTTATGTCATGGTAATAAGAGATAAGTTTAAATCGTATAGACGCTATGAACGTAATGTTGTTGCGATGAACGATCGGTCTTAACATATAACGGACTGTATGGCTTCGACATTAAGAAAGAATAATGAACATGGGGTTCATGGAATGGATAACGATGAATGCAATTGAAACCTTGAGTAAAGGTTGAATGAGAGATTAAGAGACGAGCAACGTGAACGTTGAATACGTAAATGATCCTTGTAAATCGTATTCGTGTTTGACGAACGTTCTAAGTATACCCTGGTTGTATGACATAGACGTTGACGAAGGTAGTACGTAAAATATGAATTGTTGAGAAAGCCATAACGAACGGTAATAAGATTAATGAAAGCCGAATGTGATTCGAATAAGAATGAGTCCTGAGGTATGTCAATTGCTTGCCAGAAAGCCATAAGGAATAAGAAATTAACTTAATGAACATTATAATTTAATAGTTCGTATAAGATAAGAGAAAGTTAGGTTGTGGTATAATCATAACCTTTGATGGTTGACATATGGGAGCTGGGCTAAACAATTCCTTCAGAGAGCGAAGGTATATACGAAATCGGCAACCGATCTAACTCACTTGTGATGGCGGTGTAGATGAGACGGGAACTTGTTTGTTGGTTGTTTGTGGAAACTACTCGTGAGTACCATATGGACTACTAACAGAGAAGCGGTGTGTCTTTGAGTCCTAGAAAGTATAAGAAGAAGATAAGAATGTAAATCATCAAAGATGATGAATGTTTTGAGTAAGACATCTCAGAGTATGTCATGAAACCGTAAACCCAGAATGAAAGTTAGTCGCAGAAAATTATATTGTAAGAACGTGAACCTTAAGAAGTAAAGTTAAGTAAACCAATGCGTAAGTCAAGTATATGACTAATTGGTGTATTTGTTATTTCCTTATGTTATAGGGATTGGAATGAAAGCGATTCGGTAATAAGGTATTTGTATGTGCGTGTAAGAAAGTTTCCTAACTTCATTCATATTTTAAATGAATGCTAGTTTCTTAAACTTCTCAGATGTTGAACTTGAGAAGTTCTGTCTATGTGCGAATGTGCGATATTTGTGCAAGGTGGTAGAATGTATGAGGCCTTGTGCCATAATGTGAACACTTCGGTGTTTCTATGAGATGAATTGTTCTATGTTTGAACTGTTCAATAAAAGAATGTTTTGTTTATACATGAACCTAGAATGTTAAGTCTGTGCTATTGGTTCTAGCCAGACATGATGTGTATGAAAGAGAATAGAGAATGAAAGTATTTTAAAGTGAATGTGACTAATGTTTTAAGATGATAGGAATCAAGACTATTCCTATTATTCAAGCTGCTTCGTAACCTTGTTCAGTTATAGAAGTTCTAAAAGAATGTTTAAATTCTTGAAGTTATTTGTTCAACTGTTATGACTTGCTGGGCAATTGTATGCTCACACTTGCTTTAAATGAAAAACATTTTCAGCGAACGATGTTAGAAGAACTTAAGGATCCCATATAGATCAAGCTAACGGTATCCAGATGAAATGCCATTCAGAATGTGAATGAGCGAGAAGATCAAGTGAAGACTTGTAATGTAGAAAGATGAAAATTAAATTATAGACTAGTTTAATGAACTGTGATGTATCCTTGGTGGCGAATAAAAGTCACTCTTGTAAGATGAAAGGAATAATGTAATTATCATTATTTGTAATGAGAAAGGTTATAAGGTTTTAGAACCTGGGAATTTAGAATGTATATTATTATATTTCAGTATATAATGATGTATGTTTGGATGAATGATGTACTCGTGACATACGGAATCCGGGTGTGAAGAAAGACCGGATTTTGGGGCGTTACACTTGCTGCGCAAAAGCTTCGGCCAAGACCCTTGTGAGTCCCGTCGCAAATGTGCCCAAATTATCGTACATGGCATCGACTTTACGTTCCAACCTTCGGAGCTGGCGATCACCATGGGTGGCACGTGTGAGCGTGGACGGGCCTACCTCATCTGCCTGAGGGGGCTGCTGTGACGACTCTGGAAAAGTGGGCTGAAGGATGAATCCTAGTCCGCGTGGGTGTGGTACACAACCTGTCCACTCCTTGAACCGTGCAATAACAACATGAGTGATTGCGTGGCTTGGATCTGCTCATTATTCCATTGGACCCCTTGTTGGGCACAAAGCATGGCTACCACCGATGCATACGGAATAGTCCCAGTTCTTCTCCCTCACATATAACGCAGCATGTTTTGATGAATTAAAAGGCCTACATCAATGTACTTGCCTTTGATGATTCCCCACAAAATGATAGCACGCTCAGTGGTTATTGCATTGTAATGAGCTGACAGAACTAGCTTGGCACAGATTAACAGGTTCCATGCTTGGGCATATCAATTTAATGCTGATGATGGAAATGATTTTGGTTCAGTTATCCCAGCCTTATACTTCCATTTGGTGTCCGGAATACACAAATTAGTAATCACAACTGCTAGATCCGTTTCTAAATATTCACCTTCTATCCAATTGTCAGCCCCGGTGGGTGTGCATCATATATGTTGAATACTGCTCTGATCGCTGAAGGTCGAAAATTCACCCGTTCTTCTCGAACCAGCGTTATGCCTCTTGTTATCATCTCCTCAGCATTCGCATATAATTCTCTAACAATCCCCATTGGGATAAGCATAGGAGATGCAGTCAAGCCAACCCAATCTCTTTTGCGTATCATATACCAGAGTTGGCGATCCTGCTTCTCAGGTAGAAGTCCCCGTTCCTTCACAAATGATTTGGCCACACTCCGATAATAGTCTTGCTGGGCTTCCATACTGATAAATTTACTCTCGTCCAAGACATCCTCTTCTTGGTTATCAGAGGAAGATTCTGATGAAGAAGAGATGGAGATTACGCGTGCTCTTTTTGGACCCATGTGTGGATGAGAGAGAGAATGCAGAGGGGTTGTTGATGAGCGTACCCCAAACTTACTGCTACACAATCCAAATAGAACCCTATATTTATGTCAGGAAAGGGATTTGTGGGTAAGAACTTGTATGAGAGTTGATGAGTATTATGAATATGGGAGAACAGAGGAATACACTTCTATTATATCTACTGAGAAACCCAAGTAGACCACGACTCAGATTTTATACTTTAAAAAAAATCCACGTCTGCTATCGCGTGTGGCCGCGAGTCCATGCAATGGGTTGCAGGCGCGGGTGCGCGAGTGGCCATCCTGGTCTGAGGTGTGTGGCACGTGGGTGCGCGGTCTGGGTGTGTAATCATTGCGCGGCCGCGCGACCTTGCTTTTTGCAGTTTTGAGTTTACTCCCAAACTGATTACATGAGATTTCACTTTAAGATTCCTGCAGCACACCATTTACCCGTATCAATGTGTGAATTATAGAAAAGCATAAATGAACTGGTGGATTTTATACACTACTAAAATAATGTCCCATGAATACTCTAGTACCTACTTACTTATGCTCACATAGCCCTCTATTACGAATGAAATAAAGATGAACTAGCTAAATGCTATTGACTAAATAAAAAGAAAATAGACATAGAGATAATGGGTTGTCTCCCATCAAGCGCTAAGTTATAGTCAGTTAGCTTGACTGTCTCGGATGCTCATGTTGAAGAAAGAATTGAGGTGACTTTCTGTCTGTCTACCTCACCACCAAAGTAATGCTTTAGGCGCTGTCCATTCACCTTAAAAGGCTTGTCTGGCAAAGTATCGAATACTTCAATTGCACCATATGGAAAAACAGTTTTCACTGTAAATGGTCCTGACCACCTCGATTTCAGCTTCCCAGGAAAAAGCTTGAGTCTGGAGTTATAAAGCAAAACCCTTTGTCCTGGTTCAAATGCTCTCTCAATGATTTTTTGGTCATGCCATTTCTTCACTTTCTCCTTATACAGCTTTGAATTCTCGTATGCCTGCAATCTGAATTCATCCAACTCATTGAGTTGATGTAGGCGTTTCTCCCCGACAACTTTGAAATCAAAATTTAGCTTTTGAATTGCCCAATATGCTTTATGCTCGAGTTCCATGGGAAGGTAGTAGGCTTTTCCATACACGAGTTGAAAAGGTGACATACCCAACGGTGTCTTATATGCCGTCCTATAAGCCCATACTGCATCATCCAACTTCAATGACCAGTCCTTCCTCGTGGGATTCACAACTTTCTCCAGGATTCTCTTAACTTCTTGATTCGACACTTCACCTTGGCCATTCGTTTGTGGATGATATGCTGTAGCAATGCGATGATTCAACCCATATTTATTCAACAAAGTCAGAATCGCTCATTATAAAAGTGATCGCCTTAAATCACATGATGATAGCCCTTGGAGTCCCAAACCTCGTGAACTTATGTGCAAAAATCTGAGGACGACCTTGGCATCATTTGTCGGAAGAGCTGCCACTTCTACCCATTTTGAGACATAATCTACAGCGAGCAGAATGTAGAGATTTCCGCAGGAGGAAACGAAAGGCCCCATGAAATCAATTCCCCATACATAAAAAATTTCTACTTCCAAGATTGTATTCAATGGCATTTCATTCCTTTTAGAGATATTCCCCACTCGCTGACATCTATCACACCGCTGGACAAAACTGTATGCATCCTTGAAAATTGTCGGCCAGTAGAATCCTGTTTGTAATATTCTAGCCGCTGTTCTTTCACCCCCATAGTGACCGCCATACACAGTAGAGTGACAATCCTGCAGAATCCCCTCGGTCTCGCTATATGGAATACACCTTCTTATAACTTGATCTGAGCACTATTTAAACAAATAAGGCTCATCCCATATATATAATTTGACATCATGCATAAATTTCTTCTTTTGAAAACCCACCAAATCAGAAGGTAGCATCTTACTCACCAAATAGTTTGCATAGTCGGCAAACCATGACACTTCCCCTTTCACCACAAACAACTGTTCATCTGGAAAGGATTCATTGATTAAAACCTTGTCATCTATCTCCCTTTTCGGATTCTTAAGTCGAGATAAGTGGTCCGCCACTTGATTTTCAGTGCCCTTCCTGTCCTTGATTTCCAAATCAAATTCCTACAGTAATAAAATCCATCTGATCAACCGAGGCTTTACATCCTTCTTCGCCACTAAATGTCGAATTACGGCGTGATCCGTATACACTATCACCTTTGTACCAATCAAATATGCTCTAAATTTATCAAAGGCGCACACCACTGCCAATAACTCTTTCTCCGTGGTGGTGTAGTTCAACTGTGCATCTGTAAGGGTCTTGCTGGCATAATAAATAACATGAAACAACTTCTCTTTCCTCTACCCCAAAGCAGCCCCTACGGCGTAATCACTGGCATCACACATCAGCTCAAATGGCAAATCCCAATCTGGTGCAGTAATAATTGGTGCTGATGTTAATTTCCCTTTTAGGTGCTCAAATGTCGACACACAAGTCTCATCAAAGTTAAAATGCGCATCCTTCTCCAATAAACTTCATAGTGGTTTAGTTATCTTGGAGAAGTCTTTGATGAATCTGCAGTAGAAACCTGCATGTCTCAAAAAACTGCGAACACCTTTTACCGAAGTAGGTGGTGGCAATTTCTCTATAGTTTCCAGCTTTTCCCTATCTACCTTGAGTCCCTTCTTCGACACTTTGTGTCCCAGTATGATTCCTTCTTGTACCATAAAATGGCATTTTTCCCATTTCAGTACTATATTTGTTTCAATACATCGCTTCAAAACCATCACCAAATTTTTAAGGCATAGATCAAACGAGTCCCCGAAGACTGAAAAGTCATCCGTAAATACTTCCACATTTTGTTCCACCATATCTAAAAATATAACCATCATGCATCTCTGAAACATGGCTGGAGCATTGCACAGCCCAAAAGACATCCTTCTGAAGGCAAATGTTCCGTAAGGACATGTGAAAGTTGTCTTTTCCTGGTCTTCTAGAGCTATCATTATTTGATTATAGCCCGAATATCCGTCCAGTAGGCAATAGTACTCATGACCTGCTAATCTATCCAACATCTGATCAATGAATGGGAGTGGAAAATGATCTTTCCTTGTAGCTTTGTTGAGCCTACGGTAGTCCATGCATACTCTCCACCCTGTCACTGTTCGTGTTGGAATCAACTCATTATTTTCATTAGTCACTATGGTCATGCCACCCTTTTTCGGTACACACTGTACTGGGCTCACCCATGAGCTATCTAAAATCGGATAGATTATGCCTGCATCCAGCCATTTTAGTACCTCTTTCTTAACCACTTCTTTCATTATCGGATTAAGTCTCCTTTGTTGCTCAACCAACGGATTACTTTCATCTTCCATAAGGATTTTTTTATGCATGCAAAACGAAGGGCTGATCCCTTTGATATTCGCTATGGTCCAGCCAATCGCTGATTTGAACTCTCGAAGAACTCGTAGCAGTTTTTCTTCCTGAAAAGATGTTAATGTAGAGGAAATAATCACAGGTAGCTTTGAATCTTTATTTAAAAATGCATACCTGAGATGTTCTGGAAGTGGTTTTAATTCAAGTTCTGGAGGTGTCTCAAGAGATGGCTTTAATTTTACTGATGATTCTCCCGCTTTTATCAATGGTTCAACAGGTGTTCTGAATTTTCTGACTTGTGTAGTGGTATCCAGATATTTCACAAGTTCGTCAAGTTCCTCGTCCTCTAAATCTGAATTTTCAGCAATTATTCTCCTTAAAGGTTCATCATCCACTCGACTCTGTACTTCATCATTTACGACCTGATCTACCAAATCAACCAGAAAACATTCCTCTTCATCTGCTGGAAACTTCATAGCTTTAAAGACATTAAAGGTGACCTCTTGATCATGAACATGTATAGTGAGTTCCCCCTTCTGCACATCGATCAGAGCCTTGCCTGTGGCTAAAAATGGTCTTCCTAGTATGATTGGTATATTTTTATTTTCCTCGTAATCCAAAATAATGAAGTCAGCCAGAAAGATAAATCTATCCACCTTCACTAATACATCTTTAACAATTCCCCGTGGATACGTGATGGATCTGTCAGCTAACTGCAAAGAAATGTTTGTTGGCTTTGGATCCGGTAATCCCAATTCATTGAACAATGCTAAGGGCATCAAATTTATGCTCGCCCCAAGATCACACAAATATTTTTCAAAATTCATCTTCCCGATTGTGAACGGGATTGTGAAACTGCCCAGATCCTTCAACTTCGGAGGTAACTTCCGCTGAAGTACTGCACTACATTCTTCTGTTAAAACTACTGTCTCAAATTCCTCTAATCTTCTCTTCCTGGACAATATACCCTTCATAAACTTTGCATAGCTTGGCATTTGTTCCATTGCCTCGGCGAATGGCATGTTGATCTGCAGCTTTTTGAATACCTCCAAGAATTTGCTAAACTGTTTATCTTCCCTTTTCCTCTACTTTTATTTTATCTTTCTCTTCAGTGACCAGCTCTGCCTCGTGCGGCCGTGTGACTTCCTCTTGTGTAACAGGCGCGGGCGCGCGACTTGCAGTACCTGACAAATCTTTCCCAGATCTCAATGTGATCGCTTGACACTGTTCCTTCTCGTCTCTTCTTGGATTTATCTCTGTATTACTTGGAAATGAACCCTGGGGCCTGTTAGTAAGCATGTTCGCCATCTGCCCCATTTGAGTTTCCAGATTCTTAATAGCCACTGCTTGGCTTTTGATCATAACCTCTTTGTTTGCCATGTATTTCATCATCATCTCCTCCATTTCTGATTTCTTTTCTTGCTGAGGTGTAGCTGGAGTGTGATGTTATTGTTTTTGAGAAAATCCCAGCAGAAAAGGTGGTCTAGGATTAAACTGCGGCTACGCTGGTTGTGACTGAAACTGATTATTTGATTGAAACTGATTCTGCTGATTCCCTTGGTTATTTAACCAACTGAAGTTTGGATGATTTCGGTTGTTGGGGTGGTATGTGTTCTGAAACTGACCTTGGTCTTTTCTATAGTTGTTCACATACTGCACTGACTCTGAGCTGATAGCACATTGATCCGTCACAAATCTCACATACGAATGCAACCGTCTTCGTTTTACCTTTCGCTAATGTGTCTATTTTCTTTGCCATGGCGGCCATCTGTGCTGACAACTGCGTGATGGCATCTACTTCCAACACACCTGCAATCTTGGGCTATGGCATTCGAGATGTAGGATTCTGAAAATTGTTTGATGCCATTGTCTCGATAAGGTCATAAGCTTCTTCATAACTTTTTGCCCATAATGCTCCTCCTGCAGCTGCATCTACAATCGGTCTCGACTGCCATCCCAATCCATTGTAAAATGTGTTGATTACCATCCAATCTGGCATACCGTGATGTGGACACTTTCTCAGCATTTCTTTGTATCTCTCCCATGCTTCATACAAGGATTCACCTGTTGTTTCCCCAAACTGGAGAGTTAGTTGTCTCATCTTTTCAGTTCTTAGCCATCGGGAAGAACTTAGCTAAGAACTTCTGTGCTAAGTCCTCCCATGTAGTTATAGATCCTGCTGGCAAAGAATAAAGCCAACTTCTTGCTTTATCCCTTAATGAGAATGGGAATAGCCTAAGTCTGATAGCATCCTCCGTCACACTGTTGTATCTGAATGTATCATAGATTTCGATGAAACTCAACAGGTGTTCGTTCAGATCATCTGTAGCGGCACCCCCAAACTGCACCGAATTCTGTACCATCTGAATAGTGCCCATTTTTATATCGAATGTATTGGCTGCTATCACCATTTGGCTTTGACGATGCTAGATCAGTAGTCCATTAATATTGGGCATGGAATATTCCTTCAGAGCCCTATGCTCCTCTCTTTGCTATTCTCCTTGTGCCTCGGCTGCCATATTAACTGTCGTACTTTCTAACTGTGCTTGTAATTTTCTCTGAACACTTGCTTTCCAACCTCTCTGTTTATGTTGTTCGAACAAAAAGCTAAGTCGAGGTTGGATGACCAGGTATCTTGCATAAAAAATTTATCCAAATTCTCAAATAAAAACAAAAACTGAAATGAGATAAGACTATAATTGTCTAAGTCATACAATATAGCTTAAAACTAATGATAATAATACTGAATTAAACGCCTTTCCCCAGCAATAGCGCCAAAAACTTGTTGCCTCTTTTTAGTCTTAACAAAAGAGCTCTAACTCATGCCAGCATATATGTGTCAACAAGCAATACAGAGCAAGTAAAGTATCGATCCCACAGAGAAAGTTGTTTAATTCAAATCACTATGCATTAACTAAATCACTATATTTATATGCTCAAACTAATGAATAAAATTGGTTTGTTCTCGAATCTCGAATAACGACTAAAACAATAATAACAACGAAGTAAATCAAATCTGGAAATAATGGGATCCTAACCTCATTTAATATTTCATTTAATTACCACTATCATGCATGACTTGTTCACATATCACAGGAAAGTAGCCAAGAGCACTAAAAGAGTCGTAGCCATTTTTAAATGCACTAAGACCTACTTACACAATATCCACAGATGATAGACTCTATGTAATCATCAATATAACCAAAATCACTATATGTCTATGTGAAATTACAACTATATTGAATTTAAGTTCAAGCCCTTATTCTAACTTATACGGTGAAACAATATATATCTATCTGGTTCACGAAATACACAAGTCATATAAAACAACCCCATATATGTATACTATCATGATTACAATCCATACTTGCATGCTCATTGTCAATTCCATACAAGTACTGAAACGAATGGTGATCAAGCATTCATACATGCAAAACAACCATGATAGACATCCCATATGATATGTAAAACAATCTAGCATTCAAGCATGCAATCAAACTATATATTAAAATCCGTTAGAATCCCATAATGGAATTTAGTTCATGACTGAACTGAAAGCCATTATGGGATTAAATCTAAGCATGATTAATAAACAACAATTGAAAGATGAAAAATAGAACTATCAAACCCAATTGCTGAATAGAATCCACTATAAATATTCAAATCCACATAACAATCCAGCAAATACTAATAATAATCTACTATGGTAGAAAATCCCAAGAAGAAGTAGAAAAAGAGAGTTTTGGCCTCCTTCTACGTTGGAATCTCTCCTAGAGAGTAAACCCTAGTTACGGTGATGAAAAATACGATAAAAGATATCTAAGATACGTCTGACACCAGTCAGATATTATTTTTAATCACTTACAACCATTTTAATTAAAAAAATGAAATAAAACAAATCAAGAAACTTGCAGACCTACAAGGCCGCCAAGCTTCCTCCAAAGACATTCCTCTCGTGGTCGTGAGACATGCAGTAAGTTATGATGTCCAACCGGGCTCTTGCGGCAAGGCCCCCCCTAGGCTTGTCATGCTCATGTCACAAGAATCTCTTGCGATGAGTACCATTATCCGGGTGGGTATCATCGGCGTGGCGCGCATCTCCAAAGTTCATCCTGCTTCATGGCTGGCTGCCATGCCCACTGCTGACTTGCAGTTGATGAACTCTGGTTCTGCTCCTGAGTTTGGTTCTGCATTGTTGCTGTTGCTACTGAAGTGTCCTATGTTCATCCATGCTTGTCCATCCGTACTCCACTCAATCCTCAGCCATGCACATTCCAGCTTTTGCCTCGCCTCATGCGTCCATTAGCCTCGTGCCCTATAATACCACCAAATTAGGCCGATTCCTGCACTTATTCACCAAAAGGAGTTTTAAGTATATGCAATGCAAACTAACATGAAATGCAACTAAAACATACTAAAATGTACTTGAGATGGGTATAGTTCGCATGAATTGGTACTCCATTAGTAGGTATAAAACCCAGTTATCAATGTCTTGGGATGCTCCGCGAAGGAAAAGGTTCCCTTTGCCACCTTTATGTTGTGAGGAGAAACAGATTACTGGTGGGAATCTGTAAAGCGTACCCAGCCTGCCGCACTCAAAATATCTTGGGAGAAGTTCTAAGAACTATTCAATGACAAGTACTTTCCCGAAAGTATTCGTCACATGAAGGAGGTAGAGTTCATCAAGCTAGAACAGAACAATATGACCGTGTCGCAGTACGAAGCTAAGTTTACCGAGTTGTCCTAGTTTGCGTCCCACTTGGTTGATAATGAGGAGAGAATGACGCGGATGTTTCTAATAGGTTTGAAGCCCGAGATACGTCAATATCTAATTTCTCATAAACTGTGTTTGTATTCAGATGTTGTAAATAGGGCTCAGTTATTGAAGCGCGATGATGAGTCAACGCAACCAAGAAATCGATCAACAAAAAATGATAATACCGATTAATACTGATCATCGGGTTATGACAACAAACGTGGAGGGAATCAATATGCTAGAAATGGTAACCACCTCGGTGGTAATCATGGCCAAGACAATAAGTGGACATTTAAAGAAGAGGAGATTCAACAATGATGAAAAGACGTCAGCACCAACACCCGTTGTTAAGGAAGGAGAACGACCACCTATCATATGCTTTAAATGCGGAGGGGATAGACATATCAGTCCAAACTGTGTGCAGCAGTCCAAAATGTGTTACAATTATGGAAGAGAAGGTCACTTAGTTCGATTTTATCATTCAGGGAAGCCAAGTCCAGTTGGAACGATAACACAAAATGCCATCCCAAACAAGTCAAAACTAGTAGTTCAAGGGAGAGCGTTTGTCGTGACCTCCCAGAAAGCAAGAAACCTGAACGAGGTCATCACGGGTAAGCTTATCATAAACTCTAGCAAAGTATATACCTTATTTGATACCATTCTACCCAATCTTTTATTTCTCCTTCTTGAGCTCAATATTTAAATTTGACCCCGAAGAAATTAGACTTTGACTTATCTGTTGAAACTCCGTTGGGAGAAACCTTCATTACATCCACTATTTATAAGTCTTGTTTGGTTCAAATCGGTACCCTCATATTACCTGTCGATCTTATTTCATTAAAAATACTTGCATTTGACGTAATTCTAGGGATTGATTAGTTAACTACTCATCATCCAAAAATTGATTATTTTTGTAAGGTTGTTAGCTTTCATATAACTAACCAACCTATTATGCGAATTTAAGCAACCAAACCATTAAAATCAATCACTGTCATCTCAAGCCATAAAGCTATTCGTTTATTGAAAAATGGATGTCAAGCTTTCTTAGCTCATGTCACGGATTTAAACAAAAATACGTCAGATTTGAATGATATTTCTATTGTTAATAAATTTCCTGACGTATTCCCTAAAGAACTTCCTGGCATACCCCCAGAGCGTGAAGTTGAATTTTGTATCGACCTTGAACCCTAGACAAAAACCCATTTCCAAAGCCCCATATCGAATGACTCTATTGAACTTCAGGAGTTAAAGACCCAATTACCGAAATTGTTAGACATCAGTTTCATTCGTCCTAGTACGTCTCCTTGGGGTGCTCCTGTTCTATTCGTGAAGAAGAAAGATGGGAGTATGCAACTTTGTATTTATTATCAGGAGTTGAATCATGTCACCATCAAAAATAGGTACCCATTGCCACGTATTGATGACCTGTTTGACTAGTTGCAAGGTGCTGAATTCTTTTCAAAGATTGATCTTCGTTCCGGATATCATCAGTTAAAGATTAAAACCGATGACATTCCAAAGACGACTTTCAGAACTCGGTACGGGCATTACGAATTCCTAGTCATGTCTTTTGGATTGACTAATGCTCCTGCTGCCTTCATGGACATGATGAACTGAGTATTCAAAGAATATTTGGATCATTTTGTGGTTGTCTTTATCGATGACACTCTCATATATTCCAAAAGCCGTTAAGATCATGAGCAACACTTGAGGCTGATACTCCAAAAGCTTTGTGAAAACAAGCTTTATGCCAAGTTGAAGAAATGCGAGTTCTGGCTTGAGGAAGTTGCATTCCTTGGACACGTGATATCAAATCACGGAATATCTGTTGACCCGACAAAGATTGAAGCAATTCAAAGCTGGGAACAACCTAAGTTAGTAACCGAAGTACGTATCTTTCTCGGCTTAGCTGGTTATTATCGGAGATTTGTGGAAGGATTTTCTCGAATCGCTACTCCATTAACTCAGCGGAAACAAAAAGATACCGAATTCGGTTGGAACGAGGAATGTGAGAAGAGTTTTTAAGAACTCGAGAGAAGACTCATTTCAGCACCTGTTCTGATAATACCATCTGGCTCGGAGGGATTTGTCATCTACAGTGATGCTTCAGGCAGAGGTTAGGATGTGTTCTCATGCAACATATTAAGTCATAGCCTATGCCTCACGACAACTCAAAGAATATGAGAGGAATTATCCTACTCATGATCTAGAGTTGGCATCAGTCATTTTTGCACTAAAGATTTGGAGGCATTACCTATATGGAGAGAAGGCGGAGATCTATACGGATCATAAAAGCCTCAAATACTTCTTCACTCAAAAGGAGCTCAACATGCGGTAACGATGTTGGCTTGAGTTGTTGAAATATTACAATCATACCATTCAATACCATCATGGAAAAACGAATGTGGTTTCAATGATTGAGTAGAAGATCATATCTGCACGATGCGCGAGTATTGATATTGTCAACGCAAAGGCCCATTTTGTATGACTTACAAAGGATGGAGATAGAGTTAAAGACTTCAGGAACCCATGTGATGATGGCAAATATACGAGTAGAACCGACTTTAATCGATAAAGTTAAAGCTGCTCAAGCTACAAACCTGGAGCTAATGCGTATGAAGAAGAAAGTGCAAGAAGGTGCTATTCCGGAAGCAAGAATTGATGAAGAAGGAATCCTACGAGTCAACTCTAGACTTTGTGTTCCTAACAACCCTGATTTAAAGTATAAAATCATGATGGAGGCGCACAACACACCGTTTGCAATCCATCCTGGGAGTACCAAGATGTATCGTGATCTTCGACATACATTTTGGTGGAGCAATATGAAGAGAGAGATAGCGGGGTTTATATCAAGGTGTCTAACTTGTCAACGAGTCAAGGCGGAGCATCAAGTGCCAAAAGGTCTATTGCAAGCACTTGAAATTCTAGAATGGAAGTGGGAGCACATTACCATGGATTTTGTTACTGGTCTTCCCAAGGTTTCTCAAGGCATAGATGCGATTTGGGTCATTGTTAATAGATTAACCAAGTCTGCTCATTTCTTACCTATACGAGAAACTTATACACTTGAACATCTTGCTCGTATGTACATAAATGAGATTGTAAGACTGCATGGTATGCCAGTATCCATTGTTTCTGATCGAGGCCCAAGATTCACTTTAAGATTTTGGGTTAGTTTGCAAAAATCTATGGGAACGGATTTGCGATTCAGTTCGGCATATCATCCTCAGATAGACGGACAATCGGAGATGACTATTCAAACTCTGGAGGATCTATTAAGACTCTGTGTCCTTGACTTCAAGAGAAGTTGGGATAAGTTCTTCCCATTGGTGGAGTTTTCCTACAACAATAGTTATCAAGCAAGTATCGACATGGCTCCATTTGAGGCGTTGTATGGAAGAAAGTGTCGTTCTCCAGTATGTTGGGATGAGGTGGGTGAAGCAACGTTGTTAGGACCAGAGTTTGTACGCATGACAATGTAAAAGATTCAAATGATCCGACAACGTATAAAAACCTCACAAGATCGACAAAAGAGTTATGCTGATCTGCATCGAAAAGACGTGGAATTAAATGTTGGAGAGCATGTGTTGTTACGTGTGGCACCATGGAAAGGAGTTACGAGATTTGGAAAGAGAGGAAAGCTCAATCCTCGATTCACTGGCCCATTTGAAATACTTGACCGAGTAGGAACTATGGCTTATAGACTCACATTACCGCCAAGTATGTCTCGTGTTCATAACGTTTTTCATATATCCATGTTACGTAAATATGTGGAAGACCCGAACCACATTATTGAGTTAGAACCGGACAAAATAGCGGAAGATTTAACGTATGGAGAGGTTCCTGTTAAAATCTTGGATAAGAAGGAACATATTCTACGCTCCAAGGTTATACCTCAAGTCAAAGTTTTGTGGAGAAACCACGATGTTGAGGAAATGACCTGGGAGTTAGAATCTGAAATGAGATCAAGGTATCCTCACCTCTTCGTCATACCGGGTATGTACCCTAATTTCGAGAGCAAAATTTTATAAGAAGGGGAGGTTGTAAGACCCCAACTTTTATGAATAAAGATGAATTTTCTATAAATATCATTTTTGAATATTAAGGAGTGAATGTGATATAATGTTATAGTTGTGGGTAATATTTATAAATTTTGCAAAGTACGTAATGTGACGCCCCCAAAATTAGGTATACATCACCCATCTTGAGTCGCCAAATACATGGTACAGAATTCAAATACAACTTAATAATACAACTGTCGTGTACAATACGACAAAACATAAACTGTGAGTTTGAATACAAATATTGTCTACTAGAGATTATACAAACTCAAAAGGAGTCTTCATTACAATTATTATCACACTATTTCACAGAATAGTGAGGACTACTAATGCACCATCTAGGACCATCACTCTGTTCCCCGACTAGTCCAAGCTACGTTCTCATTTCCTGAAGAGAATAGTGAAAGAAAGGGTGAGCTCAACTAGCCCAGTAAGAAATATTATGACTAAGATAATGCAGAATAATTTATCGTTAGCCTTGAATAGTGTTAAACTGATAAAATATTATAACCATCAAGTTTAACTGCAGCGGAATAAGTAATCCATTAGAAGAGTCAAGTAGGGAATAAAATCTACTATCTTTATATGATTTAAAAGGTTTTTCATCACTTTTATCGCTGGGACTCAGCTTAATAAATAATCCACATCATCGAATCACCCTTGCACTACGGCCAAGGATATTCTTTAGTATCACGACCACAAATTATCCATGCACTACAGGCCAAGGACATTCGTGTATTTATTAATGGTCATGATCATGCCAACAACTGTCCATCAATGCACTACGGGCCAATGAGGACTTTTATCACATCATTTGTAACATTACTATTAATGATTACAATCAATAATCCTCAGTCATAATCATACTAAGTCCATCTATGCACTACAGGCCATAGATGACTTTCAACAAAATATAAACATGAGGATGATGACAATGATATACGAATTCAATAAAACAAGTTCAAGAATTAATTTATCTAAGAACTGATAACGTCCAAATTGTCAACATGATACTGCTTTGTAGAGTAAAATTCAAGAATGCTCAGAAGAATATTTCCATGAAAAGATACTGGATGAAGCGCAAATATCAAGGATATTCCACTAATTTCATGGAGTATAGAAGTCAAAGTTTTAACCAACTGAGTATAATAAAGAATGAAATAACAAAAGAAATCACCATGCATGTGATAGACCGCACAGGCAGGTTATTCCAACTGAATAATAAATAACGGAACCAGGTCCGGTAAAAAAGCATGAGACAGGATATTCCAACAGAATAATAAAGAATGGAACCAGTCCGACGTGAACGTAAGCGCATACGATATGATATTCCGACAGAATAATAAATAATGGAACCAGGTCCGGCGTAAAATGCACAGACAAGATATTCCGACATAATAATAAATAATGGAACCAGGTCCAGCGTAAATGCACAGACAAGATATTCCGACAGAATAATAAAGAATGAAATAATGTAAGAATTTCACCAAGTATAGGGTAGCTCACAGTATACAAAGTTATTCCAATGAATAATAAATAATGGAATATCAGAAGTTCTCTTCATGAATACGAAAGAAATAATACTCCTTACCGTAAAAGAAACTGAATATAAGAGTAGGGAAGTAGCATAATACTTTTCTATAGGTTCTCTTGTAATTCTCTCTCTAGAGTTTCAGTGAATTCGTAAGAAATAATGAAGGAATGAGCTTCTATTTATAGGAAAATGGAATGAATAGTAACTAATTCATGAATGGTCCAGATTGATTTACTATTAAACGGACGGTCCATATAGGTTTACTATTAAAACTTAAAACAACGGTCCATACTGATTTACTATTAAAACTTTAAACAAGCGATCCATATTGATTTACTATTATAACTCCACCAGCGGTCCATATTGACTAACTATTATATCTTCAACCAACGGTCTGAAAAATTAGCACATCTCCTCATGGAATAATATGGTACCCAAATACCCGAATGCACAATACTAGAGTGAATAGTAACTGCATGAATAGTAACTCGTGAATAGTAACTCATGAATAGTAACTCGTGAATAGTAACTCGTGAATAGTAACTCGTGAATAGTAACTCATGAATAGTACTCCGACACAAAAAGTGTCCTGAATACCCGATTGAACAATATATCATATTATGCAGATGATACTGTAACAATAATTGAATCAATAATATGAGAGATATGATGCAACAATTACTGTAGCAATAATTGAGTATAACTGAGTGACTTCTCACATAAGCATCAATAATCAATATCGTGTGCTACTGTGCAACCACGCGTATTACTATACTAACAGTTAACGGTAAAACTTCCGCCGTTATTTTCATAAAGTATTTTTGTCATTTTCTCTATCCGACAATAATTCTGTTGTGGGGTCCACCAATGATTGTACTGTCAATGCGGATATTCCCCGACAAAAGAATATTCCCCGACCAATCGAATATTATACAACCACTTGCTTACTTTGCAAAATTTGTAAATATTACCCACAACTATAACATTACATCAAATCAACACCATAATATAAAAAAAAATTATTTCGAGAAAATTAAATCTTTATTCATAAAATCTGGGGTCTCACACGCAAGTTGTTATATTATATTCGATTGGTTGGGGAATATTCATTTTAATAGGTAATATTCGTATGACGGCACAATCATTGGTGGACCCCACATTGGAATTATTGTCGGAGTTAGAAAACGACAGAAATATCTTTTTATAAAAATAACAGCGAAAGTTTTACCATTAAACTGTTGAAATACCGTGGTAAAGTAAAGTAAAGAATACGCGATGTCTGGCATTAGTTGCATAGTAGCACACGGTATTGATTATTGATGCTTACGTGAGAAGTCACTCAATTTTGTTCAATTATTGCTATAGTAATTGCTGCATAGTATCTCACGTTATTTGATTCAATTATTGTCAATATTTTATATATTATTAAATCAGTAATTGAGACGACAAAGTTATTAATATTATTATTTGCAATATTGACGATGTTTAGAAGTTATGTCAAGGAGAGGTTTGATCACCTAATTGCGCGCCAATAGGGAGAAATCCTTATTGGAAAGCCCCCTCTTTCCTAGGAACGACCTGGTTGTTAAATATTGTGAATTATAATAATGATGATAAATGTTGTTAAAAATATTGAGGGGATTTTTATGAAGTATTTATGTAAATTTTGCTCATTTTATGGACCCCTATTTACCCATTTTTCAAAATAATCGGTAGAAAGTTATTTGGTATATATTTATATAATAATAGGTGGGGGCCCACATATGGGGCCTACATGTTGAAAAATGAATGTCAGGGGGGAAATTTTGGAATTGTCACATGGTGGAGTAGATTTTCGTAGCATGTGTTTATATATATATATATATATATATATATATATATAAATATATATATATATATATATATATATATATAATAAGTTTTGTTTTTTATGAAAAATAGAATATATTATAATTTATTGTATATTGTATTAATATTTTGAAAATTTTGGACGATCAAGGAAAAAAAAAAAATTACGTCTGTGATTACTCAGTATTTGTTTCATCCAATTCTTTATCAGGCAATTCATGAGAAATTAAATTCAAATAGTTTCCTTTCATTTTCCTATAAATAGGATGTATAGTTAGAATTGAAAATCACACCAGAATCAGAGAATTCTTCTTCTATAATATTGAGCGTATTTCTTTCGAGTTTTAGAAAGCTTTAAGCGTAGAAAATAGTGAAAGTTTTCTTCAAGAATATCTCCGTTATACCAGTTGGAATACTCTTCTTTTCAAGGTAATAGATGTTTTTTTTGTTCAATATTCGTATGCAATAATATTTTGTTCCATACTCTGTAGTATAAAAGTAATATTATTTCGTTTCAGATTTCAAATTCTATACTCATTTTGTTAAAGTTTTAGTTTCTATACTCCATGAAATTAGTAGAATATCCTTGATATTTGCGCTTCATCCAATATCTTTTCATGGAAATATTATTCTGAGCATTCTTGATAAGTTTTAACTTTTTCATGCCGGGGTTGTAACGATCGAGAAATTTGTATTTTTATTTAAATATTTATTGAATTAAATAAACATTTTAAATAATTTATTTATTGAGGGAAATAAATAATTGATGAATTGTAGTGTTTTTATTTAATAACTAAATTGATTAATGTTAATTTTATCTGAAGGATTTAATTTAAGGAAATAATTAAATTAAATCAATTATTTAATATTTAAGAAAATGAGTAAATTAAATAAAATAATGTTTTGGTCTAATTTAATAATTTAAATTAGATATATAATTATTTATTATTCATAAATTTAATTATAATAGAAATCATTATAATTACTATTTTAAGTTATTTAAATTAACTAAACTAAAGTCATTTAAAGTAACTAAAATAAGTGTGACAAGAATTACTATATAATATAATATTATTAAAGTAATCTAGTTGGGGAAATTGGTGTGTGACTATGTGACAACCCGAGAATTTAGAAAATTTAGAAAATTTTTATTATTTGATTTAAGGTTCAATATTACAACCTAGAGAAAAAAAGTGTATATAAACGATATTTTAAGATAGAATTTTGAGGATTTCAAAATTCTGTTAAGGATTTAAGTGAATTATTCAGGATTAAGGAAATACGTGAATATGTTCTATGTATATGTGTACAATATGTGGTTAAGGGTCAAGGGTTGATCAGATAAACGATATCTATAACAAACCCTAAATATATATATTAAGAACTTTAACGTTCAGTTAGAAAACCCTAGCAATTAATAAGAAACCCTAAAAACCGGTTCTGAAAACCCTAATTTCAGTTCCGGGAATCCGAAACCCTAATTCGGGAATTTAAAACCCTAATCTGGGAAATTAAAGGATAATTATAATTCTTAAGTGATATTAATTATAATGTTAATTAGGGTAAAGCTTAATTATTTATTAAACCCTAATTTCAAATTTATTAAACCCTAATTTATGGATTGAAACCCTAATTTATAATTAGAAAAAAAACCTAAGTGTTAACTTATTAATACTTTTAATGTTAATTAGAAAATATTAATTCTAATTTTCAAGTTATAGTAATTAAAAAATCCTAATCTAATTACGAAATCTAATTTTTAAATTAGAAATTATTTTCTATTAGAAACCCTAATTCGTGAGTTATAAACCTTAATGACCATTTTGACCCTAATTACTAAATTAGCAATTTTAATTAGGAAATATTAATCCTAATTAGCAAAGATTGAAATATTGATTAAGAAAATTTAATATAATTAGAAAATTCTAATTATAATTTAGAAATATTAATTTTTGATTTTTAAAATCGAAATTCGGAAATCTTAGAAATTAAATTACAAATTAAGGGTTAAACCCTAAACCTTAAACCCTAAACCCTAAACCCTAAAATGGTTCAAACCCTAAATTCTAAATTTTCCAAACACTAACCAAACCCTAAACCCTAAGGGTTTGGCTAATTGACAAGAATGCCATTAATTTTGTATGCGAAAAGACTAAAATTCACTTAGTGCATTATTGTGACTTAACTTGCAAGAGTTAATCTAGTGTAGTGGTTGGACCAACCCTAGCCCTAGCTCATGACTTTTATATCCAAAGAATCTCAAATGATTTGACAACCCATTTACATTTGCATTATTGCATTTTTTAGAGATTAGAGAGAGAGAAAGGCTACTTGATTTTTCATTCTCTCCAACCCTTTCTCTCTCTAAAAATTCTGGAATGGGGAATGTGAGAGAGTGTTAAGATAAGCCAAGAACACTTCATTGCTAGCCTAGATCAGATCACTATGACCAGAATCAAAAATCAAAGCTCAAAAGGTATAAGAACCCTAAATTTCAAAATCTCTTGATTTTATGTTTGATGTTGTAATTGATTGTTTAAAGTTGTGTTAGAAGGTGTCTATAAGTGATCTGGGTTAATAGATCAAGGATCCATATCATGTAGATGCACGAAATCAAGATTTTTGAAACTGACTTAGAACCCTAAAAAGGCAGCCTGACTAGCAAATGTCAGTGGTCATAGATCTCTTTCTGTTTTTGATTTTTCTTGTTTTATGTTATAAATATGTTCTTTGTCATGAGGACTATGATCTACAACAAGAAACAAGGCCAGATCCTTAGTATATTAAGAGATACAAGCGGTTAAACCGCGTTGAATGTTCGCGAAAAACGTTTCTGGGTAACCAGATTTCCCAGCAGTCGTCTGACAACATTTAGTAGGCCATAAATCGTGCTGTGTGTTAGTCGAATAGTCAATTTATTGTTTGTTTGTTGTAGTTTGGTATGTATACTACATATTAAAGTCCTTATAACAACCAGATCTATATCAGGATCAAAGAAAATCACGGTTAAAACCACGTTGACCAACTGGCCGGAAGGAGATTCTGGGTAGCCCAGAATTTTCAAAGACCAGTTTCTGACCATACGTTTGACCGGCCCAGATCTTGTGTAGGAGATGTTGTTATGCTTCTAAGATACTCTATAGTTGTACTATGACATAATGACTACATGTAGGGACCATTATATATCACAAACCGAACCCAGATTCAAAGTTATGAGGATTCAAAGTAGAGCCTAGCAACTGTTCTTCATTTCTCGAAAACCCAGAAATGAAGAAACGCACTTCATATATGATGTTCTAAAACCTAGATCTCACATATATGATATGTTATGGACATGAAATTGATTAATGATGGTAGTGCTACATGTATACTACAATCTAAACACTTTAATCTGGCCAGAAAACCTTATCATCATGGTTTAAATGTTAGTCAAACTAAGCACCCGGCTCACTGTCGATGAGTTTCTGGGCTTGGCCAAGAACACCTACGGCGACGGTTTCGTCGCCTATTGCTCTTTTAGCGACAGTTTAACTAAGAAATTAATTATTAATTTCTGAAAATAATTTATTTTAATAAATAAATCAAAATAAATGGTTTTTAATTATTAAAAATACATAATAAATTACGAAAAATTATTTTAAATTACGAAAATAATTTTAATTATTTAGAGTATATTTCATAAATATTTAATATTTTGGAATATAAATGGTATTTAATTTATTTAATTGTAATATTAAATAAATTATTTAAAATGATTTAAATACATGAAAAATCATGAAAAATAATATTATGATATAAGAAAATATTTGAAGTTATTTTCAATGACTTTTAATATTTTGTGATGAATTTCATTAATTAATTAATATTAATGATAATTAGTTTATTTAATAAATATATTAAATAAATTAAAAAAAATAGAAATAAAGTTTTATAAATCATATTAAAATGATTGAAGTGTTAGAAAAATATTTAAAGTTATAAAATATAACCTTTGATATTTTGTCATGAAAATATTAATATTTTAATATTAAAAGCAATAATCGATAATGGATTTAATTGTTTAAAAATCATATAAATATGATTTTAAGGTATTAAAAATACTTTGTTATATTATAAATATATTATAATATTATGACATATATTTCATTAATATTTGATAATAAATAAATATTAATGATAAAGGAATTAAGTGATATTTAATTCATTTAAATATGTTTTTAATGATTGAAAAATCAAGATAAATAGTAATAATTATTTAAAAATTATTACGAGCTTACAAAAAAATTTTCGACTGTTAATAAATTATCTTAGATAATGGTTAAGTATTTTTCCAGAGTTTAATTGAACTGAAACTCGTCAATGGTCTGACTAGACCGTCGAGACGTTAGAACTTTGTCAAACTCAAGTCAGACTGAAATAGTTTGACCTGATACTGAGTCTTATGTGTGTTATAGACTGATAGGGTTATGTGTTATGTGTTTAGGTTATTCTATGTCTATATATATAATAGTGTTATATTGTGATGATATTATTCTAATATTGGAGATCTATATTACTAATATTAGGTCTTCGGATAAAGCGATATAAATTGCGTAGCAGTAATCAACTGTTCATGCAAGTTTGTTTTGACTTAACTCTACTAAGAGTTGTTTTATTTGGATAAGCTTATGGTTAATCATTGCTGGTTGCCATGAATTGTACTCATATATAATGCATGTATAAGTCGTATGAAAAGGTCGATCACCTTCATTACCAGTTGGTTCAGATATATTTGTTCATGTATAATACTTGTTCAGTCATAAATTTGTTCCTGCTAGTTCACAATTATATTGTTGAATTATAGCCAGCTTATTATTCTGACTCTTTCCATCATGATATATCGTTATATTATTGAACTTAAACTCGCTGGGCAATCCTTATGCTCACCCTTGCTATATCATGATTGTCGACGTCAGGATTTTTGGATGTCCATTTCCGTTACTTGTTCTTTGGTGTTCTCATTTTAGGTGAGATTTGTTTGAAAAATAAGTGAAAAAGGTCCGATATGTATGATGTCGATTTATGGACTGTTAAGAGTCGCCATTGGGTTTTAAATGGTTGTACCAACACAACCGAGAAAAGGTTTTCACATTGACCCAGTGGTGTGACACTGATATACGGGTTGGTGAAACCGAGATTCGTTTAGGGTCCGGGGACTTGGTTATGCGGGGGGAAGGTGTTAGGGTGCGGTGACCGCCTCTTTTCAAGAAACTATTATCTGAGTGTGTGTGTTTGGGTCAATGTGCTATTATATGGAAGTTGTGTGAGGCCTCATTCGAACCTATATACACAGGATTTGAATTTATGTAAAAATTCAGTTTTTAGCAAGATATGGAAGTGATGTTTTATAAAAGAGGTTTTTCAAACCCTGATGCTCGATAGGAATTGAGACCTTTACACTTCCATTTTTATTAAGTGATCTACCGGGATTGATTTTTATTTGACGGATCGAGGCATCGATATAAAAATAATATACCAAAATAATGCCGACTTCCTCGTGGGTATGGAAACCATCTCGAGGAAATTCGGACATCGCGAGAATAATTTACAAAGTCGCCATAATTTGAAAAATGTCCATCACGAACCGAATCTAGATCAATGGGATGAATCTGTGATCACATGATTCCTAAAGCATGTAATGTTGCAATTTGTATAAAAGCAATAAGTAGGTATATATATAAAAAGAGGTAAATATATATATATATATATATATATATATATATATATATATATATATATATATATATATATATATATATATGATGATCACCAACCACGAAACACCTCCACGGGGATCGAAATATAAATAAAGGCGTAAAGCGATCAATCGCCACGAAGAAAACTCCAAGCAGATTAATATATATATATATATATATATATATATATATATATATATAAAAAAGCAATAAATGCACCTGATGTAAAATCTGGGCTCATCGAATGAGTTCGACCACGCTTCATATATATAAGTATATATATATAAAAGCAAGTAAACGCATATGGGATATAAAATCCGTGCTCATCGAGCAGTCCCACACACGCTTAATATATATAAATGTACATATATATTAAAGCAATAAACGCTCTGGCATCAAGTCTAGGTTCATCGAACAAAGTTCGACACACAGTTCATATATATATATATATATATATATATATATATATATATATATATATATATATATATATATATAAAAAAAAGCAAGTAAACGCTCGGGCCAAAGTTCAGGCTCAATCGAGGCATAACTCGATAGTGTTAGTCATATATATATAAGTATACATATATATAATATATATATCTGATCGAATGAAATCACTAATCAAGTCCGGAGAAAGCAAGCAACACGACTCTCAACGTGTAGAAGGGTGTGTGTGAAGATGAAGAAAAGACTCTAAAGTGTGTGAGAAGGATTACAAATTGATATAAAAAAAGGCTTCTATATCTTTAGAGTGGGTAAACACTTTGGCTTTTGTGGGTACTAAAGAGGCTATATATGAGCTCACAGTGTTTAAAAGTGGGAAAATACCTTTGTATGGCGAGTACAGAGCAAATTGTCAGCAGGTTTCCCGTCTTTTTCTCTTAAAATCAAAGACCCCAAGCCCTCTATTTATAGGCATATGAGTCGCAGGTGTACCTGCGGCTGAGCCGCAGTGTAACAGAGGCGGGTTGGGTCGGCCTAAGTTTTTCAGGTTGGATCGTCTCGAAGTACGTGCACTCAGGCACTGTAATGTCCAATCGAATTTTTAGAAGTGCAATCCGGGCATCCGTTTGAGGTATACAGGACCTATTTCGGACCGCCGTTGTCGAGAGTTGTACGATGGCATGAGATTAGAGTTTGTGCGAAGTTATTGAAGATGGGACGATGCCCTCTGGTCTTCAAGCTTCAACTTTCATCCGTTACTCCACACAATAGTCACTCGGGATTGATTAGCCATGTGGTACATCGTTGCATAGAGACGTGATGTGGCATCGTGTTGGACGAGATGACGATGTTTCCCCTCACCGGTGTTATCGCCAGATTAGGCTGATAAAGCAGACGTTGCTCAGACTTCACTAATATTGGACTGCTACAATTGTCGAAGGTCCTCATTGTCATCTTTGAGGTGTGCCTGTCTTCTCGATGTTATTATCGGGTTGGTACAGTGCATCTTATTGTGAGCGCCGAGATTGAAGCTGGTGGCATTTGAAACAAGCATTTCCGGGGTTATCTCCGAAACTGCATTCCTTGGGGTTATCAACAAGGTTGGTGGCTATTCCCATGGTTGGGACTGAGAGTGGATACCTCGGGGTTATCTCCGAGATTAATCGGTCTTCTCCGGTGTGTGTTCCGGTATTGTATCTGCAGGTCTCGGGGTTATATCCGAGGTTGGGCTATTGCTCCCAGTGTGATCTGGGGTTGATCTTTGAACTCCGTAGTATCCGGTATGGATTTGGATTGTCTTTCGGGGTTCTCTCTTAAAAGTCGAATCATCCTCCCCGCAATGATGTTAATAACGATGTATAGAAAAATTTCGAGTGTCTACAGATGCCCCTCTTTATCATACTCATGCATGGTGATGCATGTGTAGGATAAAGAATCCTAGACACTTGAAACGCAACAAGATAAACATGGTACTATAGATAGCAACATGATGCAAATGTATGATGCATGTGTACGAGGTTGTAGCCCAACATGCTGGGGATGATTACTAGATCCCTGTTGCTTCAACTGGGGATTGGCAATACTGACCAGATCTGAGGTGTAAGCCGAATATGTTAGGATGTTGATGTTGGAGTTATCACCAAATCCCTGTGTTTTTGATAACGACTTGATCTTGACGATGTACCTCTTATGTGTAAGAGATTTGTGGGGATAAAGCTTGATCTGCTTGAGGATGTGTATAACATATTCCATCATCTATCCTCTTTGATAACATTGACCTTTTCTGGTTGGTATCGCCAGAACATGTTAAGATCCTGCTGGATTTACTGCCAACAGCAAATGTTGTCAGGGATGCTTGACCTTCGTTGACGTGTACTTCAACGACATGTGAATCAACGGCTGAGAAATCCTGTGGGATATACTGTCAAGGCAGCTTGACCTTCAATGACGTATGAATCAATGACTATAGATTGTCAAGGTTGCTTGACCTTCGCTGTCGTGTAGATCAATGGAGCATTGCGTTGTGACCCCCGCCGGGGATCCGCTGGGGAATACGAGTAGTTGGGTATGAAAACCTCGAATAGCTCTAGAGCTCGGATAGGTTTAAACGCTATCGGCTGAAATGACGTCAAGGTTGCTTGACCTTCGTTGATATATGTGTCAACGGCTGAGCATGCATTGCTACTCTCGCCGGAGATATACTTTGTAACCCCCGTCGGGGATCTGCTGGGGACGCATGAGTACGTACGCAACTATCAAATGGTTCTCAACGCTTCGACGTGTTTACTTGCCATCGGCTAAAATAATGTCAAGGCTGCTTGACCTTCATCGATAGAAATGTCAACGGATGAACGTGTTGTAACCCCCACCGGGGATCTACGTTGTAACCCCAGTCGAGGACCTACGTTGAAACCCCCGTTGGGGACCAACGTTGTAACCCCCGTCGGGGACCTATGTTGTAACCCCCGTCGGGGACATACGTTGTAACCCCCATCAGGGACATACGTTGTAACCCCCATCGGGGACCTACGTTGTAACCCCCGTCGGGGACATATGTTGTAACCCCCGTCGGGGACATATGTTGTAACCCCTGTCGGGGACCTACGTTGTAACCCCCGTCGAAGATACTTATAAATCCGTCGAGGACTCATTTAGGTAACGACACGAGCTCGGTGGCATCGACACACATATAAAGGTATTGCCGTATTTGACTTTTGACAACTGGGATCATTGGTAGGGTATACCTTGTACTTAGGTGACTACTAATGAGCGATGTATAGATTTAAAATCTCATCTGAGAGGACCAGGATTGTATGCAGTTTTGCTCAATCGCGTGGCATTTTTCTTCTCGATTTGATCTTTCTAGTCCATAAGAACTCTATTTTAACTCGAACTGGACCGAGCCGGAGGGGTGAGACCCATATAGGGGTGCCGCAAGTGCACTCACATGGCCATGCAGTGCACCTGCTATAGCCATGAGTGGAGCTGCTGACGGTACGTGATGATAAATTCCAAGAAACTTTACTTCACAAGTCACTTTCAACTTGCTTCACTTAGAAAAAACCGCGAGCCATCTTCAGATCTGCTGAGTTCGGGCTGCTTTCTGCAAATTCTGTCACCGTACAAGTGTTCTACACTATCTTGGTAACGTATGCATGTTTTTTTTCTAGTTTCTGTCCGTTAGATTATGAGATATTGCACGAAATGCATCTAAACACATAGTAGTGATTATGTATGCACAAATGACTTTATAAAATATATTCAACATAGTAAATGTTAGTATTAAACCATGCGGAACATAATGATGTGAAAAAATTTGACTTCTGAGACAGTCAAATTGGCACCCTTTTCTGCTATTTTTTGTCCTATTTGAGGTCCAATGAGCAAAAGGTATAAAGGCAAAATACTCCTAGCATTGAGGTTAACCTTATGCATGATGATTTTGATTTTTAATGCATGTATTATGTATATGACTTTGGGGTAGGTGTGCTACTGAATGGCCACCTAGACATGCCTGTGTGCATGTGGATAATCCTATTTTCAAAGGGGACTATGGAGAAATTTTTCCAAATGTAGGCATTGGGTAGTCATGCATTTTAACTCTATTATATGTTAAAGTAAATGCATGCATGCATATAGTCATATAATGCATTTTAGAAAGTTCTAGGTAAGGAAATACCACACCCTTTCTGAGCTGACTTGGAGACTTGTTGTCCAGATATTATGGATCCGGATCAGCTGAACAGTTCTTACAGGACCACTTCTGGCGTACGACGGAGGGCTTCTGAAGTGCCTTATCCCAGTTCTGTCAGACAGCCTCGTCGGTTGGTGGAGGCTGTGATACGTCCTGTCCAGGCAGATGTTCCAGACGTTTAGGACGAGGAGGCGGATATTCCGATTGAGGATCCCGCTCCTGCTACACATGTCCCTCGCAGGGAGCTTTCGAGCATTCAGGTGGTGAACCAAGAGTTGCTGGGTGATTTGGGCAGACATCCATTGATGTACTTGTATGCTAACGAGGTATGGCGTTAGACTTTGATCTTCTTTCTTTCCTATTGATGAGGATTTTAAAGGGTTCTGATGTTGATCTGCATTTCATGTAGGTTCCAAGTTTTACACAGCCTCGAGGGAACTGGTTTAGCATCCACTCCATGTACCAGGCGCTTCATCCTGATTATAGAGCAGTAGTGCATGAGTGGGGATTTGGGGCATTTTTCTCTATCCTTCCCCGTCGTTGTCCCTGGGGTTACCTCAGGGTATTGTCTGAGCAATGGTTTCATCAGACTCAATCACTCCACCTGCTGGATTGTGAGGTGATGATGACGCCTATGGATTGGCGATTTATCACAGGTATGGAGTTTGGAGGGGAGCCAGTGCCTTGCATGGAGAATATTACCCCTACTGCCATCAGATCCTTATTAGGAGTTCCGACGGAGGCGCTCAAAGGCAGGACTGTCCATTCAGGTCCTTTGAGCGTAGATGTTATGAGCGGGCTATTGAGTGAGCCCATGCCTGATGATGTCAGGATCGTGGATCGCGATTCTGCGCGATTGTTCCCGATGATCATTCGAGGTCGCATGTAAAATAACTCTTCCACGGTATCTTTCGCTTTGGTCAGTGCCACACTCGATGTGGACCGTATAGGAGAGTATGACTGGGGATCTTACACCTTTGCCTATTTTCTCCGGGGCATGTGTCTGCGCTCACAGGGTTTGATCGAGGCTTGGCTAGGATTTTACCCGTTTCTGCTGGTGAGTATTTCTCTTGTCTTTTCCCATTTATAGGTTAAGAGTGTTTATTGATACAGATGTTTTGCCATTGTATTGGCAGTTTTGGGCCTATGAGAGGCTTCCATGTTTGCGTCCCATGAGTGTGTAAGGCTTAGATACCTATCCACGAGGACGACGATGGCACCATTCTATTTTGCCAGAGGTCCACATGTCAGATCTTGAGGGCTTCACCATCTTTGTATCTGGCGGAGTTGTTGACGTAGCGATAAATCACATGACTTCCATACTCAGGGGATCATTTAATCATCGGTTTTGATGATGGACACCCTACTATAGTAGAGTATTTGATTTCCACCTGGAGATTTCCTCTCTTCACAGATGGAGGCTGGGAGCTCTATTTAGGAGAGCGTGCTATTAGGAGCACCACAGGGGAGATTCGTATATCGATCTTGCCTCCTGTAAGGCGTCATTGGCCTGTATCACAGTCACCCGTCATGTATATTCCATTGTTGGGGGTTGACGATTTTGATTTATCCGAGGGTCTATGTACTCAGGAGATATTCCAGCGTTGGTGGCTCCCTCGCACTATTGGGGCCCAGTCCCGTGCCACACAGTTTATGGGGGACATGTTTCCAGGATATTTGATGATGACGGATTGGGTGGCTTGTGTCCGATCTCAGACTCATCTGACCCAGATTGATAGTTTGACCCGGCAGTTGGACCAGGCACATGTATTTATTCGACATTTGGGCAGAGATCCAGTAGAGGCGGAGTCATTTGTTCCTTCCAGCTTAGGTGCTGGCACCTCAGATGACCCATTTGGTTTTTCCAGCGTAGATCCTCCTCTTTATAGGCCTGACATCCCTGTTGATAGAGATCCAGTGACTCAGGAGGAGTTACATCAGGTGGACAGGATTGAGGATGTGGACATCGAGACCCTGGTCTTCTTCTGATGTATATTCTCGTTATATCTTTTGATAGGCCTCTATTAGATATTGTGTGGTTGTTCCCCATTCTCGCTATATCTTTTGATAGGCCTCTGTTAGTAGTAGGGCGTCTGTGCCCCATTTTCATGTATTTGTAGTTGTATAGAGCTGATGTATTAGATGATGATATATTTAGGAATGTATGCACCATTTTTCATTCCCTATATCATATTGCCATCCATTATCTGTTATGCATGTATCATGTTATGCATATGTATGTATGTCCAGAGATATTCTGCATTGACCCCTGGATGGTCTTATGACACGGCCCACACAGATGTCTTCTTCGACAGTAAGCCGTATAGATCATACCCCACCATTAGTGGTGGCATTGGATATGCGATTGTGGTATGATAGCATATCACCGCTGACGGGGGTGATCATAGATCTGTTTCTTTGCAAACATACCATGACCCTTTTGGCATTTCAGGTTCCTGCAGGATTTGTAGATGGGATTCTAGAGAATTGGCTACCTGATAGGCAGGTATTTCGTTTTGGCACCCATGAGTTGACTCCTACTCTGGAGGAGTATGCACGTTTGATGATGCTGCCCTTAGACAGACCTTGCGTGCACATACCTTTGGGAGACATGAGTAGACGATTCATGACTCTCACAAGATTGAGGCGTAGAGTAGTGCAGGATGAGCTGACATCTGGCCACATGATCTCTCAAATTTTTACATATATGATTTGGCACGGAGGATAGCTACTCACGATATTCCGGGGATTTCACCATGTAGGAGGATCATTGGCGTTTGGCCAGAGTTGATGTCCTGATGCTATGTGTACTGTCATAAGTGTATATGCCGCGATATATGGATGAGATAGATATAGGAGTTATCATGGCCGTGAGAGCTCTCAGGGAGGGTCGTACCATTGTACCTATGATCGTGGCAGAGACCTTGCGATCGAAGATCCCATCTTGCAAAGATTTAAGCCGTTAGGCGTGTTTATTGGGAGTTTGGTTATGCTGTATGTGTGGTTTATGTCACACTTGCGACCGGTTGGTACCCTTAGATGGCATGGTATTGCTTCTCCCATGATGTGGCTATATCATACTCCTTTCAGCCATCGGAGTGTACAGATGCTCAGTCCTGGTCCGCATTTTTGGCAGATATCAGAGATCCATTTAGTATATTACTATGCTCGGGGCTTTGCTCACCATATAGCTTCATTACTCATGCTCCGGGCATGGATTTCCTCCCTTTGGTTGGTTTGAGGGGCGTGACTACTTATCACCCACTAGCCGTGATGTCGCAGTTCGACCAGTTCTAGGATTTTACCCTTTTCGGGGCGATGTCGTTGTTGACTTCCGATATCTCTCAAAGAGAGGACCGATCTCGTGTATACGCTTGCTGGGATCAGCGTGAGATAGCTTCTTTTTCTGTCAGTCATCCCGATTATTCTGCAGAGTACTCCGCATGGATGGAGACAGATTTTATCACCGCAGCAGATTTTGCGATCTGGGATATTGAGTTAGACGATGTAGAGCCTACAGAGGACATTGATACCTACATCGAGGAGGAGCCCGCTGTTGGGTTGCCAGTATTTTTTCCGGATTCTCCTAGTACCAGTACCTTTGTGATTCAGCACTCGACAAAGTACTTAGAGCAGAGTCTTCATCTGATGACCTTTGAGAGAGACCAGATTCGATCTATGATGTCGACTGCTCTTGATGTGAGGGACACCGCTCTATTGGAGAGAGACGAGGCATTGGCTCGTAGAGATGCCGCTGTCGCTGAGCGTGATGAGGCCAGGTCAGCCATAGACGCAGGGGTAGTTGAGCGGGATACCGCCATATCTGCCCAGGATGTAGCCGTCACAGATTGTACTGCAGTGAGGTCCCTTACCACTGGTATGATCGCAGAGATGAGCGCTTATATTGATGAGCATATGGTCATCATGTAGATGGCTACAGATCTGTTGGGTCATGTGGATATTCTCGTATAGGAGACCACAGCTGCACCTTCGTCTTCGGAGAGGGACGCCATGTTGGGCTTGTTAGCACGCATATACCTTGATTTGTAGATGAGCTTGTATTTATCTGCACAGACTAGCTTAGCCATTTTGTCATGTACAGTTTACATTGTATATATATCAAACAGCATTATATATGACAGGGAAATATATTTTTGGATCACTTCCCTTTTAGATGTGCCTTGCTTTTTGCTTGATATTTTGCCTGCTGCTTCAGGGCTTGTGATTTTGATGTATTCTGAATTCCTCCTGGGTGGATGGTGTTGGTGAAAATCAATACGCTTAAAAACACGCAAGTGCACGTGGTCAACAAATAATATAGTACTGAATAAAGTATCGTTCCCACGAGGACAAAATATCAAGAATCTTAACTTCACAAGTATCAATTTTGTATTAACCCTAATTTTATTAAACTAATCAATTCAATGGTTTTAAATTATATAAAAAAAACTAAATTAATAAAGAAATTAACTATCACAAAATAGACACCAATAACGAAATCGGGAATTTCAAACAATAATTGGAGAATTAGACTTATGATTTCACCTTGAGCTTCACTCTGATTTTCAAACCTTTATTCCAACTCAATTCAATATTCCAGTTTATTAATCAAGAACATGAACGTAGTAAGAGCCACCTCTCGATGCACTAATACCATATTAACATCAATCCACAATTAAGATAGAAATCCGTTAAACACCTAAATTAACCAACTCACTATATCTCTATGTGAACTACAATCAAAAAGGTTGAAGTTTAAGCTCTCTATACGATTACATGCGATGTCAAGCGTATCTCTACCTTAACAACAATCACAAATCTGCTATCGACAAAATTCATGACACATGCTATATTAACTAGGTCTAGATTCGAATCTCCTCTCTCGATTCCTTTCAAATCCACAAAGAACTGTTGATCAGGCAATTCATAAATTCATACAAAAATTAACATAGATAAACTGAAAATATCTTATTGGATTGAAAATCAAAGTTATAGAATCATCGTTACGCCCAAAGATCCATCACAAGTCTAATAAATAAATTAGTTCATAACGAATGAATTAAAAACTGAATAATTTGTTGAAAACATCATCCCAATTACAAATAGATGAAAGAAAAGAGGAATTATGGAAAACCCCTTCACGTAGCCTCGATTTTCAACCTTCGTGATAATCTCCAAAAATTACTCCTCCAACGTTTGCTCTTCAATCCTTGAAATCGCTCTTGAATTCTTCCTTTGTGTTGTATGATCGTTGTTTTTCTACGTAAAAGCAAGCTCTCCTCTCTTCTAGCTGAGTCCTTCTTTTTATTAGAGTCCAAATGCACCAGCCAAGCCCAACAAATCGAGCCCCAACAGAAGTCGAAACCAAACAGACAATTTGCAGAAATGGGACCCCACTTTCTACGGGGGAAAATACAAACAAATAAGCCAACCCCGTGATGCATAGCTACTCTCTTCAAATTTTTCAAGCTCCAACTTTTTTCCACTTTTGCTCCAAAAAATCCGCCTTTCCTCACCAATTGCATCCATGACCACCCTACACATAAAATATCATAAAACGAGTTAAAACGAACACAAAACATGAAAATAACTACGAATTTAAACTTGAAATGAATATTGATTCGTGTGTATAAAATCCATTTATCAAAATCCCCCAAATTTAAACCGTGCTAGTCCTCGAGCACAAAACAGCTACATGCAATAATCTAAATGCCTAAAAATCCAACAACATCGCATAAACTAACTTATCCCATCGGCCTCAGAGAAAATAAGCAACTTTATAGTACAAATTATCAAAGATAACTGATACGGTATAGCGTGCGTATGTGATCAACATCTAAGATAACTGATACGGACCCAAATTCAATACATAAACAACTTCTTAGAACGAATTATTCAGTGCAAACTTAAAAATCTCAAAGATAGGCACGATTCAACTAAAATTAAACTTAACCAAATTCAAGGGTATATGCAGGATACTTATACTTTCTCTTCTTCTTTTCTTTTTTTTTTCTATACGGGGGCTTTTTGCACTTTTCCCGTTTTATTCTTATCTCTTTTTTTTCTAAATATACATAAACGACTGTGCAATGTCTCATCCCATTAGGCTTACAGTGTTACCCCTTAGCGAGCTTTCACCAACGACTCGGGACTATAAAAGACCTTAGGGCGCTAGGTGTAAAGACAATCCCCTCAGTATTTCTGCTTTCAAGTAATGTGAGGCCCCAAACAAGACTAGTCACCATGTATACCCTATGTATTTTTCTTCTTTTTTTTATATTTTTTTAGATAAGCTTATATACCCCACATTTATTCCCCCAAACTTAGGTTCTTGCCTAATTTAAGCCTTCACTACCTATCCTTGTCATTTTCTGGTTCACCCTAGCATTATCCTTTAAAAACATTTTATGTATCGATTTGAACTGACCGGTCAACAAAGATGTTATTAGTGCTACCCTTTTTATAACAGTTTCAAACAAGTCCAAGAATCGATTCATAACAATAATTATATCATAGTTCTAATAATCCATACTATATTGGTTAACTTATTCACAATCTCATCATTGGCCAGAATAACCTGTAGAATGCGACACCATTGGACATATTCAAACAAACTATTTAACTATATATATATATATATATTATCATATATATTTTTATATATATATATATTTTTAACTGAAAAGCAAAATCCTATAGTATAATGCAAAACTAGATATTAAAACAAAAATTTAAATCCCCCAAACTTAACTAAGACAATGCCCTCATTGGATAAGAATAAAATGCAAGAGGACTTCCCTGGAATTGTCTAAGTCTGGGGCGGTGGTTGGTGCTCTTCTTCATCGGAGTCACTAGGAGGAAATCACGGTAATGGACCAAGTTGTTGATACGGAAATTGGGCCGCCGGATTAAAACTCTAAAGTGTTGTGTTGGATGAGGTGAAAGACGCATTCATGGCATCAAACATATGATCTTGGCGCATCGCCAATCGCCGCATTTCCCGGCGTGCTGCCCTAGTATGCGCATTCATTTGATTCTGGAGCTCAAGGAACTGAGTACTAGAAAATGCCTCAGTCTGCGGAACCTACTCGGTTCCTTGATCTCCCATTGTGTCATCCTCATCCCCCGAGGTATCTTCTGCATCGACTTCGTCTTCTAACGCCGATGGAAAAATAAAACCTAACCCCCATGGATATGACTCTCCTCCACCCCACACTGAATACCGCGCAATCATTCGTGAATCAAGCAAAGCAAGCGGCGGTTGAGTTGGCTCATCATCAGAATAACGCACCCCAGCGTTGCGGCACAACGCACATATAAGTGAAGGGTGTGGCAAACCGCCTGAAAAATTTTCGCGTAAGCACCGACGGATGGAGAAACTGATGATAGCCCCAACGTCGATAATGAAGTCCTGCACAATGGCGTATAACAGTAATGCCTTCTCTTTGGTGACGTCCGAAGTGTGTTGGGACGAAAGCAATTTCGCATATAAAAATGCGTACCATATCTTTCCATACCGGCTTAAGTCCTTGCTATTGAACACTGTTCCTCCCTTCCTCCATTTGGTCCAAGATGTGCCCAGCTTTGTCAAATTTTTAATAACCTCCTCATAATCCGGGTCAAAATCCCTCATTTGGACATACTGACAATGGCGTGGCACCCGGAACTAATAATAAGCGTTAATTGCATCATCACTGAACGGAACCATTCGACCCCGCACAAACGCTTTGAAAGGAGCTTTGTCTTCGGCGTTTGCATAGAATTCCTTGACAATATTAACCACTGCAGGTGTCGGATGTTCGGTGAATTTTATCCACCCCTTTTGGTGAATTTGGGACATCATTTTTCCGTCGTTCCCCTTGGGGGCCAACCCACATTTCGGTGTAAGTGCCTTAGATTACATGTACTCATAACGGTTGGCGGCGACGACACTTATAAATTTGCGGCGGTCATAGGTAGTTGGCGGTGCAGCGGCGCTTGAACTCGCCCCCCGTTGGCGTTTGGGTGTTGGTTGAGATGCCATTGAGTTTCAGTAGTGAACTCTTGCTAGTAAATACTGATGTACCCGAAAACTTGGTTCAAACACTTTATCAAACACTTGGCGTGCGGTTGGGTTAGGTTACACAATTTTTGAATTTTGAAATTGGAAATTGGTGTACGTGGTAGAGATGAAATGAAGCCTTGACACTATAGCCACTTACCCTCAAGTGTGTGTATCCCAATATCTTTAAGAATTCGAGTGTAATGGTGTTGAATATGGGAAGTATGAGGTAGGGTTTATATAGAGTGATGTGGGGGAGAAGAAGTGGTGGACGGGATTGAAGTCGTGTGAGTGGGGAGTGGGGATGCCGTTTGTGATGTGGGTAGTGGGTAGTAATGGTTTGGTAGGGGATAACAATATGGTTTATTGAGGGAGAGTAAGAGCAAAGGAGTAGGCGTGTATGTGTGTTGGAGAGATGGCTGAGATCGTGCCTTATAACAAAGCGTGTTCCGCTTGATTTGGGACCCACCTTACGGGGTACTTAGGCCAAAAAGGCCCATACAAGCGAGCATGCCCACTATAAAAATTTTTGAGATGCAAAATTTCCCGATTTTCCTCCATTGTGTAGGCGTTGTTGCTTTGAGTCATGTTGGACCTCTCCTGAAACCAAAAACATGCAATATGTTAGATTAATGATGACTTGGAGTTTCAATGAGATTTTTAGTACTTTTCAGAAATTTGAAGCAAAACTTAATAATTGACAAGTCCTAAATACTGCTTCATAAACTACATCTTAACAAATTAAACATGAACTATGAAAAATAAAGAACGATTGGGTTGCCTCCCAATTAGCGCTTGATTTTAAGTCGTTCAACTGACCACTCCGCTTTCTTCGTATCGGCGAGGGTAATGTTGTTTCAAGGTCCCGCCTCGACTTCGCCACCCCAAAAGAATGCTTTATCCGTTGACCATTGACTTTGAATGTTTCTAACGGATTCCGACTGTAGAGTTCAACGGTGCCATGAGGAAATACTCATTTTATTGTAAATGGTCCCGACCATCTTGACTTAAGCTTTCCGGGGAACAAACGCAGCCGTGAATTGAATAGGAGGACTGCTTGACCCGGCTCGAATATTCGTTGCACAATTTTCTAGTCGTGCCATCTTTTAACTTTTTCTTTGTATAGCTTGGCATTCTCGTAGGCTTGGAGGCGGAATTCGTCGAGCTCATTTAGTTGGAGTAGCCTCTTTCTCTACTACCACTTGCTAAAAAATTCAATTTCAGATGGCCTAAGTAAGCCTTGTCTTCGTTGCTCCAATGGTAAGTGACATGCCTTTTCGTACAAGAGTTGATAAGGTGACATCCCGATTGGCGTTTTGTATGCAGTTCGGCATGCCCATAATGCGTCGTCCAATCGAAGTGACCAATCTTTCCGACTTAGATTTACAACTTTCTCCAATATCCTTTTAACTTCTCTGTTCGATACCTCGGCTTGCCCATTAGTTTGAGGGTGATACGCTGTAGCCACCTTGTGATTGACCCCATACTTAGCCGTAAGAGTCAGAAATGACTTATTGCGAGTATTTGCCTTCATCATCGATTATTGCTCTTGGCGTGCAAACCTCGTGAAAATGTTTTTCTGCAGAAACTTGAGGACCACCTTGGCATCATTAGATGGTAATGCTGCAGCTTCAACCCATTTCGAGACGTAATCCACCGCGAGCAGAATATACTGATTGCTCAAAGATGACGGGAATGGTCCCATGAAATCGATGCCCCATACATCAAATATTTCTACTTCAAGAATTGTTTGTAGGGGCATCTCATTCCGTTTCGATATGTTTCCCACCCTCTGGCATCTATCACACGTTTTCACAAATTGGTGGGCGTCTTTGAACACCATAGGCCAATAAAACCCGGATTGAAGAACTTTTGCCGCAGTGCGCTCACTCCCGTAATGTCCACCTTATGCCGATGAATGGCATTCTTGTAATATGCTGTGGACTTCACTGTATGGGATACATCGTCGAATCATCTTATCGGCACATTGTTTGAATAAGTACGGTTCATCCCACATGTACCACTGGACATCATGCAGAAACTTCTTTTTCTGTTGTCGTGTAAGATCCGGTGGAAGCATCATGCTTACCACATAATTCGCTAAGTCTGCATGCCACGAAAATTCTGCATTCACCCCAAATAACTTCTCATCCGGGAATGTCTCGTTGATCACGCATCTATCATCATCCTTTTTCTCCGGATTTTCCAGCCTTGACAAATGATCGGCAACTTGATTCTCCGTCCCCTTTCTATCTTTAATTTCTAAATTAAACTCTTAAAGTAGGAGAATCCATCGGATAAGGCGTGGCTTAGCATCTTTTTTCGCGATTAAGTACCGAATCGCCGAATGGTCCGTGTAAACTATTACCTTAGTCCCGATCAAGTATGCCCAGAATTTGTCGAACGCGTATACCACTGCAAGTAATTCCTTTTCTGTAGTAGTGTAGTTCATTTGAGTCTCTGTGAGTGTTTTGCTTGCATAGTATATGGTGTGAAACACCTTGTCTCGCTTTGGCCCAAAATTAATCTCAACCGCATAGTCATTTCACACATAAGTTCGAATGGCATTTTCCAATCAGGGTGCGACTATCATATCATGGGGTGAGTTAATTTCTTCTTCATTAGGTCAAACGCGGACTTACATTCCATGATAAAGAAGTGAAAGTGGCATCCTTCTCTAAAAGACTGCATAGAGGTTTTACAATCTTAGAGAAGTCTTTTATGAAGCTCCTGTAGAACCCAGCATGCCCCAGAAAACTTCTAATTCCCTTAACTGAGCCCGGTGGAGGTAGTTTCTTGATCGTGTCCAACTTTTCCTTGTCCACCTCCAATCCTTGAGCCGACACCTTATGTCCCAAAATTATGCCCTCTTCAACCATGAAGTGGCATTTTTCCCAATTCAGTATGAGGTTTGTATCCTTACACCGCTGCAATACCATGACCAGATTCTCTAAGCAAGTGTCAAAATTGTCCCCATAGACCGAGAAATCATCCATAAAGACTTCAACGTTCTTCTCCACCATTTCTGAGAAAATAGCCATCATATACCGCTGGAAAGTTGCCGGTGCATTGCACAGTCCGAATGACATTCTCCTGAATGCAAAGGTGCCGTAAGGGCAAGTGAATGTTGTCTTTTCTTGATCCTCAAGAGCGATAGCAATCTAATTATATCCCGAATATCCATCCAATAAGCAGTAAAACTCATGTCCTGCTAACCTGTCTAACATCTGATCGATAAAAGGTAGCAGGAAATGATCCTTCCGGGTTTCCTTATTCAATCTCCTATAATCGATGCACACCCTCCAACCTATTACTGTCCTTGTTGGAATTAACTCGTTGTCCTCATTCTGAATTACCGTCATTCCCCCTTTCTTAGGCACACAATGAATCGAGACTTACCCATTTACCGTTTGGAAATTGGATATATGACACCCCAGATCCAATAATTTCGAATTTCCTTCTTAACTACTTCCTTCATGATTGGGTTAAAGTCGACGTTGATGCTCCACCGATGGACTTGCATCATCCTCCATCGTAATCTTGTGCATGCAAAATGATGGGCTAATGCCTTTTATATCCGCAATCGTCCATCCAATCATTGATTTGTGATCCCTAAGCACCTCTCAACTTTTTCTTCCCGCAATTCGTTAAGTGCGTAAAAATAATTACGTAAAGAATTTAAATCGCCTAAATACGCATACCTGAGATGTTTAGGGAGTGGCTTAAGTTCCAACGTCGGTGGCTCCTCCAATGATGGTTTCAATTTTTCTGCAACTGTCTCCTCGGTGTACAAAGGTTCAACCGGTGCTCTGAATCGGCTAACTCTTGGCAAAGAGTGTAGCATCTGTAATAAGTCCACAAATTCTGGGTCGTCTTTGTCTTCATCCCCCAATAAGGTTGTTTCTAACGGATCATTGATCAAACTCTTGTTAATATCTTCGCTGGTAATTTGCTTAATTAAATCCATTCGATAACACTCTTCCTCGTCTGTAGGATATTTCATGGCCTTGAACACATTGAATTTTACTTCTTGATCTTGGACCCTCATTGTCAGTTCTCCTTTTTGCACGTCTATGAGTGTCCGTCCCCTGTAACTGTGAAGGGGTCTCCCTAGGATGATCGGGATGTTCTTATCTTCATCGAAATCTAGTATGATAAAGTCCGCAGGGAATATGAACTTATCCACTTTTACCAAAATGTCCTCTACAATGCCTCTCGGATATGTTACTAACCTATCCACCAACTGCAATGAAATGTTCGTAGGCTTTGGCGCGGGCAAACCCAATTCTGAATATATTGATAATAGCATCAGGTTTATACTTTCCCCCAAATCACATAAGCACTTGTTAAAAGACATCTTCCCGATCGTGCACGGGATAGTAAAGCTCCCCGGGTCTTTGAGTTTTAGTGGAAGCTTTTTCTGTAACACTACACTACACTCCTCTGTTAGTGCCACTGTTTCGAAGTCTTCCCATTTCTTCTTCCTCGACAGAATTCCCTTCATAAACTTCGCATAACTCCTAAGATTTGTTCTAGGGCCTCTCGCGAATGGGATGTTAATCTGGAGTTTCTTGAACACATCTAAAAACTTTGCGAACTGCTTATCTGATTTCTGTTTTTGGACCCTCTGCTGAAACGACGGTGGGGGATAAACAATCAGCTCGCTATTTAACTTTGTTTCCTCATTTTTGTTACCCTCCACTGCGTTACTGTCATCAACTTTTTCCTCTGGTGTTGCTAAATTTTCTGCACTATTCCCACCGAGGTGTTTTCCACTTCTCAACATAACTGCTTGACATTGCTCATGATTACCCTTCGGATTTCTTTCAGTGTCGCTAGGTAATGTTCCTTGTGGTCTATTCTTTAATGCCAATGCAATTTGACCTATCTAATTCTCTATATTTTTGATAGCAATAGCTTGATTCTTCATAGCCAAATCGTTGCTAGTCATGTACCTTGCCCATGATTCCTCCCCATCGGATTTCCTGTCCTGCTGTTGAATCTGTTGTGGATGACTATGAAAACCAGGGGGATATGATGGTCATGGAGCTTGAGTTTGCTGATTATTGCTCCATGAGAGGTTTGGGTGGTTCTATTCCCTGGTTGTAGGTGTTTTGGTAGGTATTTTGCGGAATTCTGTTGTAGTTTCCTATGAATCGAATCGGATCTTTGGATTTATTGCACTGCCGCTCTGTTGGATGATCCCCCACACACAATTCACATACTACCATAACCAGCTGAACTTGTTGCTGAACTTGAGCCCCTGCTATCGTATTCACCCTCTCATTCATCGCATTAAACTTCATGGATAGTGCAGAAAGAGTTGCTTGTATAGCTGTTACTCCATCTAATTCCAAGATCCCAGCCGCCTTTGCTCGTGTCATTCTTCTTTGTGGGCCCACCGGTTTGTTATTTGCCGACATTATTTCTATCAAATTGTAGGCTTCCTCGTAACTCTTAGCCATGAATGCACCGCCCGATGCCGCATCAATGCTAGTTCTGATATTTCCATGTAGCCCGTTATAGAAGGTGTTCATTTGTAAACACTTGGGCAATCCATGATGTGGGCATTTTTTGAGTAATTCCTTGTATCTCTCCCATGACTCATATAGTGACTCTCCATTCTGCTGCTCAAACATTGTGATGTCATTCCTCATTTTCGCAGTCTTCGCCGGTGGGAAAAATTTGCCAAGAAATTTTTGAGCCAAATCCTCCCACGTAGTGATCGAACCCGGCGGTAAAGAATGTAACCAACTCTTCGCCTTGTCCCGTAAAGTGAATGGGAACAAGTGAAGTCTTACTGCCTCATCCGACACCCCATTGTACTTGAACGTGTCGCACATCTCCAGAACACTGATCAAATGCTCATTCAGATTGTCGTTTGCCATTCCCCCAAACTGACATGAGTTCTGCATCATCTGAATGGTCCCAGGCTTTATTTCAAAAGTGTTCGCAGCTATTGCAGGCCTAGTAATGCTCGACTGCAGATCACCACCCTAGGTGTGGCAAAATCCTCAACGCTTTCTAGTCTTCTAAGAACCATCGCTTTCTTCCTTATCGAAATTTTCAATTGCTCTCATTTCCTCAATCCACTTACTCAACTTTTGAAATCGTCTGTCAATGTCGTCCTCAAAAGGAAGCAAGTCTGGATGTTTAGATCGTGTTTGCATAAACCAATATCGAAAACCTGAAATAGAGAAAACAAAAATAAAAATGTTTAAGTAAAACTGGACTAATTAAACTGATACTGTAAAAACAAATATTAAAATCTCGGCTAAATTGTCCTCGGCAACGGCGCCAAAAACTTATTGGTGAAAATCAATACGCTTAAAAACATGCAAGTGCATGTGGTCAACAAGTAATATAGTAGTGAATAAAGTATCGTTCCCACGAGGACAAAATATCAAGAATCTTAACTTCACAAGTATCAATTTTGTATTAACCCTAATTTTATTAAACTAATCAATTCAATGGTTTTAAATTATATAAAAAAAACTAAATTAATAAAGAAATTAACTATCACAAAACAGACACCAATAACGAAATCGGGAATTTCAAATAATAATTGGAGAATTAGACTTATGATTTCACCTTGAGCTTCACTCTGATTTTCAAACCTTTATTCCAACTCAATTCAATATTCCAGTTTATTAATCAAGAACACGAACGTAGTAAGAGCCACCTATCGATGCACTAATACCATATTAACATCAATCCACAATTAAGATAGAAATCCGTTAAACACCTAAATTAACCAACTCACTATATCTTTATGTGAACTTCAATCAAAAAGGTTGAAGTTTAAGCTCTCTATACGATTACATGCGATGTCAAGCGTATCTCTACCTTAACAATAATCACAAATCTGCTATCGACAAAATTCATAACACATGCTATATTAACTAGGTCTAGATTCGAATCTCCTTTCTCGATTGCTTTCAAATCCACAAAGAACTGTTGATCAGATAATTCATAAATTCAAGCACAAATTAACATAGATAAACTGAAAATATCTTATTGAATTAAAAATCAAAGTTATAGAATCATCGTTATGCCCAAAGATCCATCACAAGTCTAATAAATAAATTAGTTCATAACGAATGAATTAAAAACTGAATAATTTGTTGAAAACATCATCCCAAGTACAAATAGATGAAAGAAAAGAGGAATTATGGAAAACCCCTTCACGTAGCCTCGATTTGCAACCGTCGTGATAATCTTCGCTCTTCAATCCTTGAAATCGTTCTTGAATTCTTCCTTTGTGTTGTATGATCGTTGTTTTTCTACGTAAAAGAAAGCTCTCCTCTCTTCTAGCTGAGTCCTTCTTTTTATTAGAGTCCAAACGCACCAGCCAAGCCCAACAAACCGAGCCCTAACAGAAGTCGAAACCAAACAGATACCAAGCAGAAGCAGGACCTTCCCCGGCGGGGTACAGTACACAAACAAGCCCACCCCTGATCGGCATAGCTCATCATGTCTTCAAATTTTTCAAGCTCCAAATTTTTTCCACTTTTGCTCCAAAAAATCCGCCTTTCGTCACCAATTGCATCCATGACCACCCTACACATAAAATATCACAAAACTAGTATAAACGAACACAAAACATGAAAATAACTACGAATTTAAACTTGAAATGAATATTTATTCGTGTATATAAAATCCACTTATCAGATGGACATTGAGTTATCTCTGGATAGTTCAGAATGGATCATCGATCTATGTATCCCTACCATCTTTGGTGTCTTGGGACTTTTTTCTGGATGGAAACGTGGAGAGGAGTGTGACTTTCCTCTCTGAGATTGACCGCACCACAGATGGTCGCCAGTACTTCTATTTAGGAGAAGCCTAGTTAATTCTACCTCTTATGGTTTGGTGTTGCTCTTCGAGGTATAACCGCAGCTTAGATGGTCGTCGAATCTCTTATTTGGGAGGAGTTCAGGTAATTCCATCCCTTTGGTCTGAAGCCGAATGAAATGTAATGGATTGAAGGATGATCCCAGTACCAACTGACAAGGGTTTGTGTTTTGGTAGGGGGTGAGACCGCACCATGAATGGCTGCCTACGTACTCCTATTGAAGAGGAGATCAGGTCTGCGTAGTTCGAACCTAGTGTAAGAGGTTCAACACTGTATATGGCTGATATGGTGTAGGAATGTTTTTGGTTGTTTTGTGAGGAGAAGAGGGTAGAAATGTTTTTGTTGTTTTTTGTTTTATTGCAACCGGGCCATATGAAATGGTTGCCTACGTACTCCTATTGGAGAGGAGATCAGGTCGACGTAGTTCGCCCCTCAGGATGAGAAGAAAAGCGTAATCCCATGTGCAGGTCAGAGTGTGGGGAAGAGAAAGTTTTAATCCTAGGTTGAGGATAAACTGTAGGCGAAAAGGTTGATCCTAGAAATGGGTAGCCAAACTATAAACGCACGAGGTTCAATCCGCGGGGGGATGACCTGAATTAGATGAGCGCGAAGGAGAAAGCCAGGCTGCTGGCTTGAAGAGTACGTTTCCTTGAGGGGAAAAGTGTAGATAAGTTGTATGTGGTAAAGGGTTAAAGAACCGGAATGACTGGTGACCTGATGATGATGCACCAGGGTGTTTGCTGGTCACTTCAGACATAATACCATTTCACGGTGTTTGAGTTGATGAGTTGCGGAAATTCATCGCCATCCATTTCTTGCAATCTGAGAGCGCCTCCTGTCAATACTTCCTTGACAATAAACGGGCCTTCCCAGTTAGGAGCGAATTTTCCTTTAGCCTGATCTTGGTTGTCAAGAATCTTCTTCAAAACCAAGTCATGTTTTTAAACTGCCGTAGCTGGACTTTTTTGTTGTAGGATCTGGAGATCCTTTGTTGATATAACTGACCATGGAAGATAGATGCGGTTCGCCTTTCGCGTATTAGAGACAATTGGTGATACCTGTCTTGTACCCATTGGTCTTCATCTAGCTGAGCGTCGATCAACACTCTGAGAGATTCCATCTCAACTTCTATGGGGAGCACTGCTTCCATCCCATAGGTTAAAGCGTAGGGGATTGCCCTAGTGGAAGTACGCATTGTGGTTCTGTAGGCTAACGGAGTCAGAGGCAATAGGTCAGGCCAATCTTTGTGGTTGGCGGACATCTTTTGCATAATCTTCTTGATGTTTTTGTTAGCCGCTTCAACAACACCGTTCATCTTCGGACGATAGATGACAAAGTTAAGATTTTTGATGTGGAATTTACTGCATAATTCCTCAATCATTTTGTTGTTGAGGTTTTTGGCATTGTTTGACACAATCACCTCTGGTTATCCATATCGACAAACGACATTGTTTCTGATGAAAGCAATGATGACTTCTTTAGTGACCACAGGGAAGGAGGTACTTTCTACCCACTTGGTGAAGTAGTCGATCATGGTGAAGATAAATCGGTGACCATTACTAGCTTTAGGCTCGATGGGCCCGATAACGTCCATTCCCCACATTGAGAAGGGCCAAGGAGAATTCATATTGTGGAGTTCCAGTGGAGGAGCGTGTATAGCATTCCCATGAATCTGGCATTGATAGCATCTTTTGACGTGGTCATTGCAATCAGCCTTGAGAGATAGCCAATAGTGTCCCATCCTGAGGACTTTCTTGACAAGGAGGGGGTCACTCATGTGGGGGCCATAGACTCCACCATGGATTTCATCCATAAGCCTTTGGGCTTGATCTTTGTCTAGACACCTGAGGAGACCTAGTCCTGCATCTCTTTTGTAGAGCGCATCTCCACTAAGGTAGAACTTCTTAGCAAGTCGATGGATCCGCCTTTTCTCAGTCAAGCTCACCTCAGCGGGTGTAGATCCATCTCGCAGATATTCCTTGATATGCTGATACCAAGGAGGTTGGATAGGAGGTAGCTCATCCGATACTTCTCCAATGTAATTCCCATAGGCCGGGGCCTTGTTCAGGGAAATTGTGACGCTTGGCAAGTGTTCCTTGTCTGATATACGAATCAAGGAGGCCAAAGTGGCTAATGCGTCCGCAAAGTCATTCCTATTACGAGGAATGTGTAGAAAGGAGATTTCTTCGAACTCCAAACCCATCTTCAAAATCTGCCAATGGTAAGGCAGCAAATGTAGTTCCTTGGTTTGATAGATTCCGGTGGATTATCTAATTACCAACTCCAAATCTTCAAGGACAGTTAACCGCCTGATGCCCATTGAATGGGAAAGTTTTAGCCCCATGAGACAGCCTTCATACTCAGCCATATTGTTGGTGCCGACAAACTGTAATTTGACGGCAACGAGATATCTTCTCCCGTGCAGATACTAGAACCGCTCCACTCCGTAACCTTCCATATTAAATACTCCATCAAAATAAATTTTCTATGATTGGTAGCGTAGTCGCATCGATGGTGTTGCTGTACTGTCATTACTCCTTCATCGGGAAATATGTTTCCAAGGGTTTAAAATCCCCTGAAGGTGCGGCGGCTAGTTGATCCGCGATTCCTTGACCTTTGATGGACTTTTGAGTCACATATATGATGTCAAATTGTTGTAGGATCAACTGCCATCTAGACAGTCGGCAATTTAACATAGGTTTGTTGAACACGTACTTGAGAGGATCCACGCGGATATGAGATGGGTTGTGTGGCCATGGAGGTAATGTCAGAACCTCATGGAAGCCCATGCTAAAGCACAACACGCCTTTTCGATCGAGTGTATACGCTCGCACTTCTTTTGAACCTTTTGTTTGAGGTAATAGATAGCTCGTTCTTGGCCTCTATCGTCTTTCTGTCCCAGCATGCAGCCCATGGCGTTGTCACTTACGGACATATACATGAATAGCGGGACATCATCCCTGGGTGGTACCAAGACGGGAGCTTTGATTAGCTGTTTCTTTATTGTAATGAAGGCATTCTGGCACTCATCATTCCATTTCATGGAGGAGTTTTTCCTTAATAGTTTGAAGATTGGCTCACAGGTTGCTGTGAGTTGGGAGATAAACCTGCTGATGAAGTTGATTCTTCCCAAAAATCCCCTTATTTCCTTCTCTGTCTAAGGAATGGGCATTTCCGTGATGGCTTGGATTTTGGCAGGATCCAGCTCTATCCCTTTGTGGCTGACTAGAAATCCTAGCAATTTTCCTGATTTAACGCCAAAGGCGCATTTAGCTGGATTCAACTTCAAGTTGTACTTACGCAACCTATTGAACAACTTTCTAAGATGGTCTATATGGTCATCTTCCTTCCGGGATTTGACAATGATGTCATCCACATAAATCTCAATCTCTTTATGCATTAAGTCATGGAAAAGAGCCATCATAGCTCGTTGATAGGTAGCTCCGGCATTGATGAGGCCGAATGACAACCATCTATAACAAAAAGTTCCCCAAGGAGTGATGAAAGTAGTCTTCTCATGATCTTCCTCGGCAACCATGATCTGATGGTACCCCGCAAAGCAATCAGCAAAGGAGTATATGTCGTATTGCGCAGTATTGTCAATGAGAATGTGGATAAATGGCACGGGAAAGCTGCCTTTTAAGCAAGCTTTATTCAGGTCTCGGTAATCCACGCAAACTCGCACCTTCCCTCCAGGTTTAGGTACAGGCACGATGTTGGATATCCACTCAGGATATGTAGACACCATGATGATGCCAGCTTGAAATTGTTTCACAATTTCATCTTTCACCTTTAAACTCCACTCCGGTTTCAATCGCCTGAGTTTCTACTTGACTAGCTTAAATCCCTCTTTAATGGGAAGGCGATGAAGGACAATGTCAGTGGATAAACCCACCATGTCTTCATGAGACCATACAAACACATCCTAGAATTGGGTTAAAAGCGTAACCATGTCATTCTGTTGGTTTGGGGTAAGGTCTGAACCAATCTGGATTAACTTAGGGCTTTCTAAGGTTCCGAGATTAAAAGAAGTGGTTTGATCAAGGTTGGGTTTGGGTTTGTCTTTGACCCATTCCTGAATTTCTAGAGGCACCTCAATGTCATCCTGTATATCCATCAAGGCTGAATTCATCTCTACATCAAAGGTACAATCCCTGTGTAGAAGAGGCACCATATCCGCAAGTACATGCACATCTAAATTCAGAGTCCTGAAACAAAATATGCTTTCACTTAGTATATATGAAATGTGTTGATCATACACAATGTTAGCATATACTCGCAAAATAAACTGCTAATACTGTACAGAAAAGTAAGCAGTTATTATATCTACAGGACAGAAAGAGTTTCTGCCCGCTTTACCCTCGTCGACCAAAGCAAGCTATGTTGTCCCAATTGGCAAGGGTAAAGTCCGCGTGGACCGCAGTGATGGAGGGATTGTCATCATCCTCCTTGTCCCGAATGATGGCCATTACGTCTGGGTAATCATCGTCTGGGGTATATCGGTTGGTATGTTCATCATGAACGATGATGCATATACCAGACATCATCCGTATGACGTCTTGTTTGATTCTTCGTTCCTCTTCTTCCACTGCGGGATTTGGAACAACAATTTCTTTCTCCTTCACCGGTACCAGCTTGGGGGAAATAACATAGCCATTACATTGGCTGGCACCTTTACTGGAGGTTGTGCGGACTCAGAGTTTGAAGGCGAAGCTAAACGCCACATGGTTGAAGCTGAAGGAATCTGCTGATGCTTATGAAGATTCCTGTGACTAGAGCTGGCAGAATAGCCTAGTCCAGCTGTTCCAGCTTGCTTGGTTAATCGAATGGGGTACTTGATACCTTGGCAATCTTTACCCAACCCTTGTCCTAGTTTATGACCTAACGACATCATTTCTTGAGTGGCTGACATCACCTCGATAGAGATCTTAGGTTTAGGCAATGGTGCTCCAATAGCGTGGTATTGGGTGTTGCTTATTTCCAAAGCATGAAAACTGACTGGTTCTACGTCTGTATTGGCATTGATACGGCATGTCCCCGTGATGAGGAATCTCTGGTTCAACGTTGACTGTGACCAGGCTATTATTGATGATGTATTTCAATTGTTGGTGAATAGTGGAGGGGACTGCCCCAACCATATGAATCCATGGTCGTCCTAAGAGCAGGTTGTATCCCGAATCTATCTTGAGCACATGGAAAGATACGCAGAATGTGTGAGGACCAATTTCGATTGGCAACTCAATTACTCCGACCGAGTTACGGTGGGCTCCATCAAAAGCTCTGATGACATTATGGCTACTCCGAATTCGGTTGAGATTGATATTCATCTTTACCAAGGTAGCGTACGGGCAGATATTCAGAGAGGAACCTCCATCTATTAAGACTCCTGCTACCATATATCCGGAGGACAAGACCGCATGTGTAAACGGTTGCAAATGACCGGTCCCTTCGTGCAAGATATGTCATCATCAGTGAAGGATATCACATTGTTGTTGAAAATGTGATCAACCATATGTTGAAATTTTTCCGTATCCACTGATGTCGGGAGATAGGCTTCTTCCAAAACCTTTAACAAGACCTTCCGGTGATTCTCGGAGGTTAGGACCAAGTCCAAAATCGATATTTGTTGTGGAGCTTCTTTCAAGCTTAAAACCACCGCAACTTCGTTATGACCCACAGCGCGGAGGAATTTCTCAATCTTCTCTATGGGTATTCTCCCCTTTGATTTGGTGGTAGACTTCATCACCCGATGGGGGAGATATAACGAGTTTTCCTTTGACACTGTAGCAGTTGTATGTGAGGTGGATCCTTCACCCTCTCCATAATTCCATGGAACTTTGCGCAAGCTAACAATAGGATATTGTGCTTTGCACGGCAAGTTGATTGGCTCGGGAGCGACCACTTTCAAAGGATTGTTTCCTCCTTTGAGTTGAATTGTTGGCGTTGTGAGTAAGGCATTAATCCCATCATCTTCAGTGGATATGACTGCTACCACACTTTCCACTTAGTAGGGCCTGCATTCTCACTTGCACGTAACACAGTGTCGTTATCTGTCAAACGCAGTACACCACTGTCGATTAGATTTTGAATAAGGTGGCGGAGTGCCCAGCATTCTTTTGTGTTGTGACCGCGAGACTGGGAGTGGTATTGACATACTCCATCAAAGTTGTACCGTCCCGAACGGGGGTTGATTGAAGGTAGAAGGGAACTGATCCTTCCTTCATTGATCAACATATGAAGAATTTCCTCCATGGGTTGGCCCAAATAGGTGAATTCCCTTTTGTTGGCGAAATCCAGACGGGCTTTGGCATTTGCTCTATTCGTCACTTTGTCTTCTAACATTTCATTTTCTGAAAGTGACGAGGGAATATTCATGACAATAGGTAGGAGACTGGCATGCTCCTGGCTGATTAATTGCCGAGTCACTTGATGCTGATAAGTCACCAGTTCCGCCAATTGCTCAATTTATTTGCCGAGAGCTTTAATCTTTCGTTCCATTGTGAATTGGAACTTGGCATAATCCCATCTGTCATCACCATCTTTGAGGGTCTGGGAAGATTCACAGCTGAAGTTGGAATTCTGTCCATTGCTCCAATTGATCATGTTGACCTCTTCTTCTTTGTGTTGAGGAAGAGGGTTGTCTTGTACATGAGGCTGATCGGGTTTGGTGACTACGATCTCCCCGTTGTCTATCGTGTCCTCGGATCTTGTGTTTCAAGGCCCAATAATCCTCGAGTATCATGTCCAGTGTGCCCCGAAGATGATAAGCACATTTCCTAGCAGCATTGAAACCCCGTCCATTAGGGCTGGCTGGTGGAAGAAGATGCGTGATTTTCTTCTGTGTTGTTAGAAGATTTAAAATGTTCTCGAGGGTATCCCCTAAGGGTGTAAACACTCGCTGGCATTTGACTTCTCCACCTTTTGGTACTGGAGGGTTTGCAGACTATGCTGGAAAGGGAGTGTAATTTCTCCTTTGGATGGGCATATTTTGATTGCCTTTTTGCCCCTGTAGTATCAGGGAAACATCTTCTTCTTTCTTTTTATGGACCCTCCGGGGGTTGTTCCCATAATTCCCAGATTGGATGTGGTCTGAGTGCAGCTAGGTCTTGAATCTTTCCTAACTTCAATCCCATCTCAGCCATCTCCCCATGTTTAACCATTTCAGAAAAAGCGGTTTGCGATCTTGGCTAAAACTCTCTCATAGAAGGGAACTTCTTGTATGTCTATGAATGTTATGACCATTTCGATTCTCGTCATGGCGGGGACTAACTTGGGCGTACCAAAGGCTCTCCACCTTTGAGCATACTCTCTCGAAAGACTCGTTAGATCGCTTATTGATCTTGGTAATTTGATACCGATCAGAGCCATCCGAGTTTGAAAATCGTATGAGTGAGGAAGGCATGTGCTAGCTCTTCCCAGCTATGGATTTTGGAGTTGTCTAATCTTGTGTACCACGAACGGGCTTCTCCAGTTAGATTCTTTTGGAATAATTACATTCTGAGCTTTTCATCCTCTGCATAGGATCTAAGTTCTCCAATAAATACTTTTAGATGTGTGTAAGGATCCCCTAACCCGTTATATTTTTCAAAGTCAGGAGTTTTAAATTTTTCTGGATAGTGAACACCAGGAAAAATACACAGATCAACATATGAAACACTCCCGTGTGTTCCAATTCCTTTGATAGCGCGAAGGGTCTCTTCCATTTGGAGGACTTTCTTTTTGATGTCACCATTGTCAGGATCTCTAGTGGGATGGGCAGCATCATGAGTTTTGTTGGTCATATTCAACTGTGATTCAGCGTGTACGGGTATTTTCTGACCCTGTATAGACTGGTGTAATTCTTTGAGTAGAACAACCAAATCTGTGATTTGTTTGCTTAATCCGTCGAATTCTTTGCAAGAGACTAGATTAAGTTCAGTCTGGTCAGATGACGACATGATTGACTGTAGGCCTGTTGCCTTTTTGGACTTTGACCGGGTTGTAGGTCCGATTGATTCCCTGCGAAAGAGTGGCATAGTTTAGTCTTTAGGGTATGTATGAAATAACATGCTATGTGATGTGTCCATTTTAGGAATTTTATCCTGCATAACAGATGTCTGCTGTTTGTAGCATGTATGTGTACACATTTCTTCATATTTCTCATTACATGGAGATAGATATGGAATGAAATTACACGTAATTGTGTTTACAAGTAATTGAAATGAGAGAGCATGAAGAGGCTTTCCTCTGCTTTTAGTTTATCAGAGGCTGACATATCTTAGGTTACTCTTGTGGCTTTTTGGCATGAAGGTTCCCAAATCATCGCAATCTACTTGACGGAAAGTTAATCCGGTCTTTCAACTGGAGCGAATTTGAGTGGTTCCTTTCCTAAGCGTCGGAGAATTAGTCTTCTCACGAGTCCAGTAATCAAACACCGACGGGATAGCCTCCTGGTGGAGGGACCACACAACATACATTCACATACATCGCGTCTCACCGTATGAAATGATGACATGTGCGAAGCACTAATATCATAAGTAGTTTATAGTGCGAAGCACTAACATCACACGCAGATATGATGCGAAGCACTAAGTTCAATCAAGACATGCATTCCTACACATTCATCCAATGTAAATGCAACATCCACACACAAGCAAATAACAGTTTTGAAAAGATTGTAATAGCGGCTTAAGTCCTCTTCTTTGAGTCCCAGCAGAGTCGCCACCGCGCCGACGCTGGATTTTTGGATGTCCTTTCTCCGCTTACTTGTTCTTTGGTGTTCTCATTTTAGGTGAGATTTGTTTGAAAAAACAAGTGAAAAAGTCCGATATGTATGATGTCGACGATGGACCGCATTAAGAGTCATGATTGGTTTTAAATGGTTGTACCAACACAACCGAGAAAAGGTTTGCACATTGACCCAAAGGTGTGACATCGATATACTCTGCCGGTGAAACCGAGATTTGTTTAGGGTCCGGGGACTTGGTTATGCGGGGGAAGGTGTTAGGCACCCCAGACATCCGTCACCACCACGGTGACCGCCTCTTTTAAGAAACTATTATCCGAGTGTGTGTGTGTGTGTGTGGGTCAATGTGCTATTATATGGAAGTTGTACGAGGCCTCGTTCGAACCTATATACACAGGATTTGAATTTATGTAAAAATTTAGTTTTTAGCAAGATATGGCAGTGATGTTTTATAAAAGAGGTTTTTCAAACCCTGATGCTCGATAGGAATTGAGACCTTTTACACTCCCATTTCTATTAAGTGATCGGCTGGATTGATTTTTATTTGACGGATGCGAGGCATCAATATGAAAATAATATACCAAAATAATGCCGACTTCCTCGTGGGTATGGAAACCATCTGAGGAAATTCAAACATCGCAGAATAATTTACAAGATGCTTACAGCTTAAAAATGTCCATCACGGGAACCGAATCTAGATCCAATGGGATGAATATGTGATCACATGATTCCTAGGTGCACATAATGTTGCAATTTGTATAAAAGCAATAAGCAGGTATATATATAAAAGCGGTAAATATATATATACAGAAATGATCACCAACCACGAAGCACCTCCATGGGGGATCAGAAATGTAAATAAAGCTGTTAAAAGCTATCAACTGCCAAGGAGGAAACTCCAGGCGGGACAAAACATAAATAAAGCTGTAAAGCGATCAATTGCCACGAAGAAAACTCCAGGCAGGATGAATATATATAGATTAAAGAAATAAATGCACCGGATGTAAAATCCAGGCTCATCGAACAGAGTTCGACCACAGTTCATCTATATAAGTATATATATATATAAAAGCGAGTAAACGCACCGGATATAAAATCCAGGCTCATCGAACAGAGTCCGACACACAGTTAATATATATAAATGTACATATATATATTAAAGCGATAAACGCTCCAGACCGAAGTGTAGGCTCATCGAACAAAGTTCGACACACAGTTTATATATATATATATATATAGAAAAACAAGTAAATGCTCCAGACCGAAGTCTAGGCTCAATCGAGGTATAACTCGATAATGTTAGTCAATATATATAAGTATACATATATATAATATATATATACAGACTGGAATGAAACCACGGATCGAAGTCCGGGCAAAAGCAAGCAACACGACTCTCAACGTGTAGAAGGGTGTGTGCAAAGATGAAGACAAAGACTCTAAAGTGGGTGAGAAGGCTTACAGCTGACTGATAAAAAAGGCTTCTATATCTTTAGAGTGGGTAAACACTGGCTTTTGTGGATACAAAAAAGGCTATATATGAGCTCACAGGTGTTTAAAAATTGGAAAATACACTGTATGGCGAGTACAGAGCAAATTGTGCAGGGTTTCCCCATCTTTTTTCTCTTAAAAATCAGCACCCTAAGCCCTCTATTTATAGGCATATGAGCCGCAGGTGTATCTGCGGCTGAGCCGCAGGTGTACCAGAGGCGGGTCGGGTTGGGTTGTCTCGAAGTACGTGCACTTAGGCACTGTAATGTCCACTCGAATTTTCAGAAGTACAATCCGGGCATCCGTTTAAGGTATACAGGACCTATTTTGGACCGCCGTTGTCGAGAGTTGTACGATGGCATGGGATTAGAGTTTGTGCGAAGTCATTGAATATGGGACGATGCCCTCCGGGTACTCCGCACAATAGTCACTCGGGATTGATTAGCCTGATGGGACATCGTTGTGTAGAGACGTGATGTGGCATCGTGTTGGACAAGATGATGATGTTGCCCCTCACCGGTGTTATCGCCGGATTGGGCTGATAAAGCAGATGTTGCTCAGACTTCGCTGATATTGGACTGCTGCAATTATCGAAGGTCCTCATTGTCATCTTTGAGGTGTGCCTGTCTTCCCGATGTTATTATCGGGTTGGTATAGTGCATCTTGTTGTGAGCGCCGAGATTGAAGCTGGTGGCATTTGAAACAAGCATTTCTGGGGTTATCTCCGAAAATGTATTCCTTGGGGTTATCACCAAGGTTGGTGGCTATTCCCATGGTTGGGACTGAGACTGGATACCTCGGGGTTATCTCCGAGATTAATCGGTCCTCTCCGGTGTGTGTTCCGATATTGTATCTGCAGGTCTCGGGGTTATATCCGAGGATGGAACTGTTGCTCCTAGATTCTGATCTGGGGTTGATCTTTGAACTCCGGTAGAGTATCCTAGATATGGATTTAGATTGTCTTTCGTGGTTCTATCTTAAAGACGAATCATCCTCCCCGCAATGTTAATGTAATGAGTATGAGAAAATTTCGAGTGTCTACAATGATAAAACATTGCAGATTAAGGCGAATGCGTCGAATACAAGGAAAGGTTAAAGACAGTGCAAGTTTAAACTTAATGTGCGTGATTAGTTTTGTAATAGTATAGTTTGATAATAATGTTATATATTAGATAGTTTATGAATTGTGTATAAGTTAAGGTTACTCGACCTTGGGGAAAAGTATGTAAGTTTAATGTATAAACAATTTAAGTTTATATCTTCCGCAAATAGTAATAGTTGTATAGAATGATCGAACCGGATCCGCGGTGATTCGGGACCTCGAATTCGGGGCTGTCACAGTTGGTATCAAAGCTGTAGGTTATGAACCTTAGGTAGGAATACTTAAGACTAATAACCGTAGTGATTAGGATAATACTAACTCACATAGAATTAGTTGGTCGGTAAGATTTAAAGACAAATCTCGGCGAGTGTAAAGATATAGAGTTTCCTAACTCTGATAATAAAGTTGAACATTAGTGGTGAATAGATAGAGTATAAAAGACTGAAAGTACAGAGATAGGAGATCGTAAAACAAAACGATCAAGATATAGAAAAGAATCGTAATATATATGATGAGATCACCCCGTGATCTGATAAGGTTATAGTATAGAGAAGGATCAAGCGAATGATTGAAAAATTTACAACAAGATTGCTGGGTGTCAGTTATACTATGAATTGGTACAGATTCAGGAAAGGATTATGAATACGGATTAAATGAAATTCGTATTGAAAAGGGGGTTAGTGTTAGGTGGGGATTCAATTGAGGATTCATGTCGGCAACTGAGTTGTATGATTCCTTGTGTGGGCGGGGAATTGTACTTGGTGTAAAAACTACTTAGTTCTGACGATGATAATCATTGAAATGTTTGTGTCGCGCTATTTGATATATGCATGTTAAGTGGGTGATTCCTTTCTCATGTGTATAACAGATAGATAGGTCATATGTAGAGAATATAAGGTTAAGTATGAGTTCTTAAAACTCATACTTATGTGACATACTTGATTCATAGTTATATGAAATGTTTATGAACCCCTCAGCGAATGGACGCCAAAGGTCTGTCTAGGAAAGTTCTTAAACTCATATGATTGTGGCAATTTATGGATTCATAAGTGTGGTTTTACGAACTGGGTATAGTTGTTTGTAAATGGAGTATTAAAGGTTATAGGAACAGATAGATTGTTAAGCAACTGATTATTAGTGAAGAAATAAGTTTTCCAAAACTCCTAGCTATGCTAGACTTCGAAATGATTGACATCAAGCTAAATACGCACTATGTGCCTTTAAAAAATAAATATATATATGTAGACTCATAATCATTTTTGAAACAGTTTAAAGTATAGTCAATGCTACTTATTTCAGCTAGACGGAAATGATTTGAAATATAAAAATATATTTTATTTATCACTCATGTACCATTTAACCTGGTGCAGAGTTGAAAAAAATTTGATGGAGTTGTAAATACAGGAATACTTAGTGTGAATTTGATCTAAAATCGTTATTCCACTATTGTATGATGTGTTATGACAACGTCATACAATGACGGCATCCTCAAATGGACTGTTAATACAGTACGACATCATGGAGTCATTCTCAAAAATATTTTCAAAAATTTTAATTTGCCAACGGGGTTTGGCTACATCTAAATAATTCGATTGAATTGAATTATTGATATGAGTCTATGCTATTTGATTCAGCTAGACTAAAGTTTATGAAAACTCTAAGTGTTCATTGAAAGAAATTTCCCGAACCAAATTGTTTTAGTGCGGAATCCAATAAGACTGAGGTAGAATTTTGTGCCTATGGCAATGAAGAGAAACAGATAAAATTAGTACATAGCCAGTACAGGACATATCGTGCTAATCACCCTTTGTCTGTAAGTAATGATGGTTTATGGATGAATTTCCATAAAACCTTTGCAAAAATGACAGACAAATAGTCTATATGACTCCTCAGCACAATTCGAAAAACTTTTACTCTTGTGAGTGGTGTATATATTGGGTAGCATATGATAATGTGTGTGAATGGTGTAAGCTGTATGGTGTAAGGTGTAAGGTAAATTTCGGGAATGAAATTTTTAGAAGAAGGGGTGAATGTGACAACCCGAGAATTTAGAAAATTTTTATTAATTGATTTAAGGTTCAATATTAGAACCTAGACAGAAAATAAGTGTATGTGCTTGATATTTTTAAGATAGAATTTTGAGGATTTCAAAATTCTGTTAAGGATTTAAGTGAAGTATTCAGGATTAAGGGAATACGTGAATATTTTCTGTGTATATGTGTACAAACCCTAAGTATATATTAATAACTTTAACGTTCGGTTAGAAAACCCTAGCGATTAATAAGAAACCCTAGAAACCGGTTCTGGAAACCTTAATTTTAGTTCCAGGAATCTGAAACCCTAATTCGAGAATTTAAAACCCCAATATGGGAACTTAAAGGATAATTATAATTCTTAAGTGATATTAATTATAATGTTAATTAGGGTAAAGCTTAATTATTTATTAAACCCTAATTTCAAATTTATTAAACCCTAATTTATGGATTGAAGCCCTAATTTATAATTAGAAAAAAAACCTAAGTGTTAACTTATTAATACTTTTAATGTTAATTAGAAAATATTAATTCTAATTTTCAAGTTATAGTAATTAGAAAATCCTAATCTAATTACGAAATCTAATTTTAAATTAGAAATTATTTTCTATTAGAAACCCTAATTCGTGGGTTATAAACCTTAATGACCATTTTGACCCTAATTGCTAAATTAGCAATTTTAATTAGTGTAGACCCTCGAAATTTTCTGTATTACTGTCACTAACATTGCAGGAGGACAAATTCGTCTTTTAAGAAGGAAACCTAAAAGACGATCCATATCCATACCGGATACCACCGGAAGTTCAGCATCAACCCCGGATCGCAATCTGGGAGTAACAATTCCAACCACGGAGATAACCCCGAGTCCTGCAGATACAATACCGAAACACACCCCGGAGAAGACCGATTAATCTCGGACATAACCCCGAGATATCCAGTCTCAGTCTCAACCATGGGAATAACCACCGACCTTTGTGATAACCCCAAGGAATGCAGTTTCGGCGATAACCCCGGAAATGCTTGTTTCAAATGCAACCAGCTTCAATCTCGGCGCTCACAACGAGATGCACTGTACCAACCCGGCAATAACATCGGGAAGACAGGCACACCTCAAAGGTGACAATGAGGATCTTCAACAAATTACAGCCCAATTCGGAGATAAAACTGGTGAGGGGCAACATCGTCATCTCGCAGACACGATGCCACGTCACGTCGTCTCAACATCTTTACGCAACAATGTCCCACAAGACTAACCTATCCCGAGTGACTATTATGCGGGGTAACGGATGAAAGTTGAAGCTTGAAGACCGGAGGGCATTGTCCCATCTTCAATGACTTCGTACAAACTATAATCTCATGCCATTGTACAACTCTCGACAACGGCGGTCCAAAATAGGTCTTGTATACCTCAAACGGATGCCCGGATTGCACTACTTAAAGTTCGAGTGGACAATACAGTACCTGAGTGCACGTACTTCGAGACGACCTGACCCGAAAAACTCGGGCCCACCCGGGTTGCCTCTGGTACACCTGAGGCTAAATTGCCTATAAATAGAGGGCTTGGGCTGCCCATTTTTCAAGAGAAAAAGGCGAGGAAGCCCTGCCCAATTTGCTCTGCACTCACCCCATGCAGTGTACTTTCCCCTTTTAAACACCCGTGAGCTCATATATATCCCTTTTGTACCTACAAAGGTCAGTGTTTACCACTCTAAAGATATAGAAGTCTTCTTTGGCAGTTAGCTGTAAGCCTTCTCACACACTTTAGAGTCATTCTCTTCATCTCTGCGCACACCCTTCTACACGTTGAGAGTCGTGTTGCTTGATTTTGCCCTTGGACTTGATGCGTGGTTTCATTTCATCTGTATATATATATATATATATATATATATATATATATATATATTATATATTTACATATATATAGACTAACATTATCGAGTTATGCCTCGATTGAGCCTGAACTTGATGCAGGTGTTTATTTGCTTTAATATATATATATATATATATATATATATATATATATACATTTATATATATTAATCGTGTGTCGAACTTTGTTCGATGAGCCTGAACTTGATGCGAGGCGTTTATTTGCTTTAATATATATATATATATATATATATATAATCGTGTGTCGAACTTTGTTCGATGAGCTTAGACTTGATGCCCGAACATTTATTTGCTTTAATATATATATATATATATATATATATATATATATATATATATATATATATATATATATATATATATATATTAACTCAAGGTCGAACTTTGATCGATGAGCCTGAACTTGATGCAGGCGTTTACTAAGCTTTTATATATATATATATATATATATATATATATATATATATATGAACTGTGTGTTTGACTGCTCGCTAAGCCCGGATTTTACACCTATATGCGTTTACTACTTTTGTATATATATATATATATATATATATATATATATTTTATTTATTTATTTATATATATGAACTGTTGTCGAACTCGCTCGATGAGCCTAAATTTTACATCCTATGCGTTTATTGCTTTTATATATATATATATATATATATATATATATATATATATATATATATATATATTCGCCTCGCCTGAGTCTCCTTCGTGGTAGTTGATCGCTTTTACGACTTTATTTACATTTCGTCCCGTCTGCAGTTTCCTTCGTGGTGATTGACCGTATTTACAGCTTCATTTACGTTTCGTCCTGCTTGGAGTTTCCTTCGTGGCAGTTGATAGCTTTTACAACTTTATTTACATTTTCGATCCCCCATGGAGGTGCTTCGTGGTTGGTGATCATGTCTGTATATATATATTTATATATACCTGATTACTGCTTTCATACAAATTGCGGTATCTTGTTCGCCTAGGAATCATGTGATCACAGATTCAAATTTATTGGATCTAGATTCGGTTCCGTGATGGACATTTTCAAATTAAAATGACTTATAAATTATTTTTGATGTCTCGAATTTCCTCGGTTGGTTTGCATCGTGGTTACTATTGAGCATCGTGGTTTGAAAAACCTCTTTTTTATAAAACATCTCTGCCCATATCTTGTTAAAAATTGAATTTTTACATAAATTCAAACCTCAATGTATATAGGTGCGAACGAGGCCTCGCACTACTTCCAAATAACACATTGACCCCCCACACACACATTTTTAGATAATAGTTTCTTGAAAAGAGATTTGCAGTTCTGGTAACACGGATGTCGGGGGTGCCTAACACCTTCCCCTGCATAACCAAGTCCCCAAACCCTAATGAATCTCGGTTTCTCCGACCAGTATAAGCGAGTGTCACATCATTTGGGTCAATGTGCAAACCTTTTCTCGGTTGTGTTGGTACAACCATTTAAAAAACCAACTGGCGACTCTTAACAGTCCATCGTCGACATTATACATGTCAGACCTTTTTCACTTGTTTTCTCAAACAAATCTCACCTAAACTAAGAAAACCAAAGAACAAGTAACGGAAAGGGACATCCAAAAATCCCGACGTCGACAGGTGGCGACTCTGCTAGGGACTCCAGTAAGAGGACTTAAGACACTATTACAATCTTTTCAAAACTGTTGCATTTACATTTGATGAATGTGCACGAATGCATTTCCTTATTGCACTTAGTGCTTCACACCATAACTGCTTGTGATATTAGTGCTTCGCACCATAACTGCTTATGATATTAGTGCTTTGCACCATATCTGCTTGTGATATTAGTGCTTCGCACATGTCATCATTTTCATACGGTGAGACGTGATGTATGTGAATGTATGTTGTATGGTCCCTCCACCAGGAGGCTATCCCGTCGGTGTTTGAGTACTGGACTCGTGAGAAGATTAAATCTCCGAGGCTCAGGAAAGGCACCACCCAAATTCACTCCAGTTGAAAGACCGGATTAACTTCCCGTCAAGTAGATTGCGATGATTTGGGAACCTTCATGCCAAAAAGCCGCGAGAGTAACCTAAGATAGGTCAGCCTTTGATAAACCCAAAACGGAGGAAAGTCACTTCATTCTCATTTTAAATTACTTGTAAACACTATTACTTGTAATTCCATTCCATATCTATCTCCATGTAATGAGAAATATGAAGAAATGTGTACACATACAAACAGCTGACATCCGTTGTGCAGGATAAAATTCCGAAAATGGACACATCACATAGCATGTTATTATCCACATTCCCTAAAGACTAAACTATGCAAGTGTTTCAGGGGAATCAATCGGACCTACTACCCATTAAAGTCCAAAAGGCAACACGCTTCTGATCAATAATCATGTCGTCATCCGACCAGACTGAACTTAATCCACTTTCTCGCAAAGAATTCGACGGATTAAGCAAGCAAATTATAGATTTGGCTATCTACTCAAAGAATTACACCAGTCTACTCAGGGTCCGAAAATACCCGTACATGCTGAATCCTCCACACAAGGAGGAGTACCGGTCATTACCATACCTGAACTACAGTTGGATACGACCAATAAAACTCATGATGCTGCCCATCCCACTGGAGACCCAAACACTGGTGACATCAAAAAGAAAGTCCTCCAAATGGAAGAGACCCTTCGTGCAATCAAAGGAATTGGAACACACGGGAGTGTTTCATATGATGATCTTTGTATTTTCCCTGGTGTTCACTATCCAGAAAAATTTAAAACTCCTGACTTTGAAAAATATAACGGGTTAGGGGATCCTTACACACATCTAAAAGTATTTATTGGAGAACTTGGATCCTATGCAGAGGATGAAAAGCTCAGAATGCAATTATTTCAAAAGAGTCTAACTGGAGAAGCCAGTTCGTGGTACACAAGATTAGACAACTCCAAAATCCACAATTTGGGAAGAGCTAGCACATGCCTTCCTCACTCAATATAGTTTTCAAACTCGAGATGGCTCTGATCGGATCAAATTACCAAGATCAATAAACGATCTAACGAGTCTTTCGAGAGTATGCTCAAAGGTGGAGACGCCTTTGGTACCCCAAGTTAGTCCTTCCATGACGAATCGAGATGGTCATGACTTTCATGTACATATAAGAAGCTCCCTTCTATGAGAGAGTTTTAGCTTCAGATCGGCAAACCATTTTCTAAAATGGTCAAACATGGGGAGATGGCTGAGATGGGATTGAAGTCCGAAAAGATTAAAGACCTAGCTACACTCAAAGTTGTTGCTGATCACATCCAATCTGGAAATTATGGGAACAACCCCCGGAGGGTCCATAAAAAGAAAGAAGAAGATGTTTCCCTGATACTACTGAGGGCAAAAAGGCAATCGTAACATGCCTATTCAAAGGAGAAACTACACTCCCTTTCAAGCACAAATCAGTAAACCCTCCAATACCAAAAGGTGGAGAAGTCAAACGCCTCGAGTGTTTACACCCTTAGGGATACCCTCGAGAACATTTTAAATCTTCTGACAACACAGAAGAAAATTACACATCTTCTTCCACTAGCCAGCCCTAATGGGCTGGGTTTCAATGTTGCTAGGAAATGTGCTTATCATGCCAGGGCACCTGGACATGATACTCGTGATTTTGGGCCTTGAAACACAAGATCCGTGGACTGATAGACAACGGGAGATCGTGGTCACCAAACCAGATCGACTCACGTGTACAAGACAACCCTCTTCCTCAACACAAAGAAGAAAGGTCAACATGATCAATTGGAGCAATGGACAGAGTTCCAATTTTAGCTGTGAATATTCCCAGACCCTCAAAGACGGTGATGACAGATGAGATTATGCCAGTTCCAGTTCACGATGGAACGAAAGATGAAAGCTCTCTGCAAGCAAATTGAGAAATCATGGAATCGGTGACTTATCAGCATCAAGTGACACGTCAGTTAATTAGCCAGGAGCATGCCAGCCTCTTACCCCTTGTCATGAATATTCCCTCGTCACTTTCAGAAAATGAAATGCTGGAAGACAAAGTGATGAAGAGAGCGAATGCCAAAGCCCGTCGGGATTTCGCCAACAAAAGGGAATTCACCTATTTGGGCCAACCTATGGAGGAAATTCTTCATTTGTTAATCAATGAAGGAAGGATCAGTTCCCTTATACCTCCAATCAACCCCCGTTCAGGACAATACAACTCTAATGGAGTATGTCAATATCACTCCCGATCTCATGATTCAAAGATAGAAGAAATGTTGGGCACTCATACCTTATCCAAAATCTAATTGACAGTGGTGTACTACGCCTAGCAGACAACGATACTATGTTATGTGCAAGTGAAGATGCAACCCCTACTAAGTGGAAGAGTGTGGTAGCAGTCATATCCAATGAAACTGATGGGATTAGCAAATCACTCGCAATGCCAATAATTCAACTCAAGGGGAGCAACAATCCTTTGAAAGTGGCCGCTCCTGAGCCAATCAACTTGTCGTGTAGAGCACAATATCCTATTGTCAGCTTGCGCATAGTTCCGTGGAATTATGGAGAAGGTGAAGGATCCACCTCACATACAATTGTTGTAGTGTCGAAGGAAAATCCATTATATCTTCTCCACGGGTGATGAAGCCTACCATTAAATCAAAGGGGAAAATACCCATGGAGAAAATTGAAAAGTTCCTTCGCACTATGGGTCACCCCAAAACAACGGAATGACATGGTTACACTACTAACCCAGTTCTAGGATGTGTTTGCATGGTCTCATGAAGACATGGTGGGTTTGTCCACTGACATTGTCCTTCATCGCCTTCCCATTAAAGAGGGATTTAAACCAGTCAAGCAAAAGCTCAGACGATTGAAACCTGAGTGGAGTTTAAAGGTGAAAGAAGGAATTGTGAAACAATTTTAAGCTGGCATCGTAATGGTGTCTACATATCCTCAGTGGATATCCAACATTGTGCCCTTGCCTAAACCTGGAGGGAATGTGTGAGTTTGCGTGGTTTACCGGGACTTGAACAAAGCTTGCTTAAAAGATAGCTTTCCCGTTCCATTTATCCACATTCTCATTAACAATACTGCGCAATACGACATGTACTCCTTTGCTGATTGCTTTGCGGGGTATCATCAGATCATGGTTGCTGAGGAATTTCGTGAGAAAACTGCTTTCATCACGCCTTGGGGAACTTTTTGTTATAGACGGTTGTCATTCGGCCTCATCAATGCCGGAGCCACCTATCAACGAGCTATGATGGCTCTTTTCCATGAATTAATGCATAAAGAGATCGAGATCTACGTGGATGACATCATTGTCAAGTCCCGAAAGGAGGATGACCATATAGACCATCTCAGAAAGTTGTTCAACAGATTGCGTAAGTACAACTTGAAGTTGAATCCAGCTAAGTGCGCCTTTAGCGTTAAATCAAGCAAGTTGTTAAGACTTCTAGTCAGCCACAAAGGGATTGAGCTGGATCCTGCCAAAATCCAAGCCATCACTGAAATGCCCATTCCTCAAACAGAAAAGGAAATACGGGGATTTTTGGGAAGAATCAACTTCATTAGCAGGTTTATCTCCCAACTCACAGCAACCTGTGAGCCAATCTTCAAGCTATTAAGGAAGAACTCCCCCATAAAATGGAATGATGAGTGTCAAAATGCCTTCCTCATAATCAAGAAACAGCTAGTTAAAGCTCCCATCTTGGTACCACCCAGGGATGATGTTCCCCTGCTCATGTACCTGTCCGTAAGTGACAATGCCATGGGCTGCATGCTGGGACAGAAAGATGATAGAGGCCAAGAACGATCTATCTATTACCTCAGCAAAAGGTTCAGCAGTAGTGAACACAAGTACACTCTGATCGGAAAGACGTGTTGTGCTTTAGCATGGGCTTCCATGAGGTTACAACATTACCTCCATGGTCACACAACCCATCTCATATCCCGAGTGGATCCTCTCAAGTGCGTGTTCAACAAACCTATGTTAAATTGCCGGCTGTACAGATGGCAGTTGATCCTACAATAATTTGACATCGTATATGTGACTCAAAAGTCCATCTAAGGTCAAGGAATCGCGGATCAACTGGCCGCCACACCTTCAGGGGATTTCAAACCCTTGGAAACATATTTCCCTGATGAAGGAGTAATGACAGTGCAGCAACACCATCAATATGATACACGCCAATCATGGAAGATGTATTTTGATAGAGCTGTTAATATGGAAGGTTCTGGAGGTGAAGCAGTTCTAGTATCTGGTACGGGGGACCAGTATCCCGTTGCCGTCAAGTTACAGTTTGTAAGCACCAATAATACGGCTGAGTATGAAGGCTGTCTCGTGGGACTAAAACTTGTCCGTTCAATGGGCATCATACGGTTAACTGTCCTTGGGGATTCAGAGTTGGTAATCAGACAATCCACTGGAATGTATCAAACCAAGGAACTATATTTGCTGCCTTACCATCGGCAGGTTTTGAAGATGGCTTTGGATTTCAAAAAAAATCTCCTTTCTACATGTTCCTCGTAATAGGAATGACTTCGCGGATGCGTTAGCAACTTTGGCCTCCCTGATTCGCATATAAGGAATGTTTGCCAAGCATCACAATTTCCCTGCACAAGGCCCCAACCTATGTGAATTATGTTGGAGAAGTATCGGATGAGCTACCTCCCATTCAACATCCTTGGTATCAGCATATCAAGGAATATCTGCAAGATGGATCTACACCCGCTGAGGCAAGCCCGACTGAGAAAAGGTAGATCCATCGACTTGTTATGAAATTCTACCTGAGTGGAGATACGCTATACAAAAGAGATGCAGGACTAGGTCTCCTCAGATGTTTAGACAAAGATCAAGCCCAAAGGTTTATGGATGAAATCCATGGTGGAGTCTGTGGCCCCCACATGAGTGGTCCCCTCCTTGTCAAGAAAGTCCTCAGGATAAGACATTATTGGCTATCTCTCAAAGCTGATTGCAATGACCACATCAGGAGATGCTATCAATGCCAGATCCATGGGAATGCTATACACGCCCCTCCATGGGAACTCCACAATATGAGTTCACCTTGGCCCTTCTCAATATGGGGAATGGACGTTATCGGGTCCATTGAGCCTAAAGCCAGTAATGGTCACCGATTTATCTTCACCATGATTGACTACTTCACCAAGTGGGTAGAAGCAGCCTCCTTCCCCAGGGTTACCAAAGAAGTCATCATTGCTTTCATCAGAAACAATGTCGTTTGTCGATATGGACAACCAGAGGTGATTGTGTCAGACAATGCTAAGAACCTCAACAACAAATGATGGAGGAATTATGTAGTAAATTCCACATCAAACATCTTAACTCTGTCATCTATCATCCAAAGATGAATGGTGCGGTTGAAGCGGCTAACAAAAACATCAAGAAGATTATGCAAAAGATGTCTGCCAACCACAAAGATTGTCCCGACCTATTGTCTCTTACTCTGTTAGCCTAAGAACCTCAATGCGCACTTCCACTGGGACAACCCCCTATGCTTTAACCTATGGGATGCAAGCAGTGCTCCCCATAGAAGTTGAAATGGAATCCCTCAGAGTGTTGATAGACGCTCAGCTGGATGAAGACCAATGGGTACAAGACAGGTATCGCAAATTGTCTCTAATAGACGAAAGGAAAACCGCGGCTATCTTCCATGGTCAGTTATATCAGCAAAGGATCGCCAGATCCTACAACAAAAAAGTCCGGCTACGGCAGTTCAAACAACACGACTTGGTTTTGAAGAAGATCCATGACAACCTAGATCAATCTAAGGGAAAATTCGCTCCTAACTGGGAAGACCCGTTTATTGTCAAGGAAGTATTGACAGGGGGCGCTCTCAGATTGCAAGAAATGGACGGCGATGAATTTCCATAACTCATCAACTCAGACACCATGAAACGGTATTATGTCTGAAGTAATTCGTAAACACCCTGGTGTAGAACCATCAGATCACCAGTCATTCCGGTTCTTTAACCCTTTACCACATACAACTTCTCTACACTTTGCCCCTCAGGGAAACATACTTTTCAAAGCCAGGAGCCTGGCTTTCTCCTTTGCGTTCCTACAACTTAGGTCATCCCACCGCGGATTGAACCTCTTGCATTTGCAGTTTGGCTACCCATACATGGGATCAAACTTCTCATACCTACAGTTTATCCTCAACCTAGGATTAAACTTTCTCTTCCCCGCACTCTGACCTGCACATGGGATAACGCTTTTCATCTTGTCCTGAGGGGCAAACTATATCGACCTGATCTCCTCTTCAATAGGAGTATGTAGACAACCATTTCATATGGCCCGGTAGCAATAAAACAAAAAAAACAAAAACATTCCTACCATCTTCTCCTTACAAAAACAACAAAAACATTCCTACACCATTTCGGCCATATACAACGTTGAACCTCTTACACCAGGTTCGAACAACGCAGACCTGATCTCCTCTTCAATAGGAGTACGTAGGCAGCCATTCATGGTTCGGTCTCACCCCTACTAAAACACAAACCCTTGTCAGTTGGTACTGGAATCAAACATCAATCCACTATTTTCATTCGACTTTAGACCAAAGGGATGGAATTACCTGAACTCCTCCCAAATAAGAGATTCGGCGACAATCTAAGCTACGGTCATACCTTGAAGAGCAACACCAATCCATAAGAGATGGAATTAACTAGGCTTATCCTAAATAGAAGTATTGGCGACCATCTGTGGTGCGGTCAATCTCAGATAGGAAAGCCACGCTCCTCTCCATATTTCCATACAGAAACTAGTCCCAAGACACCAAAGATGGTAGGGATACACATAGATCGATGATCCATTCTGAACTATCCAGAGACAACTCAATTTCCATCCACCCAGGAGGAATTCAGAATACATCAAGAACACAAGCCCTGAAGGAGCAGGCAAAATATCAAACAAATAGCAAGGCATATCTAAAAGGGAAGTGATCCAAAAATATATTTTCCTGTCATATATATAATGCTGTTTGATATACATACAATGTAAACTGTACATGACAAAATGGCTAAGCTAGTTTGTGTAGGTAAATACAAGCTCATCTACAAGTCAGGGTATATGTGAGCTAACAAGCCCAACATGGCATCCCTCTCAGAAGACGGAGGCGAGGCTGTGGTCCCCTGTACGAGAATATCCACACGACCCAACAGATCTGTAGCCATCTGCATGGTGACCATATGATCATCAATATATGTGTTCATCTCTGTAATCATGCCAGTGGTAAGGGATCTCACTGCAGTACTATCTGTGATGGCTACATCCCGGGCAGATATGACACTATCCCGCTCAACTATCACTGCGTCTTTGGCTGATTTGGCCTCATCCCACTCAACAACAGAGGCATCTCGACGAGCTAATGCGTCATCTCTCTCTAACAGAGCTGCGTCTCTCCCATCAAGGGCAGTCAACATCATAGATCGAGCCTGATCTCTCTCAAAGGTCATCAGATAAAGACTCATTTCTAAGTCTCGTGTCGAGTCTTTGAATCACAACAAGATCGGTATTAGGAGAATCCGGAAGAAATGTTGGCAACCCAGCAGCAGGCTCCTCCTCGATGTAGGTATCAATGTCCTCCATGGGCTCTACATCGTCTAACTTCGCTTATCCGTCATCGCAGACATCTTCTGCCGTAGATAAAATCTATGTCTCCATCCACGCGGAATACCTTGCAGAACAACCGGGATGACTGACAGAAAAAGCAGCTATCTCACGCCGATCCTAATAAGCATACACACGGGATCGGTCCTCCGCTGAGAGATATCAAGAAGCTGAACGCTGACCTATCGCCCCCTCGAAAGGATGAAAATCCTGGAACTGGTCGAACTGCGACATCACGGCCAGTGGGTGATAAGTAGTCACGCCCCTCAATCCAGCCAGAGGGAGGAATTCCATGCACAGAGCGTGAGTAATGAAGCTGTAGGGTGAGCAAAGCCCCGAGCCCGACAATATGCTAAATGGATCTCTGATGTCTGCCAAAAATGCGGACCAAGACAGAGCATCTATACACTCCGATGAATGAAAGGAGTATGACATGGCTACATCATGGGTGAACCAATACCCATGTCGTCTAAGAGTGCCAATCGGTCTCAAGTGTGACATAAACCACACATACAACATGACCGAACTACCCGTAAAAACTCATCACGGGTAAGTATAAAGCGTGAAGAGATCCCGACACGAGGTCTCTGCTACAATCATAGGTACAATGGTGCGACCCTCTCTAAGAGCACTCACGGGTATGATAACACCAATGTCTATCTCATCCATGTAACGCAGCATATAGACATATGACAGTACACATAGCATCCGTACATAAACCCTAGCCAAACGCCAATGGTCCTCCGGTGCGGTGAAATCCCCAGAATGTCGTGAATAGCTATCCTCTGAGCCAAATCTTTCATACAGAAAATGCTAGGATATCACGTGGCCAGATGTCAGCTCATCCTGCACTACTCTGCGCCGCAATCCTGTGAGAGTCATGAACCGTCTACTCATGTCTCCCAAATCCAGATGCACGCAAGGTCTATCTAAAGGCAAAGATCATCAACTGCATACATACTCTCCGTAGTAGAGTCAACTCATGGGTGCCAAATCGGAATACCTGCCTATCCGTTAGCCAATGCTCTAGCTTCCCGTCCACAAACCCTGCGGGAACCTAAAAAGGTAATAAAGTCATGGTATCTTTGAATAAATAATCTCTGATCACCCTGTCTGGTGGTGACATGTTATCATACCACGATCGCATACCCAATACCACCACTGACGGTGGGGTATGATCTATACGGCTAACTATCAAAGAAGACATCTGTGCGGGCTGTGTCATAAGACCATCCAGGGGTCAATGTCGGATATCTCTGGACATACATACATATGCATAACATGATACATTCATAACAAATAATGGATGGCAATATGATATAGGGAATGGAAAAAATGGTGCATACATTCCTAGGTATATCATCATCTAATACATTAGCTCTGTATATCTACAAATACAGGGAAATGGGGCATAGACGCCCTACTACTAATAGAGGCCTGTCAAAAGATATAACGAGAATGGGTCCCACCCCTCCGGCTCGGTCCAGTTCGAGTTGCAAAGGAGTTCTTGCAGATTAGAAAAGTCAAATCAGAAATAAAAATGCCACGCGATTGAGCAAAACAACATACAATCCTGATCTTCTCAGATGAGACTTTGAATCTATACATCACTCATTGGTACCTACACACAAGGTATACCCTGCCGATGATCTCAGTTGTCACAAATCACATACGACAATACCTTATACAGGTTCGATGCCGCCAATTCCAGGTCGTTACCCTATGTGAGTCCCCAACGAGGGTTATAACGTGAGTCCCCGATGGGGGTTACTACGTGAGTCCCCGACGGGGGTTACAACGTGAGTCCTCGACGGGGGTTACAATGTGAGTCCCCGACGGGGGTTACAACGTGAAGTCCCGGCATGGGATTACAACGTACATTCAAGCCGCTGACACACATATCAACGAAGGTCAAGCAGCCTTGACGTTATTTCAGCCTATGTCGATTAAACGTATTAGAGCTCTAGAGCTATTCGAGGTTTTCACACCCGACTACTCGTATTCCCCAGCATATCCCCGGCGGGGGTCACAACGCAATGTTCCGATGATCTACACGACAGCAGATGTCAAGCAACCTTGACAATCTAACCATAGATTTTCAGCCATTGATTCACATGTCGATGAAGGTCAGGCATCCCTGACAACATTTGTTGTTGGCAGTAAATCCAACAGGATCTTGACATACTCTGGTGATACTAACCAGAAAAATTCAATGATATCAAAGAGGATAGATGATGGAATATGTTATACACATCCTCAAACAGATCAAGCTTTATCCCCATAGATCTCTTACACATAAAAGGTACATCTTTAGGATCAAGTCATATCAAAGACAAATGAATATGGTGATAACTCCAACATCAACATCCTAACAGATTCGGATTACACATCAAAACTAGTCATCATTGCCAATCCCCAGTTGAAGCAACATGGAGCCAACAATCATCCCCAGTGTGTTGTGCTACAACCCCGTACACATGCATCATACATTTGCATTATGTTGTTATCCATAGTACCATATTTGTCTTGTTGCATCATGAGTATGATAAAGAGGGGCATCTGTAGACACTCGAAATTTTCTGTACTACTGTCACTAACATTATAGGAGGACAGATTCGTCTTTTAAGAGGGAACCCTAAAAGACGATCCATATCCATACCGGATACCACCGGAAGTTCAGCATCAACCCCGGATCGCAATCTGGGAGTAACAATTACAACCTCGGAGATAACCCCGGGCTCGCAGATACAATACCGAACACACCACAGAAAGACCGATTAATCTCGAAGATAACCTCGAGATATCCAGTCTCAGTCCCAACAATGGAAATAGCCACCAACCTTGGTGATAACCCCAAGGAATGCAGTTTCAGCGATAACCCCAGAAATGCTTGTTTCAAATGAAACCAGCTTCAATCTCGGTGCTCACAACAAGATGCACTGTACTAACCCGACAATAACATCGGGAAGACAGGCACACCTCAAAGGTGACAATGAGGACCTTAAACAAATTGCAGCAGTCCAATCTCAGCGAAGCCTGAGCAACGTCTGCTTTATCAGCCCAATCCGGTGATAAAACTGGTGAGGGGAACATTGTCATCTCGCCAACACGATGCCACGTCACGTCGTCTCAACATCTTTACGCAATAATGTCCCACAAGACTAACAAATCCCGAGTGACTATTGTGCGGGGTAACAGATGAAAGTTGAAGCTTGAAGACCGGAGGGCATCGTCCCATCTTCAATGACTTCGTACAAACTCTAATCCCATGCCATCGTACAACTCTCGACAATGGAGGTCCGAAATAGGTCCTGTATACCTCAAACGGATGCCCAGATTGCACTACTTAAAGTTCGAGTGGACATTATAGTACCTGAGTGCACGTACTTCGAGATGACCCACCCCAAAAAACCCGGGCCCACCCGGGTTGCCTCTGGTACACCTGCGGCTAAATTGCCTATAAATAGAGGGCTTGGGCTGCCCATTTTGCAAGAGAAAAAGGCGAGGAAGCCCTGCGCAATTTGCTCTTCACTCACCCCATGCAGTGTACTTTCCCCTTTTAAACACCTATGAGCTCATATATAGCCATTTTGTACCTACAAAAGTCAGTGTTTACCACTCTAAAGATATAGAAGTCTTCTTTGGCAGTCAGCTGTAAGCCTTCTCACACACTTTAGAGTCATTCTCTTCATCTCTTCACACACCCTTCTACATGTTGAGAGTCGTGTTGCTTGTTTTTTCCCGGAGTTCGGTCCGTGGTTTCATTTCAGTCTGTATATATATATATATACATATATATTGACTAACATTATCGAGTTATGCTTGATTGAGCCTGAACTTGATGCAGGCGTTTATTTGCTTTAATATATATATATATATATATATATATATATATATATATATATATATATATATATACATTTATATATATTAACTTTGTGTCAAACTTTGTTCGATGAGCCTAGACTTGATGCAGAGCGCTTTTATTGCTTTAATATATATATATATATATATATATATATATATATATATATATATATATATATATATATACATTTATATATATTAATCGTGTGTCGAACTTTGTTCGATGAGCCTGAACTTTGGTATGGAGCGTTTATTTTCTTTTTAATCTGTTGTCGAACTCTGTTCGATGAGCCTAGATTTTACATCCGGTGCATTTATTGCTTTTATATATATATATATATATATATATATATATTCGTCCTGCCTGGAGTCTCCTTCGTGGCAGTTGATCGCTTTTACAACTTTATTTACATTTCGTCCCGCCTGGAGTTTCCTTCGTGGCGGTTGACCGTATTTACAGCTTCATTTACATTTCGTCCTGCTTGGAGTTTCCTTCGTGGCAGTTGATAGCTTTTACAGCGTTATTTACATTTTCGATCCCCCATGGAGGTGCTTCGTGGTTGGTGATCATGTCTGTATATATATATATTTACATATACCTGCTTACTGCTTTCATACAAATTACGGTATCTTGTGCGCCTAGAATCATGTGATCACAGATTCAAATTTCCATTGGATCTAGATTCTTGGTTAGGTGATGGACATTTTCAAATTGTAGCGACTTTGTAAATTATTCTCATGCAGGTCGAATTTCCTCGAGATGGTTTCCATACCCGCGAGGAAGTCAGAATTATTTTTGTACATTATTTTCGTACGGATGCTTCGCATCTATTAAATAAAATCAATCAAGCCGAACACTTAATAAAATGGAAGTGTAAAAGGTCTCAATTACTATTGAGCATCAGGGTTTGAAAAACCTCTTTTATAGAACATCACTGCCATATCTTGTTAAAAATTGAATTTTTACATAAATTCAAACCACAATATATAGTCATGAACGAGGCCTCGTGACTACTTCCAAATAACAGCACATTGACCCACACACACACATTCAGATAATAGTTTCTTTAAAAGAGGCGGTCACCGTGGTAACACGGATGTCGGGGGGTGCCTAACACCTTCCCCCTACATAACCAAGTCCCCAGACCCTAATGAATCTCTTTGCTTTCATCGACCAGATAGCGTTGTCACATCACTGGGTCAATGTGCAAACCTTTTCTCGGTTGTGTTGGTACAACTATTTAAAAAACCAACTGGCTACTCTTAATAGTCCATCGTCGACATTATACATGTCGGAACTTTTTCACTTGTTTTCTCAAACAAATCTCACCTAAACTGAAAACACCAAAGAACAAGTAACGGAAAGGGACATCCAAAAATCCCGACGTCGACAATTAGGATATATTAATCCTAATTAGCAAAGATTGAAATATTGATTAAGAAAATTTAATATAATTAGAAAATTCTAATTATAATTTAGAAATATTAATTTTCGATTTTTAAAATCGAAATTCGAAAATCTTTGAAATTAAATTGCAAATTAAGGGTTAAACCCTAAACCCTAAAATAGTTCAAACCCTAAACCCTAACCAAACCCTAAACCCTAAAGGTTTGGCTAATTCACAAGAATGCCATTAATTTTGTATGCGAAAAGACTAAAATGCCCTTAGTGCATTATTGTGACTTAACTTGCAAGAGTTGATCTAGTGTAGTGGTTGGACCAACCCTAGCCCTAGCTCATGACTTTTATATCCAGCAATCTCAGCCAATTTGACAGCCCATTACATTGCATTATTGCATTTTTTTAGAGATTAGAGAGAGAGAAAGGCTACTTGATTTTTTATTCTATCTAACCCTTTCTCTCTCTAAAAATTCGAGAATGGGGAATGTGAGAGAGTGTTAAGATAAGCCAAGAGCACTTCATTGCTAGCCTAGATCAGATCACTATGATCAGAATCAAAAATCAAAGCTGAAAAGGTATAAGAACCCTAAATTTTGAAATCTCTTGATTTTATGTTTGATGTTGTAATTGATTGTTTAAAGTTGTGTTAGAAGGTGTCTATAAGTGATCTGGGTTGATAGATCAAGGATCCATATCATGTAGATGCACGAAATCAAGATTTTTGAAACTGACTTAGAACCCTAAAAAGGCAGCCTGACAAGCAAATGTCAGTGGTCATAGATCTCTTTCTGTTTTTGATTTTTCTTGTTTTATGTTATAAATATGTTCTTTGTCATGAGGACTATGATCTACAACAAGAAACAAGGCCAAATCCTTAGTATATTAAGAGATACAAGCGGTCAAACCACGTTGACTGTTCACGGAAAATGTTTCTGGGTAACCCAGATTTCCCAGCAGTCGTCTGACAACATTTAGCAGGCCATAGATCGTGCTGTGTGTTAGTCGAATAGTCAATTTATTGTTTGTTTGTTGTAGTTTGGTATGTATACTACATATTAAAGTCCTTATAACAACCAGACCCATATCAGGATCAAAGAAAATCACGGTCAAAACCACGTTGACCAACTGGCCGGAAGGAGATTATGGGTAACCCAGAATCTTCAAAGACCAGTTTCTGACCATACGTTTGACCGGGCCAGATCTTGTGTAGGAGATGTTGTTATGCTTCTAAGATACTCTATAGTTGTACTATGACATAATGACTACATGTAGGGATCATTATATATCACAAACCGAACCCAGATTCAAAGTTATTAGGCTTCAAAGTAGAGCCTATCAACTGTTCTTCATTTCTGGAAAACCCAGAAATGAAGAACAGCTCTGACATGATGTTCTAAAACCTAGATCTCACATATATGATATGTTATGGACATGAAATTGATTAATGATGGTAGTACTACATGTATACTACAATCTAAACACTTTAATCTGGCCAGGAAACCTTAGCATCATGGTTTAAATGTTGGTCAAACTAAGCACCCGGCTCACTGTCGATGAGTTTATGGGCTTGGCCAAGAACACCTATGGCGACGGTTTCGTCGCCTATTACCCGTTTTAAGGACAGTTTAATTAAGAAATTAATTATTAATTTTCGAAAATAATTTATTTTAATAAATAAATCAAAATAAATGGTTTTTAATTATTAAAAATATATAATAAATTCCAAAAAAATATTTTAAATTCTGAAAAATAGTTTTTAATTATTTATAGTATATTTCATAAATATTTAATATTTTTAGAATATAAATGATATTTAATTTATTTAATTATAATATTAAATAAATTTTTAAAAATGATTTAAATACATGAAAAATCATGAAAAATAATATTATGATATAAAAAATATTTTAAGTTATTTTCAATGACTTTTAATATTTTGTGATGAATTTCATTAATTAATTAATATTAATGATAATTAGTTTATTTAATAAATGTATTAAATAAATTAAGGAAAATAGAATTAATGTTTTATAAATCATATTAAAATGATTTAAGTGTTAGAAAAATATTTTAAGTTATAAAATATAACTTTTGATATTTTGTCATGAAAATATTAATATTTTAATGTTAAAAGCAATAATCGATAATGGATTTAATTGTTTAAAAATCATATAAATATGATTTTAAGGTATTAAAATACTTTATGATATTATAAATATATTATAATATTATGACATGTATTTCATTAATATTTGATAATAAATAAATATTAATGATAAAGGAATTAAGTGATAGTTAATTCATTTAAATACGCTTTTAATGATTGAAAAATAAAGATAAATAGTAATAATTATTTTAAAAAATTTACGAGCTTACGAAAAATATTACGACTGTTAATAAATTATCTTAGATAATGGTTAAGTGTTTTGCCAGAGTTTAATTGAACTTAAACTCGTCAATGGTCTGACTAGACCGTCGGGATGTTAGAACTTTGTCGAACTCAAGTCAGACTGAAATAGTTTGACCTGATATTGAGTCTTATGTGTGTTATAAACTGATAGGGTTATGTGTTATGTGTTTAGGTTATTCTATGTCTATATATATATATATATATATATATATAGTGTTATATTGTGATGATATTATTCTAATATTGGAGATCTATATTACTAATATTAGGTCTTCGGATAAAGCGATATAAATTGTGTAGCGGTAATCAATGGTTCAGGCAAGTTTGTTTTTACTTAACTCTACTAAGAATTGTTTTATTCGGATAAGCTTATGGTTAATCATTGCTGGTTTCCATGAATTGTACTCTATACATAATGCATGTATAAGTCAGGTATGAAAGGCTGATCACCTTCATTACCAGTTGGTTCAGATATATTTGTTCATGTATAATACTTGTTCAGTCATAAATTTGTTCCTGCTAGTTCACAATTATATTGTTGAATTATAGCCAACTTATTATTCTGACTCTTTCCATCATGATATATCGTTATATTATTGAACTTAAACTTGATGGGCAATCCTTATGCTCACCCTTGCTATATCATGATAAAATATTACAGATTAAGGCGAATTCGTCGGATACAAGGAAAGGTTAAAGACAGTGTTAGTTTAAAGTTAATGTGCGCGATTAGTTTTGTAATAGTATAGTTTGATAATAATGTTATATGTTAGATAGTTTATGAATTGTGTATAAGTTAAGGTTACTCGACCTTGGAGAAAAGTATGTAAGTTTAATGTATAAACAATTTATGTTTATATCTTCCGCAAATAGTAATAGTTGTATAGAATGATCGAATCGGATCCGCGGTGATTTGGGACCTCAGATTTGGGGCCGTCACAGACTAAACAAGGCCTTGTGCCTTTGGTCTTATGTAACTGATGAAGACATATTATTTGTTTTAACTGATGATCATGGGGAGTATAAGTTATTATACATATTATATTTCCCTAAGGCTAGATAATAGAAATACAGAGAAAAGCTAAGAGAGAATTGAGAGAATTCTTGAGTTTTCCAAAGAAAGTTCACTGGTGATAACAATGATTTCAAGCAAATTGAAGGTATATTATCTAAACCTTTGTATTATATATATATATATGTGTGTGTGTGTGTGTGTGTGTGTGTGTGTGTGTGTGTGTTCTACGACAACAATTTTATACTCTATAAATTTCTATGTTTTAAATTGTTGCTATACAATTAAATTATGATGATTATATGTGTTTGTGATGTTAGAACTAGTGTTTAAACAAGGAAATTGCATGCTAATTTCGGATAACAGTAGAAAAAAATATGACAATATATGTTCGTATAAATATTTTCTTATGTTGCTTGTGTAAGTATCAATTTTGATGGTCAATTCATATGCTAAACTGTAAATTGAAGATTGTTTATGCTAGTTCATTAAGAAACGAAGGAAACATAGTTTGAACGAAGTGATTTGGTGAAGAATTGAAATCACAGTGTTGATTTTTGGGAAGAATGTCAAAAATATTGAGTTTTATATGAAAATGAGAAATTTGAGAAATTAAAATAGTTCAAAGTGTTGTTAAATTGTGCTAAGTGGTTGAATATGTTAGCAATCATGTTTATGATAGTTTTATATTTATTTTATATGTTAATTTCACTGTTTGGTGGGTCAAATTTATGTTTGTTGGGCTAAATCGCCTCATCGCTCATAGCCGCCTCTCTTCTCTGTCACGTGCACCAAATAGCAAATTGTGTTGGTGCTAAGGCTAAAAACTGGATAGCAGCAATTGTGTAGTGCTTGTAAGACTGTATGTATATGCGGCAATTGCGCTATATACACCGATCCGAGGCGATGATTTACGCCTATTCTTGAGTCATGTGTAATGGACTTATGATTGGTTACGAATGCATGCTAATGATGTTAAGATATAATATATACTATAATATCATATTGTAAGGTGTTGTAATACAAAGTGAAAAATATTTTTAAGTGATTGTTAATTGACGATTAAGTTATGTTGGATCGTAATGAGATTTCAGATTCGTTAAGGATGTTAACCAGCATGGTTAGGTTCTAAGTTAAGGTGATGACCTAAATGATTGTTTAAACCCCTAAAGCTAATATTCATACAACTAATTGTTATTGCGACTACAATGATTTATGTAGGGTAATTGGAGAATATTTTACACTTGTGTAGCTTACATACAAGGCAAGTTTCTAAACCTTATCTTTTACATTGAGCAAGTTTCTTATCCTAAACTTTCATTAAGCAAGACTATTGATTCTTTTCTTATGTATGATTGAATAAGCTCTTGTAACCTAATTCGTTACATTGAAAGAGTTTCACATTCTCATTTCTTGTTATTATTATTCAAAACGTATATTGTTCTAACACATTGATTCAAAGGAGATTGTTCTAATTCTTTGAATATAGTACTTTGTATGTGTATCATGTTTATTCAATTATATATTGTTGATATCCGATCTTTTACTTTGATAGCCTTGTTCAGTTATACATTCTTGTAGTAAACCTCCAAGAAGTAAGTAAACTTTTATTGATTTCATTCATTTATAATTAAATAAGTGTACTAAAATTCTAGAAACACGGATAAGCTAGGTTCCCTATATCTATAAATAAGAAAGTTTTTTTATGGAGAGAAAGTGACATAGGTTACGCACTTTATTCCAAGAGTTAGGAGAGTACACCTTTTCTATTTGAGATAGGAAAAACTAGGGTTTAGACAATCACCCTTCTTCTTGAGTTTTGTTCTTCCTTGGTGGATCATCTCTAGAGGCCAAACGCTTGGGTGGCTAATGTTGATCAAAAAGAAGGAATCAATCCCGCGTATTTAAGGAGACCACGAAAGACTAGGAGTTGAACTTGTACCTGAGGAATCTCGTATCTTCAAGGGTATGAATTTGATTCTTCATCTCTTTCGTTTAATTAATAATTGCGCATAAGGATAATCTGGGTATATGGTTTGTAAAATTTAAAAATCCGTTTTTACCATGCTTCTTCTACTTTAATTGTGTTTACGAATAGTACAAACCTAATAGTGGCATCAGAGCCAAACCTTTATGCGAGTTATTAATTATTTAGGTTTGAAATGTATGTTGATATGTGTTTAGAATAATTTTTTTTGGGCATAATTATTGGTATAGAATCATGTTTTTGGAGAAAAATTGCATAATTCAGGAACTAGAAAACTGATACTGCAGATAGGCTTTCATGGGATTATAGTGTAATCATGCGTTGCAGTATACCGATCCGGTTCGTAATGGGCGACCCGATCTTTACGTCGCAACGCTGATTACTGATATATTAGGGCACCTTCTTGTGACAACCCGGAAAATTGGATTGGTCAGAATTTAAGTTTAAAGAATTAGTTATTAATAAAATGAATTAGTTATTAATAATATTATGTGCTATGTGTTTATTAATCGTTCTATAACCTAGGATGATTATAATAAGGGAGGATTCTGGCTACGAGCTGGACTGAACGAGTAAGAATTTTCAGGACGAAAATAAAATATTTTCGGGAATAAAAATATTTCTGAGAAAAAAGACGAAATATGCACTATTCACCCGATGAAATCATAAGGGTTAAGGTTTGAATAACCTAAGCTTTTCTGAGAGTTCAGTATATCAAAATGACATTTCGTCGAAAGATTTGACGATAATATATCATGAAAAGTTAAGTAAGCTGATAAAAGTTTTTCTCAAAAAACGTGCAGAGATCGGACGAAATAAAAACAACGAAAAGTATTGTTACGTACTTTTCATTCGTTTAACTATGTTATGGGAAAACGTGAAGGAAAACGCTTATCATCAAAAAGTGTTTTCCAGTTTTTCGGAGTTCCGAAGAATGCATAAAAGTTAAACTGTAGAGGAAAGACGATATATCCAAAAATATTTTGATTCTGTGAATCGCAGTTTTTAAAACTGTCGGACGAATTTCGCAAGACAGAAACACGAAGCTTCCAAGAGAAGCTTCGTGAATAATAAAAGAGGTTTAGTAAGGAGGTGTGAATAGTAATCTTGGGGGCAAAATGACTATTTTTTCCCTAGCTTTGAAAATCTATAAAAGAGGAGTGTTAGTGATTTCTTTGAAATCAACCAACACTTGAGAGAGAGAGAGAGAGAGAGAGAGAGAGAGAGTTCGGATGAGGAGGAAAAGGAAGAGGAAAAGCTAGCCTGCGTTTAAACTTTATCCAACGGGAGAAGATTAAAGAAGAAAGGTAATCCGAAACCTAGTCTAATATAAATTTTCTTTAAGTTTTATATATCAATATACATAGCTTAATGAAAATAGGAGAAGAAGATGTTAAGAATGATTTTAGATGGTTGAAATCATGAGAAAATGAAGAAATAAGAATTTGAAGTTTAGTTTAAAAGCTTTCTTAAGGAAGTATGAATATCACAATGAATTTAAACGATCCGAATGAATTATATGAACGATTCGGTGAAATAAGTAAGGAATGGTGTTTCATAACACTAAATTCCAAGAAAAACTGAAATCATAATCAAAGTATGGATTAAAAATGAAGAACGAATGAAAAACGCGAAGAACACACGAAGAACATGAAGAACGTTGTTGATGGACAAATTAAAACCATCGTAGTTATAACTTGTTGTTGATGGACAAGTTTAAAACCATCTCGTATAAGTTAGTTGCTTATTTCTTGGTTAGAAACGATAGAAATGTTCATGAAGAACGGATTGAACTTAGCTATAATGAAGTTATGGCAAAATTTTTGTAAAAGACAAACGAGAAGTAGAAAGTATATAAATGAACCCGAATGTATAGTGTTTCATAAGAATGTAAGAGAACGTAGAAAATGTGAGTCGTGGACTCAAGAACGAATGAGTTCTGAGTTCAGATGACCGAATTACGGAAGAACGGACGAAGAACATTAATAATGTAAAACGAACAAATGATGAAGATTAAGCCAATTGAATGGCATGTTAATAGATTTAGAATAATTTCTATCCAAGGGAAGTTGAAGTACGTAAGATAAGGAAGAGAATAGCTTTAGAACGACCTCGTTCCGAGTTATAACGAAGAAGTTATGAGATTGTAAAGTAAGCGTCTCAAACCAGTTCAAGACTTAGAAACAATTTTCAAGGTTTGATGCATGGCGCCGCAGCGCGAGTTAAGCCTTGGGAGGCGGCGCAACAATGCCAACCCGGGCAACCAATCACCGCTAAGTGGCGCCGCAACGCGAGAGGGAAGGAAGGAGTCGGCGTCGCAATGCCGGTGTAGGACAAACCCCAATGAAGAGCTTTTAATTGCTCAATTCCTAGGGGGAAATGTAAGGAAAGATAAAGAACATATAGTTCATCGAATGTAACACTTAAACAAGTAATTTAAACCTTTAATGAAGGTTGAACAGAAAGATTTAACGAGATTAAAAGACAAAGACTGTAAACACAACGTAGTGGCGATGAACGAATGGCCTTAGCATAAAACAAACCGTATGGCTTTGACATTAAGAAAGAATAATGAACGTGGGGTTCATGTAATGAATAATGAGTGAGAGCAATTAAAACCTTAGGTAAAGGTTGAATAGGAATGTAAGAAATGAGCAACGTGAATGATGAATACGTAAACGATCCTTGTGAATTGTATTCGCGTTGGATGAACGTTCTAAGTATACATTGGTTGTATGACTTAGACGTTGACGAAGGTAGTAAGTAAGATATATTAAGAAAGTCATAACGAATGGTAACAAGATTAAGGGAAGTCCGAATGTGAGTCGGATAGAGAATGTTAGAATGAAATGTAAGCGTTAAACACTTTAGCCAATGTAAAGGTTGAGTGTACGTGAATATTAAATGGGTAGAACCTACACGTCATGTATGGTTTGACCGTGAGATAATGAAGACCAATGATTAAATTTGTGAATGGTGAAGAACTGAATTAATGATAATGACTTATAATGTTAAGAAGCCGAGTTAGTAATTATAACTTGGATGACGTTCTGAGTCGAATGAACAGGATGTTGTAAGATATGAATAAGGTAACGTAAAATGCTTAACGCTATGAATGCGTAGAATTAATGTTGAATGATTGTTCTAAGTATACAAAAGACTGTATGACTTAGACGTTAAAGAATGAATCCTGAGGTATGTCATTTTGTTACCAGAAAGCCGTAAGGAATGAGAAATCAACTTAACGAACATTATAGTTTTAATGGTTCAGATAAGTTAAGATAAAGTTTAGGTTGTGGTACAATTGTAATCTTTAATGGTTGACATATGGGAGCTAGGCTAAACAATTCCTTCAGAGAGAGGATGTATATACAAAACTGGCAACCGATCTAACTCGCTGTGAAAGACAGTGTAGATGAGACGGGAACTTGTTTGTTGGTTATTAATGGGAAACCACTCAGAGTACCATATGGACTACTAGTAGAGACGCGATGTGTGATGAGTCCTATAAGAGTTATAAGAAGAAGATAAGAATGTAAATCATCAAAGATGATGATCGTATGAGTTAAGACATCTTCGTATGTCATGAAGCCGTAAACTGGTAAAGAAAGTAGGTCGTGTAAACTTAGATTGCAAGAACGTGACCCTAAAAAGTAAAGTTAAACCAGTGCGTAAGTCAAGTATATGACTAATTGGTGTATGTGTTATATAGGGTTTGCAATGAGCAGCTCAACGTAAACTTTAAGTTGTAGCTGTGCCTAAGGCAAGTTTCCTAACTTCATTCATATTTTAAATGAATGATAGTTTCTTAAACTTTCTCATATGTTGAACATGAGAAGTTTTGTCTATGTGCAAATGTGTGATATTTGTACAAGGTGGTAGAATGTATGATGCCTTGTGCCATAATTTTAACACTTTGGTGTTTCTATGAGATGAACTGTTCTATGATTGAACTGTTCAATATGAGAATATTCTATTTATACATGAATCATTATTGTTAAGTTTGTGCTAATGATTCTAGCAGGACAAGATGTGTATGAAAAAGGTAGAAAATGAAAGTATTTCAAAGTGAATGTGACTAATGTTTTAAAATGATAGGAATCGAGATTATTCCTATTATTCAATCTGCTTCATAACCTTTGTTCGGTTATTAAAGTTTTAAAAGAATGTTTAAATTATTGAAGTTGTTTATTCAACTGCTATGACTTGCTAAGCAATTGAATGCTCACACTTGCTTTAAATAAAAACATTTTCAGCGAACGATGTTATAAAGAACTTAAGGATTCCGTAAAGATCAAGTTGACCGGTATCCAGATAAAGTGTCATTCAGTATGTGAATGAGCATGAAGATCAAGTCAAGACTTGTAATGTAGAATAGTTTAATTGAACTATAGATTAGTTTAATGAAATGTTATGTATCCTTAGTGGCGGATAAAAGTCACTCTTGTAAGATGTAAAGAATAATTTAATTATCATTATTTGTAATGAACGAAGTTATAAGGTATTAGAACCTGGGATTTGAGAATGTATGTTGTTATATTTACTATATAATGATGTATGTTTGGAAGGAGATGGAACCGTGACGTACGGAATTCGGGTGTGAAGATAGACTGGATTTCGGGGTGTTACAGCTGCAGCGCTTGCCTCGATTTTTTGAAAAACAAGTGGCCAAGAGCTGTAGGTCCTGAAGTTAGTACATTCGAGGTGTTGCAGCGCCGGTACCCAGATTTAAATATATTTTTTTTATTTTTTTATTTGATTTCTAATTAAGATAAAAGGTTTATTTTAATTAAAATTTGGATTCCATGTTTTTCAGTAATTCTAAATTAAAAATAAAGGAGTTTATTTTAATTTGGATTTGGATTAAAATAAAGATGTTTATTTTAATTTGAATTAGATTTTATACTAATTAATATTGCCCATTAAATTGATATAAATATATATTGAATGTTTTATTTATTGATGCATATTGTAACGCCCGAGAAAATCGGATTTTTATGACAATTAAATTTTTATTTGATTATGTGAATTAAATGAATTTAATTGATTTCCTTGTGAGTAAGCTATGTAAAGGTCGTTCTATGACCTAGAATGTGCCAACGTGGTTAGTATTCTGACTACATGTTAGAAATAATTGTTTGGAATTTCCAAGTTGAAAATAATTATTTTCTGAGAAATTTCCGTAAAAACACTATTCATCCATTTTTGTTCGGGGAATTATTTTGAAATTCCGAGAAACGCGTAATGATAGAATATCGTGATAAGATGGAATATCTGATAATATTTCATTTATGGCAAACGCAGTTTTTTCCTGTGGACTTAAAACCTAAGGGTTGAGTATGTTGATTTTCGAGAAGGAAATAATAAGCGTAGAAGGAATGGCGTTAGGGTTAATTCGAGTGTTATACATTTGGTGATACTATTTAGTATCTATGTATAATACGTTGAGTAAATACGAAGTACAATATGATTATTGTACGAGTAGTATACGGAGATAATACGTGAATTGTACGTATGTGGCACAATTAGTATTATATAATTAAGTTAAGACTTAATGACTAATTCATTTGAGTTGGATTATTAATTAATCCAATCATTTGAATGATCAAGGCCCAATGTTAATTAGTTAAGCCCAATTCATTAAAACCGAACCGTGGGTCAAATCGGTGGGTCACCGAATGGGTAAAACCCATGGGGTAACCCATGGGATGTCACATGGGGTGTTGGGCCGGCCACCTTGGTGTGGAAGCCAAGCATAAGGCTTGGTCACCAAGTGTTTTACTTGGTGACCACACATGAATAGTAAGGAGGTGGTGGTTTAAAGTCCAAATTGCCCTCCATTATGGTTTTCTATAAATAGAAAGCTAGGTTGATTCATTTGGGAGTTTTCAACTTGCCAACCTAGATTATTTGAGAGAGAAAGAGAGCTATACTTGCAAAACATACACTTTGGAAGCTTGATCTTAGAGTTTTCCAAGAAAGAAAACCAAGAGTTCTTAAGATATAATCCTTACCTTTCATCTCCATCTCTTTTAGATTTTCTTTCATTTTAGAGAATCATGAAGGGGTGGTATATGTCTTGAGTGAGGATTTACAGATGACTTACCATAGATTCAATCTCTATAAGTCATGAGATTATAAGAATAATAAGGTTTAATATAGTTTTGAACCATGAAAATATTGATAGTTGAGATCGATTGTTGATAAACAATTGATCTCCATCAATACGTTAGTATATGCATCTTGTTTGGTTAGGATGTAGATATAAAATCCATGGAGTATTCCATGGGATTTGGTGTAGAGAACCTTAGTAACGAAGTTATGGCAAAATTTACGGAAATAGACGTTAAACGTCGAAAACGTAGAAATTCTAAACTGGTAGTCGAAAGTTGCCGTGAGACTTGAAAAAGTTGGTTTTCAATGTCAACACGTGAGATAGGGTGATTAAGAGTTGTCGGTTCGAGAATCATCGGATTCTGACTTAAAACGAAGAAAACGAGCATTGAACGCTCATTAACGTTTCCAAACGTCTATAAAATGAACTTAATAGTGAATTTTGTGTTAACGGATTTGAAAGTGTTGAATTCTTATATAAACGCGTAGGGTATGTCATTTATGACGTGTAGGCTTTTAAACGGACCAAATTGGGCTTATAACGAAGAAGTTACGGCCTCGGGAATTTCACACATATTTTCAAAATCACGAGAATCAGATCGAGGTTCAGCCAGCGCATGGCTGCATTTAAAAAAGCCACTCATGCAGCTAGTTATGACCGTGAAAAAAATAAAAAGGTCTGGAGACTAGCGCCGCTGCGCGAGAGTTTGTACATGGACTCGCGTCACGGCATCAGCCAAGTCCGCAAAAAACTTTGGAGAGTGAAATAAGAAATAACCACTAGAATGCTTCTGATGTCACACCGCAGTGCGAGTTCAGAGCTTTTGATAGTAACTTAGGTTTTGAACTTCAGTTATTTCGAGACCTACTTGAGTTGAGTTTATATACTCAAAGATGGTACTAAAACTAATCCTATATTTCCTATACTAAGGTATATGGTATGAAACCTAGGAATGTAATACATGTTAACAAGATATGTACGATGGACAAAGTTGGTACCTTATCAACGATGTTTGAGTCCGGTTAATAAACATCAGTTGAGTGATAAACCGGGACGAAGGGTAATAAGTCATGTTGACTTTAATAAAGATATTAAGTTAACAAAGATATAGAAGGGAAAGAAGCTGGTAAGAACAATGTAGTTGTTTGATAGCTAATTTCAATGTGCTATATGAATATATCATGTAGATTCTGTAAAGGTTGTGGTCAGTCAAGTAAGTTATTTGAAGACGCTGAAAGGCAAGTTTTCTTAATGCTTGTCTAACTTCCGTGTTAGCCAAGTTTTATGTGATTCGTTGAACTGAATTGCAAGACTTGTTTTAAAGAAAGGGTCGATGCCAGATTTTAACTCGGCTAGACTATTCGTAAGATATAGATTGATTATTATTCATATCATTCTATATAGAAATATTAACGCTATCCTATGCGAAGTAATTGGTACGGACGTGAAGGTAAGGTTTGTCTATGAACAAATAAAAGTATTTTTCATCGATTATTCGATGGGCACGCGAGTTTGCCAAAAATATTGAATGTAAATACGTTTAATGAATGAGTGTTGATCAACATAGAGTACTATAGGCTAATCACCTAGAAGTGCTCGTAAGTTATACGGATGAACGACCTTAGTGCTGTGGACTTTATTTCAAGTATGATAACTGAAATTTCTCGCTTCATGGTCTATCGAATTTGCCGTAATTCCTAATCTATTCTATACTTTGGGAATTGATGTTATGAACTGTTAAAGTATTATTGATTCATAATACTTCATAACTATTGTTCAGTTATGTTGGAATTGTTATATAATTCATGAATGTGGTATTCTTGTTATCCTTGATTAAACTTGCTGAGCTGTCATGCTGACTTCTTGCGTGAATTATATAATTGCAGTTAAATATGAACGTACTGTGAATGCCAAGAGAGATAAGGGAAAAGTTAAGATGGATGCTTAGGCATTGTGTAAGCATAAGTTTGTATGTATTATACATTATGAGCAATGAACAATGTAACCGATTTATGAACCTGGGAAGGATTATACTTTGATTGTAATAAGAAGATAGTAATTACCTTCATTTTGTTGTATTTCAATGGAATGATTGTATGGATGTTAGTACAATGGAGCACCATCTGTAGGGTTGGAAGATACCCGAATTTGGGGGCGTCACACATATGGTGATATGTATGATAATAAATGTGATTGATTATGGACTATTGACCAATGTGATTGGATTTTATTTTTGTTGGATGCATGGATGTATGTGTTTTATTAATTGGGGTCTGTAACGACTGAGAAAATAAGATTAATTGTAAAATAATTTTTATTTGATTACATAATGAATAAAAGTATAATAGATGTTATTATAATGAGTAAGAAAGATGAAGGTTGTTCTATAACCTAAAAGTGTCGTAATATCGTAGTATTCTGGCTATGTGGTAGAATAAAGGTGTTTGAATTTCCAAGATGAAAATAAAAGCTTTCCAAATTTTTTTTCAAAAAACACTATTCATCCATTTTTGCTCGGGAATTATTTTTGAACTTCCGAGAAATACGTAATGATAGAATGATAAAGAAGGATGGATTATGTAATAATAATTCAGTTATGACAAACGCAGTTTTTTGAATGCGTACTAAGTTTGAGAATGTTAACGAAAGTAAAGATTGAATAGATGATGATCGTATGATAAACAAGTATTATATGAAGCAATGAATATGAGTATGATACAAAGTATTGCACAAGTATATACGAAAGATAACAAAACGTATATGACGAATGATTATACGAACTAGTATATACAAATAATACGAAGATTATACGTTAAAAGCATTAAGCCAATTTTAATGGACTTGTAGGATTTGTGTAGGAATTGGGCAAGCCCAAGTGCAATCTTGTTAAAGACCAATAGTACGAAATGAAAGCCCAATGTTAGGCGCAAAATAATTAAACTTAAGCCCGAACCAAGAACCGGACCCGTGGATCGAACCAATGGGTTATCGGGTGAGAAAAACCCATGTGGGCCCCCCATAGGTGAGTCATGGCTGGCCACTTGGTGTCCAAGCAAAAAGGAGGTTGCTTAATGCCCAAGATAGGAATTGTAAGGAGGTGGAAAAAGTATGGAGGTGGGATGGCTTAATGACCATTATGCCATCACCTTGGAAAATCTATAAATAGGAGGCTTGATAGTTCATTTGTTGCCTTGTTCATTTCACAAACATTTTAGAGCTTATATTATTGAGAGAAAAGTGAGAAGAGTCTTGCTAGATCAAGAAGAAAAGAAGAAGAAACAAGTTAAGAACACAAAGGTAAGGAATCCTAGACCATTAATCTTTATCTCTTCATTGTTAGTTTGATAGATAAGTGATTATTGGTGGAACATGTATGATAAGGAGTAACAAGGATGGCTATTAGAGGACTTCAACTTTAATAAACCATGATTATAAGTGGAATCATAATCATAGAATTATGAACTAATGAAGAACATATGAAAAATTATCATTTTGTTGTTGATGGACAAGATTAAAACCATCGTGTATAGGATTAGATGATATATGTTTGGTTAGGATGATAGATATATGGAATGAATCCATTTTGAACGGTGTAAAAAACTCAAGTAACGAAGTTATGGCAAAATTTACGAGATTAGACGATAATCGTCGAAATCATAAAATTCTGGGAATGAAAGTCAAAAGTCATCGTTTAACTCGAAAACATTGGTTTTCGATGGTGTATAGTCTAAGTTTGTATTTTAGAGTTGCGGACTCGAAAATGGTCAAATTCCAACTTAGAACGAAGAAACGAGCTTTGAACGTTTCCGAACGTTTAACGAATGCGTAATAAAGAACTTAATTGGTGAATTCCATGTTAACGGATTCAAAAATGTAAGATTTTTGAATAAAATCGTAATACACATGATATGTGAGCTAACAGCTTTTGAACGAACCAATTTCGACTTATAATGAGTAAGTTATGAGCCAGAAAAGTTGCAAAAGAAAAGAAATGAGAAAATTTTCTAAGGCACAGGGTGGGCACCGCAGCGCCGCCCAAGCTTCTAAGGTTGGCGCCGCAGTGCTAGACTAAACCCTTGCACACTATGAAGTGGCGCCGCATCGTGACCATAATATAGGACTTTGGCGCCACAGCGTCGAGCCCGAGATCCATGTATCACGACTCACGCCAAGAACGCGAAAGCCTTATATAAGAAGTCGAAATACAATACCAACACTAGAAAAGAAACAGTAATGAAGGGAAATGAATGTAGTGCATGTAGAAGTTGATTGAAGGTAAATTATAACTTGAATTAACTTAAAATAACATCCTTAAGGATGATAATAACCTTAAGTTTAACAACTAAAAGTTGATGAAAGTTACGAGAATGTAAACACAATGTAATACGATAAACTGTAACAAATATTAACCAATCTAATGAATGATTAGATTTAGAAGAAGGGGAATATAGATTAATAATCATACTTGATTGTTTATGACCTAATGTGGTATGTTATGTGATTATGTAATGTAGAATCCTTAAAGACTTAAAAGGAAAGTGTATTAACTATAGAAGACGCTTAAGGCAAGTTTTCTAAACCCTTGTCTATGTTCTTTTGGACAAGCTTTGTGATTCATGTATCTTACTCATGAATTGATGTATAATGAAGTCGAAGCCAATTCATTCTGCTAGACTTAATGTGTTTTGTAGATTTCCTTATAATCTATCAAAATATTGTAAATGTTGCTATCTTTTGCCAAACTATTTTGGTATGGATTTCAAAGAAAGACTGAGTATGAATAAGCAAATGTTTTGTCATCAAACGATAGGCACGTGAGGTTGCCAAAACTTAAACGTAGATACGTTTAATGAAGTAGTGGTTTACAACATAGATTACTATAGGCTGATCACCTAGACGTGATGTTAAGATATGTCGGACTTACGGACTTGGTGTCGGGTTGTCCTTTTTAAAGAAAGAATGACATGCTCAAGGTCTTGGACCAAAATTAATGTTTAACGTATGTTGTTCATTGTTAAACGTTTTAAAGAAAAGAGAAGTGCTATTTTGAATTATCTATAGTACTTCATAACTATTGATTCAGTTATAGAAGATATATGTATTCATATGATTCAAACCTATTGCTTAAATAAAATTGTCAAACTTGCTGAGCTAGTTATGCTCACTCTTGCTTGAACCATATGAATGCATCTAAGACCGAACGGACTGAAGGATCTAGTAAAGATAAAGGGAAGGCTAAGACAGACCAATAAGTTGTCCTTGTAATAGCATAGTATGAATTTTGTATTTATTTAATTCTATGACAAAGAACATATGTAATAGTTACAAAGAACCTGGGAAGGGAAATATTAATTAGTAATATATAAGACATATTCACTCTTTTGAGGTATTTCAAATTTTATTTATGTGTGAACTGTAGCACCGTGTAGCACCATCTGTCGGGTTGGAAGATACCCGAATTTAGGGGCGTCACATGTTGGGATCAAAGCAATAGGTTATAAAACTTAAGGGGGGGAAAGAACCTTAAGCCATAATGTGACAACCCGAGAATTTAGATATTTATAGAATATTATAATATTGAATTAAGGTTAAATAATAAACTTATATAGAAAATAAGTGAATGGATTTGAGATTTTCGAGAAGGAATTCTATGGATTTAAAATTTCTGTGGTGAATTATTCAGGATTAAGTATATATGTGAATATGTTCTGTGTATATATATGGTTGTATATGTGTACAGTATGTGGCTAAGGGTCAAGAGTTGACCAGATAAGATATATCTATGACAAACTCTATGTATATACTAAGAACGTCAACGTTCAGTTAGAAAATTTTTACGATTTAAAAGAAACCCTAAAAATCGGTCCGGGAAACCCTAATTTCAGTCCCGAAAATTTAAAACCCTAATTCAGAATTAGGAAACCCTATTTTAGGAATGTAAATGCTATGTATAAACCTTTTGTGTATTAATCACAAAGTTAATTAGAGATAACCCTAATGATTAATTAGAATTCTAATAATTAGAAACCCTAATTATTAGAAACCTTAAATTGTACATTTGAAACCCTAATCGGTAATTAGGTAATTAGGTAATTTTAATTTTTAATTAGGATATAATATTCCTAATTAGCAAGCTTGATTTATGATTAGTAAATTTTAATATAATTAGAGAATTCTAATTATAATTTAGAAATATTAATTTTCTATTTTGGAAACCTAATTTGGAAATCCTAGAATTTTATTTTTAAAAAGGGTTAAACCCTAAATCCTAAGGGTTTGGACAATAGACAAGTTTGCCATTTAATTTATAAATCAAATGACAATTATGCCCTTTTTGGATATTTTTTTTGGGTAACTTGCAAATCTTACCAAAATGAGAGTTAGTGACCAACCAACACTACACCAAAAATGGCCTCTAGTGAAGGACAAATCCTTCACTAGAGGCCATATATCTCTCACAAGTGATTTATTGCGAAGAAATATTTCCTTCACACGAGTGCTCGCAATAGACCTTCTCGCAATTGGGTATCCTTCGCTAAGTAGTAACTAAATATTTTTTGTGAAGGATATATTGTGAATAACTTATTCTTTCACAAATTGTATTTAGTAATAGAATATTGTTATTTAGTGAAAGTTTGGTTTCCTTCACAAATAATATTTTAAGAATGACTATTTGAAATTAGTGAATAACTTTATTCTCTCACAAATAATATATTGTGAAGAACAAAATTATTTAATGAGAGAAAATATTCCTTTACTAATTATAAATTGAGAATGTATCTTCAAATTAGTGAGGGAAATAATCCTTCATTGATGACTAACTAATTAAGTAGAAAAGATTTAGTGAGGAAAATAATCCTTCATTAAAATCCATTTCTCAAGTAAAATCCTTCACAAATTATAAATTTGTAAAAACAAATTTAATTGATATATAATTAAAATTCATTGCAAATTATAATTAATTTTCAAATCACTGATTTCATATTTTTATTATTATTATTATTATTATTATTACTATTAAATGCTATAATAAATATTAAATTTAATATTTCAAGTTAATATAAATCATTTCATATATGCATGCATCAAACTAATTGATAAACTGCATAAAGAGCCAAAAATTATAACTAATACTCCATATATAAATAGATAATGCTTAAGTCACAATAAGTACAGAATTCGTTATTGTATCTTGATCTCCCAAGGATCATATTACTTACAATATTTAATAACTAACATAAGAAAATTAAAAAAAATAACGAGCTAGAAGGAATGAAGTGTACATCATGTTAGGTCCACTTCATCATCATTTTCTTCAAGGAAATCAAGGTTGGGCCTATAAAGTTCCTCCTGCAAAAGAAACACCAAAATTCAATTCCAACAAAGTGAGGAATAAGAAAAAATAAACCTGGTGAACTTAAATTAATAGATAGAGAGATTAATGAAGGACAAAGAAAAAAATATAGTTATTAGTAAATACCTCAAGTAAATCATAGTTGGTAAATGTTTGAAGGAAGTTGGTAAACTTCTTCTCTACCAATTTAGTTAATTGTTCAGTAATATCTATACCAAGGGATGGTTGTGGTGTACTGTCATTGGTAGAAGCATCATCCATAGACTTTATACCCAATCGACGGAGGACAATCTTGTCAATCATATTCTCCAATTCCTTAGGATCAGTAGATTGTTGTAGTGAAGAATAACCTATACTCGGCGGCACTATAGGATGAGAACCGAGCACGTCTCGTGCGCAATATCCTGGAAAACCAAGTATCCTATTTTTTTTAATCCCACCAATTTTCTCAATCCAAATAGCCAAGTCATCTTCCTTTGGTGTACCGTCCTCTGCAGGACTGCCAACCTCAGTACCAAATTCTGTCTATATTATTCATTTGAATGAAAAACAAAATCATCATATCAGAAGCTAATAAGAAAAGTAGTCATTGATTTAAATGAAAAACAAAATCATGTAATCTTATAATCTATATCAGAAGCTAATAAAAAAAGGACTTACTGCAATCTCCTTAGGACATGAGTTTATATAAACTCCATTACCTTGTTCCTTCTTGTGGGTCCTATCCCATACCTCTATCAAAGTTGGAGCTCTTTTATTAGCCATTGTCAAATCCATCATATGCTTGGAAAATGGTGCAGAACTACTAGTGTGACATACTGTCAATTTTGCTCGATTTTTTTTCGACGATGCACTCCTTAATTTCCAGGCTTGCTCCTTCCACACATCAATCATCTCTGTCAACACTTGTTGCGAAAGCCAACTGGGATTATATGGTTTCAAGGCATAACACATCTCATCTGTATGAGCCTTCTTATGAGCTTCACGTCTTGCAACGCTTAACCATTTTGAATAAAGTCTTTTATAATGGTTACGAAAGACCTCCTTCACTTTCACATTTTCTCCTTCGTGAAACCGAAAGCAAGCCTGAGAAAGTATTGAAGAAAAGAAATAAAGCAATAAATATTAATGTTATAACTTGATTAATTATAATAACAATATGATAAAGTTGTTAGCTTAAACACTGCCATTTGAGCCATGGACTAGAACATAAAAAATCCTCCATAACCCAAGAACATGGATTCACAAGCTCATTCTCACTGCTAAAGCAGTAGCTAACAGTCAACTGTTGTTCACTACTACTGCAAGGGATTTATGATAATTGTAATTGATATACCCACATAATATACCAACCCCATAACTATTGCAAATACAAAATCTACATCCAACACAATACTTACCAAAACAACCTTTGCTATTATTTAATGAAAACTGCTACTGCCAATGGCAGCAACTCCTTTCTTTTAACTCCCCATACCGCCCTTTCTAAAATTAAATTCATGGCTTCTAATATGCTACCTTTTTTCGAAATAAAATAGATAACATACTCATATGTTTATATAAATTTCAAAACAACACATTTAAACATTCTAACTATACTGGCTGAGAGCTCAAAGGAGAACTCCCACCACCAGGCTATTTGTGACATCGTCACGCCATAATCAAGCAAAGACTATTTCCTCTATTCTTGACCCTTCTTTGCTAAGGGTTGGGTATTAAATGAATCATATGTATTTGTATTGCAGAGAAGTACTACACAACATATTTAGTAGTTTAATGTTTGCCAAACTAGAGCTCAAAGAGAGCCTCAATCGATGCAAGACATCTTTGCTACTGGGTAAAGTAATGACTAAACCATTAACTTCACACTATTTTTGGCTTGAATTTGAGAGTTCCTTATCATTTTATATTTTTAAACTCTTTATTTATCCATATATAAGATGTTCAGTCATTCAAATCCTTGGTTTTTCCAAATAACTGACTTTTATCTAAAACAGTCCACTTAGGACTTCTGTCAAGCATGTGGTATGCACAATTATGTATTACCATATTCAAAGCTATATGGTTTATATCATAAACCCATATTATTCTCCTTATTACTCCACAGTCACTTATCTCCTTGTGCCTAAATTCAATTCATAGTAGTCAATTACACAGTTACACGCATGTATAATTAAGTAATTGATAATCTAATCAGTTTATTTTCTTTATAACATGCAATTCTTTTGATAAGCACATATCTATAACAAATAGAAAAACATGCAATTCTTTTGTTGGTTGCAACCCAATTATTTCTGAGTTTCTCCTTACTTGATAAGGTATCCTTCCGAAGTTATCAATTACCAGCAAAGCTTTCCCCAAAACTAACAGAGCATAAAGTTTCTAACAAATTTTTCTTTTAACAACATAAACCTGTCACTTTAGAATGAACTGGAGAAAAAAAATAATGAGATATTACTAAGGTTATTTAGATTTAGCAACATAAACTTGTCACTTTAGATTTACTATTTTATGTAATCCAACCTTAACTTAGTAAGGTTATTACTATTTATCTACTCATAAAGTACCAGTATACTAAATAGTAAATACATATAATTTATAGCTACCGAAAATAAAGCACACAGTACATATAAAATATTATACTGCACTTTACTAAAAATCTTCTCTGTCAAAACAAAAGTTATACATTAAAAGTTATTCCATACAAGTATGGCAAAGTTGAAAAGAACCTATTATTAAACATCCTGAAACATGATATGATAATTTCAAGACTTGTAAACATCCTGAAACATGATATGATAATTTCATAAATGCATGCAACCATAATAATCAAAAACATCAAATAGAAAACATCAGAAAATGCAGTAAATGTCTGAACCTCAAGCTTTAGGATTTCGTAAGAATGATTATACCTATAATGTGACTTACTGGTCAATTAGAATCTAATACTATAAAAAGTTATAGACCGAGTAAATAAATCTTACATAGTAACCATATATCAGCAGCAAATGCATTATGCACTCAAAATCCTCATAATCAGGTACATAATTTATAAATGTAGAGACATATTTCCAACTCTTAAAATTAAATAACTTTTCTTATGAACTGTGTCCAAGAAAATAAAGTTGGCGCTATGTTTCGCTTAGCTAATAGTAGCAGATAGTCCCAATTCACATAGAGCAAACAACATAGCAGCACATGGGATGCTATCTTTTAAGAGAGTAATGCCTATTCGAAAGAGCTTATCAGTCCAGTTAACACTAAGAGTTACAGTTAACACTAATAGTTACAGTTACAGTTACACTAACAGTTAACACTAACAGTTAACATTAACAGTAAACACTAACAGTTACATCGGTGTTCACATAATATATTTTCTGGTTTAGGTTAATTTTTAAAATCATAAGCAATTCTTGACGATGTTTTCTTGATAAAATAATCACCAAATTAGAAAGGAAAAATAAAAACTTGTACTTACAGAAAACTCCTCCCAACAACCTTCAAAAACATCTCCAGGCACTTGTTTCCAAAGTACCCAAGGCTCATTTATATGGCTTTTCAAAATAGGCCCACACTTATTTCGAGCCTTCTCAGTAATGAAGCTGTAAAAGCAAAATGTACATTAGAACAATTAAACATTGTTAAAATTAATAATGTGTGTTTGAGCTAATTAATATTCTTAAAAGAAATACTTATTATCGCTAATCAAACATATTGTTCGTAACTCCGGATCATTCTCAACCTTAATCCCACAGTTTACACCTCTTAAACGATGAGGTTTAGCAACAACTACGGTACGAGTAACAATATTATCAGGTACAGACTCGGACTGCATCGCATGCGCTACATCGCTTGAACTATGGGGCTCTATAACAGGTACCTCAAGAGGAATCACATGATGATGATGATGATGGTGGTGGGGAGGAGGAGGAAAGGGGGAAGGGGGAGGAAGAGGAAGAGGAGGGGGTGAGGGGGGGGGGGGGAAGGGGGGAGGGGGACTGACATGATCTACATGAACATCTTCTTGAGAAGCTGAATAAGAAATCAACTTGTCACGACCATATACTTCGCCAAAACTGTTGGCACCTCGACGGCCTATATTGGGTCTGCGAATCATCGAGTATAGTTGCCTGCAATAATATGATATAAGAGTTCACAAAAGTTAAATTAAAATAGGGGCTGCCAATCAAAGCTAAATTAGAATATTAAGCTGCCAATCAAGAAGACATTAATGGATGTATATTACCCTGGTCGGATGACTAACGGCGTCTTTGAAGTGGACCTTTTTTCCATGGAACCTGTTAATACCTCTCAAGTTATAGATAACAAAATGACAGTTATTCAACTAAAGTATAAATATAAAGCTTACTAAGTAACAAAAACATAAATACCAGATAAGAAAACATAAATTATAAGCATGTAACCTAATAGGCTAATATGATAAAATCGATTAATAAAAAAAACAAAATGCGTCATTTCTAATAAAATCAATTACAATTAAGAATAAGTTGAACAAAAAAGTAGATATATCTAATCTTCGTATTCATTTTCATCTTCTTTTTTTCGGTATCATATTGCTCTTCTTCTTCTTCAATTTCTTCATTTTCATCATTCAGATCCACTTCTTCCCCAGGATCACCCGCAACATGTAGATCTACATTAAAAAAATCAGCTGAGTTTTGGTTAGGCACTACAGAACCATTATCATCCTCTTGATAAGCATCAATTCTTGTATTTTGAAGGATGTCATAATCTGTACGAGCCTTAGTTTTAATAACGGTGTACCAATTGGGATCTTTCTTTGTAATGCCTTTCACATAAATAACTTGTGTGGCTTGTACTGCTAGGATGAATGGATCATATGAGTTTAGCCTTGACTTTATATTAACTTGTATCAATCCATTTCCAATCACGCGAAAACCCTTGTCCTTTCGAGTATCAAACCAGTTGCATTTAAACATTACAACTTTTTTTGTAAACTATTGCAATTCAACAATCTCTAATAAGATCCCGTAATAATCTTGACCGGAGTCATTACAAAAACTACCTTTCACCATAATACCATCGCTTTGGGTTTTTCTATTAGTTGCTACATCACTCGTGTGGAATCTAAAACCATTGATAACGAATCCCTTATACACATTAACTATTTTACCAGGGCCACGAGCTAGTCTTCTTAAACTTTCATCGGTGTTGTTATCATCGAGTACCTATAAATATAGTAGACTGCTATTATTATATGATATGAATAAATTTTGTGTGCCAACCATATTTTACATTGATACAGTAAAAAGCACCATATGTTCTTACACGTTTATTAAACCACTTGATGAAATATTTGTTCTGCAACTCTACCCTTTGTTTCTCGGATATATTAGGATTAGATGCTAAAAGTTTTCATCAAACTCCTCATATATACATTACCATCTTAATGCAGATAATTGAAATGTGTATGCATATTTGTGTGTGTGTATATATATATATATATGTATTTCTATATTTCTAATACACAAATTATAAAATGCCTAACTTACTTGATGAATGGTCCGACCTCTATACAATTCATAAGAGTATATAATGTTGCAACTTGATATTCCTCGTCAGTTAAATCTCGTTGTGTACTCCCAGAGATAGCATGACCAACATTTTTGAAGATAGAAAGGTTTTTGTAACGACCGAGAAATTCGGATCTTATTGTAAAATGATTTTATTAAATTAAATAATAATAAAATCATATTCCATGTGTTATCAAGATGGTTGTCATTGTATAACCTATTGATGTTAGAATATTGTAGTATTTGGGCTACGTGGATGAATTAAAGTATTTGGATTTCCAAGATGAAAATAAATGTTTTCCGAGAAATTTTCCGAAAAACACTATTCATCAGTATTTGCTCGGGATATAATTTTGATATTTCCGAGAAATACGCAATGATGGAATAACAAGGTAAGATGGATTATGTAATAAAAATCTAGTTATGGAAAATGTAATAATTCGTTTGTGGACTTAATTCCTAAACGTTAAGGAACTTGAAATAGTAATGAATGAGTAATAATGGTATGATACGTTGGTATTGTACAAAGTAATGAAAATGTGTATAGTACGAAGTATTATACGAGTTCGTATGAAGGATGAAATACCGTATAGGAATTCTATATGAATTAGAATACGAAAATAATACATCAATAATATGTATTAAGCAATGATAATGGACTTGGGAAGATTCATTAACAATTATTAAGGTCAAAGTCAATTAAATGCTAAGGCCCAAATTATTGGTTAATAAGCAAGTTGGTGTTTATTAATGCAAAGTCCAAGGATTTATTTAATCCAAGCCCAAGCTAAAGTCCAATAAATTGGTTGACCCATGGGGAAAACTATATTAATATGGTTGAATGTGGTGACCAAGTAATGTAATGACCAAGTAATGTGGTGACCAAGTTAGTTTGGTGACCAAGACTTTGAAGTAATGACCAAGTGTAGGATAAGTGTGGTGTTAGACAAGTAATGAATAGTAAGGAGGTGGCTTAAGGAGGTGGGATGTTTTAAAGACCAAACTACCCTAACCTTGGAAAGTCTATAAATAGAAGAGCTTTGCTAGCCATTTGTTGGTTGATCAATTAATCCAACACATCTAAAGTGCTTAAGTGTTAGAGAGAATAAGCTACACATATGTAACGACCCCAAAATAGGTCCAATCCAACCAACCCATTCTGAGTCGTCAACAATATGGTACGAAAAACAACTACAACTTTATTACAACAATTGTCGTGCAAAATACAACAACATATATGCTGTGAGTTTGGATACAAATATATACCAACTGTAGCACATCACAATGACACCTTACATAAAGGTATAGTCAAAAACTGTTTTAGAAATTAGAATCTTTGGGAAGTGCTCAAGGAAACCTTCATACATGAGAGGCCATGCTTTTAGGTTATGGTAGATATCATATGGCCACAGAATTATCATTGGTTGACCCAATAGACGCCAAAGAAAAATGAGAAGATTACTATCATATTCTTCCCAATGATGAGTCTTCTCTTGACATATCATTATCTCCAATGTCTCTAATTGGGAAATTAAACTCCAAACAAAAACCAAGATTATATAGGTAGTGCTTGTAAATATACTCAGCAAGTGGATGAGCACAACCCTGTCTTATGATGACACGAGGTTGTATGTCATTAGACATCTTGTATAATAGTGGTAAAACACCATTCCAAGTTAAATTCACCTCACCCTCAACATCTATAGACCACCGTTCTATTCCCTTGTTATCCCCCGCTCGACCCAGCTACACTTTTATTACCTGAAAGGAATTGTAAAGCAAAAGGGTGAGCACAACTAGCTCAGTAAAGAATATCATGACTAAAGATAAATAAATTATCAATAGCCTTCAACAGTAATAAATCAAAGATTTAGAACATATGGTAGATGATAAAACTTTTCAACCATAGTTGCAGTGGAATGAGCAATCCATTAGAAGAGCCAAATAGACTATAAAGTCTATTATCTTCTCCATGTTAAAAGTCCACCAACAATGTTTTATCCTTGTAACATCAATCAACAATTCCTGTCCACAATCATATGTATAACTCATAATCGTAATTTTAGTTCTAAATTCTTTTTTTTATCCAGGACAAAGATAATTTTCATCACCTGAAACATCAAAGATTATGGTTATACCAAATCACAGTTTATGTTCATAATCCTACTAATAAATCCATCTTTACACTACGGCCAAAGATATTCATCAACAAGTCATCTTTGCACTACAGGCCAAAGATATTCATCAACAAGTCATCTTTGCACTATAGGCCAAAGATATTTATCAGTTGGTCATGTTCATCTAAACACCTGTTCATCTTTGCACTATGGGCCAAAGATATTCATCAGAAATCATTCATCTTTGCACTACAGGCCAAATATATTCAGTTATATCATCATTTAGGACTGAGGATGATGAAAATTATTTTAAAGAAAACGAATCCAGTGAAACAAAAGAACAAATATTAAGGATTCGTACTTTAAACAATTCCCGTTCAAAAATACTTCATAAATAACCAGAGTGGAATAAAATTCAAGAATGAAGACCAAAACATAGATCCAATCAAAGATAGTATCCAGAATAGATTTTTTGGACAAAAAGAAGAAATTTCATTTTTTGGTGAATAATGTCGTATTCGTGAATAGTGCCATATACGTGAATAGTAACTCCGACACCAAAAGATAGAAATTTCACAAAAAACATCATCACGTTTCGTGAATAGTACTCGTGAATAGTAACTCATGAATAGTAACTCATGAATAGTAACTCGTGAATAGTAACTCATGAATAGTAACCCCGACATGAAAAAGTTCCAAATTTGACAAAAATTTCCAACCAACATTCTGGCATATAATGATATTGAAGAAATAATATCATTTTAGAAGAAGATAACCTCTCTTACCTTAGAAAGAATAGTACTTCTGACTGAAATACTGGAAATAGTGCTAAAAAAACTTGCACCGTATAGCAATACTTGAAGTACTAAAATACTCACAAAAATACGCTCGATATTATAGAGAGAAAGAGAGAGAAATCTGTAGTTTCTGGTGTGATTTTCAATTCTAACCTAAACACCCTATTTATAGGAAAATGCTTAGAACACCAAAGTAGAAAATTTAATAAAATATAATATAATTTTTTCTTAAACTTCCTATGCACCCAATTAGTCCAAACATCAGCCACACCTAAACCAAAACCATCAAAAAAACGTTTTTTATATTTAAAACAATTAAAACTTTCAAAAATCAATTATTTCGGAACTTCAATAATTCATAATAAATAGCCCTGTTATCAAACAATTCGAATCTTGCGAGTTTTTATAAGAAATTCTATTCTCTACAACTTTACAAAAGAAAGTTTTTCCAAATTCCAAATAAAAATTGACCGAAATCCATAAACGGGCGATTTTACAGGCTATAATCAAATTTCAGTCAAGAAATGGGTCCACCAACATGTTTAACATGTTTTTACTATTTATTGCAATAAAAATACTCTTCCTCCTCATATACTCATATATCCCACATTCATTGAAAAAATATCACCATTATTATATTATTAAAATATAATAATATATTAAAATGAATTATTTTATCAGAAAAAGATAAAATATTAATTTTCAACAATTGTCACATTAAAAATTTTCTCCATCTATATCCACATAAAATCAATAATTAATTATTCACAAATAATATTACAGATCATAATAATGACAACCAGGCCGTTCCCAGGAAAGAGGGGGCTTTCCAATAAGAATTTCTCCTTATTGGCGCACAATTAGGTGACCAAACCTCTCCTTAGACAGAACTTTCTAGACATTGCCAATAATGTTATCTAATAATATTATTCAGATAATATGAATTATTTCTCCGATAATGGAAAATACTGTGTAGTGACAATTATTAAAACAACAGTAATATAAAATATCAACACAACAATTATTGAATCAATAAAATACTGAACAGTAATTACTGTAATAATTATTGAGTAGTGCCTTCTTACGTAAGAATCAATAATTCAAAAATACTGTGCAATACCGTGTGCTATTGTACAACAACGCGTATTACTTTACTTTAACCACCGGGTATTCTAACAGTGTTAATGGTAACGATTACGCCGTTATTTATAAAAACTTTAATTTGTCATTTTCTTCATCCGACAGTTATTATGTTATGAAGCCCACAAATGGCTGCGCCGTCGTACGAATATTCTCCGACAGAAAGAATATTCCACGACCAAACGAATATTCTCTGACAACAATGAATATTTTTATAACCACTTGTGTATTTTGAAAAAAATTCATATATCACCCTTAACTTTAACCTTTTATCAATTTAACCCTTTACTGAATAGTAATTATAAGAAAAATTGAATATTTTATTTCATAAAATTTGGGGTCTTACAATCTTCCCTCCTTATGAAATTTTGTCCCCAAAATTTACGTACCTGGTATTTCAAAAAGTTGAGAATACCTTGCTTTCATTTCAGATTCTTTCTCCCGGGTCATCATGATTTCTCCATTGCTCATCTTCCGTGATAACTTCATTTGGGTTCCTCATTTGTTGGGAAGTCATGACAACCGTTATCCCTCGAACTACTTGGCTTTGACTTGTCTGGGGCAACATTTGGCGTCATCACTACCGTTAGAATATACTTTTCTATAGGGCATATTCCTCCCTCAACTGCCTCATCGTACTCCTGATTCATGATCTGAATCATCAATCTTCGATCCATATCGAATTCAGGTTGACCGCTCTGTACAGGGTAATTCAAAACTCGATGTTGGGTTCTCCCAATTGCTTTCCAAAAAGAGAAATTCATATCATCTATTTTAGCCTTCTTAGATCGGACATCTCTTTCCACAATATCCACGTGTCGTGCGGCTTTTGCCAATGCATCACTTATTCTCACTCGCTCGCTTTTTCCTTCTTTCAAATTTCGATTCCATCTTTATCATCTTATACTCGCCAAAGAATGCTTCATTTAAGCATCACATATCGAGTAACACAAGCTTGAATTGTTGCATCCTTTTGCTCCACGGCACCGTCTCGTCGTTCTTCAAATTTCGCTTCTTCTAACTCATGAATACGATTTTGAAATTCTACATTTTGATCATATAATACCTCTAATAAACTCTCCTCGTAATACCTCTTCTTCCTCTTCGCTTCAATCTCAAATTACTACCTCGCGACTATCTCTTGTGCAACTTTTAATTCTTCACTCACCACATGGATATCTCTAATTCCTTCTTCGTCTCGACATCACATTATCATGGTTAGTGATTAGAGGTATCCCCACGCCTCATTCACTCCATTGTTAGCATTCTCACCGCCATTCTCAAATCTTGCCAGAAAAACAAGGGTTAATTAAGCAAATTAACATATCACATAATATCTCAGATATTATGACCGACCAACAATTAAGCTTAGGTAGGACACACTAGCGAAGGATTTACTAATCTCTCCCCTCCTAGTTATATTCCCCGATCTCCGCCAGAGACTGTATCCCTAAGCTCTGATACCAAATGTAACGACCCCAAAATAGGTCCAATCCAACCAACCCATTCTGAGTCGTCAACAACATGGTACGGAAAACAACTACAACTTTATTACAACAATTGTCGTGCAAAATACAACAACACATATGCTGTGAGTTTGGATACAAATATATACCAACTGTAGCACGTCACAATGACACCTTAAATAAAGGTATAGTCAAAAACTGTTTTAGAAATTAGAATCTTTGGGAAGTGATCAAGGAAACCTTTGTACATGGGAGGCCATGCTTTTAGGTTATGGTAGATATCATATGGCCACAGAATTATTATTGGTTGACCCAATAGACCCCAAAGAAAAACGAGAAGATTACTATCATATTCTTCCCAATGATGAGTCTTCTCTTGACATATCATTATCTCCACTGTCTCTAATTCGGAAATTAAACTCCAAACAAACACCAAGATTATATAGGTAGTGCTTGTAAATATACTCAGCAAGTGGATGAGCACAACCCTGTCTTATGATGACACGAGGTTGTATGTCATTAGACATCTTGTATGATAGTGGTAAAACACCCTTCCAAGTTAAATTCACCTCACCCTCAACATCTATAGACCACCGTTCTATTCCCTTGTTATCCCCCGCTCGACCCAGCTACACTTTTATTACCTGAAAGGAATTGTAAAGCAAAAGGGTGAGCACAACTAGGTCAGTAAAGAATATCATGACTAAAGATAAATAAATTATCAATAGCCTTCAACTGTAATAAATCAGAGATTTAGAACATATGGTAGATGATAAAACTTTTCAACCACAGTTACAGTGGAATGAGCAATCCATTAGAAGAGTCAAATAGACTATAAAGTCTATTATCTTCTCCATGTTAAAAGTCCACCAACAATGTTTTATCCCTGTAATATCAATCAACAATTTCTGTCCACATCCATATGTATAACTCATAATCGTAATTGTAGTTCTAAATTCCTTTTTTCATCCAGGACAAAGATAATTTTCATCACCTGAAACATCAAAGATTATGGTTATACCAAATCACAGTTTATGTTCATAATCCTACTAATAAATTCATCTTTGCACTACGGCCAAAGATATTCATCAACAAGTCATATTTGCACTACAGGCCAAAGATATTCATCAACAAGTCATCTTTGCACTACAGGCTAAAGATATTTATCAGTTGGTCATGTTCATCTTAACACCTGTTCATCTTTGCACTACGGGCCAAAGATATTCATCGAAATCATTCATCTTTCACTACAAAACCAAAGATATTCAGTTATATCATCATTTAGGACTGAGGATGATGAAAAATATTTTAAAGAAAACCAATCCATTGAAACAAAAGAACAAATATTAAGGATTCGTAGTTTAAATAATTCCCGTTCAAAAATACTTCATAAATAACCAGAGTGGAGTAAAATTCAAGAATGAAGACCAAAACATAGATCCAATCAAAGATAGTATCCAGAATTGATATTTTGGATAGTAACTCCAATACCAAAAGAAAGAAATTTCACACAAAACATCATCACGTTTTGTGAATAGTACTCATGAATAGTAACTCGTGAATAGTAACTCATGAATAGTAACCCCGACATGAAAAAGTTCCAAATTTGATAAAAAATTCCAACCAACATTCTGGCATAATGATATTGAAGAAATAATATCATTTTAGAAGAAAATAACCTCCCTTACCTTTGAAAGAATAGTACTTCTGACTGAAATACTGGATATAATGCTAAAAAAACTTGCACCGTATAGCAATACTCGAAGTACTAAAATACTCACAAAAATACGCTCGATATTATAGAGAGAAAGAGAGTGAAATCTGTAGTTTCTGGTGTGATTTTCAATTCTAACCTAAGCACCCTATTTATAGGAAAATGCTTAGAACACCAAAGCAGAAAATTTAATAAAATATAATATATATTTTTCTTAAACTTCCTACACACCCAATTAGTCCAAAAATCAGCCACACCTCAACCAAAACCATCAAAAAAACGTTTTTTATATTTAAAACAATTAAAACTTTCAAAAATTAATTATTTCGGAACTTCGGAACTTCAATAATTCATAATAAATAGCCCTTTTATCCAAAAATTCAAATCACGCGAGTTTTTATAGGAAATTCAATTCTCTACAACTTTTTAGAAGAAAGTGTTTCCTAATTCCAATCAGAAATTGACCGAAATCCATAAACGAGCGATTTTACAAGCTATAATCAAATTTCAGTCAAGAAATGAGTCAACCAACATGTTTAACATGTTTTTAGTATTTATTGCAAAAAAAATACTCTTCCTCCTCATATACTCATATATCCCACATTCATTATAAAAATATCACCATTATTATATTATTAAAATATAATAATATATTAAAATGAATTATTTTATCAGAAAAAGATAAAATATTAATTTTCAACAATTGTTACATTAAAAATTTTCTCCATCTATATCCACATAAAATCAATATTTTCCTCATCATATAAATCAATAATTAATTATTCACAAATAATATTACAGAATCACAATAATGACAATCAGGTCGTTCCCAGGAAAGAGGGGGCTTTCTAATAAGAATTTCTCCTTATTAGCGAGAAATTAGGTGACCAAACCTCTCCTTAGACAGAACTTTCTAGACATTGCCAATAATGTTATCTAATAATATTATTCAGATAATATGAATTATTGCTCCGATAATGGAAAATATTGTGTAGTGATAATTATTAAAACAACAATAATATAAAATATCAACACAACAATTATTGAATCAATAAAATACTGAACAGTAATTACTGTAACAATTATTGAGTAGTGCCTTCTTACGTAAGAATTAATAATTCAAAATTACTGTGCAATACCGTGTGCTACTGTGCAACAATGCGTATTACTTTACTTTAACCACCGGGTATTCCAACAGTATTAACGGTAACGATTACGCCGTTATTTATAAAAATTTTAATTTGTCATTTTCTTCATCCGGCGCTTATTACATTTATGAGGCCCATATATGGTCACTAGCTTGCCAGTCATATATAAATATTCCCCGGCACGCAAAAGAATATTCCACGACCAAACAAATATTCCCCGACAACAATGAATATTTTTATAACCACTTGTGTATTTTGAAAAAAATTCATATATCACCCTTAACTTTAACCTTTTATCAATTTAACCATTTACTGAATAGTAATTATAAGAAAAATTGAATACTTTTATTTCATAAAATTTGGGGTCTTACAACATAAGTCATTCCATAAGTAAGAAGAAGAAGCAAGCTACTTACCAAGACTACAAAAGAGTAAGACTTCTTCTCAATTATCTTCTATCTCTACCATGAAAGGATGATAAGAAAAGTTGGATTAAGAAACATGAATGAGTAAGTAATGAACTTAAGCCAATTAAGTTGGTAATAAGTCATTTAAGCTAGCATAAGTTATAAACTTATGTGAAAATAATATGAACTTGTAAGAAGTTTATTAAGAGAAATGATATGAATGTAAAAGAATTTATATGATCATATGTATCATGTATACCTAAGTAAAGTTATATGAGAAGAGTATGTAAAGTATGATGATTAATAAACCTTAATTGTCATAAGTCATGAATAATCAAATCTTAAGTAGTTTATAATTTGACAAGTTATAAGCTCATGAAGAATAAGTCAAAATCCAACAATGAATATAAGTTATTGTATTAAGTATGTTGAGATGTTCACATGATGAATGAAGTTCATTTGTAATGTTGATCAAATCATAAGAATGAAGAATTGCCGAAATTTGCACGATTGGACGATAAACGTCGAATACATAAAATTCTCGGAATGGAAGTCAAATTTTGTGTTTGATCACGAGACCATTGTTTTCCAATAGAGACAAGTCATAATCGGCATTTAAGAGTTGCGGACTCGAAAATGACCGGATTCCAACTTAGAATGAAGAAACGAGCGTTGAACGTTCACGAACGTTTATCGTTTTCGTTAAAAATGAACCAATAAGTGAATTTTTAGCAAACAAAGTCAAATAGATAAAATTCTTGAATAGTCATGTAGATTACGTAATTTGCGAACCGTAGGCTTTTGAACGAGCCAATTCGGACTTATAACGAAGAAGTTATACGTCCGGGAAGTTCGCAAAATTTCAAAACTGAAATTGTTTTCTGGTGCACAGAGTTGGCGTCGCGGTGCCAACCCTAGGCAAAAAACCCCCGTCTTGCATGCGCGAAAAGAATCGAGCCTCATCGCAAGAGTTCACCAACAGCGTGAACCTTAGTTCAAAAAAGTGGCCAGCCATGGCACCATGAACGATGACAAAATCCTCTCGAGTGTGGCGCCGCGGCATGCTGCATTATTAAAGTGACTCATGACAGTGGCGCCAAGCCTCGGGACAATTATACATTAAAAATCACGCCAGAAGCGAGATGTAGAGTATAAAATTCGGCGCCAAGCGCCCGATCTCGAAACAAAGATAGTAATTAAGGTTTCTAAATACAAAAAAAAAAGAAATGGAAGTAAACATAACTTAAGAAAGGTAATGTAACATTGTTTAAACTTTGTTAAACCTTAAGGAATGTGATATAAAGGTTGAGATAACCTAGTCGAATATAGATGCAAGCATAATGACAAACCGGAACGAATTGTAACTAAATCTAATACACCATTAGATTGAAATGAAGGGTATGATATAGTCATAACATACTTGATTATATGTGACCTAATCTAAGGCATTATGTGATCATGTATTGTAGAGACTTGAACGACTTGAACATAAAGTTAAAATACTGTAGCAGACGCTAAAGGCAAGTATTCTAACTCTTGTCTCAGTTCAATCTGAATAAGTTTTTTTGAGTTTCATGTATTCTTTCACATGAATTGAGGTATGTTGAAGTTGAAGCCAATTCCTTTGGCTAGACTTGATGTATTGATAATCTATTCCTATATTATCAAATGTTGCTATCTTTTGTCAACTACTTGATATGGTTTTCAAAAGAAGACTGAAATGTTAAACAAATGTTTTGTCGATAAAACGACAGGCACGTGAGGTTGCCAAATGCTTAAACGTGCATACGTTTAATGGATGTAGTGTTGATCAACATAGAGTACAATAAGCTGATCACCTAGAAGTGCTCGTAAGTGATATCGGGCTTACGGACTTGCTTCCGGGTTGTCCTTTTCCAATAAAGAATGAATACTCGAGGTCTCTGACCAGAGTGAATGTTTTACTAAATACTGTTGTTATTGTAAAACATTTTGAAAGAAAAGATGAAGTGTTATTTTGAATTATCAATAGTACTTCATAACTATTGTTCAGTTATTGAAGATATACGATTTTTATGTGTCAAGCATGTTGTTATTAAATTGTTATACTTGCTGAGATAGTTATGCTCACTCTTGCTTGAACCATATGAATGCAGCTAAGACTGAACGTCTCGAAGGATCGAAAAATGATAATGGAAAAGCTAAGGCAGATTACTAAGCTGTCTTGTAATAGTATAGGTCTATTGTTGTAATTTAACTGATATTATGACAAAGAACCTTTGTAACGGGTATAGAACTTGGGAAATGTAAATATTACTTTAAATATATAGAAGTTATGTTCGTTCTTTGAGACTTTTCAATTGAATGAATGTATGAATGTTGTATGCAGTATAGCACCATCATCTGCCAAGGGTTGGAAGATACCCGGATTTGGGGCGCTTCTGAGTTGATATCAAAGCCTAGGTTATAAAACTTAAAGGGAAAGTAGAACCTTAAGTCATAACCTTACGAAAGAATAAAGAAGTAAAAAGAAGGAAAGTAACCTTATAAAAAAATGCATTATATTATGTTATGTATTTTATTATTTTACTTGACGTGTACTAATCAAACTATATTGTTTTATTGAAGATGTCGGGAAAAATGATATGTATAGAGATATACATGTAGTGAGCGAGGATTCAGATTAATCGGGTAGATACTACCAAATCTCAGAGCCAGTAGAACCAGAGTTGGTGACCATCGAGCCTGGAGACTCGAGATGATTTAGACTACATGTCTATATTTGATGGCATGCTAGAAGAGGAGGTGGGCGTGATGTCTTTTGACCGAGTTCCACCTCTGAGAGACCGTGTTCCACCTATAGAGGAAATGTCTACGGGGAATCAATGAAAGCACTATTTATGTCGGTATTGGATAGGAATGTCCATTCTTTGCTAAGAAGTAAAGGAGTTGAAAGAGGAACTCCAAGTCATCCATGAGGACAAGGCTAGTATGGAAGGAATATGGGAAGAGGAGCACGATGATAGAGTCCTAGCTATGGACAAAGTCCGAGATTTGAGAGGTGAAGTCTTTGAGCTCAAGCAGAAGCTAAAGACTAAGAAGCGAAAAGTTGGAGAGGATGTCCTATATTCATAGGAGTTCTCATGTAGATTTCAGTGAAAGGTAGTGGATATCGTGTAGAAGCGGTGACGCACCTGTCCATACTATCGAAGAGAGATGTTATTCACGGGTTTGCTGCAAGCAGATTTTGAGAATGCCTTGGGGCAGATGTAGTCTAACAATAGCTAGAGTAGAATAGATATGTAAATACTATGTATCTAGTAGTGACGTAAAACCCTCTTTTGTATAACAAAGGGCAGTCTTTTGTAAATCCCAATTTTTGGAAAGTAATTGTGGGATGGAAATGTAATCACCTAAGGCTGAGTAATGTAAACAATGTAGTATTATACTATGAATCAATATAAATCTTTTTATGGAATATGTTGAGTAATGAGTATGAGTTGTTGTTTTATTACAAACAATAACAAACCAACAAGTACGAGCTACTACTTTTAAGGATTTTAAAAGTATAGATCCGCCGGAGTTTAAGGGAACTACGGACCCTATAGAAGCCCAGACATGGGTAAAAGAAATTGAGAAAGCATTTGTAATAGCAAATGTTGAGGAGGGTCAAAAGGTTGCTTTTGCAACCTATTTGATGAATGGAGAGGCCAACTTCTGGTGGGAGGCAAACCAGGCTAGGGCCGATGTAGGAAACCTAACGTGGGAGAGGTTCATGGAGATTTTCTTCGAGAACTATTTTCTCACGAGTATGCAAGGGAGGATGGAGATGAGGTTTCTAGAATTGAGACAAGGGAATATGATGGTTCCCGATGTCTTGCCAAGTTTAATAAAGCAGCACGATTCGCCCACATCAAGTGAACCTTTGAAGCGAGAAAAGGCTAGAAAGGTTTGAGTAGGGCTTGAAACCCCGGCTCTATAAATTGAATCTCTGTGTTCCAAAGTACTTCCTTTGGAACCATACTAGAAAAGGCAATAATTGCCGAAGGTGGGAATGAGGCTCTTAGCCAGTACCACAAAGATAAGAAGACGAAAGGCAGGGTTGATGGAGGAACCAAGACCGAGGGAGCCAGTGGGAGTGGCGACGGTCAGAAAAGGAAGGGCTTTAACTCTAGGAATACCGGAGTAAAGCAAGGGGACTCTAAGAGGAGGACGGAGGCCTGTAAAACCTGTGGGAAGATTCACTTAGGAGTCTGTCTCAAAGGTAAGGCGGTATGTTATAATTATGGACAGGAAGGGCATATTTTGCCTAACTGTCCCAATCCAAAGAAGAATCACGGATGCTTTGTATGTGGATCAACTGACCACATAGCAAAGAACTGCCCGAAGAAGGGGATAGAAGGAAATAAGGGACCTAATAGCGGGAAGTTAGCTATTAGTGCTCCAGCTCAGCCGGGGAAATCAATGGCCCGCACTTTTAATATGACGGTCCAAGATGCGGTGGCATCAGGGGATGTAGTTGCAGGTAATATTTCGATCAACAATATAAATGCATACGTGCTATTTGATTCAGGTGCTACTTGTTCATTTATAGCATGTGATTTTGCTAGAAGACTAGAATTATTTCCCCAAAAATTGCCTATACCTTTGAACATTAAGGTAGCAAACGAAGAGATAATTCCTGTTGAAGATATTCATAGGAGTTGTTGCGTAGATGTACGTGGTTGTAAGTTATCGGTAGATTTAATCTCGATAAAGTTAGGAGAATTGACGTAATTCTCTAATGGATTAGTTGATTAACCATGGAGCAATTATAGATTGCCAAAGGAAAAGTGTGAGCATCAGGACGTTGAACCAACCTCCTGTAGTATTTTACGGTAGTAAATTGTCGGGACGTCCGTGTTGCCTTACGATGACACAAACTAGAAAACTTTTAAGGAAGGGTTGTGTAGGTTACCTATGCCATGTTGTTGATACCCAGAGAGTGGGAGCAACCATGAAACAAATACCTATAGTAAATGAATTCATGGATGTATTTCCAAGTGAATTATCGGGTTTAACGCCCGATAGGGAGATCGAATTTGTGATGAACCTTCGTGCGTGGATCGTGACGAATCGGTCTCAAGGGCACCGTACCGTATGGCGCCTGTGGAAATGAAAGAACTAATGGTTCAGCTACAGGAACTATTGGACAAGAAGTACATTCAACCAAGTGTTTCGCCGTGGGGAGCACCGGTGTTGTTTGTCAAGAAGAAAGACGGATCGTTAAGGCTTTGTATCGACTATCGGGAGTTGAACAAGTTAACGATAAAGAATAAATACCCATTGCCCAGGATCGATGATCTCTTTGATCAATTGAAAGGGGCAAAATATTTTTCTAAAATAGATTTGCGGACGGGCTATCATCAGTTAAAGGTTAGGAAGGAAGATGTACCAAAGACTGCATTCAGGACTCGTTATGGTCATTACGAGTTTCTGGTGATGTCATTTGGGTTGACGAATGCACCAGCTTCATTTATGGATATGATGAACAGAGTGTTCAAACTATATTTGGACAAGTTCGTCGTGGTGTTTATCGATGATATTCTAGTCTATTCTAAGACGCCAGAAGATCATGCCGAACATTTAAGGTTAGTGTTGGAGACACTAAGGAGGGAGAAGTTATATGCGAAATTCACCAAATGTGAATTTTGGTCGGAAAAGGTGCGATTTTAGGTCATGTCATTGACCAAGAGGGATTTCAAAGGGATCCAAATGAAGGTGGAAGCAAGATAATGAATTGGGAACAACCGAAAACGCCGACTGAGGTGCGGAGTTTCCTAGGGTTAGCAGGGTACTATCGAAGATTTATCCAAGATTTTTCGAAGATAGCTACCTCGTTGACTAACTTAACAAGGAGGACGGTGAAATACGTATGGAAAGATAAATGTGAAGACGCCAAGAAGCTCAAGAAGAGATTAAGTGAAGCTCTGCTTTGTCATTGCCAGATGACACGGGAAATTTTGTAGTGTATAGTGATGCTTCGCATAAAGGACTTGGTTGTGTGCTTATGCAGCAAGGTAAAGTCATTGCGTATTCATCCCGGTAGTTGAAGGATTATGAGAAAGTTTACCCTACGCATGATCTGGAACTGGCCGCGGTAGTGTTTGCTTTAAAGATATGGAGACATTATCTTTATGGGGAAAAATGTGAGATATATACGGACCATAAAAGTCTAAAGTATATCTTCACTCAAAAGGAGTTGAATATGAGACAGAGAAGATGGCTGGAGTTGATAAAGGATTATGATTGTGAAATCAGATCACCCTCGAAAGGCTAATGTAGTTCTTGACGCCTTAAGTAGGAAGGGTCGGGAAAAGTTGTCTATGTTAACAGCTCGAAATGAGTTAATAACAGAGATGGCTAGGATGGAAATAGAAGTGAAGATGCCGAGTGATTCGGGGCAATTAATCTTTGCGGCGGAGATGCAATCTACCATCATAGAAAGAGTCAAGGAGGTACAACTCAAGACGGACGAGTGTAACCAAATGAAGAAGCGATTATCCGAGAAGGAAGATGTTTAGTCTTGATAATGAGGGATTATTAAGATTTGAGGGAAGAATTTGGGTTTCGAATGAGACGAAATTAAAGGAGAAAGTATTACAAGAAGCTCATAGTTCGAGGTACTCGATACATCCTGGCAGTACTAAGATGTATCAAGACCTTCGACAAAGTTTTTGGTGGCCAAACATGAAGAGAGAAATAGCAGAGTATGTGAGTAGGTGCTTAACTTGTCAAAAGTTAAGGTTTGAACATCAACGACCCCGTGGTTTATTACGATCCATTGGAGATTCCAAATGGAAGTGGGAGCATATCACGATGGACTTCGTGGTGGGACTTACGCATTTAAAAAGGGTACGATTCGATTTGGGTAATAGTGGACCCATTGGCCGAAAGTCGGCTCACTTTTGCCAATTAGGGTCAAGTATAACTTAGACCGCTTAGCTAAACTTTATGTTAAGGAAATCATTTCGGACATGGAGTACCAATGATCGATTGTGTCGATCGTGATCCACGATTCACATCGAACTTTTGGAGGAGTTTGCAAGAGCAGTTGGGAACACAGCTGAGGTTAAGCACGTCTTATCATCCACAAATTGATGGGCAGAGTGAAAGGACAATTCAGACGTTAGAAGACATGTTGAGGTCTTGCGTCCATGGATTTCAAGGGTAGTTGGGATGATCACCTACCACTAATAGAGTTTGCATATAACAACAATTATCATGCAAGCATAGTACGCCTTCATGCGTCTGAAAGCTTTGTATGGAAGGAAGTGCGAGAACACCTTTGTGTTGGGATGAGGTGGGAGAACGACGGATGCTAGGACCGTAATTGGTGCAAGCAGACAATGGATGTGGGTAAAGTTGATCTGGATCGCCTCAATCACGATTTCATGTGCATGCATGTAAGAAATATGCGACTCATGTAGACTAAGTCGAGAGTTTGAGGTGGGCTCAGATGTGTTTCTAAAGGTATCTCCTCGAAAGGAAAGATACACTTTGGAAAGAAGGAAAGTTAAGTCCAAGGTTTATAGGACCTTTTGAAGTATTAAAACGGGTGGGAGATGTGACAACCCGATATTTTTTATATAAATAAATCATAAATTTTGCGTATAAATTTTTTTTTTTAAAATAAATATGGGGGATTATGAGTCAAGGTAATGTGCAATATATATTTTTATATGTGATAAATAAAATTTATTTATTACATTAAGTATTGCAAATAAATTTATTTTTAGAATTATTGATTATTATCAATTATAATTTTTATACTAATTAATTCCTTATTGGAAATGGTTTTTTAATTATTTTCTATGAAAATATAATCTTATATTATTTAAATAATATATGAAAAGAATTTAGAATAATTATAATAATAATTCTTTTATTATATGATTTTGTCTAGATTATTAACTTAATTATTTTATCTTATTTACTAAGAATAATTATAATGATTATTTCATTATATGAATTTTGTTCGTGATATTAAGTTAATTATTTTAACTTAATTAATAATGTTATATATATGCGATAGATCAGATATGGAATCCAAACCCTAATTACGGTTTTGATCATGAATAAGAATAATAATATTATATTATTATTTGTCGCTGTTATAGATATAGTTATGTGTGTAATGTTAATGTGATTTATGATTGGTGTTATATGTATTAACCCTAATTAGGCAGAATCGTAATTATTCAAAATCCTTATTATTTTTTCTATATTATAAACCCTAAATTCTAAATTAATAACCCTAATTTGTAATTATAAACCGTAATTATATTTGAATTTCTATTAAACCCTAATCCAGAAACTTAGACCGGAGGTGTGATCTGTCAAGAATTGTGTTACTGTGATTAATAACACGTGTGATAGACTTTAATTGCTAATTAAAATAAACTTAATTAGTAAATTAAAACCCTAGAACCTAGAACCCTAATTTAATTTCTAGAAACCCTAATTGTATTATGGAAACCCTAATTTTTGGTATTATAAACCCTAATTGCTTTATTAGCAAAGTTAATTATGATTAGGGGTAATAAACCCTAATGTCCATGTATAAGATAATTACAAACTTAATTTAATTAACAAATTTATTTTTCAAAATTTTAGAAACTAAAATCAATTTATTTTTATTTTATTTTATTTCCAAACCCTAGTTGCTAAAAATAAATTATGCTATGTGCTAAACCTTAGGGTTGAACCCTAAGGGTTAAACCCTAAAGGTCAAACCCTAAGGGTTTGACAAGATTACAAGTTTGCCATTAAATTGATTTATTAAATGACTAAAATGCCCTTTTGTCTTATTTTTATTAGCTTACTTGCAAATCTATCCATATATTGAGTTGCTTTCACCAAACCAACAACTCCTCGATCAAAATGGCCAAAGAATCAAATTTCTAATCACCAATACATGCATCATATTTGTCTATATATAGATTGAAGGAGAGAGAAAGTGGAGTTGTTTACTAAAAATTGCACAACATTCATAGTAACACTCTCAAGCCCCAAACCTCCGAAAATATCAAGATAAATCAGTCCCATTTCAAGCCCCACGAACACCCTAACCAAATCAGTAACAACGAATCAAGAATCGTTCATCAAAGGTATAAAACCCTACCTTGAATTTCTGTCCAAAAGTTGTTGTTAGATCTTGTGAATTGATGTTGTAATATGTTGTTTGCAGTCTAACTTAATGATCTGGGTTGGTATAATGCAAGTCCATAACATCTAAATGCTCAAAATCACGTTTTTTAAAAATCTGGAAAAGTTCATTTCTGTGATTTTTTAGCAAATGTCCGACCTTTTAGATCTCAGTATGTTTGGATATTTGATGTTTTGAAAGTTTGTACTTGAATTCTGTAATGTTGGCTTTAATCTGGAAGTGGTAGTACAGCTATTAGATGTCTAGATTTCATCTTATTAAAGGTCAAAACAGAGTCAATTGACGCCGACCGGACAATTTCTTGGCAGCCCAGAAAAACTTAAGTGTGTGATCTCCGGCATGGTTCGACCGAATTCCATATAATCTCTATATGTTGTTGTTATGATGAGTTTAAGTAATAGAGTTGTAGTACTACACGCTTGTCTACACACTAAAGCTCTTAGATCACAAAAAATAAGTTCATGTGTTGCAAGTTATCATGATCAATGTGATCGATTGGTCGTTTCTTCAATTTCGGAAAACCGTAAATGAAGAAATGACCTCTCCGATGTAAAGTTTGGGCGATCATATCTGCTTTTTGTGTTATGTTATTTGTTCATGTTGATTGTTGGATCTTATATTCTTGTATTTGTGCTACATGATCTAACCAAAACCGAGTCCGTAAACGCTTTTGGATTTAGATTAATTGTTTAACAAAAGTTTCTTGCTTCCTGGTTCGGCTGCAATTTACGGGTTTGGCTTGAAGAACACCAACAATGACGATTCATCGTCGCTAAAAGCCTTCAATGGATTGGTTTTAATTAATTTAATTTTTGAATTTCCTGAAATTGATTAAAAATAGAAAATAAATTATAAAAATTACAAAAATAGTTTTAAAAATTATTTTAAATTATGAAAAATACTTTCTCGATTATTTAGAATATTTTCATTAATAATTATAATTATTTGAATATTAATGATATTTAATTTATTTAATTAGTATATTAAATAAATTATAGAAAAATGATTTTATTATTTAAAAATTATTTTAAATAAGATTAATGTATTTTAAAACATTTTAAGTTATAAAATGTAACTTTTAATATTTTTGGAGAATTTTCATTAATAATTTAATATTAATGATATTAGATTTATTTGATTATTAAATTAAATAAATAAGATAAAAATAAATTTTAATGATTTAAAAATCATTTTAAATAAGAATAAAGTATTAAAAGATATTTTAAGTTATAAAATATAATTTTTAATATTTTTGGAGAAATCTCATTAATAAATTGATATTAATGATATTAAAGTTATTTAATAATTTTATTAAATAAATTAGTTTAAAAATGATTTTAATATTATAAAATTATTTTAATAAAGTGTTTAAAAATATTTTGAGTTATAAAATATAACTTTTAATATTTAAAGGATAATTTCATTTATAATTTAATATTAATAATATTAGTTTAATATTAATGATATTAAATTTATTTAATAATTATATTAAATAAATAGTTTAAAAATGGTTTTATTAATTTAAAAGGTTATAAATGAATTAAAAATATTTTAAGTTATAATTAATGACTTTTAATATTTGATAAATAGTTCATTAATATTTAAATATTAATGGTAATTATTTAATAATGATTTTAAATGTTTTAAAAAAATCATTTAAGGGTAATATTAATACTTTAAAAAAATATTTGGAGTTATTATACATAACTTTAATATTTTGGCAATAGTTTCATTAATAGTTTAATATTGATTAAATGTTAATGATAATAGAATTATTTGATATTTAAATCATTTAATAATGATTTTGATATTTTAAAAATTATGATAAATGATATTAATTATTTAAAAATTATTATAAGTCATTTAAAAATTATATGACTGATATTTACAAATGTTGAACTTTGAGATAGAGTTTTAGACTCGATATTTACCCGATAAAGTCAGCTTGGTAGACCGGTTACGGTTCGTAAATTGATCTGGACTTAGATAATTTAGTTAGTTAACTGTTTATTTGTGATTCAATGGTTGTTAAGGTTATGTGACTATGTGATTAGGAATGTCTTTAATAATTACAATAGGCAAAGTGTTATATGTGTTACGTTATGTTATACTAATCAAGAAAATGATTTGATTAATGATAGTCGTGATAGAAAAGATAAATCTAAGTTGCAGAATTGTAAGCGTATACAGATCGTGCAAGTATCCTAACTTTGCATTTTCTTTATGCAATGGACAGAAGTAAGAAGTTCAGAATTATTATTATTATTAATGTACATATTGTTAAACCTATATTATATACGCCCATTGATTATCAACATGCTAGTATATGATAATTCAGATATATATTCTGTTCGTTAATTTCTATAAATGATTATACAAGTGTCCCCACTTGGATAATCATTGTATTTAATCACATGTTGATACACCCTTGAAATATATATATATATGTTGAATTATATATTGTTGTTGAACAAGATAAGACCTTTGTTATGAAAACCCGACAGGTATGAACAACCCGATCATGGGAAAACTTTTATGCGCCCAAGGCGGACAGAGTGAACGATAACATCATTCTTGTACATGTAGTATTGATCAATGCAGGGCACAACGGGCTGATCACCCCCGTGTCCGTAAGTTATGACAGTTTACAGATGAATTTCTGTTTAAACCTTTTCGAAAATGAAAACAATGTTCATAGTATGTCACAGAAACCCCATATATAGTCAATACATAGCTTCAAAAAATTTGAACGAGGGTTGTTATGTTATTCTTATTGGTACAGATTACTTCACAACTATTGACTGGTTGTAGAAGAATATTATAAAGAAAACATTTAAATTCTTTCAGCTTATATTTATATAAATACTTGTTGGGCACTCAAATGCTCATCCTTGCTTAATTTAAATGTTTTCAGCTAAGTGTGAACAGCTAGAAGGCTCGGCCAGGAACAAGTAAAAAGGAAAGAAAACAGAATATGTTATTGGTATCATTTGTAATAGATAGACTGTATTAAGTTAATGATATGTATTATATATCATGTAAAGAATGTAGTAAAGGTTGCGTAACTTGGGATTAGACTCGATAAATGTAAGTTAAGTTTATAATTTATATTATTGTTATTATTAGTAGTAATATTTCCGCTCATAGAAATGTTATCGTGAAGTACCGAGTTCGTGTTTCAAGTATCCGGATTCGGGGGCCTCACATCATGGTATCAGAGCTATAAGCATGAATTTGCAAAGAGCCCCGAGCCTCTCGCTGGTGACTTCCTTGTGTGGAATGCACCGGCATCTCTCAGAGGGGGACGCCGAGCCACCTATGGAAAACCGATAGGTACCCACAGAAGGTGCTATGGTTGGAAGCACCATGAAAGTCACAGGATGGTATCAGAGCTATAGGGTTAGAAACCTTAGGTGGGTTAGACCTTAGGCTATAACCTTAGAACAGAGGGAAACATTGAAAATACAAATAACTCATATAGAGTTAGTTGGTTGGTATGATTCAAAGATGAATCTCGACGAGTTGTTAAGCCACAGAGTTTCCTAGCTCTGATAATAAAGTTGAACAGAAATGGTGAATAGATCGAGTCTAAAAGACTGAAAGTGCATGGAAAGGAGATCGTAAAACAAAACAATTAAGACATAGAATTGAATCATAATATATACGATGAGATCACTCCGTGATCTGATAAAATTATGACAGCCAGAAAGAATCAATCTTATGATTGGAAAGTTTAAAGAAAGATTGCTATGTGAATGGTACAGATTCAAGAAAGGATTGTGAATACAAATTAAATTAAATTTGAATGGAAAAAGGGGGTTAAGATTAGGTGGGATTTCAATGAGGACTCATGTCGACAGCTGAGTTGTATGATTCCTTGTATGGGCGGGGAATTGTACTTGGTGTAAAAACTACTTAGTATCTAACACTGATAATCATTGAAATGTTTGTGTCGCGCTATTTGCTATATGCATGTTAAGAGGGTGATTCCTTTCTCATGTGTATAAAAAAATAGATAGGTCATAGGTAGGGAACATAAGGTTAAGTACGAGTTCTTAAAACTCATACTTATGTGACATTCTTGACTCATAGTTATATGAAATGTTTATGAATCCCTCAGCGAATGGACGCCAAAGGTCTGACTACGGTAAGTTCGTAAACTCATATAACTGTGACAAGTTTATGGACTCATAAATGTGGTTTGATGAACTGGGTATAGTTAATTGTGAATGGATTATTGAGGATGATGGGAATAGATAAGATACTAAATAGTTAATCTTTAAGTGAAGGCAAAAGAAATAGGTAGTATTGGTATTAGCTGAATATGTATGTTTCTGTGTGGTATATGTGATAAGTATGTGTGTGTAATGAAATATTTTTAACTTTTGTGTTGGACAAAGTTGTAAATCCCGACTTTTGAAGTCACAAAGGGATAACGAATGTTTAAAATAAAATGTGTTATGGCATGTCAAGTATTATGAATATGAGTCTATGTTGGATTAATAGGATAAGTTGGTATAAATATAGTAGATATTTATCTGGTCAATGGTTATTACAGTAGACCGAGTTTTCAAAATCTAATATTTTGAGTACATGATTATTTGAATAGAAAGTTTTGCGTTATATGTTAAGCGTTTACAATAAGGCTTAGTATGTAAGAAGAATAATTTATGAAAATGTCGTCAAGACGAAAACGAAACCAAAGGATAGAAGAATCATCAACAAAGTCGAGGACAACCGGACTTTACAAAGAATTTTATGATTATGGACGCCAAGTCATGCGAGCGGAATACCAAAGCCGTGAAAGATCAACCAGATAATCGAACGTCGGACGTTAAAGACTTCAAGGCGGTCCTATCGCCAGAATTTAAAGGTACGACTGACCCTGTAGAAGCCCAAACTTGGGTTAAGGAAATTGAGAAGGCGTTTATAATAGCTAGGGCAGCTGAGGGAAGGGCGAGGCAAATTTCTGGTGGGAAGCAAATCAGGTGAGGGCAGGAGCAGGTGTGGTAACATGGGATAGATTTAAGACTTTATTTTTCGAGAATTATTTTTCAGCTAGTATGCAGGCTAGAATGGAGGTAAAATTTCTGGAGTTGAAGCAAGGGGATATGTCGATGGCGGAATATACTGCGAAATTCAATGAGTTAGCTAGGTTTGCTCCGCATCAAGTCGATACGGAGGCTAGGAAGGCTAGGAGATTTGAGTTGGGATTAAAACCTTGGCTCTATAACAAGGTGGCAGTGTTGCAGATCCCAACATTTGCAGCACTCATGGAGAAGGCGATAATTACGGAGGAAGGAAGTGAGGCTATGAGCCTCTACAATAAGGAAAGGAAGAACAAGGGCAAGATTGAGGGAGCTAAAAAGGTGAAAATAAATAGTGGAAGTAGGGGTGGAGATGGAAAGAGGAAGGGAAACTACTTTGGTAATGTCCAGGTCAAACAAGAAGTTGTTAAGAAGCCAACGATTCAGTGCAAGACATGTGGAAAGAACCACTCTGGGGAGTGTTTGAAGGGGAAATTTGTGTGTTATAAGTGCGGGCAGGAGGGCCATATTTCTCCCAACTGCCCCAATCCTAGAATGAATAGTGGATATTTTATTTGCGGATCAATGGAGCACAGGGTGAAGGATTGTCCAAACAGGATGGTAGAGGCAAGTAGTGTGAATACTGGTAAGGGTAGTGGAACGTTAGCAATCACGGGACCGACATCATCGAACAAACCAACAAAGTCAACATCAAGGGTCTTCAACATGACTGTTCAAGACACGGTGGCAGCTGGCAATGTAGTTCCAGGTAACATTCGAATAACTTTTATTTGCGTAATTAGAATTTTCCTATTTATAATAAATTATTTTATAAAGAAATTTTGAAGGAGGAATTTGAGTTCTTTTAGAAATCAAATTTCCGTTTAATCAGAAAGACAAGCTTTATGTGATTAGTTAAAGATCGATTCGATCAATCATGATCGAGATCTACTTGCAATGATTGTGTATGCTATGTACCCTGGTATGTATAGGTTTTAAGTGGTGATTCCGGGGACGGAATCTTTATAAGGGAGGGTGAATGTGACAACCCAATATTTTCTATATAAATAAATCATAAATTTTGTGTATAAATTTTTTTTTTAAATAAATATGGGGGATTATGAGTCAAGGTAATGTGCAATATATATTTTATATGTGATAAATAAAATTTATTTATTACATTAAGTATTATGAAATAAATTTATTTTTTAAATTATTGATTATTATCAATTATAATTTTTATACTAATTAATTCCTTATTGGAAATGGTTTTATTAATTATTTTCTATGAAAATATAATCTTATATTATTTAAATAATATATGAAATGATTTTAGAATAATTATAATAATAATTCTTTTATTATATGATTTTGTCTAGATTATTAAGTTAATTATTTTATCTTATTTACTAAGAATAATTATAATGATTATTCATTATATGAATTTTGTTCGGATATTAAGTTAATTATTTTAACTTAATTAATAATGTTATATATGGCGATAGATCGATATGGAATCCAAACCCTAATTCGGTTTTGATCAAGGAATAAGAATAATAATATTATATTATTATTTGTCAGTGTTATAGATATAGTTATGTGTGTAATGTTAATGTGATTTATGATTGGTGTTATATGTATTAACCCTAATTAGGCAGAATCGTAATTATTCAAAATCCTTATTATTTTTTCTATATTATAAACCCTAAATTCTAAATTAGTAACCCTAATTTGTAATTATAAACCCTAATTATATTTGAATTTCTATTAAACCCTAATCCGGAAACTTAGACCGGTGGTGTGATCTGTCAAGAATTGTGTTACTGTGATTAATAACACGTGTGATAAACTTTAATTGCTAATTAAAATAAACTTAATTAGTAAATTAAAACCCTAGAACCTAGAACCCTAATTTAATTTCTAGAAACCCTAATTGTATTATGGAAACCCTAATTTTTGGTATTATAAACCCTAATTGCTTTATTAGCAAAGTTAATTATGATTAGGGGTAATAAACCCTAATGTCCATGTATAAGATGATTACAAACTTAATTTAATTAACAAATTTATTTTTCAAAATTTTAGAAAATAAAATCAATTTATTTTTATTTTATTTTATTTCCAAACCCTAGTTGCTAAAAAAAAATTATGCTATGTGCTAAACCTTAGGGTTGAACCCTAAGGGTTAAACCCTAAAGGTCAAACCCTAAGGGTTGGACAAGATTACAAGTTTGCCATTAAATTGATTTATTAAATGACTAAAATGCCCTTTTGTCTTATTTTTATTAGCTTACTTGCAAATCTATCCATATATTGAGTTGCTCACCAAACCAACAACTCCCTTGACTGAAAATGGCCATCAAATCATTATTTCTAATCACCAATACATGCATCATAATTGTCTATATATAGATTGAAGGAGAGAGAAAGTGGAGTTGTTTACTAAAAATTGCACAACATTCATACTAACACTCTCAAGCCCCAAACCTCCGAAAATATCAAGATAAATCACTCCCATTTCAAGCCCCACGAACACCCTAACCAAATCAGTAACAACGAATCAAGAATCGTTCATCAAAGGTATAAAACCCTACCTTGAATTTCTGTCCAAAAGTTGTTGTTAGATCTTGTGAATTGATGTTGTAATATGTTGTTTGTAGTCTAACTTAATGATCTGGGTTGGTATATTGCAAGTCCATAACATCTAAATGCTCAAAATCACGTTTTTCAAAAAATCGAAAAGTTCATTTCGTGATTTTTCAAAGAAATGTCCAGCCTTTTAGATCTCAGTATGTTTGGATATTTGATGTTTTGAAAGTTTGTACTTGAATTCTGTAATGTTGGCTTTAATCTGGAAGTGGTAGTACAGCTATTAGATGTCTAGATTTCATCTTATTAAAGGTCAAACAGAGTTGACCGACGTTGACCGGACAATTTCTTGGCAGCCCAGAAAAACTTAAGTGTGTGATCTCTGGCATGGTTTGACCGACCCATATAATCTCTATATGTTGTTGTTATGATGAGTTTAAGTAATAGAGTTGTAGTACTACACGTTGTCTACACACTAAAGCTCTTAGATCACAAAAATAGTTCATGTGTTGCAAGTTATTGGCGATCAAATGTGATCAGACGGTCTGTTCTTCAATTTTGGAAAACCAGAAATGAAGAACAGCCTCTGACAGAAAGTTTGGGCGATCATATCTGTTTTGTGTTATGTTATTTGTTCATGTTGATTGTTGGATCTTCTATTCTTGTATTTGTGCTAAATGATCTAACCAAAACCGAGTCTGTAAACGCTTTGATTGAGATTAATTGTTTGGCCAAAGTTCAGTAGCTTGGGGTTCCTAACAAAATTTACGGGTTTGGCTTGAAGAACACCAACAATGACGATTCATCGCGCTAAAAGCCTTCAAATGACGGTTTTTAATTTATTTAATTTCAATTTCCTAAATTGATTAAAAATAGAAAATAAATTATAAAAATTAAAAAATAGTTTTAAAATTATTTTAAATTATGAAAAATACTTTCGATTATTTAGAATATTTTTCATTAATAATTATAATTATTTGAATATTAATGATATTTAATTTATTTAATTAGTATATTAAATAAATTATAGAAAAATGATTTTTATTATTTAAAATTATTTTAAATAAGATTAATGTATTTTAAAATATTTTAAGTTATAAAATGTAACTTTTAATATTTTTGGAGAATTTTCATTAATAATTTAATATTAATGATATTAGATTTATTTGATTATTAAATTAAATAAATAAGATAAAATAATTTTAATGATTTAAAAATCATTTTAAATAAGAATAAAGTATTAAAAGATATTTTAAGTTATAAAATATAATTTTTATATTTTGGAGAAATCTCATTAATAAATTGATATTAATGATATTAAAGTTATTTAATAATTTTATTAAATAAATTAGTTTAAAATGATTTTAATATTATAAAATTTATTTTAATAAAGTGTTTAAAAATATTTTGAAACTTTTAATATTTAAAGGATAATTTCATTTATAATTTAATATTAATAATATTAGTTTAATATTAATGATATTAAATTTATTTAATAATTATATTAAATAAATAGTTTAAAAATTGTTTTATTAATTAAAAAAAATTTAAAAAGGATATAAAAATGAATTAAAAATATTTTAAGTTATAATTAATGACTTTTAATATTTGGATAAATAGTTCATTAATATTTAAATATTAATGGTAATTATTTAATAATGATTTTAAATGTTTTAAAAAAATCATTTAAGGGTAATATTAATACTTTAAAAAATATTTTGAGTTATTATACATAACTTTAATATTTTGGCAATGGTTTCATTAATAGTTTAATATTGATTAAATGTTAATGATAATAGAATTATTTGATATTTAAATCATTTAATAATGATTTTGATATTTCAAAAATTATGATAAATGATATTAATTATTTAAAAATTATTATAAGTCATTTAAAAATTATATGACTGATATTTACAAATGTTGAACTTTGAGATAGAGTTTTAGACTCGATATTTACCCGATAAAGCTGTCGGTAGACCGACATGGTTCAGAAATTGATCTGGACTTAGATAATTTAGTTAGTTAACTGTTTATTTATGATTCAATGGTTGTTAAGGTTATGTGACTATGTGATTAGGAATGTGCTGACTGCAATAGGCAGTGTTATGTGTTACGTTATGTTATACTAATCAGTAAAATGATTTGATTAATGATAGGTCGTGATAGAAAAGATAAATCTAAGTTGCATAATTGTAAGCAGCGCATCAGGCAAGTATCCTAACTTTGCATTTTCTTTATGCAATGGACAGAAGTAAGAAGTTCAGAATTATTATTATTAATGTACAGATTGTTAAACCTATATTATATACACCCATTGATTATCAACATGTTAGTATATGATAATTCAGATATATATTCTGTTCGTTAATTTCTATAAATGATTATACAAGTGTCCCCACTTGGATAATCATTGTATTTAATCACATGTTGATACACCCTTGAAATATATATATATGTTGAATTATATATTGTTGTTGAACAAGATAAGACTTTTGTTATGAAAACCCGACAGGTATGAACATCCCGATCATGGAAAAACTTTTATGCGCCCAAGGCGGACAGAGTGAACGATAACATCGTTCTTGTACATGTAGTATTGATCAATGCAGGGCACAACGGGCTGATCACCCCCGTGTCCGTAAGTTATGATGGTTTACAGATGAATTTCTGTTTAAACCTTTTCGAAAATGAAAACAATGTTCATAGTATGTCATAGAAACCCCATATATAGTCAATACGTAGTTTCAAAAAATTTGAACGAGGGTTGTTATGTTATTCTTATTGGTATAGACTACTTCACAACTATTGACTGGTTGTAGAAGAATATTATAAAGAAAACATTTAAATTTCCTTCAGCTTATATATATAAATACTTGCTAGGCACTCAAATGCTCATCCTTGCTTAATTTAAATGTTTTCACTAAGTGTGAAACAATTTAGAAGGCTCGGCCAGAACAAGTAAAAAGGAAAGCAAATGTAATATGTTATTGGTATCATTTGTAATAGATAGATCAGATTAAGTTAACGATATGTATTATATATCATGTAAAGAATGTAGTAAAGGTTGCGTACTTGGGATTAGACTCTGATAAATGTAAGTTAAGTTTATAATTTATATTATTGTTATTATTATTAGTAATATTTCCGCTCATAGAAATGGTATCGTGAAGTACCGAGTTCGGGTTTCAAGTATCCGGATTCGGGGGCCTCACAGGAGAGGTAGCGTATATGATAGCATTACCTCCAGACCTAGAACGAATACATAACGTGTTTCACGTATCTGTATTACGTCCATATAAGCCGGACTATAAACATGTAATCGAGTATGAGCCGATTCATATCGAGAAAGACTTATCATATGAAGAGTCACTGATGCAGATCATTGATAGAAAGGAACAAGTTCTGAGGAACAAGGTAATACCATCAGTAAAAGTATTATGGAAGAACCACGACGCTGAAGAGGCAACGTGGGAACTAGAAGAAAAGATGAAGAAAAATTTTCCTCATCTATTTGATTAAAGTAAGACGAGATTCTGGGGACAGAATCTTTATAAGGGGGAAGAATGTAACGACCGAGAAATTCGGATCTTATTGTAAAATGATTTTATTAAATTAAATAATAATAAAATCATATTCCATGTGTTATCAAGATGGTTGTCATTGTATAACCTATTGATGTTAGAATATCGTAGTATTTGGGCTACGTGGATGAATTAAAGTGTTTGGATTTCCAAGACGAAAATAAAAGTTTTCCGAGAAATTTTCTGAAAAACACTATTCATCGGTATTTGCTCCGGATATAATTTTGAGATTTCTGACAAATACACAATAATGGAATAACAAGGTAAGATAGATTATGTAATAAAAATCTAGTTGTGGAAAATGTAATAATTCGCTTGTGTACTTAATTCCTAAACGTTAAGGAAGTTGAAATAGTAATGAATAAGTAATAATGGTATGATATGTTGGTATTGTACAAAGTAATGAAAACGCGTATAGTACGAAGTATTATACGAGTTTGTATGAAGGATGAAATACCGTATAGGAATTCTATATGAATTAGAATACAAAAATAATACATCAATAATATGTATTAAGCAATGATAATGGACTTTGGAAGATTGATTAACAATTATTAAGGTCCAAGTCAATTAAATGCTAAGGCCCAAAGTATTGGTTAATAAGCAAGTTGGTGTTTATTAATGCAAAGTCCAAGGATTTATTTAATCCAAGCCCAAGCTAAAGTCCAATAAATTGGTTGACCCATGGGGCAAACCATATTAATATGGTTGAATGTGGTGACCAAGTAATGTAATGACCAAGTAATGTGGTGACCAAGTTAGTGTGGTGACCAAGACTTTGAAGTAATGACCAAGTGTAGGATAAGTGTTGTGTTAGACAAGTAATGAATAGTAAGGAGGTGGCTTAAGGAGGTGGGATGTTTTAAAGGCCAAACTACCCTAACCTTGGAAAGTCTATAAATAGAAGAGCTTTTCTAGCCATTTGTTGGTTGATCAATTAATCCAACACATCTAAAGTGCTTAAATGTTAGAGAGAATAAGCTACACATAAGTCATTCCATAAGTAAGAAGAAGAAGCAAGCTACTTACCAAGACTACAAAAGAGTAAGACTTCTTCTCAATTATCTTCTATATCTACCATGATAGGATGATAAGAAAAGTTGGATTAAGAAATATGAATGAGTAAGTAATGAACTTAAGCCAATTAAGTTGGTAATAAGTCATTTAAGCTAGCATAAGTTATAAACTTATGTGAAAATAATATGAAATTGTAAGAAGTTTATTAAGAGAAATGATATGAATGTAAAAGAATTTATATGATCATATGTAGTGCCTTCTTACGTAAGAATTAATAATTCAAAATTATTGTGCAATACCGTGTGCTACTGTGCAACAATGCGTATTACTTTACTTTAACCACCGGGTATTCCAACAGTATTAACGGTAACGATTACGCCGTTATTTATAAAAATTTTAATTTGTCATTTTCTTCATCCGGCCAGCTTATTCATTATATGAGGCCCATATATGGGTCAAGGCTACCGTCGTATGAATATTCCCTACGTAAAAAGAATATTCCACGACCAAACAAATATTCCCCGACAACAATGAATATTTTTATAACCACTTGTGTATTTTGAAAAAAATTCATATATCACCCTTAACTTTAACCTTTTATCAATTTAACCATTTACCTAATAGTAATTATAAGAAAAATTGAATACTTTTATTTCATAAAATTCGGTCTTACAACATAAGTCATTCCATAAGTAAGAAGAAGAAGCAAGCTACTTACCAAGACTACAAAAGAGTAAGACTTCTTCTCAATTATCTTCTATCTCTACCATGAAAGGATGATAAGAAAAGTTGGATTAAGAAACATGAATGAGTAAGTAATGAACTTAAGCCAATTAAGTTGGTAATAAGTCATTTAAGCTAGCATAAGTTATAAACTTATGTGAAAATAATATGAACTTGTAAGAAGTTTATTAAGAGAAATGATATGAATGTAAAAAATTTATATGATCATATGTATCATGTATACCTAAGTAAAGTTATATGAGAAGAGTATGTAAAGTATGATGATTAATAAACCTTAATTGTCATAAGTCATGAATAATCAAATCTTAAGTAGTTTATAATTTGACAAGTTATAAGCTCATGAAGAATAAGTCAAAATCCAACAATGAATATAAGTTATTGTATTAAGTATGTTGAGATGTTCACATGATGAATGAAGTTCATTTGTAATGTTGATCAAATCATAAGAATGAAGAATTGCCGAAATTTGCACGATTGGACGATAAACGTCGAATACATAAAATTCTCGGAATGGAAGTCAAATTTTGTGTTTGATCACGAGACCATTGTTTTCCAATAGAGACAAGTCATAATCGGCATTTAAGAGTTGCAGACTCAAAAATGACCGGATTCAGACTTAGAATGAAGAAACGAGCGTTGAACGTTCGCGAACGTTTATCGTTTTCGTTAAAAATGAACCAATAGGTGAATTTTTAGCAAATGAAGTCAAATAGATAAAATTCTTGAATGGTCATGTAGATTACGTAATTTGTGAATCGTAGGCTTTTGAACGAGCCAATTCGGACTTATAACGAAGAAGTTATGCGTCCGGGAAGTTCACAAAATTTTAAAACTGAAATTGTTTTCTGGTGCACAGAGTTGGCGCCGCGGCGCCAACCCTAGGCAAAAAGACCCGCGTTGTGGCGTGGAATAGTAATCGAGCCTACTGCAAGAGTTCACCGCAGCGCGAACCTTAGTTCAATAAGTGGCGCCGCATCGCCATGAACAGTGACAAAATCCTCTGGAGTGTGGCGCCGCGGCACGGCCCATTAAGTAAGGACTCACGCCGTAGCGCCAAGCCCGGGACAGTTATACATTAATCTAGCACCGCAACGCGAGATGTAGGTATAAAACTGGCACCGCAGCGCCAGTCTCAGAACAAAGATAGTAATGAAGGTTTCTAAATACAAAAAAAAAAAGAAATGGAAGTAAACATAACTTAAGGAAGGTAATGTAACATTGTTTAAACTTTGTTAAACCTTAAGGAATGTGATATAAAGGTTGAGATAACCTAGTCGAATATAGATGCAAGCATAATGACAACCCAGAACGAATAGTAACTGAATCTAATACACCATTAGATTGAAATGAAGGGTATGATATAGTCATATACATACTTGATTATATGTGACCTAATCTAAGGCATTATGTGATCATGTATTGTAGAGACTTGAACGACTTGAACATAAAGTTAAAATACTGTAGTAGACGCTAAAGGCAAGTATTCTAACTCTTGTCTCAGTTCAATCTGAACAAGTTTTTTTTGAGATTCATGTATTCTTTCGCATGAATTGAGGTATGTTGAAGTTGAAGCCAATTCCTTTAGCTAGACTTGATGTATTGATAATCTATTCATGTATTATCAAATGTTGCTATCTTTTGTCAACTACTTGATATGGTTTTCAAAAGAAGACTGAAATGTTAAACAAATGTTTTGTCGGTAAAACGACAGGCATGTGAGGTTGCCAAATGCTTAAACGTGCATACGTTTAATGGATGTAGTGTTGATCAACATAGAGTAGAATAGGCTGATCACCTAGAAGTGCTCGTAAGTGATATCGGGCTTACGGACTTACTTTCGGGTTGTCCTTTTCCAATAAAGAATGAATACTCGAGGTCTCTGACCAGAGTGAATGTTTTACTAAATACTGTTGTTATTGTAAAACATTTTGAAAGAAAAAAGATGAAGTGCTATTTTGAATTATCAATAGTACTTCATAACGATTGTTCAGTTATTGAAGATATACGATTTTTATGTGTCAAGCATGTTGTTATTAAATTGTTATACTTGCTGAGCTAGTTATGCTCACTCTTGCTTGAACCATATGAATGCATCTAAGACTGAACGTCTCGAAGGATCGAAAAAGGATAAGGGAAAAGCTAAGGCAGATTACTAAGCTATCTTGTAATAGTATAGGTTTATTGTTGTAATTTAACTGATATTATGACAAAGAACCTTTGTAACGGGTATAGAACTTGGGAAATGTAAATATTACTTTAAATATTTAGAAGTTATATTCGTTCTTTGAGACTTTTCAATTGAATGAATGTATGAATGTTGTATAGTATAGCACCATCTGTCGGGTTGGAAGATACCCGAATTTGGGGGCGCTACAGTTTTCACAATCTACTTCTCCAATATCTTCATTACGACTAACACGATTATGTTTTGTTTCTTTGTCAACCTCAAAATAGAGAGAGAAAAAGTTTACGAGCTCCTCAATGATGTATGCCTCCGCAATTGAACCCTCCACATGAGCTTTATTAGTAACCTTCTTCTTTAAGCGGCGCATACATCTGATTTTTTTATAAAAATAAAAATAAATATATGATGTTATTTGAACAAAGTGAGTAAAATTATTAGTCTTTTAATTATCGTGAAAAAAGAAAAAGAAAAAGAAAAATAATACCTCTCAAGTGGATACATCCATCGGTATTGTACTGGCCCACCTATCTTTGCTTCATAAGCCAAATTAATAGGTAAATGCTCCATACAATCAAAGAATGATGGGGGAAAGATCTTTTTAAACTTGCAAATTGTCAAAACAATTTTATTGTCAAGTACATCCATATCACTCTCCCGTAGTACTGTTAAGCATAAGTCACGAAAGAAATTACTAAGTTCTAACAAAACATCAATGATTTTAGGAGGCAATAAATCACGGAAAGCAATTGGAATTAATCGTAGCATGAATATATGACAATCATGACTCTTTAACCCATAGAATCTACTATCTTTGAGGATATAACACCGAGATATGTTAGAGCCATATTTATTAGGGAGCTTTAATTCTTTCACCCACTGACAAACTTGTCTTACTTACTCTTTGTTCAATGTAAAGGCTGCTTTTGGCATGATCACTTTAATACCATTTTTACTCGGCACAGGATGCAAGTCATTGTGAATGCCCATTTCTTCCATATCCTTTCTTCCTTTAATGTGGTCTTTAGTTTTATACTTCACACTCATCACCGTATTAAAGACATTATCAAACACATTTTTCACAATATGCATCACATCTAAGTTGTGTCGGAGCGTGAGTGTACTCCAATACGGTAACTCAAAGAAAATACTTCGTTTGGTCCAATTATGGGATTCACTAAACCCTTTAGCTCTATGATCCTTATAGACCTTTTCGGGAGGTGGAAACTTCAATTGATCTAACCACGCCTTTACCATTTCTCCAGATAATCGAATCGGTGCAACACGTTTTTCTTGGTCTCTATGAGCATTATCTTTGTGTCTTCGAAATCTATGTTGAAATGGTAGAAACCTACGATGTGATCCAATGAAGCTTTGTTTTGCACTATAAGTTAAACGAATAGCTTTAGTTCCATCTTTACACACTGGACAGGCCATCTTTCTGTGTGTGCTCCATCCTTCCATCATACCATATGCAGGAAAGTCGTTGATAGTCTACATGACTGCAACTCTCATTTGAAAATTATGTTTAGAAGATGCATCATATGTGAGAACTCCCATCTCCCACAACATTTTCAACTCATCTATCAACGGTCTCAAATATACATCGATGTCTTTACTCGGGCTTTGAGGACCAAGAATGAGTAACGACAAAAACATGTATGCATCCTTCATACACATCCATGGTGGGAGCTTATAAGGAACAAGAATTACAGGCCAAGTAGAGTGTGGTGTGCTTGATAGGTCAAATGGAGTGAAACCATCGGTGGCGAGTCCTAGCCATACATTTCTATCTTCTTTTGCAAAAGATGGGTGTGTAGCATCAATGTTTTTCCAGGCTTCTCTATCTACAGGGTGTCTCAATTCACCGGGAACATTGGTTTGGGTACTATGCCATCTCATGTGTTCGGAGGTCTTTGTTGATATATATAACCTCTGAAGTCTTTGTGCAATAGGAAAGTATCGCAAGACCTTCCATGGTATATTCTTCCCCTTACCTCCGATGTTAGGCTGATACCTTCGGAGACCACAAGTCAAACATTTTTGTTTATCCTTATTTTCCCCCTAATACAACATACAATCTTCTCTACATGCATCTATCCTTTCATACCCCAAACCTAGTCCTCTAACCATTTTTTTTGCCAAGTAGTAAGATCCTGGCAACTCATCATCCTCCGGCAAGAACTCTTTAATAAGTGTTAACAAGTCGTTAAAGTGTTTCTCACTACATCCACTCTCAGACTTGAAGTGCAGCAACTTAGTAACATCAGATAATTTACTATGCTTCTCATGACCACTATATAATGGGACTTCAGTATCTTTTAGCATTTGTTAAAACTCTTTTGCACTTACAGTAGGTTCTTCCTCGACAATATCATCATGGAGATCATTATCAATTTGTTGATCAAATCCATGACCCATAGCATCAAGTACCATATCACCATATTGATAACTTTCATTATTAGAACTTAAATCAGTTCGAACATGAGAAGTGTTAGGTTCCACAAAAAAAGATTCCCCATGGTGAGTCCATCGGCTATATCTGGCTGTAAAACCTCTCTTAAATAAGTGAAAGTTAACCTCACCTCTGCTTAACCAACAAGAGTTCGTACATGATCTACATGGGCACCTAATCTTTTCCGCGTGTACAAATTTTGGGTTGTCAAAGGTAAAATTAAGAAATTCTTCTACACCTTGTCGAAACTCAAAAGAAACCCCAATCCCATTATCCCCTACCCTATGTGTCATCCAAGTTCGATCAGCTGACATGATTGCAGTTGGCAATTACCACCTAATTAATTAATGTCAACAAACACATTCATCATCAAACTATTAAAAATTTTCAAATATTCAAATCCAAAAGAAAAAGAAATCCATTTGCATTCTTAGTAAAGAATGCATAGCGAATTATAATGTTATTTAAGAGACTATTCAAATCCATTTGCATTCTTAGTAATTTATGGTAAATAATAAACAGAAAATAGTTCAATCATAACTGTTGAAGGAATACATTACAAGTAATTTATCTTATACTAGTTCAAAGTTTGACAAACCATCAAAGCATATGCAACTTAAATAATTATGGCCAATAATAAACAGAAAATAGCTCCATCATAAATGTTGAAGGAATACTTTACAAGTAATTTACCCTGCACTAATTCAAAGTTTGACAAACCGCCAAAGCATATGCAACTTAGATAGTAAATTCGGACAATCTGAATTTTCAATATATTACTATTCAGATTGAGTTAAATTTTTCTTGTCCCAATAATTCAAAGCATTGACAAATTAAAGAAACAACATTGAGATGTGGGTTATGTTGGTGAAAATTTGATTAGAAATGGGGAAGTAGTTGGCGTACTATTATACTCTATAATTCATGATCTATTTTTGCTATATGGGATTCCTAGTGAACATCGTGCTTTTTTCAAGGGGACCATGGTATATTAAACTATCATGCGATTCCAAATTTGTGCAATGACATGATTGATTCATATAACAATAAAACTTCTACCTATTTCCTTACCAAAAGACAAAGGAAAATGAAATTACACTGATCGGAGAGTTTGAATTGATCAAATTTGTTAGCTAGTCTCTCTGTTGTACCTGCATACATAAAAACATTATTCGAGTTGGGAATTATAAAACAATAAAAAATCATAAGCCAAATGAATATCAAAATTCAAAACTAAAATTGCATTACAAAATTTAAGTAACTTCAATACCATCAGTGATTTTATAAAAATCGGTTCTATATCAGCCAAAAGCTTAAATCCAAGTTATTAATGGAATGCTACTCAAAACTCTTAATATCTGTATGTACAAGTTCTAATAGCCAACAATGTTAATCTCCACTAACATGGTCCAATCACAATTTATACTGATCCTATCATAATGACGGAAAATTTTAACTATCCACAATAATGATATATCAAAAGGCATTTACTGAGAAACTATACTCTGTTTACATTGTGGTGTTCCAAGGCTCACGATAGTATCGCTTGTCTTAAGCATTTACTTTGTTACATATATCATCTATAGAATGTATAGATTATGTTTGTTTGTGGAAACAAGATGCAACTATAGCATAGCTATCCACTACTAGAATAAAAACATGCATTTCAAGACCAACTAAATATATAAATTGTAGTATAGCTATTTACCGCACAACTATTAAGAGAATGGCATGCAGACAATTAGTTTGAAAAGGAAGAGAAAATAGTATGTAGTACATGAAGGACATCGCTTATTTCCAAAAAAAAAAAAGAGAGACATCCAATGTACTATAATTAGTTGTATATTTTTTTTGCTCTTTAATTCTTTCTTCCCACGGCAGTAGTGAATTTAAAATCAAGTCATAAATTAGGCACTCAAATTAGAATGTGATCCATCCTTAAATATCAAGAGAAGCTAGGAAAGAGTTTTCAAAATGGTTTGTGACAAAAGGAAGGGGAAAAAAATCCTTTTGTGTATCAATCTATCTGTTCCGGAGAGAATAAATGAAAGTACTCTTTTCTTTTTTCTTTTCATAAGAAATAAAGAAAAAGCAATACAAAGTAGTCATTGAAATCAGTTAAAAGCTTAAATCCAAGTTATCAAAACTCTTAATATATGTATGTACAAGTTCTAATAGTCAACAATGTTAATCCCCACTAACATGGTCCAATCATAATTTATACTGATCACAGCGTGAGGAGGCCAGCACACAATATAACACCAATATTCATACAAGTCTAAAAGGGTGAAATTTTGTAATAGCACTACCTTATCATAGAAAATGTGAAATGTCAACGACAAAGTTGTGCAGGTCGTGAAAGAAACAGAGTTAACAACTGAATGACAAAATTGAGAGAAAAACAAAAAAACAGATATGTCTTCGAATGCGACGAACCATAAAACTTTCAGTAGTGGACAAGTTAAACTGAAGATCTGTAAATCTTGCAAAAAAATTCGACTACACTACACACTACACACATAATATCGTCTCTTACACAAACAAATACACACATATATACATATGTCTGTATATATGAATCATTACAGCAACTAATAGAATACGGATGAACAAAGTTGTTGGAAAAAATACCTTCAACAAATTGACGAATCTTTGGGTCTTGAAGTTAGGGCTTCTATGAATGGGGATGAAGATGCGATTTTGAAGTCGCAAAGATGAAGTTTGGGGTAAAATTTTAGGATTATTGATAATCCCTTTACTCAGACTGAAACATTATTCACACAATCAAATCTCGATCTCGCTAATTGCGGAAAAATTTTGCGCTAATTTTTTATTTCTCCCGCCTAAACTATGGCTAAGGAAGAGAGGGAAACCAAATTGAGAGACCTATCTTGTTGAAACTTCAATTTTGGCAAAAGATTGAGCGAAACCTTGATCTGGCTTGATCCGGCTTGCTTCCTATCTCGATCGCTGGCTTCCCTTTCTCGTACGAGTGACGCACTCTATCTCGATCGCTGGCTTCCCTTTCTTGTTTGAGTCACGCACAATACGCACACTACTGTAGTCTTCTTCTTTTTTTTTGAAACAAGCACAGTACTCTGCTTCAAATAAATAAAGTTAAGTTGTTTTTATTTTTTCTTATGGTTTAGTACCGAACTAACTAAAAATTAAATTAAATAATCCAAAAGTCTTTCTTAATTAAAGCTCTCCCAAATTTTTATTTAACTGAATATTAAATACAATACCAAAAAATAAAGTTACTTTAAATTAATCTCCAAAAGACTTTTTTGGATTAATATTATATACTTAAAATAAAATTTAAAGTCTTTTGGATTATTTAATGTTATTTTTATTAATTTAACTTTAACTTTATTTAATTATGATCATAAAAATAAACTTTTATGGAGAAATTTTAAAGTTTAACATAGTGTAAAGTTATTTACTTTATAGTTTATTAAAATAAATAGTTGATATTGTAAGTTACTTAAAAACTGTTATTAAAATTAAATTTACTATTATAAAAAATTTATGGTATTTATATTCACCACAATTAATTAAAAAAAATTATTTAGAAGAAGATAGCGACCAATTTTATCCCTCGCAAAAAACTTCTGAATAATGATATATAGTGAGTAATAATTCCTTCACTAAATAGATTTTTTCCTCGCAAATTTTTATCATAAATTGGCTCCAAAAATCTTTCTATCGCCCCAATTTTACGAGGAAAAAAATATAAATTGTGAAGGATGTTTCTTTCGCTAATAACTATATTGTCACTATACTTTTTTCATTCACTGTTCCTTCGCTAAACAACTCCTCATGTGAAGGAATAAATTCCTTCACAAAAATTCCTTCGCTAGAGGCCATTTTTGGTGTAGTGCAAAGCTCATCCAATTGACTTTTACCTCAGCCAAATCTGATCTAACTTGACACCTAGCAACTTATACATACATTGTATCTATGTTTAAAGGATTAAAGAGAGAGAAAGTTCACAAATTTTGCACATTTGTTATCCAACTCTCAACAAACTCCTTCTCCCTCCTTAGCCACGAAAAACACAATTATTTCAGTCCTTAGATAACTTCATAACACACCAAAATTAGTGGAGAAGAGAAAAGATCTAAGCTTATTCAAGAGAAGGTATAAACCCTAAGTTTCATTTTTGATCTTGTATGCTAAGATAGAATACTTGTTTATGTGTTTAGATTTGTGTTAGAAGTTGTTTTTAGATGATCTATGATGATCCATCATGGATCCATAGCATCAAAGTGCCTTAAAACAATGTTTTTGAAAAACTGTTCTTGAACCACAAAGTTGTCTGACAACCATATGTCAGTGGCTGTAGATCTCTTTCTATTTTTGATTTTTCTTGTTTTATGTTTTGGATCGGTAGTCTGGTATCCGATCTTTGTTTTGCAAGTGAAATCACAGTCAGTTAATGTCTAGATTTCATGTTATTCTTGGTCAAAACCTGTTGACCGAGCATGACCAGTCGATTTATGGGTAACCTAGTAATCATAAAACCGTGTCTGACAATTTTTTTGCAAGGCCCATATTTGACAGTTATGATGTTGTTTGTTGATGTTGTTGTAATATATTTGTAGCCTGTTGTCTGGACTGTAGATCCATGCCTTAAGATCCTTTAAACAATCAACAGATCGAACAGAGAAGATGGTCAAACTAGCCCATTCAGTCACGGATGAAGTTTCTGGAAATTCCAGAAACTGTTAACAGGAACTTTCTGACAATGTTTGACCGAACTAGATATGGTTAATGTTTTAGATTTGGACTGAGATGAGGATCAGTTATTGTTCCTTGTTGTTTGTACTAGAGATGTGGACCTTAAGAACATCCATTTGATGGCCAGATCATGGAGATAATCGAGCCTCAATATGGCATGTTGTAACTGCCTGGGTTTCTGGGTAACCCAGAAAACCCAGCAGGCCTTTGACAGTAACTTTGCGAGCTTGAATCTTGCGGTTATGTGATGATATGGACATTGAACTATTTCGTGATTATAGTATTACACTCATACTATAATCATAATCCATTACCAAGCCCATAAACATAATAACCAAAGATTAAATGGTGGTCAAACTAGCTAACCTGTAAACTGCTATGAGTTTCTTGGTTGGGGCTCAAGAACACGAAGAACACCTAAAGCGACAGTTATGTCGCTGTTGGCACTCTTTAGCGACAATTTCTTAATAAATTAATTATTTTAATTAATAAATAGATAAATATGGTTTTTAATTATTAAAAATACATAATAAATTCCTAAAAATTATTTTAAATTCTAAAAATGAGTTTTTAATAATTTTGAATATATTTCATAAATATTTAATATTTTTGGAATAATAATGGTATTTAATTTATTTAATTATAATATTAAATAAATTATTTAAAAATGATTTTAATACATGAAAAATTATATTATGGTATAAGAAAATATTTTTAGTTATTTTTAGTGACTTTTAATATTTTGTGAAGAATTTCATTAATAAATTAATATTAATGGTAATTAATTTATTTAATGAATATATTAAATAAATTATTGAAAAATAGATTTAATGATTTATAAATTATATAAAAATATTTTAAGTTATAAAATATAACTTTTAATATTTTTTCATGAAAATATTAATATTTTAAAATTAATAAGCAATTACCTGATAATGAATTTAATGATTTAAAAATCATATAAATATGATTTTAAGGTATTAAAATACTTTGATATATTATAAATATATTATAATATTATATTACGATTTTCATTAATATTTAGTATTAAATAAATATTAATGATAAAGGAATTATGTGATATTTAATTCTTATAAATATGTTTTTAATGATTCAAAATTCATGATAAATGATATTAATTATCTGAAAATTATTATGAGCTTATGAAAAATATTTTGTCTGTTAATAAATTATCTAAGGTAATTTTTAAGTGATTAGACAGAGTTTAATTGTATTTAAACTCGACAATTGTCCGACTAGACCGTCGGGATGTCAAAATTGTACCGAACTCGACTCAAACTGTCAAAGTTTGACTTGAAGTTAGGTTTAATGTGTGTTATAGACCGATAGGGTTATGTGATAATGTGTTTAGGTTATTTTAAATACTAAGATGATATTATTCTAATGTGTTGGTATTATTTATATTAGGGTTTCAGACAAAGCTAGATAATTTGTGTAACGATAATCCACGAAACATGCAAGTTTTCCTTAACTCAACTTTGAGTTGTTTATTCAAATATAACTTGTGGTTAATCATTACTGATTGCCATGTCTAAGAATTGTTTAATTGCACTCTGTGCGTATTGCATGTGTTCATTAGGTATGAAAGGTTGATCACCTTAATTACCATTCGGTCCAGATATATTTCTTCATGTTAAATACTTGTTCAGTCATACAAATCTGTTCATGCTAATTTACAACTATATTGTTGAATTATAGCCAGCTTATTATTCAAATTCTTTCAATCATGATATATCTTTAATTTATTAAACTTATACTTGCTGGGCAAATTCATTGTTCACCCTTGCCATATCATGATAAACATTGCAGATTAAGACGAATACTTTGGATACAAGGAAAGGTCAAAGACAGTTCCAACTTTAGTATACGTGTGCAGTTAGATTTGTAACAGTATTGCATATTAATGTTATTGTAAGTCAAATAAGTTATGAATTGTGTATTAAGTGAAGGTTACTCGATATTGGGGAAAAGTGTGTAAAGTTTATTGTATAAACAATTTATGTTTATATCTTCCGTAATAGTTATAGAATGATTGTACTAGATTCGTGGTGATTTGGGACCCGGATTTGGGGCTCTCACAGTTGGTATCAAAGCTGTTGGTTATGAACCTTAGGTAGGAATACCTGAGACTAATAACCGCATTAATTAGGATAAATACTAACTCAAATAGAGTTAGTGTGTCGGTAAGATTTAAAGATGAATCTCGACGAGTTATAAAAGATACAAAGTTCCCTAACTCTAATAATAAAATTCAATAGTAGTGATGAATAGATAAAGTCTAAAAGACTAAAAGTACAGAGATAGGAGATCCTAAAACAAAACGATCATAGTATAGAAATGAATCGTAATATATACGATGAGATCACCCCGTGATCGGATAAGGTTATAGTATGGATAAGGATCAAGCGAATGATTGAAAAGTTTACAGCAAGATTGCTGAGTGTCAGTTGTACTATGAATTGGTACTGATTCATGAAAGGATTATGAATACGGATTAAATGAAATTCATATTGAGTTAGAATTAAGTGGGGATTTCAATTGAGGACTCATGTCAGCAGCTAAGTTGTATAATTCTTTGTATGGGAGCTGAATTATATTTGGTGTAACAACCACTTAGTTTTTGGCACTGATAATCATTGAAATGTCTGTGTCACGCTATTTGCTATATACCTGTTGAGAAGGTGATTCTTTTCTCAGGTGTATTGTGACGCCCCCAAATTTTGACCTCCACTTGGTCACCCAAATTTGGTTCGTCACGTTCTCAAAGTATTACCATAATAACTAAAATCATATATTTACAACGAAAGATCTAATTTAGAATAATATACAATGATTTATTATAATTATTCTCCCAAGTCTCGCAACCTATAGTACTTAATAGATTACATAATAATATCGAATAAAGACTTATTACATAATTATACTTAAGTTTAAACATAGTCTACAAATAGTCTTAATACAACATAATTAATTTAAACATAAAGGGACAACCTAGTCAGTAGCCTTGCCCTTGTCTTTCCTAGATACACCTCCCTGTTCTGCCTTAACTGAAAGGTTTTAAATAAGTAAGAATGGGCACAAATTGCCCAGCAAGTAATATACAACAAGGGTAATAGTTTTATAACACGAGTGTGAAATATCAAAGTATCATCTCTAAGATAGTTCAGAGTTTCAGAATAATATCATAAATAATGAATATCAACAATCCTTGGAATAAGATCAACAATTCAATATAATCAACAGATATATATGAATTCAAAGGCTATTAAGGTATCCGTTTGGATCACAATTTATACTGAGCAGTCATTAAGGACTATTGAACATCTACTAGAATTACCAATATTAAACTAATAACCCAAAAGAATCAAGTACTATAGATGATCAGTCTACAATACTTTAAGTTATGTATAACACCACAGTAATAATATACTCATGTGTTGGGGTTTCCAACAACATACAATCCCCTTGCCTTAAGGGTTGTTCAACTCAGTTTTTAAGATTTCCGCACCAATCAATTGGTTTGGAAAGTTTTATAAACATGCATATAGTCTAACCAAATCAAATGGCATCGACTTTTTCACAATATTCAAGAACAATACAAAGTTCATCATGAATAATAGTTTACACAAGAGTTTAAGCATACTAGCTTGATTGAAGAAATAAGTAGGATAACTTAAATTCAAAGAGATAAGTTTATGATATTCGTTGGAATAAAGTAATGCAAGAGTTTAGAATACTTGCACAATGTAAAGTAGGGTTCGGATACTTACCTTACATGTAGTTTATCCACGTTAAGAAATCAACCTTTTTGAATCCTATTTATAACGAATTATATGTTTAAGATGTTCATTAGCTAACACAGTCTTTAATCAAGCTTGACATGATTCAAGTATGCACATATGGTACAAAATCAATTTATACGTCATCACAAGTTCAACTCACGTATCTTTGTTTTGATATTATGTCAACACCCTTTTTGGACTTATTAATCGAAAATCCAAATTAATCTCTATTTACATCGCATAGCATACTTCTCAACACATTACATAACATATTAGTCATATATTACAAGTTAAAGTAATCATATAGGCCTACTTCAAACATCAGTTCAAAAACAGAAGCTATACATTACTATTGAAAGGCGCAGTTGTGCCCTATCTAGGCCTAAGGATCTGCAAGCAATTGCAACATCCCCCTGCCAAACCAGATCGAGCTATTGCCTTGCAGTTTCTTTCTCACTTTAGCATACCATTTATACCAATAGCCTAACATAAATGCATGCTTGAAGCTTTCCCATACCACTTTACCATTCTTATGTTTATTCTTATAAGTTAAACTTACTTTTCTCATGGGATTCAAGCAAAACATTATCAAGCGGTTTTAAACCACGTCTAGCATCTTAGGTACCATACAAGTTAATTACCAAAGATTAGATTGCAGAATCTCAGATTCCAGACTGGCGTAGCTGCGCCATGGCTAAGCCTAGGACCGGCGCAGCTGCGTCGTCCTCTGGCTATGCCAAGACTCAACTGCTGTCATGTGGTTTCTGTCTGGCTTGCTCAAAACAATCATACATGATATATTTGTCATGTTAAGGGTATTTTAATGCTTCTCAAGTCAATCTAGGTTCCCTTTTATAATATATTTCTAAATTAAACATTTCAACAAGTTAAGGCCATTCAAGGTCGTAAAACCACAAAGTCTATCATGCTTACTCTCTAAACATACAAGATAGTTATAACACTCATATTAGACATGCTTGTGAATATTCATAACACATGTGTGAAACTAACACCGCTTTAGTTGAAAATATGCCTTGTTCATGCTTTATTTGAAATATGACATACAATCACAGTACATATACATTTATACTACATGAATCTGCCTAAGAGTGTCATCAAACATGATCACAAATGTCAGATTCTAGTCCTCAAGGTAGTTTGACAATATTCACATTCAAAGCTTACTAGTAGGTCCAACATGCTCATGTTTCCTTACTAATCACATACACAAGCAAATGGTTTATTCATGTACTTCTAAGTAATATTACCATGCTTGCAAAATCAGTATACATACATGGCATACATACCCAATAAGTTCATTCCTAAGTCCTTAAATCCATTTTAAGATATACACTTTCTTTAATCATGTTAAGCTAGTCTAACATGCTCACATTAGGTCCATATCTCTATATATACTCCTTACATATGCTTGCATGCTATCATTAGTCATAGTACTATAACAAATTTCAAAAAAGAACTTAAAACAAAATTAGAGGTAAGTAAGAATATCATCATACCAAATGTAAATCTGCACATCATCGTGTAGTGGTCTGTTCAGACCGAAGAGATCTGCTTCGACAGATTTCTAGCCCAACCATAGAAATTTCTCATGCATTTGATTAGAAATAGTCCTTTAACAGTTTAAACACATTTATGTGGTCATATAACAACTATATAATAAATATCCAACCTTATTAACATCCAATTTCACAAAATCAAGGATTTGGATTTCAAGAACTCAAACTCCATTTTTCACCGAGAATGAAATTAAAGATGTTAGACCCCAACTTTTATGAATAAAGATAATTTTTCTATAAATATCATTTTCGAATATTATGGAATGAATTTGATATAATGTTATAGTTATGGGTAATATTTATAAATTTTGCAAAGTACGCAAGTTGTTATATAATATTCGATTGGTCGGGGAATATTCGTACAACGACAAAATCATTAGGGAACCCCACAATGGAATTATTGTCGGATTGAGAAAATGACAAAAATATTTTATGAAAATAACGGCGGAAGTTTTACCGTTAACTATTGAAACACCCGGTATTAAAAGTACAATAATACACGTGGTTGCATAGTAGCACACGGTATTGATTATTGATGTTTACGTGAGAAGTCACTCAATTTTGTTCAATTATTTCTACAATAATTGCTGGATAGTATCTCACGTTATTTGATTCAATTATTGTCAATATATTATATATTATTAAATCAATAATTGAGACGACAAAGTTATTAATATTATTATTTGCAATATTAACGATGTCTAGAAGTTCTGTCAAGGAGAGGTTTGGTCACCTAATTGCGCGCCAATAGGGAGAAATCCTTATTGGAAAGCCCCCTCTTTCTTGGGAACGACCTGGTCGATTAATATTGTGAATTATAATAATGGTGATAAATGTTGTTTTATTATTATTATAAATGTAATAACATAGAATATTTTTTATAAAGTTTTGTTTTATTTTATTATAAATAGAATATATTATATTTTATTATGCATAGTGTTTGCATAGTAAAAACTTTTTATATAAAACAAAATACTTTTTATAAAGTTTTGTTTTATTTGATTATAAATAGAATATATTATATTTTATTGCATAGTGCAGCATAGTATCCTTTCCATTCTCCTATAAATAGGATGCTTAGTTAGAATTGAAAATCACACCAGAAATTCAGAGAAACTTCTTCTATAATCTTGAGGGTATTTCTTTAGAGTTTAAGAAAGCTTTGAGTGTAAAGCCCCCAAATTCAGGTACTTGAAACTCGTACTCAGTGCTTTACAATACCATTTCTATGAGCGAAATAATACTAATAATAATAACAATAATATAAATACCAAACTTAATTTAAATATATTAGAGTCTAATCTCAGGTACACGACCTTTACTACACTTCATTACATGGTAGATAATAAATATCATTGCCTTAATAATGTATAACTATTACAAAAGATACCATTAAACTTATATTGTTTGCTTTCCTTTGTCCTTGTTCTTGCTTGAACCTTCTGGTTGATCACACTTGGCAGAAAACATTTAAATTAAGCAATGATGAGCATTTGAGTGCCCAACAAGTAATAACAATTATAAATATTAGCTGAAAGGATTAAATGTTTTCTTTATACATCACTTCTACAACGATTCAATAGTTGTGAAGTAAACTAAATCGATAATAATAACATAACAACTCTATCTCACAATTTTGAAACTACTTACTGGCTATAAATGGGTATTAGTTGACAGGCTATGAACATTATTTTTAGTTTTTTCGTTAAGGTTTAGCGAACTTCATCTCGCAAAACCATCATAACTTACTGATTACGGGTGATCTCGCCCAATGTGCCCTATATTGATCAATACTACGTCTGAAGAACGATATTATCGCTCACTCTCATCTGCCTTTTAACATAAAAAGTTTTCCCTTGATCGGGATGTTCATACTTAGTCTGGAATCCGAACCAAAACAATTTGATTGGATACAAAAAGGTTTTTATCATATTCAACGATATTTCTGAATCTGTGTCTAGCTATTCAAATAGCTTAGACAACTTATATATATATATATATATATATATATATATCAACATGTGTTTAACTACAATGATTATCCAAGTGAGGACACTTGTATAACCATATTTCGAAATTAACGAACGGAATATATATATGAGTTATATAATATAATATCATGTTGATAAACAATGATCGGATATAATATATACGATAATATGGTTAAAAATCTAGTACAATAATAATATAAATCTGAATCTTCTTACTCATGTCCATTGCATAAATGAAATGCAAAGGTAGGATACTTGCCTAGTCTGCAGCTTACAATATGCAACTTAGTTTTATCTTTATACTGAAACCTATCATTATTAAGATCATTTTACTGATTAGAATAATATTCTATAACACATAGCACTGCTTATTGCAGTCATCACATAACCTAATCATTTTGTCACACACATATTCAACAGTCATTGAATCACAAACAAACATTAATATAGTCAAAATATCTTAGTCTAGATCAATTTTTGAAACATGTCGGTGTACCGACGACTTTATCGGGTAATTATCGAGTCTAAGACTTACCTATAGTTCAACATCTGTAAGTATCAGTCATTTATTTTTAAATGACTTATAATAATTTTTAAAACATTTATTATAATTTATCATGAATTTTTAAACATCAGAATCATTATTAAATGATTTAAATATTAAACAATTCTATTATCATTAATATTTAATTAATATTAAACTATTAATGAAACCATTGCCAAAATATTAAAGTTATTTATAATAACTCAAAATATTTTTAAAGTATTAATATTACCCTTAAAATGATTTTTAAAAGAATTAAAATCATTTTTAAATAATTATCATTAATATTAAAGTATTAATGTATTATTTATCAAAATATTAAAAGTCATTAATTATAACTTAAAATATTTTTAATTCATTTATATCCCTTTTAAATGATTTTTAAATCAATAAAACTAATTTTAAAATATTTATTTAATATTATTATTAAATAACTCTAATATCATTTATAATAAATTAATAATCATTAATATTAAATTATTAATGAAATTATCCTTCAAATATTAAACGTTATATTTTATAACTTAAATTATCTTTAAACACTTTATTTTCATTTAAAATGATTTTTATAATATTAAAATTATTTTTAAACTAATTTATCTAATATAATTATTAAATAACCTTAATACCATTAATAATAATTAATTAATAAAATTTACCTTTAAATATTGAAAGTTATATTTTATAACTTAAAATACTTTTAAATACCTTATTAATATTTAAAATGATTTTTAATATAATAAAATTATTTTTAATTTATTTATTTAATTCATTTAATAAATAACTTAATTATCATTAATATTAATTTATTAATGAAATTTATCACAAAATATTAAAAATAACTTAAAATATTTTCTTATACCATAATATAATTTTAAATGATTTTTCAAGTATTTAAATCATTTTACTAATTTATTTAATATTATAGTTAAATAAATTAAATACTATTAATATTTCAAAAATATTAAATATTTATGAAATATACTTAAAATAATTAAAACTAATTTTTGAACTTTAAAATAATTTTTAATAATTTATTTTGTATTTTTAATAATTTAAAACTATTTTTTTCTATTTATTTTATTAAAATAATTAATTTCCAAAAATATTTGTCACTAAAGGGCCATATAGCGACGAAACTGTCGCTATAGGTGTTCTTGAGCCGTTATTAAGCATTCATAAGCAGTTTCAACTTGCTCCTTTGACCAAGTGTACATCAGTGGGTATTGTGTTTCTGGGAATGATATTGGTCAGATCGTGTAGTGCTAGTGTAGGACTACATTATCCAACAAGAAATATAGTCATAACATGCATAACAAAGGAGATCTGGGTACCCAAAGTAGCTGTCTGAGGATGTTCTTCATTTCTGGGTTACCCAGAAATGAAGAACAGATCTTGGGTCTTACTTTGGGCTTCCATTACATACTGATCGTGTAATATTTTTGTGATATTAAGCTTTCAGTATGTAGACAACATGTCACTTAAGAGCTCTATTACAAAACATAAATAGAACATTAACAAAATTGCCAAATCATGACCGGTCAAACGTTGTCAGAAAAATCGCTCTTGAAGGTTTTTGGGTTTTCCAGAAATCTTCATAAGCAGTCGGTCAAGCCTACTTTGACCGTCGATTACTTTGATCATGTTTGTCATTTAGGTGATCTAAAGGTTTAGAAATGAAGTCAATATAACATACTATGACACGGATACAATAAAACACACAAATCACATAACACAAACTAGATTGGGACTCATGAACAAGTTGGCAGACCCATCTGGGTTACCCAGAAACAAAAACTGAATGGTCAACGCATTTTGACCGATCACTACATTCGATCCATTGCTTTCTAAGGTTCAAGGGTGTTTTGGACTTGTAGTACGCATGCCATACTATAATATAACTACCATTAAACATCATAACAGCTTAACAGTAGCGATATCAAGGCCGGTCAAAGCCACTGCCGGAACACATTCTTCAGTTTTCTGGGTTTCCCAAAAAACTTATTTCGTGTTTGGTTAACGGACTTTGACCGTGAATAACTTTTGATAGATATGTTCAATGATCATGAAATCACTTTCAGAATACTAACAACATTACAGAGAACAACTTCAAACCTTTAAAACACCAAAATCATAAATAGGCACAGATCTACGAGGACTGACATTTGACTGTCAGACAACAAAAACAAAATTTCCAGATTTTGCAAATCTTCAAATCCGAGCCTCTAGATGATGGATCTAACATCTAGCAACCCTGATCATCTATTGACACCATAAACAACATGTTTTAACACTAAATCATAACATCTAACATAACATACATGATCAAATTTCTAGGGTTAACTTTATACCTTCTATGAACAAGCTTTGATTCTTGGCTTCTGATTTGATATAGATGTTAGTGGGTGTGAAACCCCAGATTTTATGAATAAAGATTTAAATTTATCGAAATATGTTTTTGAATATTATGGTGTGGATTTGATATAATGTTATAGTTGTGGGTAGTGTTTATAAATTTTTCAAAGTATGCAAGTTGTTATAAAATATTCGATTGGTCGGGGAATATTCGTCCGACGGTACAATCATTGGTGGACCCCACAACGGAAGTATTGTCGTAGTTAGAAAATGACAGAATTATCTTTTATAAAAATAACGGCGGAAGTGTTACCGTTAAAAGCGCTTGAACTACTTGGTAGTAAAAAGTACGATGTCTGGCGTGGTTGCATAGTAGCACACGGTATTGATTATTGATGCTTACGTAAGAAGTCACTCGGTTATACTCAATTATTGCTACACAGATAAGTCTTTGCATCATATCTCTCATATTATTGATTCAATTATTGTCACAGTATCATCTGCATAAAATGTTATTTTATTAAATCAATAATTGAGACGACAAAGTTATTCATATTATAAATTGCAATATTTACAATGTCTAGAAGTTTTGTCAAGGAGAGGTTAAATAATCTAATTGCGCGCCAATAGGGAGAAATTCTTATCGAAAAGCCCCCTCTTTCCTGGGAACGACCTGGTTGATAAATATTGTGAGTGATAATATTAATGATGAATGTTATTAAAATTGAAGTTGTGTTCAGAGTTGAATTTGGAGACGCGGACGTGATATTTGAGTCCGGAACGATGAAATTAGTAAAAATAGTCTATAAACACAAAATTTTCTGGAATTCACTATTTGGTCAAAAAGTCAACAGTTGACTTTTTCGGGAAAAGTCAAACTTCAAAATTTCAAAATTTATATTTTTGATAAAAATGGTTTCATTGTGTTGGAATTATTTGTGTTAGTGAAAATTAAAAATTATTTCGATAATAATTGATGTCTGGAGGTTATATTGACCAATCGGGTATTTAACCGGATAAATGAGCAATTGATTGCTATTATTTCACATGATTATAACTATTTGTTCACATATGTGTACTATTGAATCACATTATTTACTATTAGGGGAGTTGGTGCAAGATTGATAATACTTGCAAGACTAAGTTAAAAATGGAGGTATAGATGGAGGTACTTATCTTTGTAATTAGTATTTTCACATGATTATACTATTGATTCATATAATTGAACTATTGATTCACATTATTTACTATTAGGGGAGTTGGTGCAAGATTGATAATACTTGCAGGACTAAATTAAAAATGAAAAAAAAGTTGGGGTATTGTCTTTGTAATTTTGAGCCCCAAAACGTGCAATTATCGAAACTATATTTTTCTGTAAATAGAAGCTCATTCTTCCTTCATTTCTCACCAATTCACAAAAGCTTTAGAGCGATTATTATAGAGAGAAATTATAAAGAGAAAGAAGAAGAGAAGTCTGCTACCTCACTATTCCAATATCCAGTTTTTCCAAGGTAGGGAATATTATTTGTCGTACTCGTAAGGAGTATTATTTCTTTCTGATCTATGAAGAGAACTTCTGTTATTCCATTCTTTATTATTCCGTTGGAATAACTCAGATATCTGTGAGCTACCCTATACTTGGTGAAATTCTTACATTGTTCCATTCTTTATCATTTTGTTGGAACATCACATGCATGCGCGTTCTACGCCGAGACACAATTCCGCCTCTTTATTATTCTGTTTGAATATCACATGCATGCGTTTTTTGTGGGACTGATTCCGTCTTTATTATTACATTTGGAATATCATATATGCATGCGTTTCGCCGGACACAGTTTCGCCTTTTATTATTCTATTGGAATATCCTCATTCACATGCGTTTCTGTGGACTGATTCCGCTTTTATTATTACATTTGGAATATCACATGCATGCGTTTCTACGCCGGACCTGATTCCGTCTTTATTATTCTATTGGAATATCCTTTTTGTGCATTTTATGCAGGACCTAATTCCGTCTTTATTATTCTGTTGGAATATCCTATCTTTAAGTTTTACGCCGGACCTAATTCCGTTATTTATTATTCTGTTGGAATAACCTGCCTGTGCGGTCTATCGCATGCTTGGTGATTTCTTTTGTTATTCCATTCCTTATTATACTTAGTTGGATAAAGTTTTGACTTCTATACTCCATGAAATTAGTGGAATATCCTTGATATTAGCGCTTTATCCAGTATCTTTTCATGGAAATATTCTTCTGAGCATTCTTGAATTTTACTCTACAAAGCAGTATCATGTTGACAATTTAGATGTTATTAGTTCCTGGATAAAATAATTCTTGAACTTGTTTTATTGAATTCTTATATCATTGTCATCATCCTCATGTTTATATTTTGTTGAAAGTCATTTGTGGCCTATAGTGCATAGATGGACTTGGTATTATTATGACCAGGGATTATTCAGTGTAATCATGACCGTAATGTTACAAATGATGTGGTAAAAGTCATCATTGGCCCGTAGTGCATTGATGGACAGTTGTTGGCATAATCATGACCATTATTGAATACACAAATATTCTTGGCCCGTAGTGCTTGGATAATTGTGGTCGTGATACTAAAGAATATCCTTGGCCGTAGTGCAGGGGTGATTCGATGATGTGGATTATTTATTAAGCTGAGTCCCAATGATAAAAGTGATGAAAAACCTTCTAAATCATAAAAGATAGTAGATTTTATTCTCTATTTGACTCTTTTAATGGATTGCTTGTTCCGCTACAGTTAAACTTGATGGTTGTTATATTGTATCAGTTTAACATTGTTGAAGGCTAACGATAATATATTCTGCATTATCTTAGTCATAATATTTCCTACTGGGCTAGTTGAGCTCACCCTTTTACTTTTATTGTTCACTTCAGGAAATGAGAACGTAGCAGGGACTAGTCGGGGAACGGAGTGACGGACCAGATGATAGAATTTGTAGTCCTCACTATTCAGTGAAATAGTGGAAAATAAATGTAATAATATTGAATTTGAGTTTGAATATTGTCTAGACGACAATATTTGTATTAAAACTCACAGCTTATGTTTTGTCGTACTTTACACGACAGTTGTATAATTAAGTTGTATTTGAATTCAGTACCATGTATCTGGCGACTCAAGATGGGTGATGTATACATAATTTTGGGGGCGTCACAGTTGGTCAAAGCTTAGGGATATGATCCCTGGCTAAGATTTGAGACTAGAACTAGGAGGGGAGAGACGGGGAATTCCTTCGCTAGTATGACCTACCTAAGTTTATTTGATATTTAATTGGTCGGTCAGAGTATAGGGATAATATGTGATGTTAATTAACCCTTGTTTTGTGGCGATGTTTGAAAATGACATCCGAGAATGTTGAGAATAGCAATGGAGCACGAGAGACCATTGAGTCTCCACGGATCAATAATCGAGACAATGTGCAACATGATGGCGATAATCCTCTTGTAAACACCAACACCGATCAATTGTGAGCACGATGCGTTTAGGAGCTTTTAGAATTCATGCAACATCAGTGAAGGCCCACTCCATTCATAATCTGAGGGAGTAAACAATGGCAACCCACGGTTGATCACCGCTAAGCAATTCAAGGAGCTGGGACCACCGGAGTTTTTGGGAAAGCCATAACCACTTAAGGCAGAGACGTGGTTAAAGCAAATCACCAAGATATTTGATGTCTTGGGATGCTCCGAGGAGCAAAAGGTTTCATTTGCCACCTTTATGTTGTGTGAAGAGACAGATCACTAGTGGGAATCTGTAAAACGTACCCAGCCTGACGCACTCAAGATGTCTTGGGAGAAGTTCCAAGAGTTGTTCAACGACAAGTACTTTTCCGAAAGTATTCGTCACATGAAGGAGGTGGAGTTTATCAAGTTGGAACAAAACAATATGACCGTGTGTCATGTACGAGACTAAATTTGCGGAGTTATCCCGGTTTGCATCCCATTTGGTCGATAATGAGGAAGCGAATGACGCGAATGTTTTAAGAGGTTTGAAGCCGGAGATACGCCAATATCTTATTTTTCATAAATTGTGTTTGTTTTCAAATGTTGTAAATAGGGCTCAGTTAGTGGAGCGCGATAACGAGTCAACGCAACCAAACGAGAGCGGTAAAGAAAATGATAATTCCGTGATAACAAATCATCAAAGCGGTGATAATAAGCATGGAGGAATCAACATACGAAAATGGTAACCACTTGGTGGTAATCATGGTCAAAACAATAAGAATGGACATTTCAAGAAGAGAGATTCAACAATGATGGAAGACGCGTCGGCTGACACCGTTGTTAAGGAAGGAGAACGACCACCTATCATATGCTTCAAATGCGGAGGGAGGGACACATCATCCAAATCTAGCGCGATGCCGTCCAAAACATGTTATAATTGTGGAAGAGAAGGTCACTTAGCCCGATTTTTTCGTTCATCAAGACAAGTTCAAATAGGATGGAGGCACCAAAGGCCATTCTAGAAAAGTCAAAGTCGGTAGTTTAAGAGAGAACGCTTTTTTTGTGACGAGAAACACAATAAAATTATCACGGTATGTTAGTCATAAACTCTTGTGAAGTCTATACTGTGTTAGATACTGGGTTCTACTCACTCTTTTATTTCACCTAGTTGTGTTCAATGTTTGAATTTAACTCGGAGAAGTTACATTTTGATTTATCTATTGAAACTCGATTGGGAGAAACCTTCATTACCTCCACTATTTATAAATCTTGTTCAAATCAACACTTTCACGTTACTCATCGAATCGTATCTCTTTGAAAATACTTGCCTTTGATGTGATTTTAGGAATCGATTGGTTAACTACTCATCATGCTTTTCATAAGGTTGTTAGCTTTCATATTCCTAACCAACTTATTATGTGAATTCAAGCAACCAAATCACTAAAGTCAATCATGGTCATATCAAGCCATAGGTAAAGAGCCCCGGTCCTTTCGTTGTTGACTTCCTTGTGTGGAATGCACAAAGCCGACTTTTTTGTAGGCGTATTTGTGAATGACGATGGCAAGTTGATAGGTATCAATGTGACGTGTTACCCATGTCTTGGATGAGAGTCACAGTTTTGAATGATATTTCTATTGTTATAAATTTCCTGACGTATTCTTGAAGACTTCTTAGCCTACCCCTAGAGAGTGAAATTGAATTTTGTATTGACCCCAGTACAAAACCCGTTTCTAAAACCCTCAAATATTTCGTCAACTAAAATGAACGTAACATGCGCCAAAGACGTTGGCTCGAGCTGTTGAAGATTATGATCATACAATTCAATACCATCGTGGGAAATCAAACGTGGTAGCTGATGCGTTGAGTAGAAGATCGTATGCGTTTACGAGTGCGATGTTGTTAACACAAAGACCCATTTCGTACGACTTACAAATGATGAAGATAGAGTTAAAGACTCTAGGAACCCACGTGAAGATAATGAATATACGATTAGAATTGACTTTAATCGATAAAGTTAAATCAGCTCAAGCTACACACCCAGAGCTGATGAATGAAGAAGGTTCAAGAGGGCGTTATTCTAGAAGCAAGAATCGACGAACAGAGGAAATCTCAATTCTCGATTTAATTAGCCCATTTGAAATCCCCGATCGAGTAGGAACTGTGGCCTATATACTCGTTTTACCGCCAAGTATGTCGCGTGTTCATAACATTTTTTACGTATCGATGTTACGTAAATATGTGGACGACCTGAACCATATTATTAAATTAGAACTATACGATATAACAGAAGATTTAACGTATGAGGAGATACATGTTAAAATCTTAGATAAGAAGGATCGTATTCAACACTCAAAGGTTATACCTCAAGAGTTAGAATCTAAAATGAAGTCAAGGTATCCTCACCTCTTTGGCATATCAAGTGCGTACGTAAATTTCGAGGGCAAAATTTCATAAGGAGGGAAGATTGTGAAACCCCAAATTTTATGATTAAAGATTTAAATTTATCGAATTATTTTTTTGAATATTATGGTGTGGATTTGACATAATGTTATAGTTGTGGGTAGTATTTATAAATTTTTCAAAGTATGCAAGTTGTTATAAAATATTCGATTGGTGGGGAATATTCTTTTTGTCGGGGAATATTAAATGCGACAAGACAATCATTAGTGGACCCTACAACGGAAGTATTGTCGTAGTTAGAAAACGACAGAATTATCTTTTTATAAAAATAATGGCGGAGTATTAACCGTTAAAATTGTTGAACTACTCGGTAGTAAAAGTACGATGTCTGGCGTGGTTTGCATAGTAGCACTACGGTATTGATTATTGATGCTTACGTAAGAAGTCACTCAGTTATACTCAATTATTGCTATAGTAATTGCTGCATCATATCTCTCATATTATTGATTCAATTATTGTCACAGTATCATCTGCATAAAATGTTATTTTATTAAATCAATAATTGAAACGACAAAGTTATTCATATTAAAAATTACAATATTTACAATGTCTAGTAGTTTTGTCAAGGAGAGGTTAGATAATCTAATTGCGCGCCAATAGGGAGAAATTCTTATCGAAAAGCCCCCTCTTTCCTTGGAACGACCTGGTTGATAAATATTGTGAGTTATAATATTAATGATGAATGTTATTAAAATTAAAGTTGTGTTCGGAGTTAAATTTGGAGACGCGACGTGATATTTGAGTCCTAACGATGAAATTAGTAAAAATAGTCTATAAACACAAAATTTTTGAAATTCACTATTTGGTCAAAAAAAGTCAACAGATTGACTTTTTTCTGAAAATCAAACTTCAAATTTAAAATTTATATTTTTGGTAAAAATGGTTTCATTGTGTTGGAATTATTTGTGTTAGTGAAAATCGACAATTATTTCGATAATAATTGATGTCTGGAGGTTATGTTGACCAATCGGGTATTTAACCGGATAAATGACCAATTGATTGCTATTATTTCACATGATTATAACTATTTGTTCACATATGTGTACTAATGAATCACATTATTTACTATTAGGGGAGTTGGTGCAAGATTGATAATACTTGCATGACTAAGTTAAAAATGGAGGTATAGATGGATGTACTATACTGTAATTCGTATTTTTCACATGATTATACTATTGATTCACATAATTGAACTATTGATTCACATTATTTACTATTAGGGGAGTTGGTACAAGATTGATAATACTTGCAGGACTAAATTAAAAATGAAAGAAAAGTTGGAGGTATTGTACTGTAATTTTTGAGCCCCAAAACGTGCAATTATCGAAACTATATTTTTCTATAAATAGAATCTCATTCTTTCTTCATTTCTCACCAATTCACAAAAGCCTTAGAACGATTATTATAGAGAAATTATAGAGAGAAAGAAGAAGAGAAGTCTGCTACCTCACTATTCCAGTATCGAATTTTTCCAAGGTATGAAATATTATTTGTTGTACTCGTAGGGAGTATTATTTCTTTCTTATCTATGAAGAGAACTTCTGTTATTCCATTCTTTATTATTACGCTGGAATAACTTTGTATCGTGGGCTACCCTATACTTGGTGAAATTCTTACATTGTTCCATTCTTTATCATTACATTGGAACAACACATGCATGCGTTTCTAGGCCGACACGGTTCCGCTCTTTATTATTACATTGGAATATCACGTCATAATGCGTTTCTTACGGACTGATTCCGTCTTTATTATTCTCATTGGAATATCACGTGCATGCGTTTCTCGCGGGACTGGTTCCGCTTTTTATTATTCATTAGAATATCCCGTCATGCATGCGTTTTACGGCGGGACCTAATTTCGCCTTTATTATTACATTGGAATATCTTGTGCATGCATTCTACGCCGGACTGATTCCGCCTTTATTATTCTGTTGGAATATCCTATTCATGCATTTTACGCCGGACTGATTCCGTCTTTATTATTCTTTGGAATATCACGTGCATGCGTTTTTACGGGGACCGATTCCGTTATTTATTATTCTCGTTGGAATAACTCGCCTGTCTTGATCTATCGCATGCACGGTTATTTCTTTTGTTATTCCATTCCTTATTATACTCGGTTTGGTTAAAATTTTGACTTCTATACTCCATGAAATTAGTGGATTATCCTCTTGATATTTGCGCTTCATCCAATGATCTTTTCACGGAAATATTCTTACGAGCATTCTTGAATTTTACTCTACAAAGCGATATCATATTGAAAATTTGGACGTTATTAGTTCCTGGATAAAATAATTCTTGAACTTGTTTTATTGAATTCTTATATCATTGTCATCATCCTCATGTTTATATTTTGTTGAAAGTCATTTGTGGCCTATAGTGCATAGATGGACTTGGTATGATTATGACCAGAGATTATTCGGTGTAATCATGACCGTAATGTTACAAATGATGTGGTAAAAGTCATAATTGGCCCGTAGTGCATTGATGGACAGTTGTTGGCATGATCATGACCATTATTGAATACACAAATATTCTTGGCCCGTAGTGCTTGGATAATTGTGGTCGTTATACTAAAGAATATCCTTGGTCGTAGTGCAGGGGTGATTCGATGATGTGGGTTCTTTATTAAGCTGAGTCCCAGTGATAAAAGTGATGAAAAACCTTCTAAATCATAAAAGATAGTAGATTTTATTCTCTACTTGACTCTTTTAATGGATTGCTTGTTCCGCTACAGTTAAACTTGATGATTGTTATATTGTATCAGTTTAACATTTGTTGAAGGCTAACGATAATATATTCTCGCATTATCTTAGTCATAATATTTCCCTCTTGGTCTAGTTGAGCTCACCCTTATACTTTTATTGTTCTCTTGAAAAATGAGAACGTAGCGGTGGACTAGTCGGGGAACGGAGTGACGGACCAGATGATAGCATTAGTAGTCCTCACTATTCAGTGAAATAATGGAAAATAAATGTAATAATATTGAATTTGAGTTTGAATATTGTCTAGACGACAATATTTGTATTAAAACTCATAGCTTATGTTTTGTCGTACTTTACACGATAGTTGTATAATTAAGTTGTATTTGAATTCAGTACCATATATCTGGCAACTCAAGATGGGTGATGTATACATAATTTTGGGGGCGTCACAGTGGGGCTTTGTTTTGGGACTGATTTGTCTTATGATTTCGTGGGTTAGAGAGATGTATGGTCTTGGTAGAGAGTTGGTGCTCAAATGGCCAAATAATGGTCTTTTTTCTCTCTAATACTATATATATAAGCCTTAGATGCAATGTATTGGTGGTATAAAATGGCTTAGATTTTTAATTTAAGTCACATGGATAATCTAGTAGGCCAACCACTCCATATCTTGCTAGATTTACAAGTTACCTCAAATAATGCTAGAGGGGCATTTTAGTCTTTTTGCTTGGAATTTTAATGGCATTTTGGGCAATTGGCAAGCCTTTAGGGTTTGACCCTTAGGGTTTAACCCTAAGGTCTTGCACAATTAATTTATAGGATTTCTAATTAAGCAGAAATAAATAATTAAATAAAATTTTAATTTCTAAAATGGAAATTATGATTTCCTTATTCATAATTAGTTCCTAATTACATATAACATAACCATTAGATTATAGATTCACCAATTTAGAAATTTAGGGTTACTAATTTAGAAATTAGGTTTACTAATTTAGAAATTAGGGTTCTCAATTAATTAGCTTTCCTAATTAATTAAGGTTTTCCATAATTAGGGTTAATATTAATAATACATGACATTAAAACTAGGGTTTTCCATAATTAGGGTTTATTAAAATAATACTCAGGTCTTGAATGTTACATTAAAAATGTTTCACACATTAACCTTACACACATAACATACATATTCACAACACCTGAAAAATAATAATATTCTCTTTCCTTGATCAAACTCCAAAATTAGGGTTTGGATGTCATATTTGATTTATCTGGCATATATATACCTTTATTAATTAAGTTAAAATAATTAACTTAATTAATATAAATTAAATTCATATAATATAATATAATTAAATAATTATTATAATAATTCTAATAACCATTTCATATATTATTTAAATAATATAAAATCATATTTTCATGAAAATAATTAATAAAACTTTTCTACTATAAAATTAATTATTATAAGAATATAATTTATAATGATCAATAATTCTAAAATAAAATTATTTGTAAATATTCATGTAATAAATATATTTTTATTTATCACATAAATACATATACACCTTATCTTGTACAAATCCTCATCTTTAAAATAATAATAAAAAATTATACGCAAAATTTCTAATTTAATTATATAGAAAATATCGGGTTGTTACATTCACCCTCCCTTATAAAGATTTCGTCCTCGGAATCATCGTTTTAAAACTTATACATACAAGGGTACATAGCATACACAATCATTGAAGGTAGATCTCGATCAACTTGGATCGAACTGATCTTTAACTATTCACATAAAGCTTGTCTATCTGATTAAACAGAAATTTAATTTCTAAAATAACTTAAATTCCTCCTTCAAAATTTCTTTATAAAATAATTTACTATATATAGGAAAATCATGTATAATAAAATAAAATTTGTTTGAATAATACCTGGAGTTGCATCCCCGGCTGCTACAGTTTCTTGAACGGTCATATAGAAGACTCCTGCGATTGGTTCTATTGGTGTGTTTGTTGAAGTCGGTCTCGTTATTGCCAATGTCCTGCTGCCTTTCCTCGTATTGGCACTCCTTGCTTCCCTTCTACTTCTTGTACAGTCTTTCACCTTATGCTCAATTGATTCATAAATAAAATATCCACTATACATTCTTAAATTGGGGCAGTTAGGAGAGATATGTCCCTCCTGCCGACACTTGTAGCACACAAACTTTCCTTTTAAACACTCTCCCGAGTGATTCTTTCCACAATTTCAACAATGCACAACTTGTTTCTTTCCACCTTCTGGCCTATTTTCTGTATTCCCAACAGTATCTCCTTTCCTCTTTCCAGTTCTACTACCACTTCTCCCTTTTCTGGCTTTAACTAGATTTGTCTCCCACCAAAAATTCGCCCCTCCTTTCATTGTATAGGTGGCAAAAACTGTCTTTTGCCCCTCCGTTACCCTAGCTATCACAACCACGTCTACAGGGTCAGTTGACCCTCTAAATCCTGGCGGTTCGTTTGTCTTGAAGTCTTTGAAGTTTGCCGATCGATTGTCTGGCTGATTTCCTATGACTCCATTCTACATAGCTTGAGTGTCTATATTTGTCAAATTCTGCATCGGGTCGGGTTGTCCTCCAGCTATGTTGATAGTTTCTTCTGTCCTTCGGTTTCGTTTTCGTCTTGGCGGCATTATCTGATTAAATAAATCATGTTCATCTAACTAATTCATAGTACTTTATAGCATAACACATACTGCTTTAAACATTCGCTATCCCTTTGTGACATAAAAGTCGGGAATCACTGCCACAACTTATACAAAAGTTAAGAATATTACATTACACATCATAGAGCATACATATTCAAGTAATACTAATACTACTTATTTCTTACACCTTCATTAATGATCAATTGCTTAGTATTCTATATATTCCCATTATCCCCAATAATCCATTCACACTTAACTATACCAAGTTCGTCAAACTTATCACACATTATGAGTTTAAGAACTCACTACAAACATAAGAGTTTAAGAACTCGACATTGACCACATATTCTTTAGCTATATTCTACCTATCAGTTATACTATCATTTCTAGGTCCAGTACTACATTTTCCAAAAATAACCACCTCATTGAGGTAGCTTTCAATATGAGCTTCTATTTTAGTTATTTACTTTGATATTGGCTCGGTTATGGAGGTTGACTCCTTCTTTACAATTTGAGGGTATCCTAATTCGTTTCTATCTGACATCTACACACCACCTCTCTTGATTAGCACATAATATATACACACAACAAATAATAATTTTATATAAGTTATCTTTTATTTCGTTTAACGATGAATTTATTCAATTCATCTCCTTACAAACTCAATATGAGTTATTTATATTTTCAACGTTTCCCTCTGTTCTAAGGTTATAGCCTGAGGTCTAACCCACCTAAGGTTTCTAACCCTAAGCTCTGATACCAACTTGTAAAGCCCCAAATTCAGGTACTTGAAACCCGAACTCAGTGCTTTACGATACCATTTCTATGAGCGGAATAATACTAATAATATTATTAATAATAATAATAATATAAATATCAAACTTAATTTACATATATCAGAGTCTAATCCCAGGTACACGACCTTTACTACACTTCATTACATGATAGATAATACTTAGTCTGGAATCCGAACCAAAATAATATGATTGGATACAAAAAGGTTTTATCATATTCAACGATATTTCTGAATCTGTGTCTAGCTGGTCAAATAGCTTAGACGGCTTATATATATATATATATATATATATATATATATATATATATATCAACATGTGTTTAACTACAATGATTATCCAAGTGAGGACACTTGTATAACCATATTTCAAAATTAACGAACAGAGTATATATATGATGTGACGGCCCCGAATCCGAGGTCCCGAATCATCGCGGATCCGGTTCGATCATTCTAACACTATTACTATATTTGCAGAAGATATAAACATAAATTGTTTATACATTAAACTTACATACTTTTCCCCAAGGTCGAGTAACCTTAACTTATACACAAATCATAACTTTTCTGACACATAACATGTTTATCATTACTATTACAATTTTAACTACACACGTAAACTAAAGCTGGAACTATCTTGGAACTAACTTATACACGTAAACTTTTCTTTAGTATCACGACCATGAATTATCCATGCACTACGGCTAAAGATAATCATGTTTTCATCAACGGTCCTGATAATGCCATAAAACAATTCACCTTTGCACTACGGCCAAAGAGAATCCATAGCCATAATCATACCAAAAATCGTCCATCAATGCACTACGGACAATGAGGACTTTTTCCACATCATTTGTAACATTACTACTATGATTACACCGAATAATCCCAGTCATAATCATACCAAGTCCATCTATGCACTACCGGCCACATATGACTTTCAAAAAAAATATAACATGAGGATGATGACAATGATATAAGAATTCAATAAAACAAGTTCAAGAATTAATTTATTCAGAAACTAATAACGTCCAAATTGTCAACATGATACCTTTGCTTTGTAGAGTAAAATTCAAGAATGCTCGTAAGAATATTTCCATGAAAAGATATTGGATGAAGCGCAAATATCAAGGATATTCCACTAATTTCATGGAGTATAGAAGTCAAAACTTTAACCAATGAGTATAATAAGGAATGGAATAACAAAAGAAATCACCGAGCATGCGATAGAGCATTGCGACAAAAAGTTATTCCAACAGAATAATAAATAACGGAATCGTGTCCATGTAAACGCATGCATGTGATATATTCAACAAAATAATAAAGACGGAATCAAGTCCGGCGTAAAATGCATGAGACGTGATATTCCAATGAATAAAAAGATTTTAACCAGTGTCCGCATAAAACGCATGCATGTGATATATTCAAATGTAATAATAAAGAGGCGAAACCGGTCCGGCGTGAAACGCATGCATGAGATGTTCCAACAGAATGATAAATAATGGAACCAGTTCTACGTAAAAGGCATGAATGGATGTTCCAACAGAATGATAAAGAATGGAATAACAGAAGAATTTCACCAAGTGTAGGGTATCCCGCATATACAGGTTATTCCAACAGAATAATAAAGAATGGAATAACAGAAGTTCTCTTCATGAATAAGAAAGAAAGAATACCCCTTATGAGTACATCAAATAATATTCCATACCTTAAAAATAAGAGTACTAGATATAGGAGTAGTGAAGTAGCAGAATACTTTTCTTCTTTCTCTCTATAATAATTGCTCTAAGGCTTTTGTGAATTGGTGAGAAATGAAGGAAGAATGAGCCTCTATTTATAGGAAAATATAGTTTCGATAATTGCACGTTTTGGGGCTCGAAATATATTACAGTATAATACCTTCCTCTTTTTCTTCATTTTTAATTTAGTCTTGCAAGTATTATCAATCTTGCACCAACTCCCCTAATAGTAAATCATGTGAATCAATAGTACAATCATGTGAATAAATAGTATAATCATGTGAAAAAATTAATTACAGTATAGTACCTTCAATTATAACTCCATTTTTAACTTAGTCATGCTAGTATTATCAATCTTGCACCACCACCCCTAATAGTATAAGAATGTGAATCAATAGTACCCCGTGAATAATAACTCATGAATAGTAACTCGTGAATAGTACTCTGACACAAAAAGTGCTCCGAATACCCGAGTGAACAATATAACCTCCAGACATCAATTATCATCGAAATAAATGTCAATTTCCACTAACACTAATAATCCCAATACAATGAAACAATCAATTTCAAATTTAATCAACACAACTTATTCATCATTAATATTATAACTCACAATATTTAACAACCATGTCGCTCCTGGGAAGAGGGGCCTTCCGATAAGGATTTCTCCTTATTGGTGCCGCAATTAGGTGACCAAACCTCTCCTCGATGTAACTTCTGACATTGTCAATATTGCAAATAATAATATGAATAACTTTGTCGTCTCAATTATTGATTTAATAATAATAAATATTATGCGATGATATTGTGACAATAATTGAATCAATAATATGAGAGATATGATGCAACAATTCTCGTAGTAAATAATTGAGTATAACCGAGTGACTTCTCACGTAAGCATCAATAATCAATATCGTGTGCTAGTATGCAACCACGCCATTCATCGTACTTTTACTACCGGTGTAGTTCAACAGTTAACGGTAAAACTTCCGTAGTTATTTTCATAAAGTATTTTTGTCGCTTTCTCGATCCGAAAAATAATTTCGTTGGGGTCCACCAATGATTGTGTCGTTGTCATTTAATATTCCTGTTAAAACGTAATATTCCCGACCAATCGAATATTATATAACAACTTGCGTACTTTGCAAAATTTGTAAATATTACCCACAACTATAACATTATATCAAATCCAAACCATAATATTCAAAAATATATTTCGAGAAAATTTAATCTTTATTCATAAAATCTGGGGTCTCATATTTTCTCTCTCTAATCTATACATATATCATGTTATAATGCTAGTAGCTGTTGAAATGAGGCTGATATTGGCTGAGATCTGGTCACTAAGTCAATATAGTTGGTCACCAACTCCTCATTTTGCCAAGATTTGCAAGTAAACTCATAAAAATCCAAGAAGAGCATTATAGTCATTTTGATTTTTGTTTTAATGGCATTTTGGACATTGGCCAAACCCTTAGAGTTTAGGGTTTGGTTAGGGTTTAGGGTTTGAAACATTTAAGGTTTAGGGTTTAACCCTTAACTTTGCAATTTAATTTCTAACATTTCCAATTTAGGTTTCAAAAAATAAAAATTTATTATTTCTAAATTATAATTAGAATTCTATAATTATAATTAAGATTTCCTAATCATAAATTCACTCTTGCTAATTAGGATTAGTATATCCTAATTAACATTGCTAATTAAGCAATTAGGGTCAAAATGGTCATTAGGGTTTATAACCCACGAATTAGGGTTTCTAATAGAAAAATAAATTTTCTAATTTAGAAATTAAATTTTCGTAATTAGATTAGGGTTTTCTAATTACTTAAACTTGAAATTAGAATTAATATTCCAAATTAACATTACAAGTATTAAATTAACACTTAGGTTTTCCCATAATTATAAATTAGGGTTCTTATCCCGAAGTTAGGGTTTTCTAAATTTGAAATTAGGGTTTGCTATTTAATTAAGCTTTACCCTAATTAAAATTATAAATAATAAAATTTAAGCAATATAATAATCATTTAAGTTCCCAGATTAGGGTTTCATTCATCGAATTAGGGTTTCGAATTCCCGGAACTGAAATTAGGGTTTCCAGAACCAGTTTATAGGGTTTCTTCTTAATCGCTGGGGTTTTCTAACCGAACTTTGACGTTCTTAATATATAATTAGGGTTTGTTACAGATATTATTTATCTGGTCAACCATTGACCCTTAACCACATATTGTACACATACATAACCATATTCACATAATATATTCACATATTCCCTTAATCCTGAATAATTCACCTAAATCCTTCACATAATTTTGAAATCCTCAAAATTCCGTCTTAAAAATATCAAACTCATACACTTATTTTCTGTCTAGGTTCTAATATTGAACCTCAAATCAATTAATAAAAATTTTAAAAATATTCAAAATTCTCGGGTTGTCACATTCACCCCTTCTTCTAAAAATTTTGTCCCCGAAATTTACCTTACACCTTACACCATACTGCTTACACCATTCACAAATATTCGCTTGCTACCCAATACAATACACCACTCACAAGAGTAAAAGTTTTCAAATTGTGCTGAGGGGTCATATAGACCATGAACACATAGTTTTAACAGTATTCATACCGCAAAATAATACATTACTTGGTATGTTTACAATCACAAAGAAGGTAAACTACCGTTGTTAGTACTTTAGGTGATTAGCCTATCGTACTCTTACGTCATGCATAACGTATTAATCATGTCTAGCGAATATTTACGCTACTTGATTGTATTATTTATCCAAACAACATAGTTCACCTCAGTCTTATCATAGGATTCCGTACCAAAACAATTTGGTTCGAGAAATTTCTTTCAACGAACACTTAGAGTTTTCATAACATTAGTCTAGCTGAATCGAATAGCATAGACTCATATCAATAATTCATTTCAAGCGAATTATTTAGGTGTAGCCAAACCCCGTTGACAAATTAAAATTTTGAAAATATTTTTGAGAATGACGCCATGATGTCGTACTGTATTAACAGTCCGTTTGAGGATGCCATCATTGTATGACTTTGTCATAACACATCATACAATAGTGGAATAACGATTTTAGATCAAATTCACACTAAGTATTCCTGTATTTACAACTCCATCAAATTTTTATCATCTCTGCACCAGGTTACATGGTACATGTGTGATAAATAAAATTTATTTTGATATTTCAAATCATTTGCGTCTAGCTGAAATAAGTAGCATAGACTATACTTTAAACCGTTTCAAAAATGATTACGAGTCTACATTTTGTTTTTCAAAAGCACATAGTACGTATTTAGCTTGATGTCAACATTTCGAAGTCTAGCATAGCTAGGAGTTTTGGAAAATTTATGTCTCCACTAATAATCATTTGCTTAAACAGTCTACCTATTCCTATTATCCTCAATACTGCATTTACACTTAGTTCTACCCAGTTCGTCAAACTTAAGAACTCGTACTTAATCCTATATTCTCTACCTATGACCTATCTATCTGTTCTACACATGAGAAAGGAATCACCCTCTTAACATGTATATAACAAATAGCGCGATGCAAACATTTCAATGATTATCATTGTCAGAACTAAGTAGTTGTTATACCAAGTATAATTCCCCGCCCACACAAGGAATCATACAACTCAACTGCCAACATGAATCCTCAATTGAATCCCCACCTAACACTAACCCCCTTTTCAATACGAATTTCATTTAAGTCGTATTCATAATCCTTTCCTGAATTTGTACCAATTCATAGTACAACTGTCACCCAGCAATCTTGCTGTAAACTTTTCAATCATTAGATTGATTATTATTCTATACTATAACCTTATCAGATCACGGGGTGATCTTATCGCATATATTACGATTTATTTCTATGTCTTGATCGTTTTGTTTTACGATCTTCTATCACTGCACTTTTAGTATTTTAGACTCTATCTATTTCTCACTACTGTTTAACTTTATTATCAGAGTTAGGGAACTCTTTATCTTATAACTCGCCGAGATTCGTCTTTGAATCTTACCGACCGACTAACTCTATTTGAGTTAGTACTTATCCTAATCAATGTGGTTATTAGTCTCAGGTATTCATACCTAAGGTTCATAACCTACAGCTTTGATACCAACTATGACGGCCCCGAATCCGAGGTCCCGAATCACCGCGGATCCGGTTCGATCATTCTAACACTATTACTATATTTGCGGAAGATATAAACATAAATTGTTTATACATTAAACTTACATACTTTTCCCCAAGGTCGAGTAACCTTAACTTATACACAAATCATAACTTTTCTGACACATAACATTATTATCATTACTATTACAATTTTAACTACACACGTAAACTAAAGCTGGAACTATCTTGGACCTTTCCTTGTATCCGACGCATTCGCCTTAATCTGCAACGTTTTATCATGATATAGCAAGGGTGAGCAAAAGAATTGCCCAGCAAGTTTAAGTTCAATAATATAACGATATATCATGATTGAAAGAGTCTGAATAATAAGCTGGCTATAATTCAACAATATAATTGTGAACTAGCAGGAACAAATTTATGACTTAACAAGTATTATACATGAACAAATATATCTGAACCAACTGGTAATGAAGGTGATCAGCCTTTCATACCTGACTTATACATGCAATATGTACAGAGTACAATTCATGGCAACTAGCAATGATAAACCATAAGCTTATCCGAATGAAACAACTCTTAATAGAGTTAAGTAAAACAAACTTTTCTGAACCGTTGATTACCGCTATGCAATTTATATCGCTTTTTCCGAAGACCTAATATTAGTAATATAGATCTCCAATATTAGAATAATATCATCACAATATAATACTATAATATATATATACACAGAATAACCTAAACACATAACACATAACCTTATCAGTCTATAACACACATAAGACTCAGCATCATGTCAAACTATTGCAGTATGAGTTGAACCCGACATAAAACTGACATCCCGATGGTTTAGTCGGATAATATTTAAAGTTTAAGTTCAATTAAACTCTGCCTAACACTTAACAATTATCTCAAATAATTTTAATAATAGTCGAAATATTTTTCGTAAGCTCGTAATAATTTTAAAATAATTATTACTATTTATCTTGATATTTAAATCATTAAAAATGTATTTAAATAAATTAAATATCACATTATTCTTTTATCATTAATATTTATTTATTATCAAATATTAATGAAATACATGTCATAATATTATAATATATTTATAATATCATAAATGATTTTAATACTTTAAAATCACCTTTATATGATTTTTAAACAATTAAATTCATTATCCGATAATTGTTATTAATATTAAAATATTAATATTTTCATGAAAAAATATCAAAAGTTATATTTATAACTTAAAATATTTTTATAACACTTAAATCATTTTTATATGATTTATAAATCATTAATTCTATTTTCCATAATTTATTTAATAGAGTTATTAAATAAACTAATTATCATTAATATTTATTAATTAATGAAATTCATCACAAAATATTAAAAGTTACTAAATACAACTTAAAATATTTTATTATACCTTAATATTATTTTTCATGATTTTTATGTATTTAAATCATTTTTAAATAATTTATTTAATATTATAATTAAATAAATTAAATACCATTTATATTCTAAAAGTATTAAATATTTATGAAATATACTCTAAATAATTAAAAACTATTTTTTAGACTTTAAAATAATTTTTAAGAATTTATTATGTATTTTTAATAATTAAAAACTATTTTTTCTATTTATTTAATTAAAATAAATAATTTTTAGAATTTAATATTTATTAAAATGGCCCTATAGCGACAGAACCGTCGCTATAGGTGTTCTTGGTGTTCTTAAGCTCAAACCCAGAAATCCTGTCAGTGTTCGAGTTAGTGGGTTTGACCAACATTTGATCTATGCTCCTACGTTTTTCTGGAAAGTCTAAGGATTCAGTGTTGTAGTATGCATGCAATACTACACGTACAAACAAACATCATGGCTAAACAACATCCGATCAGTGAGTTATTAGCCCCCAAAATATCGATAACATCGTTCTTTCATTTCGGGTTTTCCGAAAATGAAGAATGCACGCAAAAATGCTATATTTAGATCATTGTAGCTTCCCGTATATGTATTGTTTCTGTGACCTAAGGGTTGGATCGCGTAAGGAACATGTCAGGCTACAACGACATAACATCAGGTACTAACAAAAACATAACATAAGACAGAAAAAGGACAGTCTAACTATGTCAGAAAAATCACATATGAAGATTCTGGGTTTTCCAGAATTTTTGATAAAACAGACAGTCAATGCATCTTTGACCACGATTAAGTTTCATCCTGGGCAAGATCTGGGTGATATAAAAGGTTGATGTTGTAGTCCTTATACCAGACTACAAGTAAATTACACAAACATAACCAAAACAATAACATACGACAAGATCAAAGACTCAGAAAATGTTGTCAGACGAGATCTGGGTTTCTGGGTTGCCCAGAAACTCAGTCTCTATGACCGGTCAATGCAGTTTGACTGCTTATATCTCTCAATCCACTCGTGATCTGGCCATGTTTATAGTTTCAGATCAAAGTCCTCATGACATAGAACACATTTATAACATAAAACAACACAAAGCAAAAACATATACGAATCTAAGGCCACTGATATTCATTGTCAGGCCATTTTTATCAAGTTTTTCCAGATTTTAGAAAACATTAAATTCGTGAATCTAGATGTTATAGATCCATGATCTATCAACCCAGATCACTTATAGACACCTTATAACACATCTTTAACCAATCAATTTCAACATATAACATAAGATCACTGATTTTTAAGATTTAGGGTTTATACCTCTTTTACACTTTGATCTTGATTCTGACTTTTGGTTGCTGATCATGGAGTGTTAAGATATGATCATGGCTTATCTCCTCACTCTCTCACACTCCCCTATCCTGAATTTTAGAGAGAGAGAGAGTCTTGGGAGAAATGAAAACTAAAGTGAGCATTTTCTCTCTCTAATCTATACATATATCATGTTATAATGCTAGTAGCTGCTGAAATGAGGCTGATATTGGCTGAGATCTGGTCACTAAGTCAATATAGTTGGTCACCAACTCCTCATTTTGCCAAGATTTGCAAGTAAACTCATAAAAATACAAGAAGGGCATTATAGTCATTTTGATTTTTGTTTTAATGGCATTTTAGATATTGGCTAAACCCTTAGGGTTTAGGGTTTGGTTAGGGTTTAGGGTTTGGAATATTTAGGGTTTAGGGTTTAACCCTTAACTTTGCAATTTAATTTTTAACATTTCCAATTTAGGTTTCCAAAAATGAAAAATTATTATTTCTAATTTATAATTAGAATTCTATAATTATAATTAAGATTTCCTAATCATAAATTCACTCTTGCTAATTATGATTAGTATATCCTAATTAACATTGCTAATTAAGCAATTATGGTCAAAATGGTCATTAAGGTTTATAACCCACAAATTAGGGTTTCTAATAGAAATTTTTTTTTTCTAATTTAGAAATTATATTTTTGTAATTAGATTAGGGTTTTCTAATTACTTAAACTTGAAATTAGAATTAATATTCCTAATTAACATTACAAGTATTAAATTAACACTTAGGTTTTTCCATAATTATAAATTAGGGTTTTTATCCCGAAGTTAGGGTTTTCTAAATTTGAAATTAGGGTTTACTAGTTAATTAAGCTTTACCCTAATTAAAATTATAATTAATAGCATTTAAGCAATATAATAATCATTTAAGTTCCCAGATTAGGGTTTCAGTCATTGATTAGGGTTTTGAATTCCCGAAACTGAAATTAGGGTTTCCAGAACCAGTTTCTGGGGTTTCTTGTTAATTGCTAGGGTTTCTAACCGAACGTTGACGTTCTTAATATATAATTAGGGTTTATTACAGATATCGTTTATCTGGTCAACCTCGAACCATAACCACATATTGTACACATACATAACCATATTAATAGAATATATTCACGTATTCCCTTAATCCTGAATAATTCACCTAAATCCTTCACAAAATTTTGAAATCCTCAAAATTCCATCTTAAAAATATCAAACGCATACACTTATTTTCTGTCTAGGTTCTAATATTGAACCTCAAATCAATTAATAAAATTTTTAAAAATTTTCAAAATTCTCGGGTTGTCACATTAATGATAAAAACTTACTCGGATTACTCCCTCCGTTCCTAAAAGATTGTCGTTTAAGGTTTTGGCACATGGATTAAGGAAGTGTCATTTACCAAGTAAAATTTGTTTGAAATTCCATCACTACCCCTTTTTGGGAAATTGAAAACTATTAATACAAGGGAGACAATTTCTTGGGACAATGAAAGAAGGTAGGGGTAATATAGGAAAGTAAATAATTTATTCTTCTCGAAAGTTGTAAACGACAAACTTTTTGGAACAAATTTTTTCTCCTAAAACGACAATCTTTTAGGAACAGAGGGAGTATAATTTAAAACATTAATCATTATATTTATTAAAAAGAATAAAATTAGCATTCATTTATTAATAAAATTTATTTTAAAATTCATTATTTTTTTATTCTGATTATAGACTTATAGTTACAATTACACAATTTTTATCTTTTGCTATCAACCCAAAAAGATATCTAGATCTAGATTTTAGTTTTTTTGACTTATAAGTCATTATTAATTTTTTTTTCATGCTTCATGTCTTATATTTTTTATGTATTAGATAAATTTTACTACCATATATATATATATATATATATATATATATATATATATATATATAAATGTTTATCTTTACAAAAAAAAGCATTTTTGTAGTCTCTAATATTTTTAAATTTATTCTACTAATATGTTTTTATATATATATATATACACACATAAACATTATTTTCAAAATAAAACATATATAATCTGATATGTATGATGAAAAGCGATGGAGATGATGTATATATATTATTTATCCTACCATATGTATATATATATATATATATATATATATATATATATATATATATACACACACACACATATATATTATTATAATTAAGTTGGTCAAACTAAGTTATAAGTCATTTGTTATTATTTAGTGTTTGACAATAACTTAAATTTTAACTTTTTTTGACTTATAAGTCATTATTAAATTTTTTTTCATGCTTCATGCTATATTTTTTAGGCTTAAATATGAATTACTATCCTAAACTATAGGCCATATTCCACTTTGGGGATCAAAGTTTTAATTTTTTCAATTAGGTGATTGAACTATCAATTTTTTTCAATTGCAAAAAATTGAGTTGCCACGTCAAAAATTGCTGATGTGGCCCTCGAAGTTGAGCCATCACCATCTGATGTGTAAATAAAAAAAATTATTTTAATATATATTTACACATTTATTATACATTAAGGGCAAATTCGTCAAATCACTTATATTAATCATTTAAACTAAATAAAAACAACAAAACTATCTAAAATCTATACCATCTCAGATCAAAAACAACAAAAAATTTAAAACATCAAAATCTAAAATCATCAAAATCTCTTAAATATCCAAATATTGAAGCTTTGCTTACGATTACATAGTGCATGGTGGATACGATTACATGGTTGGGATTTCGGATCTTGATTGTTGTTGGTGTTCGTGGGTTTAAAAGATGGATCTGTTCGGATCTGGTTGTATGTGTTTCCTGGTCATCTTCGTTATCAAGCTGATCTCTAAATATTTATAAAAAATATTCATATCTAAATTTTATAAATTTTAGATGAAATATTTATAAATTTATAAATAAATATTTGTTTATAAATTTTAAAGATAATTTATATGAATATTTATTTATAAATATTTATATGAATATTTAGGGATAAATTTATAAATAAATATATATATATATATATATATATATATATATATATATATATATATATATATATATATATATAAAATAGGAGAATAATCCTAACATCTACTATTTGTTATAGATAAAAAAGTGTCGTATAGCATCTTAACACAACATAACCAATGTTTCGCTTTGATTGCTGCTCTTCTCATAATCTCTAATCGCAATTTTCTTTAGATCGGCAACAAGTTTTCATATAATCGGTAAGTTTGTTATTTAATCTACCAAATCTAGCGCTGCTGCAATTTTCCTCAATTTCTCATGAACCCTAATTTGCAAGTTAGTGCAGATCGCCAGCTTAGGGGGCATGTATACAACATAAGTCCTCGAAGAGAGAGGCCTAGCCCTGACCCTGTGCGAGGCTCCAACCCGAGAGATGTGCTTACTCCCGAGTATGATCATGGTCGGATCCCTAGCCCTCGAACATAGAGGGTTAGTCCTGATGATTACCGTCGTGAAGCTAACCCAGATTTAAAGCCTGAACATCAGGACAGTCCCGGATACAGTGGAGGAGAAAGCCCTATACCTGACAGATACCGGAGGTATGTGTTGGCCTGAAGGTTTTTAATGTTAGTTTATATAGTTTATCTGAATTTTTGTTTTAATCTGTTATCAAATGTTGATTTGAGTTTTGTGGATATGCAATTTTATAATGTACATTTTTTAAGTTTGTTACGAGTGTAAAGTGTTTGAAAAAATACCCGACTGTGCATTGGTTCATTTATCTAATGCTATACTGTCTAAATTGATCCTCTTGCACTGGGAAATCAACTAATTTAATCGCGTTTGAGGTAATTTTCTTGTCCATAGCTTTTGTAATATAAAATTTAGTAGTGTGGTATGTTACAATTGTGCAATAATTTGGAGGTTATTTTGACTGTGATAGGATGAATTAGAAATATGGTGAGCATGCTAGAAGGCAGGACTGCTGTTCAGGATTTGCTATATCGAACAATATCTTTTCTCATTGGACAATTCAGTTTGCTTTGAAAAAATGACTTGCCTTGTTGCTTTGGCAAGACGAGTGTGCCTTGCAATCACATTTTCAAGCCCTTCCTCAAAAATGAGATCAAGAGCTGCTCTCAGGCCATATAGCAGTTGGATGGAGGGAGTGTATGGCCAAAATGTTCCCAAGTTATAGAACTTTAAGTAGTCCTTCCAGTCAAAGAAAACTCTAACTGATTTGGCAGTTTTGGATGCTTCAAGAGCTTTGGGGCTTGCACAAACAATCCCCAGCCCTGTGGGAAGAGAAAGAGCCTTCTGGGAGCCGGTTAAGGCCACATCTACACCCCATTCATCCATTCGGAAATCAAGTGCACAAATGGAGGACACCCCATCAACAAGAAAGAGTGTTGGATGCCGATAGTAATCTGAGATGTACGAAAAATATGAGAACCATTAATAGATCCAGAGTCCAGACAGGTACAGCAGAAGATGCAGGCAAAATAAAAGAGAGTTGTCAAAATAAAGAGCATTGATAACCAAAACATCAAAATCACTGAAGAAACAATTAATGGTTGTACCAGAAGAATGATTTCCAGATAATTCGAAATAAACAGCAAGTAGCTAGATAATCCCAACTCAAATGCACAAACATATGCAAAGCAAGACTCAGAAGAACAGAGAACGAAAAAAGAATGCGACCATATCCAAAATTATGTTTTTGTACAAAAAGATTCTAGTTTGGGCAAATAATTGCATACCAAGTATTTTTCTTACTTCAGCCAAGTTGTTGGTAACTCCAGTTGCTGTCTCATTGTGGACAATGCAAACAACCTTGATGGTATGTGCAGTATCTACCGCTAGCTTTGATGCCAAAACTTCAAGATTAGCACCTTGGCCCCATTCACTTTCAACAACATCAACATTGAAGTTGAGTCGTTGCTGTTGATCAATCCAAAGCAAATTGAATTGTGTCAAGTGGTGAGCATGCTAGAAGGCAGGACTTCTGTTCAGGATTTGCTATCGGATCCCAGGTTTTCAACCATTAATCCAAAATTTAAAGCCATAAGAAACCACTTCTGGCAGAATCCGACCCAAACCCAAAGTATATCAACCCAAGGTCCATATACTGAATCTTCGTCACTCTCAAACGTAGATAGGGAGGAGAAGGGAGTTAATTTAGTTGCATCAGATAGGGAGTAAATGTTCATATATAAGAAAAAGGTAAGTTATCAATTTGAATATTATATGTATCTCTATGTATAAGGCTCTCAATGTACTTCAAAGTGGTGCAATGCAATCCACTTTCATATATAAATATAAATACTCTTATTACGTATTAATACGTATAAATACTCTTAATCCCAAAAGTTTTACCAATCAATTACCAATCCTCTTTTGCTATTTATCTTTCAAACTTACTTCAAAAAGTAACTAGCCAAATCATCTGTATTATATTAACCTGAATTCTCACCTTATATGTTATTGGTACCTTGAAAAATTATTGTTCTTTTGTCTTTTTTCTTTTCCTCCTTTTTATTTATTTATTTATTCTTTAATCGCAGCTTAGGTACAGGGAAGGAGACAGAAGAAAGTAATTTGTTGCAGCAGTTATCAGATGCTTGCTTAGTTGTTGATGTTTTGGAGCCATTAGTAAGAGAAGAGTTGGTAAAGAATTTTTGTAATCGTGAGCTTACTTCATATAGATCTTCGAAGGAGCTGATTTGTCCAATTTTTATCTATATTTATTCAGTTATGGTACACTGTTCCCAATTGTAAAAATCTTTGAATTTGAAATTCTTTAAATTTACTATTGTATTAGAACTAGCCAAGTTGGATAAAGTAGAGCGAATGTATGCATGGATCAAGCGTAGGTTAAGAACAAATGAGGAGATATGGAAAATCTTTCCTCCTTCATGGCACGTTGCCTATTTGCTATGTATTCAGTTCTGCAAGTTGACAAGGTTTAGCTTCGACCTATATTTGAGTTCAAACTTTGTTTTTACATAAGAAAATATATTTATAAATTTAAGCAGCCACTTCTTGCAAAATATTGCTTTACATAAGGCCAGTCATTGGACATGTGTTATCAATTAATAATAAAAATTGGTCCTTGAAAAAAGTCTAATGAGAAAAGTTGTTGATATATAGTCTTAAGTTTTATTTTGTTTTATTTTATTAACATATTTAAATGAATTTGTATTGTATTGTATTTTTTTAGTTACCTTTAATGTCTCTATCAATGTAGTCTTAGAAATGGCAAGACCATGATGCTTGTTCTCATATAAAATGATGTTTGTTCCAATATTTTTATATCCACCATTCTGCAGCAGTTGTCTAGAGTCCAGTTTAGCATAGCAAGGTTCGATGGGGAGAGTTCGGCGAGTATTGAGTTTAGTAAGAATTTTGCTGCAACCGCATACGGTTATACAAACCTTCCTTCCCTCTCTTCCACACCCACAGTCAAAACTTGTAATCGTTTTTGTTCCATCCTCCGAACTAATTTCTTGAGCCCAATTTGGGTTCCCTCAAATCCTCACAGTAAATTGTCCCTCTTACGGTGTGTAGCTTTCCTTTAACTTGTTTTTTATTTTTTTATTGTGCTCTTTGCATCAATATTTGAACTATTTATGATAATCCAAAAATATATATTTATAGTTCCTGCTTACGCTTTTACAGATTGGAGATTTCTCATAACTTTGAGAAAACATCGAATTGTTTGTTTAGGGTTACGTAGTTTCTTGTTTGGTTGATGATAATTACGATGAAAATGCCAAATCGGTGTCTTCGCTTCAAATGGCTCCAAATTTTAGGTATATTCTTATTGATGCAATAAATTTTTATAGATTAATATGTTCTTTTGGCACTAATAAAATTTGAGGCCTTTATGCTATTCATGCTATAAACTAGTGTTAGTATGTATGCATGGTGGGCGATGTGAGTTTGATTATGCTTTCACACCTTTATCTGATTTCAGTTATTATAGGTACCAATAAATTTTATAGTTTTTCTGAATTTGAAGGTTAATGTTGAATGTATTAGGATTGATTAGTGTGGATAGTTGGAAAATTGTGCAATAGTCAGCAAGTGAAATGTGTTAATCATAGATAAAATGTCTTATTAATATATAGATACCAGCACCTTTATGATAATAATTTCCGTTCATTTTTCTGACTTTGCTATTATTTTTAAATATGTGCAGGAAGACTGCTTCTACGACCTACCTTACAATTTTGGTTATCAAATTTTCGTGTTACGTTTACGAAAGACAAGGGACAAAATTATGAAGTGTACTCTCTCTATATATGTAGATATATACTTTAATTGAAGAACTGTGGTAGCTTTAGATGCTTAATTATAAAAATAATTAATAATTATGTAGTGGATGATTTTATTAAGTTAATAATATTTTAGTTTTTTGTATTTTTGCCATTATTTGCTATGGGGACATTGAGCTAATCAGGTACACAAAAAGAATGTCAAATTTTGATTTGGCAACAATATAATTCATTACCAAAGCATTGAACAAGTTTTAATATTGCAACAATTTTTTATACATTTAGCAACAAATTTTCGTTGCTAATGACATTAAAAATATAATATTTGGCAACGAAAAATTAACCTAATAACAACGGAGAGGATATTGTTGCTAATACTAACATAAAAGGCAACATTTTTTATCGTTGCAAATCATATCAACTTTCGTTGCATATATAAACAAACGGCAACATATAATGTCGTTGCTAATTGACGACTTTCGTTGCTATTAAAAAAAAACCCAAGAACAAACATTTTCGTTCTTGATTCAAACTATAATGTCATTGCCAAATAATATAATCAGCAATGAAAATCGTTGCTAAAAAGTTTACATTCCGCAACGAAAGCAAGCTTAGGCCACAACTTTCATAATTTACTGCAATGAAAAATGTCGTTGCAAAATGGTGTCAATTGCAATGAAAATGCATGGTCGTTGCAAAAAAAAGAGTTTATTTTGTTGCCAATTAGTAGGCTTTTGCAACAAAATGGCGTTTTTAGCAACGAAATTTTAATTATTCTGCAACAATACATTTTGTTAATAAAGGATCGATGACTCTGTACGAAAGTCAAATTTCGTTGCAAAATGTATTACTTTTGGCAACGAAAAAAAAACTATCGTTGCGAAACAATTAGCAACGCTCATTCGTTCTATGAACGAAAAGACGAACGATCAGTAAAGTCGTTGCCAAAACACTTTTGCAACGAAATTTGGCACCTTTAGCAACGAAAATCGGTTGTTGCTGAAGGCCCATTTTTTTGTAGTGAGAAAACTTATTTCGTATTCAGTCAACGGACTTTGACCGTGAATAACATTTGATATATATGTTCAATGATCATGAAACCATTTTCAGAATACTAAAAACATTATAGAGAACAACTTCAAACCTTTAAAACACCAAAATCATAAACAAGCACAGATCTACGAAGACTGACATTTTACTGTCAGACAACAAAAACAAAATTTCCAGATTTTGCAAATCTTCAAATCCGAGCCTCTAGATGTTATGGATCTAACATCTAGCAACACAGATCATCTATTGACACCATAAATAACATGTTTTAACACTAAATCATAACATCTAATGTAGCATACATGATCAGATTTCTAAGGTTAGCTTTATACCTTCTATGAACATGCTTTGATTCTTGGCTTCTGATTTGATATAGATGTTAGTGGGGCTTTGTTTTGGGACTAATTTGTCTTATGATTTCGTGGGTTAGAGAGATGTATGGTCTTGGTATAGAGTTGGTGCTCAAATGGCCAAATAATGGACTTGTCTCTCTCTAATACTATATATATAAGCCTTAGATGCAATGTATTGGTGGTATAAAATGGCTGAGATTTTTAATTTAAGTCACATGGATAATCTAGTAGGCCAACCACTCCATATCTTGTTAGATTTACAAGTTACCTCAAATAATGCTAGAGGGGCATTTTAGTCTTTTCGCTTAGAATTTTAATGGCATTTTGGGCAATTAGCAAACCCTTAGGGTTTGTCCCTTAGGGTTTAACCCTAAGGTCTTGCACAATTAATTTATAGGATTTCTAATTAAGCAGAAATAAATAATTAAATAAAATTTTAATTTCTAAAATGGAAATTATGATTTCCTTATTCATAATTAGTTCCTAATTACATATAACATAACCATTAGATTATAGATTCACCAATTATCATTAGCACTATAATTACCAAATTTAGGATTTTCAATTTGACCATAAGGCTAAATTAGAAATTAGGTTTCCTAAATTATAAATTTAGGGTTTCTACATTAGTTTAGATTTCTAATAATACAAAATATGGAAATTAGGTTTAAAGTTCACTAATTAGCATTAAGATTGCTAAATTAGCGATTAGGTTCACGATTAGCAAATTAGGGTTACTAATTTGTCAATTAGGGTTATAAATTTATAATTAGGGTTTTCTAAATTTAAAAATTAGGTTTAAGATAATCAGGGTTTTCCCTAATTAAAATTAAGTTCTACCATACATATCATTATTCATATAACACTACTACATAACAGTCTCAAACTCATAATTGAGTTTCAAATTAGGGTTTCCAAATTTAGAAATTAGGTTTACTAATTTAGAAATTAGGGTTCTCAATTAATTAGCTTTCCTAATTAATTAAGGTTTTCCATAATTAGGGTTAATATTAATAATACATGACATTAAAACTAGGGTTTTCCATAATTAGGGTTTATTAAAATAATACTCAGGTCTTGAATGTTACATTAAAAATGTTTCACACATTAACCTTACACACATAACATACATATTCACAACACCTGAAAAATAATAATATTCTCTTTCCTTGATCAAACTCCAAAATTATGGTTTGGATGACATATCTGATTTATCTGGCATATATATACCTTTATTATTTAAGTTAAAATAATTAACTTAATTAATATAAATTAAATTCATATAATATAATAAAATAAAATAATTAATATAATAATTCTAATAACCATTTCATATATTATTTAAATAATATAAAATCATATTTTCATGGGAAATAATTAATTAAACATTTTACTATAAAATTAATTATTATAAGAATATAATTTATAATGATCAATAATTCTAAAATAAAATTATTTGTAAATATTCATGTAATAAATATATTTTTATTTATCACATAAATACATATACACCTTATCTTGTACAAATCCTCATCTTTAAAATAATAATTAAAAATTATACGCAAAATTTCTAATTTAATTATATAGAAAATATTGGGTTGTTACATTGAGCGTAGAAAATAGTGCAAGTTTTCTTTAAGTATATCACCGCCCTACCCGTCGGAATACTCTTCTTTTTAAGGTAAGGGGTATTATTCTTTCGTATTCATGAAGAGAGTTATTTTCTTTCAATACTCGTAAGAGTTGTTATTCCATTCTTTATTATTCTGTTGGAATAACCTATCTATGCGGTCTATCGCATGCCTAAAGAATTCGGTTGTTATTCAATTCTTTAGTATTCTGTTGGAATATCCTGTTTGTGCGGATTACGCATGACCTAGTTCCATTCTTTATTATTCTGTTGGAATATCCTATCTATGCGAATTACGCATGACCTGGTTCCATTCTTTATTATTACATTTGGAATATCATATGCATGCATGCTTGAGTTACGCATGACCGGTTCCATTCTTTATCATTCTCATTGGAATAACTCCGTTATGCATGGATTCACGCACGCTGGTGAATTCTTCATTATTCCATTTTTATTATTCATTGGAATAATCATCTCACGTGGATTACTGCGTGGCGGAAAAAAATCCATTTACGGTTTTATATATTCTATTATACTTAGTTGGTTAAAGTTTTGGCTTCTATACTCCATGAAATTAGTGAAATATCCTTGATATTTGTGCTTCGTCCAGTATCTTTTCATGGAAATATTCTTCTGAGCATTCTTGAATTTTACTCCACAAAACAGTATCATGTTAACAATTTGGACGTTATTGATTTCTAGATAAATTAAATTATAAATCTTTAAAAATTTATCCTTGAACTTGTTTTATTGAATTCTTATATCATTGTCATCATCCTTATGTTGAAAGTCATCTGTGGCCTGTAGTGCATAGATGGACTGGGTATGATTATGAACAAGGATTATTCTGTATAATCATGACCGTAATGTTACAAATGATGTGGTAAAAATCCTCATTGGCCGTAGTGCATTGATGGACAGTTGTTGGCATGATCATGACCATTGATGAATACGCGAATATCCTTGGCCCGTAGTGCATGGATAATTTGTGGTCGTGATACTAATGAATATCCTTGGCCATAGTGCAGAGATGATGTGGATTATTTATTAAGTTGAGTCTCAGCGATAAAAGTGATGAAAAACCTTTTAAATCATAGAAGATAGTAGTTTTTATTCTCTACTTGACTCTTCTAATGGATTGCCTGTTTCGCTGCAGTTAAACTTGATGTTTGTTATATTTTATCATCTTAACACTGTTGAAGGCTAATGATAATTTATTCTGCATTATCTTAGTCATAATATTTCTTACTTGGCTAGTTGAGCTCACCCTTTTGCTTTCATTGTTCTTTTCAGGAAATGAGAACGTAGCAGGGACTAGTCGGGGAATGGAGTGACGATCCAGATGATAGCATTAGTTGTCCTCACTATTCTATGAAATACTGTGATAATAAATGTATTGAGGACTTATTTTGAGTTTGAATACTGTCTAGAAGACAATATTTGTATGAAAACTCACATCTCATGTTGTATATTTAAGGTTGTATTTGTATTCTGTACCATGTATTTGGCGACTTAGAATAGGTGATGTATACCTATTCCGGGGGTGTCACAGTTGGTATCAGAGCTTAGGGATATGATCCCTGGCTAAGATGTGAGACTAGAACTAGGAGGGGAGAGACGGGGAATTCCTTCGCTAGTATGACCTACCTAAGTTTATTTGGTATTTAATTGGTCGGTTAGAGTATAGGGATAATATGTTAAATGTCAATTAACCCTTATTTTGTGGTAGTATCTGAAAATGACATCCGAGAATGTTGAGAATAGAAATGGAGCACAGGAGACCGTTGAGTCACCACAAATCAATACCCAGGATAATGTGCATCAGGAAGACAATAATCCTCGGTGAACAACAACATCGACCAAATGGCGAGCAACGTAATGTTTAGGAGCTTTCGCAATTGCATAATATCGAGCAAGAGAGACTCTCATCCAAAATCTGGTGTGGAAACACTAGAAACTCTCGGACGATCCATCGCTAAACAGCAGTTCATTGAAATGGGACCACCGGAGTTTATTGAGAGCCAAACCACTTTAAGGCAAAGACGTGGATAAAGCGAGATCACCAAGATATTTGATGTCTTGGGATGCTCTGAGGAGAAAAAGGTTCCCTTTGCCACCTTTATGTTGCGAGGAGAGGCAGATTACTGGTGGGAATCGGTAAAGCGTACTCAACTTGCCATACTGAAGATGTATTGGGAGAAGTTCCAAGAACTATTCAACGACAAGTACTTTCCCGAAAGTATTTGCCACATGAAAGAGGTAGAGTTCATCAAGTTGGAGCAGAACAATATGATCGTGTCGTAGTACGAAGCTAAGTTTGCCGAGTTATCCCGGATTACGTCTCACTTGGTTGATAATGAGGAAAGAATGACGCGGATGTTTCTAAGAGGTTTGAAACCCAAGATACGTCAATATCTAATTTCTCATAAACTTTGTTTGTATTCAGATGTTGTAAATAGGGCTCAGTTATTGGAGCGTAATAACGAGTCAACCCAACCAAGAGAAAGCAGCCGGCAAAATGATAATACCAGTGGTAACAGTCATCGAAGCGGTGACAACAAACGTTGAGGGAATCAACATGTCAGAAATGGTAACCACTTTAGTGGTAATCATGGCCAAGATAATAAGAATGGATATTTCAAGAAGAGGAGATTCAACAATGATGAAAAGACGTCAGCACCAATACTCGTTGTTAAGGAAGGAGAACGACCACCTATCATATGTTTCAAATGCGGAGGGGAGGGACATATCAGTCCAAACTGCGCGATGCTATCCAAAGCGTGTTATAATTGTGGAAGAGACGGTCACCTAGCCCGATTTTGTCGTGCACCGAAGACAAGTCCAGTTGGAACGGTGACACAAAATACCATCCCAGACAAGTTAAAACCAGTGGTTCAAGGGAGAGAGTTTTTTGTGACCTCCCAGAAAGCAAGGAACCCGAATGAGGTCATCACGGGTAAGCTTATCATAAACTCTAGCGAAGTTTATACCTTATTTGATATCGGTTCTACCCATTCTTTTATTTCTCCTACTTGCGCTCAACGATAAAATTTGACTCCAGAGATATTAGACTTTGACTTATCTGTGGAAACTTCGTTGGGAGAAACCTTCATTACATCCACTGTTTATAAGTCTTGTTTGGTTCAAATCGGTACCCTCACATTACCTGTCGATCTTATTTCATTGAAAATACTTGCATTTGATGTGATTCTAGGGATTGATTGGTTAACTACTCATCATGCAAAAATTGATTATTTTAGTAAGGTTGTTAGCTTTTATATTCCTAACCAACCTATTATGCGAATTCAAGCAACCAAACCATTAAAATCAATCACTGTCATCTCAGGCCATAAAGCTATTCGTTTACTGAAAAATTGATGTCAAGTTTTATTAGCTCATGTCACAGATTTAAACAAAAATACGTCAGATTTGAATGATATTTCTATTGTTAATAAATTTCCTGACATATTCCCTGAAGAACTTACTGGCCTACCCCCAGAGCGTGAAATTGAATTTTGTATCGACCTGGAACCCGGTACAAAAACCATTTCCAAAGCCCCATATCAAATGGCTCCTATTGAACTTCAGGAGTTAAAGACCCAATTGCAGGAATTGTTAGACATTGGTTTCATTCGTCTTAGTACGTCTCCTTGGGGTACTCCTGTTCTATTCGTGAAGAAGAAAGATGGGAGTATGCGACTTTTTATTGACTACCGGGAATTGAACCATGTCACCATCAAGAATAAGTATATGTTACCTTGCATTGATGACCTGTTTGACCATTTGCAAGGAGCACAATTCTTTTCAAAGATCGATCTTCGTTCTGGATATCATCAGCTGAAGGTTAAAACTGAGGATATTCCAAAGACTGCCTTCAGAACTCGGTACGGGCATTCTGAATTCTTAGTCATGTCTTTTGAATTGACTAATGCTCCTGCTACCTGTATGGATATGATGAACTGAGTATTCAAGGAATATTTGGATCACTTTGTGGTCGTCTTTATTGATGACATCCTCATATATTCCAAAAACCGTGAAGATCATAAGCAACATTTGAGGCTAATACTCCAAAAGCTTCGTGAAAACAAGCTTTATGTCAAGTTGAAGAAATGTGAGTTCTGGCTTGAGGAAGTAGCATTCCTTGGGCACATATTATCAAGTCAAGGAATCTGTTGACCAAGCAAAGATTGAAGCTATTCAAAGCTGGGAGAAACCTAAATCAGTGACCGAAGTACGTAGTTTTCTCGGCTTAGCTGGTTATTATCGGAGATTCGTGGAAGGAGTTTCTCGAATCGCTACTCCATTAACTCAGCTAACTCGAAAAGATACAAAATTTTGTTGGAGCGAGGAATGTGAAAAGAGTTTTCAAGAACTCAAGAGAAGACTCATTTCAACACCTGTTCTGACAATACCATCTGGCTCGGAGGGATTTGTCATCTATAGTGATGTTTCATGCAAAGGGTTAGGATGTGTTCTTATGCAACATGTGTAAGACCCCAACTTTTATGAATAAAGATGAATTTTCTATAAATATCATTTTTGAATATTATGGAATGAATTTGATATAATGTTATAGTTGTGGGTAATATTTATAAATTTTACAAAGTACGCAAGTTGTTATATAATATTCGATTGGTCGGGGAATATTCGTTTTAATAGGGAATATTAAATGCAACTAAGACAATCATTGGTGGACCCTAGCGGTAATTATTGTCGGATTGAGAAAATGACAAAAATATTTTATGAAAATAACGGTGGAAGTTTTACTGAATAACTGCTTGAAACTCCGGTGTTAAAAAATACTGATAATATGCATGGTTACATAGTAGCACACGGTATTGATTATTGATGCTTACGTGAGAAGTCACTTAGTTTTGTTTAGTTATTGCTATAGTAATTAGTGCATAGTATCTCACGTTATTTGATTCAATTATTGTCAATATTTTATATATTATTAAATTAATAATTGAGATGATAAAGTTATTAATATTATTATTTGCAATATTAACGATGTCTAGAAGTTCTGTCAAGGAGAGGTTTGGTCACCTAATTGCGTACCAATGTTGAGAAATCCTTATTGGAAAGCCCCTTCTTTCCTGGAAACGACCTCGTCAATTAATAGTGTGAATTATAATAATGATGATGAGTTTTGTTTTATTAATATTATTAATGTAATAAAACAGAAAAGCTTTTTATATAAAACAGAATACTTTTATAAAGTTATTCATTTTATTAGACTATAAATAGAATATATAATATTCTATTATGCATAGTGTTTTGCATAGTAAAATCTTTTTATATAAAATAGAATACTTTTATAAAGTTATTTGTTTTATTAGACAATAATTAGAATATATTATATTTTATTATGCATAGTGTTGCATAGTGCCTGCATAGTGTTTTGCATAGTAAAATCTTTTTATATAAAACAAAATACTTTTATAAAATTATTTGTTTTATTAGATTTTAAATAAAATATATAAATATATAAATATATATATATATATATATATATATATATATTTAGAATATATTATATTTTATTGCATAGTGCAGCATAATATCCTTTATATTTTCCTATAAATAGGATGCTTAGTTAGAATTGAAAACCACGCTAGAAGTTCAGAGAATTCTTCTATAATCTTGAGCGTATTTCTTTAGAGTTTTAAGAAGCTTTGAGCGTAGTGCAATTTTTCTTCAAGAATATCCTTGCCCTACCAGTCGGAATACTCTTCTTTTACGGTAAGGGATATTATTTGTTGTACTCGTAAGGGGTATTCTTTCTTTCTTATTCGTGAAGAGACCTTCTGTTATTCCATTCTTTATTATTCTGTTGGAATAACATGTATACGCGGGATACCCTATACTTGGTAAAATTCTTCTATTATTCAATTCTTTATTATTATGTTGGAATAACCTGTTTATGCAAAATCTTTGCATACATGGTGAAATTCTTACATTATTCCATTCTTTATTATTCTGTTGGAACATCTTGTGCATGCGTTTTCGCATGACTGGTTACTCGTTGTTTATTATTACGTTGGAATATATCACATGCATGCGTTTACGCATGACACCGTTCCATTATATATTATTCTATTGGAATATCTTGTCTATGCTCTACGCATGACTGAATTCCGTTATTTATTATTACATTGGAATAACTTTTGCATGCAAGCGGTCTATCGCATGCCTGATGATTTCTTTTCTTATTCCATTATTTATTATACTCAGTTGGTATAAGTTTTGACTTCTACACTCCATGAAATTAGTGGAATATCCTTGATATTTGTGCTTCATCCAGTATCTTTTCATGAAAATATTCTTCTGAGCATTCTTGAGTGTTACTCTACAAAGAAGTATCATGTTGACAATTTGGACGTTATTAGTTCCCGGATAAATTAATTCTTGAACTTGTTTTATTGAATTCTTATATCATTGTCATCATCCTCATGTTTATATTATATTGAAAGTCATCTGTGGCCTGTAGTGCATAGATGGACTTTGTATGATTATGACCAGGGATTATTCGGTGTAATCATGATAGAATTGTTACAAATGATGTGGAAAAAGTCCCCATTGGCCCGTAGTGCATTGATGGACAGTTGTTGGCATGATCATGACCATTGATGAATACACGAATATCCTTGGCCCGTAGTATATGGATAATTTGTGGTCGTGATACTAATGAATATCCTTGGCCGTAGTGCAGGGATGATGTGTATTATTTATTAAGCTGAGTCTCGGCGATAAAAGTAATGAAAAACCTTTTAAATCATAGAAGATAGTAGATTATATTCTCTACTTGACTCTTCTAATGGATTGCTTGTTCGCTGCAGTTAAACTTGATGTTTGTCATATTTTATCAGTTTAACATTGTTGAAGGCTAATGATAATTTATTCTGCATTATCTTAGTCATAATATTTCTTACTGGGCTAGTTGAGCTCACCCTTTTGCTTTCATTGTTCTCTTCAGGAAATGAGAACGTAGCGAGGGGACTAGTTGGGGAACGGTGTGGCCGGTCCGGATGATAGCATTAGTAGTCCTCACTATTCTATGAAATAGGGTGATAATAAATGTAATGAGGACTTATTTTGAGTTTGAATACTGCCTAGAAGACAATATTTGTATTAAAACTCACAGCTCATGTTGTATATTTAAGGTTGTATTTGTATTCTGTAACATGTATTTGGCGACTCAGGATAGGTGATGTATACCAATTTTGGGGGCGTCACAACATGGGAAAGTCATAGCCTATGCCTCTCAACAACTCAAAGAATATGAGAGGAATTATCCTACTCATGATCTAGAGTTGGCAGCTATCGTTTTCGCACTTAAAATCTGGAGGCATTACCTGTATGGGGAGAAAGTGGAGATCTTTACGGATCATAAAAGCCTCAAATATTTCTTCACTCAAAAGGAACTCAACATGCGACAACGACATTGGCTTGAACTGCTGAAAGATTATGATCATACTATTCAATACCATCCTGGTAAAGCGAACTTAGTAGCTGACACATTTAGTAGAAGATCATATGCGGGTACTAGTGCGATATTGTCAACGCAAAGGCCCATTTTATGTGACTTACAAAGGATGGAGATAGAGTTAAAGACTCCAGGGACCCATGTGATGATAGCAAATATACGAGTAGAACCGACTTTAATCGATAAAGTTAAAACTACTTAAGCTACAGACCTGGAGCTGATGCGTATGAAGTAGAAAGTGCAAGAAGGTGCTATGTCGAAAGCAAGAATCGATGATGAAGGAATACTTCGAATCAACTCCAGACTTTGTGTTCCTAACGACCCTGATTTAAAGTATAAAATTATAATGGAGGCACACAACACAACGTTTGCAATCCATCCTGGGAGTACCAAAATGTTTCGTGATCTTCGTCATACATTTTGGTGGAGCAATATGAAGAGAAAGATAGCATTGTTTATCTCAAGGTATCTAACTTGTGAATGAGTTAAGGCGGAGCATCAAGTACCAAAAGGACCATTGCAACCACTTAAAATTCCAGAATGGAAGTGGGAGCACATTACCATGGATTTTGTTACTGGTCTTCCCAAGGTTTCTCAAGGTATAGATGCAATTTGGGTCATTGTTGATAGATTGAGCAAGTCTGCTCATTTCTTACCAATACGAGAAACTTATACACTTGAACGTCTAGCTCATATGTACATAAATGAGATTGTAAGACTGCATGGTATGCCAATATCCATAGTTTCTGATCGAGACCCAAGATTCACTTTAAGATTTTGGGTTAGTTTGCAGAAAGCTATGGGCACGGATTTATGATTTAGCTCGGTATATCATCCTCAGATGGACGGGCAGTCAGAGAGGACTATTCAAACTCTTGAAGATCTATTAAGACTCTGTGTCCTTGACTTCAAAGAAAGTTGGGACAAGTTCTTACCATTGGTGGAGTTTTCTTACAACAACAGTTATCAAGCAAGTATTGGCATGGCTCTATTTGAGGCGTTGTATAAAAGAAAGTGTCGTTCTCCAGTATGCTGGGATGAGGTGGGTGAAGCAACATTTTTGGGACCGAAGTTGGTACGTATGACTACAGAAAAGATTCAAATGATCCGACAACATATAAAAACCTCACAAGATCGACAAAAGAGTTATGCTGATCTTCATCAAAAGGACGTAGAATTCGATATTGGAGATCATGTGTTGTTACGTGTTGCTCCATGGAAAGGAGTTACGAGATTTGGAAAGAGAGGAAAGCTCAATCCTCGATTCATTGGCCCATTTTTAATCCTCGATCGAGTAGGAACTGTGGCCTATAGACTCACTTTACCGTCACATATCTATGTTACGTAAATATGTGAAAGACCCACACCACATTATTGAGTTAGAACCGGACGAAATAGCCGAAGATTTAACGTATGAAGAGGTTTCTGTTAAAATCTTGGATAAGAAGGAACATGTTCTACGCTCCAAGGTTATACCTCAAGTCAAAGTTTTGTGGAGGAACAACGATGTTGAGGAAATGACCTAGGAGTTAGAATCTGAGATGAAATTAAGGTATCCTTATCTCTTCGACATATACGGTACGTACCTTAATTTCGAGGGTGAAATTTCATAAGAAGGGGAGGTTGTAAGACCCCAACTTTTATGAATAAAGATAATTTTTCTATAAATATCATTTTTGAATATTATGGAATGAATTTGATATAATGTTATAGTTGTGGGTAATATTTATAAATTTTGCAAAGTACACAAGTTGTTATATAATATTTGATTGGTCGGGGAATATTTGTTTTAACAGGAAATATTCGTTCAAACGGCACAATCATTGGTGGACTCCACAACGGAATTATTGTCGGATTGAGAAAACGACAAAAATATTTTATGAAAATAACGGTACCAAGTTTTACTGTTAACTGTTGAAACACACGGTGTTAAAAGTAATGATGTCTGGCGTGGTTGCATAGTAGCACTGCGGTATTGATTATTGATGCTTATGTGAGAAGTCACTCGGTTATACTCAATTATTACTACGATAATTCTTTGCATCATATCTCTCATATTATTGATTCAATTATTGTCAATATTTTATATATATTATTAAATCAATAATTGAGACGACAAAAGTTATTAATATTATTATTTACAATATTAACGATGTCTAGAAGTTCTGCCAAGGAGAGGTTTGGTCACCTAATTGCGGCATGATAGGAGAAATCCTTATTGAAAGCCCTCTTTCCTAGGAACGACCTGGTCGATTAATATTGTGAATTATAATAATGGTGATAAAAGCTGTTTTATTATTATTATAAATGTTATAAAAGAGAATACTTTTTATAAAGTTTTGTTTTATTTGATTATAAATAGAATATATTATATTTTATTATGCATAGTGTTTGCATAGTAAAAACTTTTTATATAAAACAGAATACTTTTTATAAAGTTTTGTTTTATTTGATTATAAATAGAATATATTATATTTTATTGCATAGTTCAATATAGTATCCTTTCCATTCTCCTATAAATAGGATGCTTAGTTAGAATTGAAAATCATACCAGAAATTCAGAGAATTCTTCTTCTATAATCTTGAGCGTATTTCTTTAGAGTTAAAGAAAGCTTTGAGCATAGAAATTAGTACAAGTTTTCTTCAAGTATATCCTCGTCCTACCCGTCGGAATACTCTTCTTTTTAAGGTAAAGGGTATTATTCTTTCGTATTCATGAAGAGAGTTATTTTCTTTCAATACTCGTAAGGGTTGTTATTCCATTCTTTATTATTCTGTTGAAATAACCCGTCTGTGTGGCCTATCGCATGCCTGGTGAATTCTATTGTTATTCCATTCTTTATTATTCTGTTGGAATATCCTGTCTATGCGGATTACGCATGACCTTATTCCATTCTTTATTATTTTGTTGGAATATCATGTCTGTGCGGATTACGCATGACCTGGTTCTATTCTTTATTATTCTGTTGGAATATCTTGTCTGTACAGGTTACGCATGACCTGGTTCCATTCTTTATCATTCTGTTTGAATAACCTGTTTGTGCGAATTACGTACGCATGGTGAATTCTTCTGTAATTCCATTCTTTATTATTCTGTTGGAATAATCTGTCTACGTGGATTACTGCATGGCGGAGAAAATTCATTTGCAGTTTCATATATTCTATTATACTCAGTTGGTTAAAGTTTTGGCTTATATACTCCATGAAATTAGTGGAATATCATTGATATTTGCGCTTCATCCAGTATCTTTTCATGGAAATATTCTTCTGAGCATTCTTGAATTTTACTCCACAAAACAGTATCATGTTGATAATTTGGACGTTATTGATTTCTGGATAAATTAAATTATAAATCTTTAAAAATTTATCCTTGAACTTGTTTTTATTGAATTCTTATATCATTGTCATCATCCTCATGTTTATAATATGTTGAAAGTCATATGTGGCCTATAGTGCATAGATGGACTTGGTATGATTATGACCAGGGATTATTCGGTATAATCATGGTAGTAATGTTACAAATGATGTGGTAAAAATCCTCATTAGTCAGTAGTGCGTGGATGGATGAGATTGTTGGCATGATCATGACCATTGATGAACACATGAATATCCTTGGCCAGAGTGCATGGATAATTTGTGGTCGTGATACTAATGAATATCCTTGGTAGTAGTCTGCGTAGATAATGTGGATTATTTATTAAAATCGAGTCTCGTGATAAAAGTGAAAAAAACCTTTTAAATCATAGAAGATAGTAGTTTTTATTTTCTACTTGACTCTTTTAATGGATTGCTTGTTCCGCTGCAGTTAAACTTGATGTTTGTTATATTTTATCAGCTTAACACTGTTGAAGGCTAATGATAATTTATTCTGCATTATCTTAGTCATAATATTTCTTACTGGGCTAGTTGAGCTCACCCTTTTGCTTTCATTGTTCTCTTCAGGAAATGAGAACGTAGCAAGGACTAGTCGGGGAACGGAGTGACGGTTCAGATGATAGCATTAGTAGTCCTCACTATTCTATGAAATAGTGTGATAATAAATGCATTGAGGACTTATTTTGAGTTTGAATACTGTCTAGAAGACAATATTTGTATGAAAACTCACATCTCATGTTGTATATTTAAGGTTGTATTTGTATTCTGTACCATGTATTTGGCGACTCAGAATAAGTGATGTATACCTATTTTGGGGGTGTCACAGAAGCAAGGAAAGAGCTTATACCTCTGCAAATTAGCTTGCTTCTAATGAACTCCCAATGTACTAGAATGCTCTCAATCTCTTAGAAATTCTCAGCCAACTCAAGCAACACAAAGAATGAAGGGAAGTGTTCATTATATAGGAAATCCATTGACCATGCCAAGCCATTGTTCAAGAAATCAAACCAAGGGATGGAAGAATTGCATGAAGGTTAACAAGGAGTTGTTGGAGGTTAGTTGGATTGCATCATTATGCCCACTCCCTCTATGATCATGATCTAGCAAGCTTGGAAGAAAATGAAGAACATAAGCCTTAGCCTTTTTGTCTAAACACGTGACTGAGATATTAGGGAGCAAATTGGACTCTTAATTTGGGACAATCCAATATCTCAACATTCTTGTATACTCCTACACCTTCTTAATTTTATGTTATATTTTTAATACACATATCAACCATATTTTATAACCTAATGTCACACTATGACTTAACATTTCATGGTAGTAGGTGTGATGTAATATACATATAATCTATGTACATTTTATGTTAATGTCTTTTCACATGCATATTGTTACATACACATTTCATAATGTATTTATAACATATAGTTCCAATATGTTTAATCTCATTGCCTCATACAATTTAGTTTTATGAGACTTAATATATATAGCCACATAAATGTCACACCACACTATATAGTTATATTTGTATTATTGTTCACATGCACATAACTGTCAATATAATATTATTATATTAATAACTTATTTATTTATGTCAATTAAATAAATGATTCCCTTCCTTAATTAATTACCACCAATATTAATTAATCCATTTATTATTGATATAATTCTTATTATATTTATAGATATATTGCAAATAATAATAATCGTATATTACGAATTAATTACCAAGTAATCCATATTCCACCACAATTAATTAATATTAATTAATTGATTAACAATTCCGTTATCGGACATAACATACTTTAATTCATGGTTTATCAATGTCACACATCACATAATTGTTCCATTTAATTTCCAAAGTGGAAAATTTACTTTTCTCCAATCGATCGCTAAGCCTTGCTCTTGATTTATCTTCTTTGGGATAAGCGCAATTGCTTACTTGCGTTCTCAACGAGTGCCAAGAATGGTTTAGCTTCAGCCCGTGTCAATCTTCATTGCTAAATTCATTATATACGACATGAATTGATGTCCACAAAAGTGTTACTACAAGTCTACGAGCGTATTTGATTACTACATGAAATTACATAACCAACACGATTAATTTTCTTAATTCTCGTTTTAATCCGCTTAATGCATTTACTCGTTTCACAATATGCTACACAAGGCATTTCACAAATCTCATTGCCAAATCACACTTCTTAATACGCATTGATCTAATACGAATTAATTGATTTAACCAACTCATAAATCAATAACACTTATATTCACATAAATATTATTTCCATTAATATATTCATTTAATAATACGAGAAAATTCTCGGGTATTACATCCTCCCCCCCTTATAAAAATTTCATCCCGGAATTGCTACAAAGTTACACAAATAGATGGGGATAATCCTTCATCATCCTATCTTCTAACTCCCACGTAGCCTCCACGACATTATGGTTACGCCAAAGTACTTTTACAGAAGAAATGATTTTATTTCTCAAGGTTTGCTCTTTCCTATCAAGAATTTGGACATGAATTTTTTCGTACGCTAAGTTCTTCTCCACTTGAATGGGTTCATAAGAAATCACATGTTTGTAGTCAGGCTTGTACGGACATAACACGGATATGTGAAACATGTTATAGATGTGCTCCAACTCAGGTGGTAGTGCAACTTTGTATGCTACGTCGCCCACTCGCTTGAGTACCTCGAACGGTCCTATAAATCTTGGAATCAGTTTCCCTTTCTTGCCAAAACGGATATTTCCCTTCCATGGAGATACCTTCAAGAATACAAAACTGCCGATTTCAAAATCTCGGTCTTGCCGATGCAAATCTGCATACTTTTTTTGGCGATCTTGTGCAGCCACTAGTCTAGCCCTTATTACTGTCACCACATCCGCGGTTTGTTGTACTAACTCTGGTCTGAGTATTCGTCTTTCCCTGACTTCATCCCAACATAATGGCGTTCTGCACTTCCTCCCGTAAAGAGCTTCGTATGGTGGCATGCTGATACTCTCATGGTAACTATTATTATATGCAAATTCGACTAAGGGTAGGTGGTCGTCCCAATTCCCCTTAAAGTCCATGACGCAAGTCCTAAGCATGTCCTCTAGCATTTGTATTGTTCGCTCACTTTGTCCGTCTGTCTGAGGATGATAAGCAATACTTAAACTTAACTGTGTTCCCATCCTCTCTTGCAAGCTTTTCTAGAATTTCGACGTGAAACGCGGGTCTCGGTCAGAAACAATCAATACCGGCACTCCATGTCGTGAAACAATCTCCTTTACGTACAGACTTGCTAACTGATTCAAACTTTAGCGGATCTTGATCGTTAGAAAATGTGCGGTCTTTGTAAGTCGATCCACGATAACCCAAATGGCATCCAACCCTTTCTGCATGACCGGAAGTCCTACCACAAAATCCATCGTAATTTGCTCCCATTTCCACTCTGGTATTTCCAACGGTTGTAGTAACCCACTTGGCCGCTGATGCTCTGCTTTTACGCGTTGACAAGTCAAACATCTACTAACACATTCTGCGACTTCCCGTTTCAAATTGGGCCACCAAAAATGTTGCCTCAAGTCTCGGTACATCTTAGTGCCTCCCAAATGAACAGAATATGTCGTATTGTGTGCCTCGTGCAAAATCTCTTCTCTTAACGCGGTTACCGCCGGTACCCACACTCTACCTTCGAATATTAAGATACCATCTTTATCTAATCAAAATTTTTCTTCCTCATTTTCAATAATCCTTTTTCTGAATTTCTCACATTCTTCATCTTTCTCTTATGCCTCCTTTACTCTATCCAACAATGTCAGACAAGCTTCTATTACAAATAATTTCTCCTCAGACCCCTCGTGTCCGTTCACTTCTATTTCTAACTTCTCCATATCTCTTATTAACTCCTCCTGAGTTGTCAATTGAAACAATTTCTCCCTTCCTTTCCTGCTTAGAGCGTCGACAACTATGTTTGCCTTCCCCGGGTGATAAAGAATCCCACAGTTATAATCTTTGATTAATTCTAACCACCTTCTATGACGCATATTCAACTCCTTCAGTGTGAAGATATATTTCAGACTTTTGTGGTCCGTGTATATCTCACATTTCTCTTCGTACAAATAATGTCTCAAGATCTTTAACGCAAAAACTACTGCCGCTAAATCTATGTCATGAATAGGGTATCGTTTTTCGTAATCCTTCAATTGTCATGACGCATACGTAATAACTTTGCCATGCTGCATCAGTACACAGCCCAGTCCTCTATGTGATGCATCACTATATACTACAAATCCTCCCATATCATCTTGTAAAGATAATACAGGCGCCTTGCTTAATCTCTTCTTCAACTCTTGAAAACTCTCCTCGCATTTGTCGGTCCATACGAATTTCACCGTCTTTCTCATCAGATTGGTCAACGTAGTCTCTATCTTAGAAAAATCTTGGATGAATCTTCGATAGTACCCAACTAACCCTAGGAAACTTCTCACCTCCGTCGGTGTTCTCGGTTGCTCCCAACTACTTACTGCTTCAACCTTTTCGGGGTCTACTGAGATTCCATTCTCATCCACCACGTGGCCTAATAATTGAACCTTCTTCATCCAAAATTCGCATTTTGAAAACTTTGCGTACATCTTCTCCTTTCGTAGTGCCTCCAAAACAATCTCCAGATGTTCGGTGTGTTCTTCCTCTGTCTTCGAGTAGATCAAAATGTCGTCAATGAAAACTACTATGAATTTATCCAAGTAGGGCTTGAAAACTCGATTCATCAAGTCCATGAATGCTGCCAGAGCATTAGTTAAACCGAATGACATTACCAAAAATTTGTAATGTCCATTACGGGTTTGAAACGTTGTCTTTGGTATATCTTCATCCCGCACTTTCAGTTGATGATATCATGTTCATAAGTCGATCTTAGAGAAACATTTCGCTCCCTTCAATTGATCAAACAAGTCATCTATCCTTGGTAGCGGATATCTATTTTTGATCGTTACTCTGTTCAATTTTTGATAATCGATATAGAGCCTCATCAATCCGTCCTTTTTCTTCACGAATAACAATGGTGCTCCCCAAGGAGACACACTCGGTCGAATGTAACCCTTATCCAGTATCTCTTGAAGTTATATCATCAATTCCTTCATTTCTACTGGCGCCATACGATATGGAGCTTTCGAAATCTGTGTCGTTCCCAATGCTAAGTTTATTACGAACTCGATTTCTCTGTCTGGCGGAAGACCAGGCAGATCGTCCGGAAACATGTCTTAAAATTCATTCACTACGGGTATATTTCTAATCTCTACTCCTTTTTTTCGAGTATCTACAATGTAAGCTAAATAACCTACACATCCTTTCCTTAACAATTTCTTGGCCTGTATCATCGTAACGCAACACGATTGCTTAAGCAATGAGCTACCATGAAACACTACCTTAGTCTTGCTCGGAGTCTGATGGTTCACACACTTGTTTTGACAGTCAATAATGTGACTCCCCCAAAATTAGGTATACATCACCCATCTTGAGTCGTCAGATACATGGTACAGAATTACAATACAACTTAATAATACAACTGTCGTGTACAATACGATAAAACATAAACTGTGAGTTTGAATACAAATATTGTCTACTAGAGATTATACAAACTAAAAAGGAGTCCTCATTACAATTATTATCACACTATTTCACAGAATAGTGAGGATTAGTAATGCACCATCTAGGACCATCACTCTGTTCCCCGACTAGTCCCAGCTACATTCTCATTTCCTGAAGAGAACAGTGAAAGAAAGGGTGAGCTCAACTAGCCCAGTAAGAAATATTATGACTAAGATAATGCAAAATAATTTATCGTTAGCCTTCAATAGTGTTAAACTGATAAAATATAATAACTATCAAGTTAAAGTGCAGCGGAGCAAGCAATCCATTAGAAGAGTAAAGTAGGGAATAAAATCTACTATCTTCTATGATTTAAAAGGTTTTTCATCACTTTTATCATTGGGACTCGACAATAAATAATCCACATCATCGAATCACCCCTCGCACTACTGACCAAGGATATTCTTTAGTATCACGACCACAAATTATCCATGCACTACGGGCCAAGGACATTCGTGTATTCCTTAATGGTCATGATCATGCCAACAACTGTCCATCAATGCACTACGGGCCAATGAGGACTTTTATCACATCATTTGTAACATTACGGTCATGATTATACCGAATAATCCCTGGTCATAATCATACCAAGTCCATCTATGCACTACAGGCCACATATAACTTTCAATATAATATAAACATGAGGATGATGACAATAATATAAGTATTCAATAAAACAAGTTCAAGAATTAATTTATCTAGGAAATGATAACGTCCAAATTGCCAACATGATACTGCTTTGTAGAGTAAAATTCAAGAATGCTTAGAAGAATATTTCCATAAAAAGATACTGGATGAAGCGCAAATATCAAAGATATTCCACTAATTTCATGGGTATAGAAGTCAAAGTTTTAACCAAGTGAGTATAATAAAGAATGAAATAACAAAAGAAATCACCATGCATGCGATAGACCGCACAGGCAGGTTATTCCAACAGAATAATAAAGGATGGAACTAGGTCCGGCGTAAACGCATAGAGCGAGATATTCCGGCGAATAATAAATAATGGAACCCAGTCCCACAAACGCATTGCATGTGATATTCCGGCAGAATAATAAAGAACGAAATATTAGAAGAATGTCACCATGTATATAGGTAGCCAGCGTATCTGAGTTATTCCAACAAAATAATAAATAATAGAATAACGAAAGTTCTCTTCATGAGTACAACAAATAACATCCCATCTTTGTAAAAAGCTGAATATAAGAGTAGGGAAGTAGCGTAATACTTTTCTATAGGTTCTCTTATAATTCTCTCTAGAGTTTCAAAGTGAATTCGTAAGAAATAATGAAGGAATGAGCTTCTATTTATAGAAGAATGGACTGCATAGTAACTAACTTATGAACGGTCCAGATTGATTTACTTTTAAACGGACGATCCAGATTGGTTTACTATTAAAACTTAAAACAACGGTCCATACTGATTTACTATTAAAACTTTAAACCAGCAATCCATATTGATTTACTATTATAACTTCCACAAGCGGTCCATATTGATTTACTATTATATCTTCAACCAACGGTCTGAAAAATTAGCACATCTCCTCATGGAATAATATTGTACCCAAAAATGATTTGGACCGAAAATAAATATATCTTATGGGTGAATAGTACCCTATGAATAGTACTATGTGAATAGTAACTCGTGAATAGTAACTTGTGAATAGTAACTCGTGAATAGTACTCCGACACGAAAAGTGTCCCGAATACCCAATTGAACAATATATCCTCCAGACATCAATTATACTAACACAAATAAGTCCAACACAATGGAACTATAAAATTCATCTTTAATCAACACGAACTTATTCATCATTAATATTATAATTCACAATATTTAACAACCTGGTCATTCCCAGGAAAGAGGGGGCTTTCCGATAAGGATTTCTCCTTATTGGGGCGCAATTAGGTGACCAAACCTCTCCTTGACAGAACTTCTACACATTGTCAATATTGCAAATAATAATATGAATAATTTTGTCGTCTCAATTATTGATTTAATAATATATCATATAATGCAGATGATCTCGTGTAACAATAATTGAATCAATAATATGAGAAATATGATGCGAAGAATTCTTCGTAGCAATAATAATTGAGTATAGTCAAGGTGACTTCTCACGTAAGCATCAATAATCAATACTGGTGTCTTCTTTGTGCAACTACGCCATACATCTTGTACTTTTACTATCGGGTAGTTCAACAATTTTAACGGTAACACCTCCGCCGTTATTTTCATAAAGTATTTTTGTCGTTTTCTCAATCCGACAATAATTCCATTGTGGGGTCCACCAATGATTGTGTCGTTGTACGAATATTCCATGTTCAAACGAATATTCCCCGACCAATTGAATATTATATAACAACTTGCGTACTTTGAAAAATTTATAAATATTACCCACAACTATAATATTATATCAAATCAATACCGTAATATTCAAAAATATAATTCAAAAAAATTATTCTTTATTCATAAAAGTTGGGGTCTTACAAATAATCACTGCATGGTTATATAACCAATCCATTCCCATTATTACATCAAATTCTCTCAGTCTAATAGGAATCAAGTCTACGGTCAGTTCATGTTCTCTAATGTTTGCGCAAAAATTTTGAAAAACGTATTCTACATGGATTATTTCCTTATTCGCAACTTCTATGTTCAAGGAATCTTTTAAACGCTCTCGGGGTGTACTAAATTTACTAGCAAATTCTTCATATACAAAAGAACAAGTGGCACTCGAATCAAATAATACATAAGCATTTATATTATTGATTGGGATTATACCTGACACCATGTCCTTCGCAGCCACTGCGTCTTGGACGGTCATGTTAAAGGTTCGAGCGGTCGATCGGTTGGGTTGTGTAGGTCCACCAATCATTAACTTGCTCCCTCCTCCCTGGCCTCCTCCAGCTCCACTGCTTCCTTTCTTCGGGAAATCCTTTATCTGGTGCTCTGTCGATCCACATGAAAAACATCATCTGATCTTCTTTGGTTTTGGGCAATTAGGCGAGATGTGCCCCTCTTGGCCACAATTATAGCAAGTGGTCTTTCCCTTCCAGCATTCCCTCTGATGGTTTCTTCCACATTTGTTGCAATCTTCGGTCCTCTTCTTGAAGTTTCCCTGGTGACTTCCACCTTGGTTATTGTTTATGTTGTTGTGGTTGTTGTTTTCCCATTTCCTCTTTCCCGAATTACTCCCTCCGCTGGTGCTTCCTCCATAATGCTCATTACCGGTGTTCTTGTTCTTCTTCTCCTTATGATATAGACTTAAGGCCTCACTGCCACCTTCCGCAATGACTGCCTTCTCTAACAAGGTCGTAACGGAATCAATCTGAAAGACCGATACCTTATTATACAACCACGGCTTCAATCCTTGCTCAAAGCATCTCGCCTTCCTTTCTTCATCCCCAACTTGGTGCTCCAGAAATTGCGCTAGTTCATTAAACTTAGCAGCGTATTGCACCACCGTCATATCTCTTTGTTTCAACTCTAGAAACATCACTTCCATCCTACTCTCCATACTCTTCAGAAAATAATTCTCGAAAAATAGTGTTGTAAACCTCTCCCAAGTTATCGTTCCTTCCCCCGCTCTCTGCTGGTTAGTTTCCCACCAATAGTTCGCTTCGCCCCTCATTATGTATGTTGCAAATACGGTCTTCTGGTCTTCACCCATGCGAATTCAGTAGTTCATGTGAACTCTGGGGTCCTACACTCTTAAAATCTTTGAAGGTTGTTATTGGGATAACTTGGGGAATGGGTAGTACGGGCTCGTTTCTTCCCCTCAGAGCTTCTCCCAATAAATCTATCAATCGCTGTATCGGATCTATTGTTCCTCTCTCATTATTAACTGACTCTTCTTGGACAGTTATTCTACGTCTGGGCGGCATTTTCTGCATCACAAAATTTTTCATCTTCTTATCTAACTTATCATATTTAGACATTTTTCAAATGAAAAGAACTAAAAGTTTATAACACGTTTCTGAAATAAGATCATTTATATATTCATATGCCAAATGGTTACAATACACGTTCTTTTCTAGCATACTGCTATAAATGAAAACACATATCCCCTAATATCACAAAAGACGGGGACAACACTAGCTTACTACCCCCTAACATTTTCAAAAAGTTGGGGTTACCATCATCTCGCATCTTACACAAAGATGGAGATTACAACAACATATTAACAACACATAAATAAGAATACTACACTACTGAGCTTTCCCTTCTAGACACAATCTAACATTCCATGCTCCACGGCGCTTTGATACTACTTCTGTGTGATGTGTGCCACCATATCCCGACTTATGGTATGTCGGGTCTGTCCATGCTCACTTGGGTAGTGATTTACCCCATCGTTCAACCTCTCCATGGTCGTGCGTAGAGCATAGCCCATCTTGTTCATCTTCCTCCTCTTGCACCGCACTTCATCTTCTAGATCACCCACTCTGTCATTAGAACCCTCCCACTTCTCCTCGAAGTGGATCCTATCCATCACTTCCATCTCTAACTGAGTTCGGAGAGCCTCCTTCTCCGTCCTCTCACTCAACACCCTCTGTTCCAATTCTTTTAACTTTCCTGCCAACTCGACGTTCCTTGCCACCGATCAGTGAAACAAAGCACCCATCTGGATCCCTGCCTCCTTACGATGAGCAATTTTCACCTCCATCTCCTACATCACTAGCTGCCTATCAAGAGTCTCAGTCTCTAGCTCTTTGACTCTACATCCTAATTCCAAAATATGTTCTTCATACTCTCCCAACATCCGATCCTCGAAAGTAGACTCGTCGGAGTCCCCCATGGGCTTGGGTTCCTCCTCCACGGGTTCCTCTTCTGGATCAGACTCCTCAGGTAGAGGCACCATCTCCTCCTCATCATCATCATCAATAGGGGTAACTACCGATATAGGCTCCGCTATCATGGGTGCCTCATAGACTACATGGATATCACGTAGCTCCTCCTCAACTACTCGGCTAAGTCCTCCCATGTTAGTTATCCTATAATCACCAACATAAGATAAGATAAACAACAACTCCATAAAAATGTTAAATAAATATAAGTTCATTGTATAGAATGAAGTTACATTTTATAACACACTAAGTCTCTCAGGGAAAACTCTACATGAGTTTTATCCCTTCCTAACTTCTAAGTTTTCTTAAGTTATAATCTAAGGACTCTCGTTCCTAAAGTTTATAACTATAGATTTGATACCAACCTGTGACACCCCCAAATTCTGACCTCCACTTGGTCACCCGAATTCGGTTCGTCACGTTCTCAAAGTACTACCATAATAACTAAAATCATATATTTACAACGAAAGATCTAATTTAAAATAATATAAACAACGATTTATTATAATTATTCCGCCAAGTCTCGCAACCTACAGTACTTAATAGATTACATAATAATATCGAATAAAGACTTATTACATAATTCTACTTAAGTTTAAACATAGTCTGTAAATAGTCTTAATACAACATAATTAATTTAAACATAAAGGGACAAACTAGTCGGTAGCTTTGCCCTTGCCCTTGTCTTTCCCAGATACACCTCCCTGTTCTGCCTTAACTGAAAGGTTTTAAATAAGTAAGAATGAACACAAATTGCCCAGCAAGTATTATACAACAAGGGTAATAGTTTTATAACACGAGTGTGAAATATCGAAGTATCATCTCTAAGATAGTTCAGAGTTTCAGAATAATATCATAAATAATGAATATCAACAATCCTTGGAATAAGATCAATAATTCAATATAATCAACTGATATATATGAATTCAAAGGCTATCAAGTATATCCGTCTGGATCATAATTTATCTTGAAAGCGGTCATTAAGGACTATTGAACATCTACTAGAATTACCAATATTAAACTGATAACCCAAAAGAATCAAGTACTATAGATGATCAGTCTACAATACTTTAAGTTATGCATAACACCATGGTAATAATATACTCATGTGTTGGAGTTTCCAACAACATACAATCCCCTTACCTTTAGGGTTGTTCAACTCAGTTTTTAAGATTTCCGCACCAATCAATTGGTTTGGACAGTTTTATAAACATGCATATAGTCTAGCCGAATCAAATGGCACCGACTCTTTCACAATATTTAAGAACAATACCAAGTTCATCATGAATAATAGTTTACACAAGAGTTTAAGCATACTAGCTTGATTGAACAAATAAGTAGGATAACTTACATTCAAAGAGATAAGTTTACGATATTCACTGGAATAAAGTAATGCAAGAGTTTAGAATACTTGCACAATGTAAAGTAGGGTTCAAATACTTGCCTTACGTGTAGTTTATCCACATTAAGAAATCAACCCTTTCGAATCCTATTTATAACGAATTATATGTTTAAGATTTTCATTAGCTAACACAGTCTTTAATCAAGCTTGACATGATTCAAGTAAGCACATATGGTACAAAATCAGTTATACGTCATCACAAGTTCAAATCACGTATCTTTGTTTTGATATTATGTCAACACCCTTTTTGGACTTATTAATCGAAAATCTAAATTAATCTCTATTTACATCGTATAACATGCTTCTCAACACATTACATAGCATATTAGTCATATATTACAAGTTAAAGTAATCATATAGGCCTGCTTCAAACATCAGTTCAAAAACAGAAGCTATACATGATGGCTGCTTTGCAGTGCAATGCATACTGTCTGAGCCTAGAGATTTGCAAGAATCAATGGCATCCCCCTGGCTGACCAGAGATCGAGTTGTTGGCTTGCAGTTTTTGTCTAACTTTAGCATACCATTTATACCTATAGCCTAACATACATGCATGCTAGAAGATTTCCCTTACCACTTTACCATTCTTGTGTTTATTCTTATAAGTTAAACTTACATTTCTCATGGCATTCAAGCAAAACATTATCAAGCAGTTTTAAACCACCTCTAGCATCTTAGGTACCATACAAGTTAACTGCCAAAGATTAGATTGCAGAATCTCATATTCCAGACTGGCGCAGCTGCGTCATGGCTAAGCCTAGGACCGACATAGCTGCGCCGTCCTCTGGCTATACCGAGACTCAGTTGTTGCCTTGTGGTTTCTGTCCGGCTTGCTTAAAACAATCATACATGATATATTTGTCATGTTAAGGGTCTTTTCATGCTTCTAAAGTCAATCTAGGTTCCCTTATATAATATATTTCTAAATTAAACATTTAAACAAGTTAAGGCCATTCAAGGTCGTAAAACCACAAAGTCTATCATGCTTACTCTCTAAACATACAAGATAGTTATAACACTCATATTAGACATGCTTGTGAGTATTCATAACACATGTGTGAAACTAACATCGCTTTAGTTGAAAATATGCCTTGTTCATGCTTTATTTGAAATATGACACACAAGCATGGTACATATATGTTTATACTATATAAGTGTGCCTAAGAGTGTCATCAAACATGATCAGAAATGTCAGATTCTAGTCCTCAAGGTAGTTTGACAATATTCACACTCAAAGCTTACTAGTAGGTCCAACATGCTCATGTTTCCTTACTAATCACATACACAAGAAAATGGTTTATTCATGTACTTCTAAGTTATATTAACATGCTTTCAAAATCAGTATACATACATGGCATACATACCCAATAAGTTTGTTCCTAAGTCCCTAAATCCATTTTAAGCTACACACTTTCTTTAATCATGTTAAGCTAGTTTAACATGATTACATTAGGTCCATATCTCTATATATACTCCTTACATATGCTTTTATGCTATCATAGTACTATAACAGATTTCAAAACAGAACTCAAAACAAAATTAGAGGTTTGCAATTTCTTGCTACCATGTCCTGCATTTAGACCAACCGATAGTATGCCTTTGATTGATTGCTAGCCCAACCAAAGAAATTTGTCATGCATTCGATTAGAAATAGTCCTATAACAGTTTAAACACATTTATGTGGTCATATAACAACTATATAATCAATGTCTAACCTTATTAACATCCAATTTCACGAAATCAAGGATTTGGGTTTCAAGAACTCAAACTCCATTTTTCTACCGAGAATGAAATTGAAGCAAGGAAAGAACTTATACCTATACAAATTAGCTTGCTCCTAATGAACTCCCAATGTACTAGAATGCTCTCAATCTCTTAGAAATTCTCAGCCAACTCAAGCAACACAAAGAATGAAGGGAAGTGTTCATTATATTGGAAATCCATTGACAATGCCAAGCCATTGTTCAAGAAATCCAACCAAGGGATGGAAGAATTGCATGGATGTTAACAAGGAGTTGTTGGAGGTTAGTTGGATTGCATCATTATGCCCACTCCCTCCATGATCATGATCTAGCAAGCTTGGAAGAAAATGAAGAACATGGGCCTTAGCCTTTTTGTCTAAACATGTGACTGAGATATTAGGGAGCAAATGGGACTCTCAATTTGGGACAATCCAATATCTCAACATTCTTGTATACTCCTACACCTTCTTAATTTTATGTTATATTTTTAATACACATATCAACCATATTTTATAACCTAATGTCACACTATGACTTAACATTTCATGGTAGTAGGTGTGATGTAATATACATATAATCTATGTACATTTTATGTTAATGTCTTTTCACATGCATATTGTTACATACACATTTCATAATGTATTTATAACATATAGTTACAATATGTTTAATCTCATTGCCTCATACAATTTAGTTTTATAAGACTTAATATATATAGCCACATAAATGTCACACCACACTATATAGTTATATTTGTATTATTGTTCACATGCACATAACTGTCAATATAATATTATTATATTAATAACTTACTTATTTATGTCAATTAAATAAATGATTCCCTTCCTTGATTAATTACCACAAATATTAATTAATCCATTTATTATTGATATAATTCTTATTATATTTATAGATATATTGCAAATAATAATAATCGTATATTACGAATTAATTACCAAGTAATCCATATTCCACCACAATTAATTAATATTAATTAATGGATTAACAATTCCGTTATCAAACATAACATACTTTAATTCATGGTTTATCAATGTCACACAGATCACATAATTGTTCCATTTAATTTCCAAAGTGGAAAAATTACTTTTCTCCAATTTCATTTGGTAGCAATTTCTTGATTTATCTTCTGGTGCGCTTGCGTTCTCCATGCAGTGCCAAGACTGGTTTAGCTTCAGCCCGTGTCAATCTTCATTGCTAAATTCATTATATACGACATGAATTTATGTCCACAAAAGTGTTACTATAAGTCTAAGAGCGTATTTGATTACTACATGAAATTACATAACCAACACGATTAATTTTCTTAATTATCGTTTTAATCCGTTTAATGGATTTACTCGTTTCACAATATGCCACACAAGGCATTTCACAATTCTCATTGCCAAATCACACTTCTTAATACACATTGATCTAATACGAATTAATTGATTTTACCAACTCATAAATCAATAACACTTATATTCGCATAAATATTATTTCCATTAATATATTCATTTAATAATACGCGAAAATTCTTGGGTATTACATGTATAACAGATAGATAGGTTATAGGTAGAGAATATAAGGTTAAGTACGAGTTCTTAAAACTCATACTTATGGTACGTTCGTGACTAATGATTATATGAAATGTTTATAAACCCCTCAGGGAATGGACGCCAAAGGTCTGACTAAGACAAGTTCTTAAACTCATATGATTGTGGAAAGTTCCTGAACTCATGAGTGTGGTTTGACGAACTAGGGAAAGTTATGTGTATAAAGATAGATTAATAAGCAATTAATTATTAGTGGAGATATAAGTTTTCCAAATCTTCTAGCTATGCTAGACTCGAAATTTGTTTGACATCAAGTTAAATATGCATTATGTGCTTTTGAAAATAAATTTTTATTCTCTACTCCGGGTGACCATTGTGTATGAGTGGACTTCGGGCCACCGACACATCGTTACCTGTTGAGGTAATAAAATAAATTTGTAATGATTTTTGAACGGTTTAAAGTATAGTCTATGCTAATTATTTCAGCTAGACGATAATGATTTGAAATATCAAAATATATTTTTATTTATCACTTATGTACTATGTAACCTGGTGCAGAGATGATAAAAAGTTGATGCAGTTGTAAATGCAGGAATACTTAGTGTTGAATATTATCTAAAATCGTTGTTCCACTATTGTATGATGTGTTATGACAAAGTCACTAGATGACGACATCCTCAAACGGGCTGTTAATACAGTACGACATCATGGCGTCATTTTCAAACTATTTTAAAATTTTAATTTGCCAACGGTGTTCGGCTACACACATTCGTAATTCAATTGAAGTTGATTATTAATATGAGTCTGAGCTATTTGATTCGGCTAGACCAACGTTTATGAAAATTTGAAGCGTTCTTTGAAAATTTTCTTGAACCAAATTATTTTGGTCCGGAATACAATAAGACTGAGGTAAAATTTTTGTGCTTTATGGCGTTGATTTGAAAAGCAGATTCGACCAAAGAAGCTTAATAAGTACAGGGCATACCAGGCTAATTACCCACTATGTCCGTAAGTTATGACGATTTGCGGATGAATTTCCATATAACCTTTGCAAAAATGACAGACAATAGTCTATATAACTTCTCAGCACAATTTCAAAATTTTAACTCTTATGAGGAATGTATTGGGTAGCATGTGATGCTGTGTATGAATGGTGAATGGTGCATGGTGTAAGGTATAAGGTAAATTTCGGGGACAAAATTTTTAGAAGAAGGGGTGAATGTGACAACCTGAGAATTTGGATATTTATAGAATATTAAAATATTGAATTAAGGTTAAATAATAAACCTAAATAGAAAATAAGTGAATGAATTTGAGATTTCCGAGAAAGAATTCAATGAATTTAAAATTTATGTGGTGAATTATTCAAGATTAAGTATATATTTGAATATGTTATGTGTATATGGTTGTATATGTGTACTGTAAGACCCCAACTTTTTAAATAAAGATTAAATTTTCTCGAAATATATTTTTGAATATTATGGTGTGGATTTGATATAATGTTATGGTTGTGGGTATTATTTACAAGTTTTGCAAAGTACGTAAGTTGTTATATAATATTCGATTGATCGGGAATATTCGTTTTAGCGAGGGGAATATTCGTATGCAACCAAGACAATCATTGGTGGACCCCATTAACGGAATTATTGTCGGATTGAGAAAACGACAAAAATACTTTATGAAAATAACGACGGAAGTTTTACCGTTAACTGTTGAAACACCCGGTGTTAAAAGTACAGTTATACGCATGGTTGCATAGTAGCACACGGTATTGATTGTTGATGCTTATGTGAGAAATCACTCAGTTATACTCAATTATTGCTACAGTAATTGTTGCATCATATCTCTCATATTATTGATTCAATTATTGTTATAATATCATTTGCATAATATTTTATATTATTAAATCAATAATTGAGACGACAAAGTTATTCATATTATTATTTCAATATTGACAATGTCTAGAAGTTGTGTCGAGGATAGGTTTGGTCACCTAATTGCGCGCCAATAAGGAGATATCCTTATCGGAAAGCCCCTTCTTTCCTTGGAACGACCTGGTTGTTAAATATTGTGAGTTATAATATTAATGATGAATAAGTTCGTGTTGATTAAAGATGATATTGATAGTTCCATTGTGTTGGGATTATTAGTGTTAGTGGAAATCGACATCTATTCCGATGATAATTGATGTCTGAGGTTATATTGATAAATCGGGTAATTTATCGGATAAATGAGTAATTAATTTCTACTAATCCACATGCTTATATAACTATATATTCACATGTGTGTACTATTGAATCACATTCTTGTACTATTAGGGGAGTTGGTGCAAAATTGATAATACTTGCATGACTAAGTTAAAAATGGAGGTATAGATGGAGGTACTATACTGTAATTCGTATTTTTCACATGATTATACTATTGACTCACATGATTGAACTATTGATTCACATTATTTACTATTAGGGGAGGTGGTGCAAGTTTGATAATACTTGCAGGACTAAATTAAAAATGAAAGAAAAGTTGGAGGTATTGTACTGTAATTTTTTGAGCCCCAAAATGTGCAATTATCGAAACTATATTTTCCTATAAATAGAAGCTCATTATTCCTTCATTTCTCACCGATTCACAAAAGCTTTAGAGCGATTATTATAAAGAGAAATTATAGAAAGAAGAAGAGAAGTCGGCTACCTCACTATTCCAGTATCCAGTTTTTCTAAGGTAGGGAGTATTATTTCTTTCTTATCCATGAAGAGAACTTCATTATTCCATTCCTTATTATTATGCATTGGAATAACTCAGATACGTGGGCTACCCTATACTTGGTGAAATTCTTCATTATTCCATTCTTTATCATTCTCATTGGAACATCCTCGTCTGCATGCATTTCTGCCTTTACTCGGTTCCATTATTTATCATTCTATTGGAACATCCTGCTCTATGCGTTCTCACGCCGGGACACAGGTTACATCTTTATTATTCCGTTGGAATATCCTCATCATGCATGCGTTTTACGTCGGACCTGTTTCCGTCTTTATTATCTTGTTGGAATATCATGTCAATGCGTTTCTGTGGGACTGATTCTCGTTATTTATTATTCATTGGAATAACTTTTTTGTGCTTGGTCTATCGCATGCATGGTGATTTCTTTTGTTATTTCATTCCTTATTATACTCAGTTGGTTAAAGTTTTGACGTCTATACTCCATGAAATTAGTAGAATATCCTTGATATTTGCGCTTCATCCAGTATCTTTTCATGGAAATATTCTTCTGAGCATTCTTAAATTTTACTCTACAAAGCAGTATCATGTTGACAATTTGGACGTTATTAGTTCCTGGATAAATTAATTCTTGAACTTGTTTTATTGAATTCTTATATCATTGTCATCATCCTCATGTTTATATTTTGTTAAAAGTCATCTGTGGCCTATAGTGCATAGATGGACTTGGTATTATTATGACCAGGGATTATTCGGTGTAATCATGACCGTAATGTTACAAATGATGTGGAAAAAGTTCTCATTGGCCCGTAGTGCATTGATGGAAAGTTGTTGGCATGATCATGACCATTAATGATTACACAAATATTCTTTGCCCGTAGTGCATGGATAATTGTGGTCGTGATACTAAAGAATATCCTTGGCCGTAGTGAAGGGGTGATTCGATGATGTGGATTACTTATTAAGCTAAGTCCCAGCGATAAAAGTGATGAAAAACCTTCTAAATCATAAAAGATAGTAGATTTTATTCTCTACTTGACTCTTTTAATGGATTGCTTGTTCCGCTGCAGTTAAACTTGATGGTTGTTATATTGTATCAGTTTAACACTGTTGAAGGCTAACGATAATATATTCTGCATTATCTTAGTCATAATATTTCCTACTGGGCTAGTTGAGCTCACCCTTTTACTTTTATTGTTCTCTTCAGGAAATTAGAACGTAGCAGGGACTAGTCGGGGAACGGAGTGACGGACCAGATGATAGCATTAGTAGTCCTCACTATTCAGTGAAATAGTGGAAAATAAATGTATTAATATTGAATTTGAGTTTGTATATTGTCTAGACGACAATATTTGTATTAAAACTCACAACTTATGTTTTGTCGTACTTTACACGACAGTTGTATAATTAAGTTGTATTTGTATTATGTACCATGTATTTGATGACTCAGAATAGGTGATGTATACCTATTTTGGGGGCGTCACAGTTGGTATCAAAGCTTAGGGATATGATCCCTGGCTAAAATGTGAGACTAGAAATAGGAGGGGAGAGACAGGGAATTCCTTCGCTAGTATGACTTACCTAAGTTTATTTGGTATTTAATAGGTTGGTCAGAGTATATGGATAATATGTTGCATGTCAATTAACCCTTGTTTTGTGGAAGTATTTGATAATGGCATCCGAGAATATTGAGAATAGGAATGGAGCACAGGAGACCGTTGAGTCTCCATAGATCAAAAATCAGAATAATGTGCATCAAGAAGGCGACAATCCTCATGCAAACAACAACACTGACCAAATGATGAACGATGGAATGTTCAGAGGCTTTATGCAATTCATGCAACATCAGGCGAGAGCGGCTCCTGTCCAAAATATAGGTGGAAACACTAGAAACTCTCGGATGGTTACTGCTAAACGTTTAAGGAGCTGGGACCACCAGAGTTTATTGGAGAGCCAAAACCACTTAAGGCTGAAGCATGGATAAAGCAGATCACCAAGATATTTGATGTCTTGGGATGCTCCGAGGAGCAAAGGTTCCTTCGCCACCTTCATGTTGCGTGAAGAGGCGATTCTTGGTGGGAATCAGAAACGTATCACCGACTGGCCTTTTCAAGATGTCTTGGGAGAAGTTCCAAGAGCTATTCAACGACAAGTACTTTCCCGAAAGTATTTGTCATTTGAAAGAGGTAGAGTTTATCAAGTTGGAGCAAAACAATATGACCGTGTCGCAATACAAGTCTAAATTTGTGGAGTTATCCCGGTTTGCGTCCCATTTGGTCGATAATGAGGAATGAATGACACGAATGTTTTTAAGAGGTTTGAAACTGGAGATACGTCAATATCTTATTTCTCATAAACTGTGTTTGTATTCAGATGTTGTAAATAGGGCTCAGTTATTGGAGCGCGATAACGAGTCAACGCAACCAAGAGAAAGCAGTCGGCAGAATGAAAATACAAGTGGTAACAGTCATCGAAACGGTGACAACAATCGTTGAGGGAAGCAATATGCCAGAAATGGTAACCACTTCGGTGGTAATTATAGCCAAGATAATAAAAATGGACATTTCAAGAAAAGGAGATTTAACAATGATTGAAAGACGTCAGCACCAGCACCCGTTGTTAAGGAAGGAGAACGACCACCTATCATATGCTTCAAATACAGAGGGGAGGAACACATCAGTCCAAACTGCGCGATGCCATCCAAAACATGTTATAATTGTGGAAGGGAAGGTCACTTAGCTCGATTTTGTCGTTCACCAAAGACAAGTTCAGCTAGGATGGAGGCACCAAAGGCCGTCCCAAAAAAGTCAAAGCCGGTAGTGTAAGGGAGAGCGTTTGTTGTGACCTCCCAGAAAGAAAGGAACCTGAACGAGGTTATCACGGGTAAGCTTACCATAAACTCTAGTGAAGTCTATACCTTATTTGATACCGGTTCTACCCATTCTTTTATTTCTCCTACTTGCGCTCAACGTTTAAATTTGACTCCGGAGAAATTAGACTTTGACTTATCTGTTGAAACTCCATTAGGAGAAACCTTTATTACATCCACTGTTTATAAGTCTTGTTTGATTCAAATCGGTAACCGCACGTTACCTGTCGATCTTATTTCCTTAAAAATACTTGCATTTGACGTGATTCTAGGGATTGATTGGTTAACTACTCATCATGTTAAAATTGATTGTTTTCGTAAGGTTATTAGCTTTCATATTCCCAATAAACCTATTATGCGAATTCAAGCGACCAAACCATTAAAATAACGGTCATCTCAAGCCATAAAGCTATTCGTTTATTGCAAAACGGATGTCAAGCTTTCTTAGCTCATGTCACGGATTTAAACAAAAATACGTGATATTTGAAGGATATTTCTATTGTTAATAAATTTCCTGACGTATTCCTTGAAGAACTTCCTTGCCTACCCCCAGAGCGTGAAGTTGAATTTTGTGTCGACCTTGAACCCGGTACAAAACCCATTTCCAAAGCCCCATATCGAATGGCTCCTATTGAACTTCAGGAGTTAAAGACCTAATTGCAGGAATTGTTAGACATTGGTTTCATTCATCCTAGTACGTTTCCTTGGGGTGCTCCTGTTCTGTTCGTGAAAAAGAAATATGGGAGTATGCGACTTTGTATTGATTATCTGGAGTTAAATCATGTCACCATCAAAAATAGGTACCCATTGCCATGTATTGATGACATGTTTGATCAGTTACAAGGAGCACAATTTTTTTCAAAGATCGATCTTCGTTCTGGATATCATCAGCTGAAGGTTAAAACTGAGGATATTCCAAAGACTGCCTTCAGAACTCGGTACGGGCATTATGCATTCTTAGTCATGTCTTTTGGATTGACTAATGCTCCTGCTGCCTTCATGGATATGGTGAACCGAGTATTCAAGGAATATTTGGATCATTTTGTGGTCGTCTTTATTGATGACTTCCTCATATATTCCAAAAGCCGTGAAGATCATTAGCAACACTTGAGGCTGATACTCCAAAAGCTTCGTGAAAACAAGCTATATGCTAAGTTGAAGAAATGCGAGTTCTGGCTTGAGGAAGTTGCATTCCTTGAGCACGTGATATCAAGTCATGGAATATCGGTTGACCCAGCAAAGATTAAAGCTATTCAAAGCTGGGAGCAACCTAAATCAGTGACCGAAGTATGTAGCTTTCTCGGATTAGCTGATTATTATCGGAGATTTGTGGAAGGATTTTCTCGAATCGCTACTCCATTAACTCAGCTGACTCGATAAAATACAAAGTTTGGTTGAAGCGAGGAATGTGAGAAGAGTTTTCAATAACTCAAGAGGAGACTCATTTCAAAGACTGCTACGGCTAAATACCATCCGCTCGGAGGGATTTGTCATCTCAAAGGATGCTTCTTGAGCAAAGGGTTAGGATGTGTTCTCATGCAACATTGGAAAGTCATAGCCTATGCCTCATGACAACTCAAAGAATATGAGAGAAATGACCCTACTCATGATCTAGAGTTGGCAGCTGTCGTTTTTGCGCTTAAGATTTGGAGGCATTACCTGTATGGAGAGAAGGTGGAGATCTACACGGATCATAAAAGCCTCAAATATTTCTTCACCCAAAAGGAACTGAACATGCGACAATGACATAGGCTTGAACTATTGAAAGATTATGATCATACCATCCAATACCATCATGGAAAAGCGAACGTGGTAGCTGATGCACTGAGTAGAAGATCATATGCGGGTACGAGTGCAATATTGTCAACGCAAAGGCCCATTTTGTATGACTTGCAAAGGATGGAGTTAGAGATAAAGACTCCACAGACCCACATGATGATGGCAAACATACGAGTAGAACCGACTTTAATCGATAAAGTTAAAGCTGCTCAAGCTACAGACCTGGAGCTAATGCGTATGAAGAAGAAACTGCAAGAAGGTGCTATGCCGGAAGTAAGAATCGATGAGGAAGGAATACTTTGAGTCAACTCCAGACTTTGTGTTCCTAACAACCCTGATTTAAAGTATAAAATCATGATGGAGGCGCACAACACACCGTTTGCAATCCATCTTGGGAGTACCAAAATGTATCATGATCTTCGACATACATTTTGGTGGAGAAATATAAAGAGAGAGATAGCAGAGTTTATCTCAAGGTGTTTAACTTGTCAACGAGTCAAGGCGGAGCATCAAGTACCAAAAGGTCCATTACAACCACTTGAAATTCCAGAATGAAAGTGGGAAAATATTACTATGGATTTTGTTACTGGTCTTCCCAAGGTTTCTCAAGGCATAAATGCAATTTGGGTCATTGTTGATAGATTGACCAAGTCTGCTCATTTTCTATCTATACGAGAAACTTATAAACTTGAACGTCTTGCTCGTATGTACATAAACGAGATTGTAAGACTGCATGGTATGCCAGTATCCATAGTTTCTGATCGAGACCCAAGATTCACTTCACGATTTTGGCTTAGTTTGTAGAAAGCTATGGGCACAGATTTACGATTTAGCTCGGCATATCATCCTCAGACGGACGGACAGTCGGAGAGGACTATTCAAACACTTGAAGATCTATTAAGACTCTATGTTCTTGATTTCAAAGGAAGTTGGGACAAGTTCTTACCATTGGTGGAGTTTTCCTACAACAACAGTTATCAAGCAAGTATTGGCATGGCTCCATTTGAAGCGTTGTATGGAAGAAAGTGTCGTTCTCCGGATCTTTGGGATGAGGTGGGTGAAGCAATATTTTTGGGACGAAGTTGGTACGTATGACTCTTAAAAAGATTCAAATGATCCGACAACGATAAAAAACCTCACAAGATCGACAAAAAGGTTATCTTGATCTTCATCGAAAGGACGTGGAATTCGATATTGGAGATCATATGTTGTTACGTGTTGCTCCATGGAAGGGAGTTATGAGATTAAGAAAGAGAGGAAAGCTCAACCCTCGATTCATTGGCCCATTTTTAATCCTCGTCGAGTAGGAACTGTGGCGTATAGACTCGCTTTACCGCCAAGTATGTCTCGTGTTCATAACATTTTTCATATATCTATGTTACGTAAATATGTGAAAGACCCGAACCACATTATTAAATTAGAAGCAGACGAGATAGGGGAAGATTTAACGTATGAAGAGTTACCTGTTAAAATCTTGGACAAAAAGGATCATATTCTACGCTCCAAGGTTATACCTCAAGTCAAAGTTTTGTGGTGAAACCACGATGTTGAGGAAATGACTTGGGAATTAGAATCCGAAATGAAATCAAGGTATCCTCACCTCTTCGACATACTAGGTATTCACCTTAATTTCGAGGATGAAATTTCATAAGAAGGGGAGGTTGTAAGACTCCATGTGACGACCCCAAATCCAGGTACTTGAAACCCGAACTCGGTTCTCCACGATACCATTTCTTTAAGCTGAATAATCCTAAAATAATAATACATTCAACTTAATTTACATACATCAAAGTTTACTTCCCAGTGCGTGACCTTCAAATACATTCCTTATAATACTTGAATAGATACCAATACAACTATAACCATTAACTCATGATACACACTTATTCGATCGCCTTTCCTTTTCCTTTGTTCGTGCTTCGAGCCTTGGTTTGCTCATACATAACTAAAAACATTTAATTTAAGCAAGGATGAGCATTTGAGTGCCCAAAGAAGTAATAACAATTATATATATAAAATTTGAAAGAATATAAGTATTCTCTTTACATAACACTTCTACAACGAATCGAAAGTTGTGAAGTAATCAGATCGATATAAAATTCACATAACAAATCTCTTCCAAATTATTTAAATTTGGCTCGCTCTACCCATGAATAGGGTTTAAGAATCATACTATGAACATTCTTTTCATTTTCAAAAGGTTTTGCGAAATCCATCCATGGAACCGCTCTAGCTTACTTACGAACACGGAGGGTGATCACTACTGTTGTACCCTCAGTATTGATCAATACTACATAACTTGAACGAAATTCATCGCTCACTCTATCCGCCATGCAAAAAAATCTTCCCATATAGGGATGTTCATACATGCACGGTTCCAAACCCAAGGTTTTAATCTTGCTCAACAATAATATGTAATTCAACATATATGTATACGGGTAATTGATGAGGTATATCAACATGTGAATAAATGCCATGGTTATCCAAGTGGGGACACTTGTATAACCATTTAGAAATCAACTTAATGAATATATATCCGAGCTAACATGTTGATAATCAAAGCGTATATAATGCATGCGGAATAGAATAATTACAAACTTCTTACTCATGTCCATTGCATAAAGAAAATGCAAAGGTAGGATACTTTTACCGATTCACGATTATAAATCTCAACTTAGGTTTTATCTCTTTATCACAACCTATCAATAATCGGATCATTCGCTCGATTAGAACAATATATCTTAACACATAGTACCGCATATTATTACAATAAAGACATAGTCTAATCACATAATCACAGTGATCATACTTTTAGTTCCTATTCTATACTTGAAATATTTTTATACATTTTCAAATATCTCATCCATGCTCTTACAGTAGCCTTTTCTTTCTATTATAGAATTCGACATTTGTTGGTAATTGCATCGACAACTTTATCGGGTAAATAAATCATGTCTAAGACTCTTATTTTATACCTCAACATCTGTAAATATCGACATCTTAATTTTTAATCATTTTCAAATTTCCGTAAATTGAAAAATTTAAAATAATTCAAATCTGTCACTAAAGGGCCTATAGTGATATAACTGTTACTATAGGTGTTCTTCTTCAAATTTAGAACTTCATAATCGGTTCTCAAGTCAGCTAGTTTGGTCGGCTATAACTTTTAATTATCGGAATCATAATTAAATGATTTAAACATTAAACAATTCCATTATCATTAATAGTTTAATTAATACTAAACTATTAATGAAACCATTGCCAAAATATAAAAGTTATTTATAATAACTCAAACTATTTTTAAAACATTTATATTACCCTTAAATGATTTTTAAAACAATAAAAATCATTTTTAAATAATTACCATTAATATTTAAATATTAATGTACTATTTATCCAAATATTAAAAGTCATTAATTATAACTTAAAATATTTTTAAATCCTTAATATCCTCTTTAAATGGTTTTTAAATAAGTAAAACCATTTTTAAACTATTTATTTAATATTAATCATTAAATAAACTAAATATCATTAATATTATCTTAATATCATTAATATTTAATTATTAATAAAATTATCATTTAAATATTAAAAGTTATATTTTATAACTTCAAATATTTTTAAATACCTTATTTTCATTTTAAATGATTTTTATAATATTAAAATCATTTTTAAACTAAATTATTTAATATAATCATTAAATAACTTTAATATCATTAATAATTATTAATTAATGAAATTCATCACAAAATATTAAAAGTCATTACAAATAACTCATTTACATAATCAATTCCAAGCCAAAATAAACATAGTAAACTAACTAGTTTATTAACAACACTAACTAAACTTCAAAAATTCAAACTTTAACTAACAATTAAAAATAATAGCATTACAAAAATTAAATAAGAAACATACCCTAAATCTGAATTCCACAAGAATCTAATACGCACTTCCACGCCAAAATTTAACTAAGGAGATCTTTATAAAAAGTTCCCCCACAACAAAGCCTTTCTCAAAAATTGGAGGCATTATTGTTGGTGAATGAAACAAAGGCCAAGCCCTTCTATTTATAGGTTTAGAAAATGGTGAAGTTCTCAATTTAGTCGATGTGGGACTTGGTTTATACTAATTTTTCAATAGCTCACTTTATGCGATTTTCTAACGCATTGCTCATAACTCCGATTAATCTGATTTTTGGATATGTTATACATGGTATGTAAGACTTTTTTTTAAAATACGAATTACCCAATTCGGGTTCATTAGATAGCCCAAACAAAGTCGTCAAAAGTGGACGTTCATAATGAGTTTTAATCTCGTTTCAGCTTTACCTCTTCCGCTAAAAAACAGTCATAACTCTTTCATTTTAAAACATTTTTGAGCGATTCTTGAGCCCACGCTGAAGCTAACTTCTGGGGCTACAACTTTTATTCTTTGACCATTTCCAAATTCCGAACACATCAGCCCAGAAATTCCGTTCAAATGGACTGCACCGCACTTGTTGGGAAGTTTTGACACTACTACTTTGAAATGTCATATCTCTCTCTCCGATATCGATTTAGTCCGTTTTGAGTCTATTGAAAGATTATTTGGTGTAATATAACATAACAAAAGCCCAGAAGGTTTTGAAAACATTAACTCGATCAAAACAGTGTCCCGAATAGCACATCCATTGTTGACTTTCGGTTTGACACATTTCCTTCCAATCACCGTAATTCCCTCATCCGAGGTCGGAATGAGGTCATTCCAAAGCCTATGGCTTCCTAACTCAGTGCACTACAACATATCAAAAGTCCAGACCTTTTAAAGCACAAAAGTGGACGAGAATGCCCCATTACAGATCGCCCCAAAATAAGTTTATCATGATCGGTCAACCATGTTTGACCATCTATAACTTCTAATCTATACATGATATGGACTTGATTCTTTTTGCAGATTAAAGACCACATATCGGGCTACACATAACAACTTTTGAAGAACAAAACTCATGATCGAGCAAAGAGTTATGGCCTCGACATTTGGTGAAAAAATAATGTAATTTTGGTTTTTCCAACTTGCTTACATCTTCAAATTCGTGCACTTTGATGTTATGGGTCTTTGATTTATCAACCCATATCATCAATTAACATTATATTACACAACTTTAAACAATCAATTGTATCAAATAACATCGAATAAAAAGGATTTCTAGGTTTAGTGTTCTTATACCCTTTTTTGCCAAAAATTCTTGATTCTTGCTTCCGATTTGTTATGGGTGATGGTTGGGCTTTGTTTAAGAGTGTATGGGCAATCTTGTACAAGGCAATTAAATGTAATATTTCAAAGACTAGATTTAATTCTTATAATTTACCAATTAACTTCTATCCTTTGGTAAATTAAAACACTTATACAATAACATCGAAATTAAACCCTTAAATTAAAATTAGGGTTTCTAATTGACCATTAGTAGTTCTTTAATTATCTCGTATGTTACTAACACGATCGTTACGGTTTCTAATTTCAACCTAAGTTGGGGTTATAATAATTAGGGTTTGTCCTAATTATCGATGTCTACAACAATAATTAGGGTTTCTTCTAATTACCGATATTCTTATTCACAAAGAACTTCATATACACAAATCACTACTCGTAAATACCCCATAACCGAAGTTTAATAATTAGGGTTTCACAAAGACGCGTAATATGTTATGACCTAATTGGTACCGTCATTGCTCAATATTATCTCGTCACATATACCCAAAGTACATAATTATGGTAATTTGTAAAATAATATAATATTATTATTCTCATCTCTTGATCACAATCCCAATCCAGGTTTGGATCTCATGTCCCGACTTATTCTTCGTACACAACATCAATAATCAAGTTAAAATAATTAACTTAAATATTACGAACAATTCATATAATAAAATATTTATTATATAAATCTAATTATCACTTCATATATTTTTTCCAATCATGTTTTCATGGAAAATAATTAATAAAAATATTTCTACTACGTAAATTTATTACCATATAATTTGTGGTAATTAATAATTCCAAAATTATTTCTAATTTTTCAAGTAATAAATGTATTCGCATTTATCGCTCACTTTACTTGACACTTAGTCTCGTCATTAAAAAAAAAAATTTATACGCAAAATTTCTTATTTATTTTATATAGAAAATCTCGAGAGTTATTACATTCACCTCCTTTATAAGGATTCCGTCCCCTAATCACCGCTTTAAAACTCATATCGCGTAAGGGTACATAGCATATAATCATTGTAATGTAGATCTCGATCATACTTGATCGAACCGATCTTTAATTATTTATCATAACACTTGTCTATCCGATTAAGCGAAATATAAGATATATAAGTTATTCAAATAAGACTTTGGAGTTCTGCTTTCCGGTACCACCGTATCCCGGACCGTCATGTTGTAAACCCTCGGAGTTGCTTTCGTTGGTTCTTGGTTGATTTTGGTCCTGAAATTGCTAACGCCCCACCGCTTCTCCCGTGGTTACGTTCCCCGCCTCCATTCCCTCTCGTGAATAGTTCCTTACCTTATGCTCACCGATCCACATATAAAACATCCACTCGATCATCCTTGAGTTGGGGGCGGTTGGGAGAGATATGACCTCTTGCCGCACTTGTAGCATACAAACTTGCCCTTCGAGACACTCGCCAGAGTGATTCTTCCCATAATTCTTGCCTTTTTACCCGCTTTTTATACCAACCTCGCTTTACTTGCATTTTCTCAAAAAATTCCTCATTCTTTTCTCACCCCTATTCCCACTACTACTTTCTATCTTTATTGTTCCTTCCGACTTGCTTTTATTCTTCTTCTCCTTATGGTAGAGGCTCATGGCCTCACTTCCTGCTCAAAGAATGATAGCCTTCTCCATGAGTCTTTGCAAAAGTATTAATTTGCAAGATCGACACCTTATTGTAGAGCCGGGGTTTTAAGCCCAAATCAAATCTCCTTGCCTTCCTAGCCTCTCTGTATCCACTTGATGTGGAGCAAACCTAGCTAACTCATTAAATTTTACGGCATACTCATAATAGTCATGTTATCCTGCTTTAACTCCGTGAATCTCACCTCCATTCTAGATCATACTAACAGAGAGATAGTTTTCAAAATAAATCCTTAAACCTATCCCAAGTAATTTCTTCTTCTCTGCCTGAGTCTTATTTGCCTCCCACCAAAAGTTAGCTTCTCCTTTCATCATATAAGTGGCAAAAGCGTCTTTTGCCCTCATCTATTCTAGCAATTACGAATGCCTTCTATCTCTCGTTCACCCAAGTCCGGGCTTCTATAGGTCACCGATCCTCCTCAATTACGTGGTCCTACTGGCTTTGAAGTCTTTGAATTTTTCCAAACGATTGTCCGGTCGGTTTCCCTGAATCGGTGTTCCTCATTGCATAGCTTTGAGCTACCATGTTTGCAAAGTTTTGTATCGATTCTGGGCCGCTGCTCCTCAAATTAGTAGATTCTTCTACCCTTTGGTTTCGAGTTTGACGTCTTGGTGGCATTATCTGGTTAAATAAAACCATAAATTATACCTTTACATTTTAAACCTTATTGCATAAGATTAATGTATTAAACTCGTTTCATTTCTCAAACTTAGATTCATATTCATTTATCGAATATTTACACATCACATCCTGCTTTAATCAACAGCTATCCCTTTGTGACTACGAAAGTCGGGATTCAAAATCTTGACCAACATAAAAGTTGAAAATAGTTCATTACTTATCACACACATTACATAAACACAACATAACCCATACTACTTATTTACCAAACCTTTTTCTCGGACATTCATTCGCTCGATGTCCTTCCATTCCACAATTAAAACATCCACCTTGCTTATAGTTGGGGCAACGGGGAGAGGTATGTCCCTCACGGCCACAAATATAACATATCTTTTTCCCTTTCTTCTTATCGGTTTTCCTAAGTTAGGATCTTCTACCTTTCTTTTCCCTTACCTCTCCTGAGTTGCACACGAGGTGTTGCTTGAGGCTCCCATCCGGTCAATTCGGATTTTGAACTTATCCTGCTTCTTCCATTGTTGCTAGCAATGCTTGACGCAATTGGATATTAAGCAACGCCTCAATCTCCCACAGCTTTTTCCAAATAGAGAAACCTTGTTCTCCAGATCTTGTATCTCCGTTGATGCTTGAGCAGCTTCAACTTTAGTGTCTGAATCACTATCTGTCAAATCCACCATTTCTGGATCTGATGCTACGTTTTCCACTATAGCCACCTCGTCTGATTTGGGTTCTGGTGAGCTTCTATTTCAAATTGTTGGCCTTGATATTAGCTTCGGGGGGTAGATCTGATCCTTCTTATTCCACATATCTTTCCCACCGGACATCTACATACATAAGTTACCCCGAGATTAACATATAGTATATATACACAAAGAATCAAGAGTTCTATATATATCGTTGTCTCTTATTTTGATTGACGATAAATTTATTCAATTCTCATCAACGCATATCTCTCGCCGAAAGGCGCTCCATCCACTCTGCATTGAATCGCATGAAGGTGATGACTAAAACACCCGCCAAGGTATATATCTAGTGTCTTTGGCTTCTATTTCAACCTTCAACTGCCTTATCTAAATATCTCCTCTGCTCCAACCTCCCTCATAACTCTATTAACTCAATCATGCTTTACAACATTCACACATATCATCACATGCTACCCAATATACCTCTCACAAGAGTAAAAGTTTTCAAATTGTCTTTGAGGGGTCATATAGACCATGAACACATAGTTTTAACGATATTCATACCAAGAAAACATTACCTCCGTATGTTTACAATCACAAAGAAGGTAAACTACCATTAATAGTACTTTAGGTGATTAGCCTATTGTACCCTACGTCATGCATAACGTATTAATCATGCCTAGCGAATATTTACGCTATTAGATTGGATTATTTTATCCAAACAACATCGTTCACCTCGGTCTTATCATAGGATTCCGCACCAAAACAATTTGGTTCGGAAATTTCTTTCAATGAACACTTAGAGTTTTCATAAACATTAGTCTAGTTTGATTCAAATAGCATAGACTCATATCAATAATTCAATTCAATCGAATTATTTAGATGTAGCCAAACCCCTGTTGGCAAATTAAACTTTTGAAAACATTTTCGAGAATGACGCCATGATGCCGTCTTCAGATTAACAATCCGTTGAGGATCTTGTCATTGTATGACTTTGTCATAACACATCATACAATAGTGGAACGACGACTTGGTCAAATTCACACTAAAGTATTCCCAGATTTACAACTCCATCACATTTTTATCATCTCCTGCACTGAAAGTTACATGGTACATTAGTGATAATTAAAAACAATTTTGATATTTCAAATCATTTGCGTCTAGCCAAAATAAGTAGCATAGATCGTACTTTAAACCGTTTCAAAAATGATTACGAGTCTACATTTTTGTTTTCAAAAGCACATAGTGCGTATTTAGCTTGATGTCAAAAATTTTGAAGTTTAGCATAGCTAGGAGTTTAGGAAAACCTAACACCTTCACTAAAAATCATTTACTTAACAATCTATCTGTTCCTGTAATCCATAACACTCCATTCACACAAAACTATACCCAGGTTCATCAAACCACACTTATGAGTTCATAAATTGCCACAATCATATGAGTTTAAGAACTTATCCTAGTCGGACCTTTTGGCGTCCCATTCATTTGGGGGTTCATAAACATTTCATATAATTATGAGTCAAGAATGTCTCATAGGTATGAGTTTTAAGAACTCGAACTTAATCTTATATTCTCTATCTATGACCTATCTACACCGTTATACACACGAGAATGGAGTCATCCTCTTAATGTGCATATAACAAATAGCGCGACACGTACATTTCAATGATTATCGATGCGAAAACTAAGTGGTTTTTACACCAAGTACAATTCAAATCCCATATCTGAAGAATCATACAACTCAAATTTGAGACATGAGTCCTCAATTGAATCCCCATCTAACACTAACCCCATTCTCCATACGAATTTATTCGTATTTATAATTCTCTTCTAGATCCATGCTGCAATTGATAGTACAATTCATACACAAAGACAATCTTCTTTGTAAACTTTCCAATCATCGATTGATTCCTTCGGGTCATCATAGCCTTATATCGATCACGGGTGATCTCATCGTATATATTATGATTTAGTTCTATATCTTGATCGTTTTATTTTACGATCTCTCATAATCGCACTTTTTAGATCTTTTAGACTCAATCTATTCCCCACTACTTTGCTTAACTTTATAATCGAGTTAGGGAACTCGTGTCTTTACACTCGCCGAGAGATTCATCTTTGAATCTTATCGACCAACTAACTCTCTAGATGAGTTAATACTTATCCTAATCATTGCGGTTATTAGCCTCGTGTATTTCTACCTAAGCTTCATAACCAACAACTTTGATACCAACTGTGATTTACCCCAAATCCGGTACTTGAAACCCGAACTTCGGTTCTCCACGATACCATTTCTTTAAAATTTGAATAATACTAAAATAATAATACATTCGAACTTAATTTACATACATCAAAGTTTACTTCCCAGTGCGTGACCTTCAAATACATTCCTTATAATACTTGAATAGATACCAATACAACTATAACCATTAACTCATGATACACACTTATTCGATCGACTTTCCTTTTCCTTTGTTCGTGCTCGAGCCTTGAGTTGCTCATACATATCTTGAAAACATTTAATTTAAGCAAGGATGAGCATTTGAGTGCCCAAAGAAGTAATAGCAATTATATATATAAGTTTGAAAAATATAAGTATTCTCTTTACATAACACTTCTACAACGAATCGAAAGTTGTGAAGTAATCATCTTGATAAAAATTCACATAACAAATCTCTTCCAAATTATTTAAATTTGGCTCTGGCTCTACCCATGAATAGGGTTTAAGAATCATACTATGAACATTCTTTTCATTTTCGAAAAGGTTTGGCGAAATCCATCCATGAACCTCTTAACTTACAGACGCGGAGGGTGATCGATCTGTTGTACCTGTATTGATCAATACTACATAACTTGAACGAAATTCATCGCTCACTCTATCCGCCTTGGGCGCAAAAAAAATCTTCCCATATAGGGATGTTCATACATGCCTGGTTCCAAACCCGAAGGTTTTTAATCTTGCTCAACAATAATATGTAATTCAACATATATGTATACGGGTAATTGATGAGGTATATCAACATGTGAATAAATGCCATGGTTATCCAAGTGGGGACACTTGTATAACCATTTAGAAATCAACTTAACGAATATATATCTAAGCTAACATGTTGATAATCAAAGCGTACATAATGCATGCAGAATAGAATAATTAAAAAACTTCTTACTCATGTCCATTGCATAAAGAAAATGCAAAGGTAGGATACTTGCTGATTCACCGATTATAAATCTCAACTTAGGTTTTATCTCTTTATCACAACCTATCAATAATCGGATCATTCGCTTCGATTAGAACAATATATCTTAACACATAGTAATCGCATCTATTACAATTAAATTACATAGTCTAATCACATAATCATAGTGATCATACTTTTAGTTCTATTCTATACTTGAAATATTTTTATACATTTTTCAAATATCTCATCCATGCTCTTACACGATAGCCTTTTCTTTCTATTATAGAGATTCGACATTTGTCGTCGTCGTGAAACAACTTTATCGGGTAAATCATCGTGTCTAAGACTCTTATTTTATACCTCAACATCTGTAAATATCGGACATCTTAATTTTTAATCATTTTCAAATTTCCGAAAATTGAAAAATTTAAAATAATTCAAATCATCACTAAAGGGCCTATAGTGATATAAGCTGTTTCTATAGGTGTTCTTCTTCAAATTTAGAACTTCATAATCGGTTCTCAAGTCACTAGTTTGGTGGCATTTATAACTTTTAATTATCGGAATCATAATTAAATGATTTAAACATTAAACAATTCCATTATCATTAATAGTTTAATTAATACTAAACTATTAATGAAACCATTGCTAAAATATAAAAGTTATTTATAATAACTCAAACTATTTTTAAAACATTTATATTACCCTTAAATGATTTTTAAAACAATAAAAATCATTTTAAATAATTACCATTAATATTTAAATATTAATGTACTATTTATCCAAATATTAAAAGTCATTAATTATAACTTAAAATATTTTTAAATCCTTAATATCCTCTTTAAATGGTTTTAAATAAGTAAAACCATTTTTAAACTATTTATTTAATATTAATCATTAAATAAACTAAATATCATTAATATTATCTTAATATCATTAATATTTAATTATTAATAAAATTATCATTTAAATATTAAAAGTTATATTTTATAACTTCAAATATTTTTAAATACCTTATTTTCATTTTAAATGATTTTTATAATATTAAAATCATTTTTAAACTAAATTATTTAATATAATCATTAAATAACTTTAATATCATTAATAATTATTAATTAATGAAATTCATCACAAAATATTAAAAGTCATTACAAATAACTCATTTACATAATCAATTCCAAGCCAAAATAAACATAGTAAACTAACTAGTTTATTAACAACACTAACTAAACTTCAAAAATTCAAACTTTAACTAACAATTAAAAATAATAGCATTACAAAAATTAAATAAGAAACATACCCGGAAATACGAATTCCACAGACTGAATACGCACTTCCACGCCAAAATTTAACTAAGGAGATCTTTATAAAAAGTTCCCCCACAACAAAGCCTTTCTCAAAAATTGGAGGCATTATTGTTGGTGAATGAAACAAAGGCCAAGCCCTTCTATTTATAGGTTTAGAAAATGGTGAAGTTCTCAATTTAGTCGATGTGGGACTTGGTTTATACTAATTTTTCAATAGCTCACTTTGCGATTTTCTAACGCATTGCTCATAACTCCGATTAATCTGATTTTTGGATATGTTATACATGGTATGTAAGACTTTTTTTTAAAAATACGAATTACCCAATTCGGGTTCATTAGATAGCCCAAACAGTGCGTCAAAAGTGGACGTTCATAACAGTTTTTAATCTCGTTTCAGCTTTACCCTCTTCCGCTAAAACAGTCATAACTCTTTCATTTTAAAACATTTTTGAGCGATTCTTGAGCCCACGCGAAGCTAACTTCTGGGGCTACAACTTTTATTCTTTGACCATTTCCAAATTCCGAACACATCAGCCCAGAAATTCCGTTCAAATGGACTGCACCGCACTTGTTGGGAAGTTTTGACACTACTACTTTGAAATGTCATATCTCTCTCCTCCGATATCAGATTTAGTCCGTTTCGGAGTCTATTGAAAGATTATTTGGTGTAATATAACATAACAAAAGCCCAGAAGGTTTTGAAAACATTAACTGATCAAAACAGTGTCCCGAATAGCACATCCCGCTGCTGACTTTCAGTTTTGACACATTTCCTTCCAATCACCGTAATTCCCTCATCCGAGGTCGGAATGAGGTCATTCCAAAGCCTATGGCTTCCTAACTCAGTGCACTACAACATATCAAAAGTCCAGACCTTTTAAAGCACAAAAGTGGACGAGAATGCCCCCATTACAGAATTTGCCAAAAACAGTTTATCATGATCGGTCAACCATGTTTGACCATCTATAACTTCTAATCTATACATGATATGGACTTGATTCTTTTTGCAGATTAAAGACCACATATCGGGCTACACATAACAACTTTTGAAGAACAAAACTCATGATCGAGCAAAGAGTTATGGCCTCGACATTTGGTGAAAAATAACGAATTCGGTTTTCCAACTTGCTTACATCTTCAAATTGCAGCACTTTGATGTTATGGGTCTTTGATTTATCAACCCATATCATCAATTAACATTATATTACACAACTTTAAACAATCAATTGTATCAAATAACATCGAATAAAAGGATTTCTAGGTTTAGTGTTCTTATACCCTTTTGCCAAAAATTCTTGATTCTTGCTTACGATTTGTTATGGGTGATGGTTGGGCTTTGTTTAAGAGTGTATGGGCAATCTTGTACAAGGCAATTAAATGTAATATTTCAAAGACTAGATTTAATTCTTATAATTTACCAATTAACTTCTATCCTTTGGTAAATTAAAACACTTATACAATAACATCGAAATTAAACCCAGTAATTAAAATTAGGGTTTCTAATTGACCATTAGTAGTTCTTTAATTATCTCGTGTATATGTTACTAACACGATCGTTACTGATTTCTAATTTCAACCTAGGTTAGGGTTATAATAATTAGGGTTTGTCCTAATTATCGATGTACAACAAAGAATTAGGGTTTCTTCTAATTACCGATATTCTTATTCACAAGTAACTTCATATACACAAATACTACTTTCGAAATACCCCATAAGCCGAGTTTAATAATTAGGGTTTCACAAAGACGGTAATATGTTATGACCTAATTGAATTCGTCATTGCTCAATATTATCTGTCACATCACATACCCGATTACATAATTATGGTAATTTGTAAAATAATATAATATTATTATTCTCATCTCTTGATCACAATCCCAATCCGTGGTTTGGATCTCATGTACGACTTATTCTTCGTACACAACATCAATAATCAAGTTAAAATAATTAACTTAAATATTACGAACAATTCATATAATAAAATATTTATTATATAAATCTAATTATCACTTCATATATTTTTCCAATCATGTTTTCATGGAAAATAATTAATAAAAATATTTACGACTACGTAAAATTTATTACCATATAATTTGTGGTAATTAATAATTCCAAAATTATTTCTAATTTTTCAAGTAATAAATGTATTCGCATTTATCGTTCACTTTACTTGACACTTAGTCTCGTCATTAAAAAAAAAAAATTTATCATAAAATTTCTTATTTATTTTATATAGAAAATCTCGAGTTATTACATTCACCTCTCCTTATAAGGATTCCGTCCCTAATCACCGCTTTAAAAACTCATATGCGTAAGGGTACATAGCATATAATCATTGTACGTAGATCTCGATCATACTTGATCGAACCGATCTTTAATTATTTATCATAACACTTGTCTATCCGATTAAGCGAAATATAAGATATATAAGTTATTCAAATAGCACACTGAGTTACTGCTTCCAAATTGCCACCGTATCTGGACCGTCGTGTTGTAAACCCTGAGTTGCTTTCGTTGGGTTCTTTGGTTGATTTTGGTCCTCGAATTGCTAACGTCCCCACCGCTTCTCCCCGTGGTTACGTTCCCCGCCTCCATTCCCTCTGTGAGCAGTTCCTTACCTTATGCTCGATCGATCCACATATAAAACATCCACCGATCATCCTTGAGTTGGGGCGATTGGGAGAGATATGACCCTTTGCCCAAGACTTGTAGCATACAAACTTGCCCTTGAGACACTTTCGCCAGAGTGATTCTTCCCGCAATTCTTGCCTTTGCACTACTCTTTCTTTATACCAACCTGCTTTACTTGCATTTTCTCAGAAAAATTCCTCATTCTTTTCTCACCCCTATTCCCACTACTACTTTCTATCTTTATTGTTCCTTCTGACTTGCTTTTATTCTTCTTCTCCTTATGGTAGAGGCTCATGGCCTCACTTCCCTGTTCAGCAATGATAGCCTTCTCCATGAGTGCTGCAAAAGTATTGATTTGCAGTACTGACACCTTATTGTAGAGCCAGGGTTTTAAGCCCAGCTCAAATCTCCTTGCCTTCCTAGCCTCTGTATCCACTTGATGTGGAGCAAACCTAGCCAACTCATTAAATTTTGCGGCATACTCCGCAACAGTCATGTTATCCTGCTTTAACTCCAGGAATCTCACCTCCATTCTAGACTGCATACTAACAGAGAGATAGTTTTCGAAAAATAAATCCTTAAACCTATCCCAAGTAATTTCTTCTTCTCCTGCCCGAGTCTTATTTGCCTCCCACCAAAAGTTAGCTTCTCCTTTCATCATATAAGTGGCAAAAGCAGTCTTTTGCCCCTCATCTATTCTAGCAATTACGAATGCCTTCTCTATCTCGTTCACCCAAGTCTGGGCTTCTATCCTTTGGTAAATTAAAACACTTATACAATAACATCGAAATTAAACCCGGTAATTAAAATTAGGGTTTCTAATTGACCATTAGTGGTTCTTTAATTATCATGTATATATTCTTAACACAAATGATCGTTACGGTTTCTAATTTCAACCTGTTAGGGTTATAATAATTAGGGGTTGTCCTAATTATCGATGTACAACAAATAATTAGGGTTTCTTCTAATTACCGATATTCTTATTCACGATAACTTCATATACACAAATCACTACTCGTAAATACCCCATAACCGAGTTTAATAATTAGGGTTTCACAAAGACGGTAATATGTTATGACCTAATTGACCTTCATTGGTCAATATTATCATCACTTATACCCACCGAGTACATAATTATGGTACTGTAAAATAATATAATATTATTATTCTCATCTCTTGATCACAATCCCAATCCAGGGTTTGGATCTCATGTCTGACTTATTCTTCGTACACAACATCAATAATCAAGTTAAAATAATTAACTTAAATATTCTGAACAATTCATATAATAAAATATTTATTATATAAATCTAATTATCACTTCATATATTATTTCCAATCATGTTTTCATGGAAAATAATTAATAAAAATATTTCGGCTTACAGAAATTTATTACCATATAATTTGTGGTAATTAATAATTCCAAAATTATTTCTAATTTTTCAAGTAATAAATGTATTCGCATTTATCGTTCACTTTACTTGACACTTAGTCTCGTCATTAAAAAAAAAATTTATACGCAAAATTTCTTATTTATTTTATATAGAAAATCTCGGGTTATTACACTCCAACTTTTTAAATAAAGATTAAATTTTCTCGAATATATTTTTGAATATTATGGTGTGGATTTGATATAATGTTATAGTTGTGGGTATTATTTACAAGTTTTGCAAAGTACGCAAGTTGTTATATAATATTCGATTGGTCGGGGAATATTCGTACAACGACATAATCAATGGTGGACCCCACAACGAAATTATTGTCGAATTGAGAAAATGACTGTTGAAACACCCGGTGTTAAAAGTACAGTTATACGCGTGGTTGCATTGTAGCACACTGTATTAATTATTGATGCTTATGTGAGAAGTCACTCAGTTATACTCAATTAGTGCTACAGTAATTGTTGCACCATATCTCTCATATTATTGATTCAATTATTGTTACAGTATCATTTTCATAATATTTTATATTATCAAATCAATAATTGAGACGACAAAGTTATTCATATTATTATTTGCAATATTGACAATGTCTAGAAGTTCTGTCAAGGAGAGGTTTGGTCACCTAATTGCGCGCCAATAAGGAGATATCCTTATCGGAAAGCCCCTCTTTCACAGGAACGACACGGTTGTTAAATATTGTGAGTTATAATATTAATGATGAATAAGTTCGTGTTGATTAAAGATGATATTGATAGTTCCATTGTGTTGAGATTATTAGTGTTAGTGGAAATCGACATCTATTCCGATGATAATTGATGTCTGGGGGTTATATTGATAAATCGGGTAATTTATCGGATAAATGAGCAATTAATTTCTACTAATTCACATGCTTATATAACTATTTGTTCACATTTGTGTACTATTGAATCACATTCTTGTACTATTAGGGGAGTTGGTACAAAATTGATAATACTTGTATGACTAAGTTAAAAATAGAGGTATAGATGGAGGTACTATACTAAAATTCGTATTTTTCACATGATTATACTATTGATTCACATGATTGAACTATTGATTCACATTATTTACTATTAGGGGAGGTGGTGCAAGTTTGATAATACTTGCAGGACTAAATTAAAAATGAAAGAATAGTTGGAGGTATTGTACTATAATTTTTCGAGCCCCAAAACGTGCAATTATCGAAACTATATTTTCCTATAAATAGAAGCTCATTCTTCCTTCATTTCTCACCAATTCACAAAAGCTTTAGAAGCGATTATTATAGAGACATTATAGAAAGAAGAAGAGAAGTCTGCTACCTCACTATTCCAAAGATCCAGTTTTTCTAAGGTAGGGAGTATTATTTCTTTCTTATCCATGAAGAGAACTTCATTATTCCATTCTTTATTATTCATTGGAATAACTTTGTATCTGCTGCTACCCTATACTTGGTGAAATTCTTACATTATTCCATTCTTTATCATTCTTTGTAACATCCTCATGCATGCGTTTACGCCGGACTGGGTTCCATTATTTATCATTACATTGGAACATCCTCAGATGTATGCGTTCTACTTGGGACACAGTTCCATCTTTATTTTTCTGTTAGAATATCTTGTCTGTGCGTTTTACGCCGGACCTGATTCTGTCTTTATTATTTTGTTGGAATATCCTGTCTGTGCGTTTTACGCCGGACCTGATTCTGTTATTTATTATTCTGTTGGAATAACTTGCATGTGTGGTCTATCGAATTCCTGGTGATTTCATTTGTTATTCAATTCCTTATTATACTCAGTTGGTTAAAGTTTTGACGTCTATACTCCATGAAATTAGTGGAATATCCTTGATATTTGCGCTTCATCTAGTATCTTTTCATGAAAATATTCTTCTGAGCATTCTTGAATTTTACTCTACAAAGCAGTATCATGTTGATAATTTGGACGTTATTAGTTCCTGGATAAATTAATTTTTGAACTTGTTTTATTGAATTCTTATATCAAATTCATCATCCTCATGTTTATATTTTGTTAAAAGTCATTTGTGGCCTATAGTGCATAGATGGACTTGGTATGATTATGACCAGGGATTATTCGATGTAATCATGACCGTAATGTTACAAATGATGTGGAAAAAGTCCTCATTGGCCCGTAGTGCATTGATGGACAGTTGTTGGCATGATCATGACCATTAATGAATACACAAATATTCTTTGCCCGTAGTGCATGAATAATTGTGGTCGTGATACTAAAGAATATCCTTGGTCGTAGTGCGGGGGTGATTCGATGATGTGGATTATTTATTGTTTGAGTCCCAAATGATAAAAGTAATGAAAACCTTCTAAATCATAAAACATAGTATATTTTATTCTCTACTTGACTCTTTTTAATGGATTGTTTGTTCATTGCAGCTTAAACTTGATGGTTGTTATATTGTATCGGTTTAACACTTTGTTGAAGGCTAACGATAATATATTCGCATTATCTTAGTCATAATATTTCCTCTTTGGGCTAGTTGAGCTCACCCTTATACTTTTATTGTTCTCTTGAGAAATGAGAACGTGCGCGGGGACTAGTCGGGGAGCGGAGTGACGGACGGATGATAGCATTAGTAGTCCTCACTATTCGGTGAAATAGTGGAAAATAACTGTATTAATATTGAATTTGAGTTTGTATATTGTCTAGACGACAATATTTGTATTAAAACTCACAACTTATGTTTTGTCGTACTTTACACGACAGTTGTATAATTAAGTTGTATTTGTATTTTGTACCATGTATTTGACGACTCAGAATAGTTAATGTATACCTATTTTGGGGGCGTCACATGTACAGTATGTGATTACGGGTCAAGGGTTGACCAGATAAGATATATCTATGAAAAACCCTATGTATATACTAAGAACATCAAACGTTCAGTTAGAAAATTTTTATGATTTAAAAGAAACCCTAAAAAAATGGTCCGGGAAACCATAATTTCAGTCTCAGAAATTTAAAACCCTAATTCGGAATTAGGAAACCCTATTTTAGGAATGTAAATGCTATGTATAAACCTTTCGTGTATTAATCACAGTTAATTAGGGATAACCCTAATGATTAATTAGAATTTTAATAATTAGAAACCCTAATTATTAGAAACTTTAAATTGTACATTTGAAACCCTAATTTGTAATTAGGTAATTTTAATTTTTAATTAAGATATAATAATTCTAATTAGCAAACTTGATTTATGATTAATAAATTTTAATATAATTAGAGAATTCTAATTATAATTTAGAAATATTAATCCTAGAATAATATTTTTAAAACCTAAAGGGTTAAACATTAAACCCTAAGGGTTTGGACAATAGACAAGTTTGCCATTAAATTTATAAATCAAATGACAATTATGCCCTTTTTGGATTATTTTTTTTTGGGTAACTTGCAAATCTTACCAAAATGAGAGTTGGTGACCAACCAAAGCTCATCCAATTGACTTTTACCTCAGCCAAATCTGATCCAACTTGACACCTAGCAACTTATACATACATTGTATCTATGTTTAAAGGATTAAAGAGAGAGAAAGTTCACAAATTTTGCACATTTGTTATCCAACTCTCAACCAACTCCTTCTCTCTCCTTAGCCACGAAATACACAAGTAATTTAGTCCCTAGATAACTTCCTAACACACCAAAATCAGTGGAGAAGAGCCAAGATCTAAGCTTATTCAAGAGAAGGTATAAACCCTAAGTTTCATTTTTGATCTTATATGCTAAGATAAAATACTTGTTTATGTGTTTAAATTTGTGTTAGAAGTTGTTTTTAGATGATCTATGATGATCCATCATGGATCCATAGCATCAAAGTACCTTAAAATAATGTTTTTTGAAAAAGTGTTCTTGAACCACAAAGTTGTCTGACAACCATATGTCAATGGCTGTAGATCTCTTTCTGTTTTTGATTTTTCTTGTTTTATGTTTTGGATCGGTAGTCTAGTATGAGATCTTTGTTCTGCAAGTGAAATCACAGTCAGTTAATGTCTAGATTTCATGTTATTCTTGGTCAAAACTCGTTGACCGGGCATGACCAGTCGATTTCTGGGTAACCCAGAAATCATAAAATCGTGTCTGACAATTTTTTTGCAAGGCCCAGATCTGATAGTTATGATGTTGTTTGTTGATGTTGTTGTAATATATTTGTAGCCTGTTGTCTGGACTGTAGACCAATGCCTTAAGAATCTTTAAACCATCATCAGATCGAACATAGAAGATGGTCAAACTAGCCCATTCAGTCACAAATGAAGTTTCTGGAAATTCCAGAAACTGTTAACAGGAATTTTCTGACAATGTTTGACTGAACTAGATATGGTTAATGTTTTAGATTTGGACTGAGATGAGGATCAGTTATTGTTCCTTGTCGTTTATACTAGAGATGTGGACCTTAAGAACATCCATTTGATGGCGAGATCATGGAGATAATCGAGCCTCAATATGGCGTGTTATGAATCGCTGAGTTCTAGGTAACCCGGAAAACCCAAAGAGCCTCTCGACAATAATCTGCGAGCTTGAATCTTGCGGTTATGTGATGATATGGCCATTGAACTAGTTCGTGATTGTAGTATTACACTCATACTATAATCATAACCCATTACCAAACCCAGAAACATAATAACCAAAGATTAAATGGTGGTCAAACTAGTTAACCTGTAAACTGCTATGAGTTTCTGGGTTGGGGCTCAAGAACACGAAGAACACCTATAGCGACAGTTATGTCGCTATAGGCACTCTTTAGCAACAATTTCTTAATAAATTAATTATTTTAATTAATAAATATATAAAAATAATTTTTAATTATTAAAAATACATAATAAATTCCTAAAAATTATTTTAAATTCTAAAAATGAGTTCTTAATAATTTTGAATATATTTCATAAATATTTAATATTCTTGGAATAATAATGGTATTTAATTTATTTAATTATAATATTAAATAAATTATTTTAAAATAATTTTAATACATAAAAAATCATGAAAAAAATTATATTATGGTATAAGAAAATATTTGAAGTTGTTTTTTAGTGACTTTTAATATTTTGAGAAGAATTTTATTAATAAATTAATATTAATGGTAATTAATTTATTTAATGAATATATTAAATAAATTATGGAAAAATAGATTTAATGATTTATAAATCATATAAAAATGATTTAAGTGTTATAAAAAAATTTGAAGTTATAAAATATAACTTTTGATATTTTGTCATGAAAATATTAATATTTTAATATTAATAAGCAATTACCAGATAATGAATTTAACGATTAATTATCTGAAAATTATTATGAGCTTATGAAAAATATTTTGTCTGATAATAAATTATCTAAGGTAATTGTTAAGTGATTAGAGAGAGTTAATTGAATTTAAACTCGACGATTGTCTAACTAGACTGTCGGGATGTCAGAATTGTACCGAACTCGACTCAGACTGTCAAAGTTTGACTTGATGTTAGGTTTTATGTGTGTTATAGACTGAAAGGTGTGACACCCCTAAATCCCAGTACTTCATTACCTCAAGATTTGGTGTTCACTTAATCAAAATATTCATATATAGTAACCCAATCATAATAAAATTTAATAAAAAACCTGCCCATACATGATTATATTAATAAAATATTATCTCCCAGGTTATCTAACCTTTAATTACAATCATTCAAATGCAGAATTTAAATAAGTTCATTACAATAATCAAATTAATGTCTGATAAATAACTGTCAACATATTACAAGTCTTCAAAACTTGTTCATCTTCCCCTTGCCCTTACTGGTGCTAGGTACATCTACCTTCTCATCCTTAGCTGTAATAGTTATATAAGCAAGAGTGAGCAAACAAAGCTCACTTGAAATAAGAATGAATAAACTTTACAACATTCGCCAAATAATAGGCTCAATAGAACTGAATGATATGTTCTATTAACATTCTAAAATATACTACTGAGGGTCTAATGACCACGAACCATGTCCACAATTATAAGTAATCTTTCAACTTTAACTTTAACAGTCATATGACTATAAGGACTCCACGTACTTAGGGGGATCAACCCTTCGTACAATGTATTGTGCATAAACATTTCAACGCTAAGCGGAAACCCCTAAAAATAAGGTTTATCATCTCAGTATTTAGATTACAAGTCCGCACCAAAGTAAGTTTGGTTTGGATACATTTCAAGATAATTTGGAGTTCAACGAACATCAACTAAGGACTAGTTGAATAAAAATGAAATCACACTATGCTATGAATAAATCATTGTGTATTAAAGTTACGCTTTAGGAACAATCTAATAGCATAAATGTTGAATAACTATCATTACCTTGCTTGAACAATATTAAGCCAATGTTATTTATAATTGAATACTAAGCATGCACATCGAATAACAATTTGAATAATAACAACTATTCAACAACAGTATATTAGATTATATAAACTTGCATGTTATTTGACAAGTTAAAGACAATGATAACTTGCTTAACACCAAAATAAGGTTTAGAAAACTTGTATCATTATGAACAACTAGATACAAAAGCTTGAGAAATTACAGTTGAAATAGGACAAGTAAACTTGCCTAACAATAAACAAACTAGCTCAACGAAAGTGTAGAGTTGGAGAACTTGCTCAATTATAAAAGTAGAATTAGAGAACTTGCTCAATTTACAAAGATAGGTTTAGAAACTTGCCTCGAGTGTAAGTTGTAATATTAACTCACGTTCACCTACATATAGGTTTAAAACCATCATCTATTAGATATACTAACATTCACGTTCCAACACAACACACATTTTTAGTTAGACTTACTATTTTATCACAAGTCTTAAGATACCATGCAAATATCAGAAATTACAAGTGTTAACCTTCACAATACATGTTTACTATTCATCATGCTCATTAAGTCCTAATATACCACGTTCATCACTTACTAATCATTCAAAGTTTGAATCTACTAACCACATAGCACGATTCTGTTTTAGCTATATTAGAACATGTTTATTATAAAAACACATCACTAGACCAACGTATGTCGCTATCCCAAAATCTAGCAGCAGACAGCAGACCGCTTCTCTTATTCTTATCGATGTATAAGCAATTAATTGCGTCACACATAATGTGTATTGCTTCTGTGACTCTGTGATGTTTAGCCTTAACACCGAGAAATTGCTTATACCGTGCCGAACGAAGTGACTTCGGCATGAACAATTTTCGTTTTTAGCCCAACTGACACGAATTTCACCCACCAAACAGTGAAATTAACATGTAAGATAAATATAACAATATCGTAAACATGATTGCTAACATTTTCCATCAATTAGAACAATTTAACAACACTTCTAACTATTTTAATTTCTCAAAATTCATATTTTTATACTAGAACTCCATTTTTGAGTTTCTTCACCAAAATAATCACTGTGTTCTCTATACTTGGCCAAATTGCTTCGTTCAAATTGCGTTAAGTTCATTTCTTAATGAACTAGCATAAACAAGCTTCAATTTTTAGTTTAACATACGAATTGACCATCAAAAATTGATACATACACAAGCCATATGACAAATATGCATAAAACATACACTATCGTTAATTTTTCCTACTGTTAACTGAAATTAGCATGCAATTCTTATTTAAACATAATCTCTAATCATCATAAACACATGTAATCATCATAATTGGATTATATAGTAACAATTCTACACCTATGAAATTGACAGAGTATGAAACTTTATGCCATAAAACTCATATATGTATACATTTATATATATATATATATATATATATATATAATGTTAAAGCTATGAACAATACCTTCAATAAGCATGATAATCTCTTCTAACACCACTGGAATTGCTATAAAATCCTCAGGTTTCCTCTCAACTCTCTCTCAATTCTCTCTGAATGTTCTTCTCTCTTTTCTCAGTAGCTAGAATGCGTAAAAAGAAAACAACTGATAGCTATAATGCGTAAAAAAATTAAAACTGCTAATCCTTAATATGCCAAACTTAATAACATATCAGTTACAAAACTAATCTTTATATTATAAATATATTATATTTATTTTATTTTATTTAAAATTAAAAAAGGAAATCCAAAAGCCATAGGGCTTTGTTTGGCAAATCATTTAAAATTAAAGAGTTTATATCCTTAAGCATTATTTGGGTAAAACTAAATTAAATTACTTTAATTTATTTTAATACTCCTTATAATATAGTTATTTGTCACACTATATTTAATCAAGCTTTCATACTTTATTTAATTTAAATAACAATTAATTAAATAAAACATTTAAATAAATCATTTGGTCACATAACTCACTACAAATAATTAACCATCAAATTGAAATATCAATATAATAATTTCCTTAACTCATTAATTATTTATTTAACAAAAAATTAACCAAACAAAATCAAATCAATTAAACAAATATTTATTCAACGATAAACACATCCATTAAATATTTATATATAATTCAATAAATATTTAATATTACAATTAAAAATCTGGAATGTTACAATAGGGTTATGTGATAATGTGTTTAGGTTATTTTAAATACTGTGATGATATTATTCTAATGTGTAGATTGGTATTATTTATATTAGGTTTTCAGACAAAGCTAGATAATTTGCGTAACGATAATCCACGGAACATGCAAGTTTTCCTTAACTCAACTTTGAGTTGTTTATTCAAATATAACTTGTGGTTAATCATTGCTGATTGCCATGTCTAAGAATTGTTTAATTGCACTCTGTGCGTATTGCATGTGTTCATTAGGTATGAAAGGCTGATCACCTTAATTACCATTCGGTCCAGATATATTTGTTCATGTTAAATAATTGTTCAGTCATAAAAATTTGTTCATGCTAATTCACAACTATATTGTTGAATTATAGCCAGCTTATTATTTAAATTCTTTCAATCATGATATATCTTTAATTTATTAAACTTATACTTGATGGGCAAATTCATTGCTCACCCTTGCTATATCATGATAAACATTACAGATTAAGACAAATACGACGGATACAAGAAAAGGTCGAAGACAGTTCCAGCTTTAGTATATGTGTGCAGTTAGATTTGTAACAGTATTGTATATTAATGTTATTGTAAGTCAAATAAGTTATGAATTGTGTATTAAGTGAAGGTTACTCGACCTTGGGGAAAAGTGTGTAAAGTTTATTGTATATACATTTTATGTTTATATCTTTCGCAATAGTTATAGAATGATTGTACCAGATCCGTGGTGATTTGGGACCCGGATTTGAGGCTGTCATACATAACCTTAAGAAGAGTTAAAGAAGTAAAAGATGAAGTTAACCCTAAAAATGCATTAAATGTGATATGTGTTTTTACTACTATAATGATGTGTACTAATCAAACTAATTTGTTTTGTTGTAGATGTCAGGAGATAACATGATGTATAGGGATATACATGTTGTTAGTGAGGAGTCTATGAATCAAGTAGAGATTTTACCGACACCTGTAGTTGAATTACCAGAGGTAGTGGTGGTGGAGTCAGAAGACTCAGAGAACTTAGGATTCACATCCTTGTTTGATGGCATGTCCGAGGTGGAGGTGGAGGTGGTGTCGTGTAATACCGTAGCACCTGCAGAAGAGATGACTCTGGGGGAGTCATTGAAGGCGTTATTCATGACAGTATTGGATAGAAATATCCAGTTAGGGAAGGAGGTGAGAGAGTTGAAGGAGGAGATCCATGAGGTCTTGGTAAATAAGAAGGACATGGAGACGATGTGGAGGGGGAGCACGATGAGAAGGTTTTGGCAAAGGACAAGGTCCATGAGCTGAAACATGAGGCCTTTAAGCTCAGGCAGGAGCTAAAGGCTAAGAAGAAGAAGATTAGTTGAATGTGTTAGTTCCCAGAGGGAACAATAGATCTAGAACGGGGGTTAAATAGATCCTTTTTATTTTAAATACTTTTCTGGTTTATATTATATTGTTCATAATTAACATATGACAAACATAAGAATCTTTTCAAGCACAGCGGAATAAATAAAAGATCCCCTTTATTGATATATTCATAATCATACATACATTGTTCGTAGAGTGAGTTTAGTTGTAAGCGATTAAAACATACATAGCGATTATAGCGATTATAGTACATAATGTAAATGACATAATGTAAAAAGACACAAGGGTTTTAAGTGGTTCGGAGAATCAAGCTTCTAATCCACTCTTCTACTTTTAACTAGCGAGATTTTCCACTAAGGAAGGCGGCAGACACAGAATCAATAAGATTCCTTCAAGGCCGCCTGACCTTGGGACTTGATTCACTAAGAACTCTTGAGGGCCGCTGACCTTGGAACTTTGTTTAGTCCTCCCACAAGGACCCTTCGGCCCTACTTTGTTTAGTCCCTCCGGACAAGGACCCCTCAGGCCCTGGCTTTGTTGAGTTATTTGTTTGTTGTTGTTGGAGTCTGTGCTGAGCTGCTAAGATGTCTTCATGCTCTGAACATCTTCTATACTTAGCAGCTTGGCTTGATCATCCTTAAAGTGCGGCTGAGTATTGCATGATGCTCAATCCTGAGATCAGATCTTGACACTACGATTTATGCCTTGTGCTTGTTGTCTTCATCTGATCTTGCTTGACTACGATCTCTGCATGTAATCAATAGACTCTATGAACTCAGAGTGTGACCTACGATCCTTGACTTGGCTTTGGCATCAGTAGACTCTACGACTCTGAGTGTAGTCTGCGTTTTTGTCTTGGCTTCGGCAGATGATGTAACGCCCGAGAAAATTGGATTTTTATGACAATTAAATTTTTATTTGATTATGTGAATTAAATGAATTTAATTGATTTCTTTGTGAGTAAGCTATGTGAAGGTCGTTCTATGACCTAGAATGTGCTAATGTGGTTAGTATTCTGGCTACGTATTAGAAATAGTTTTTTGGAATTTCCAAGACGATAATAATTGTTTTTTGAGAAATTTCCGTAAAAAACACTATTCATTCGTTTCTGTTCGGGGAATTATTTTGAAATTCTGGGAAACGCGTAATGATAGAATATCATGACGAGTTGGAATATCTAATAATATTTCATTTATGGAAAACGCAGTTTTCTCCTGCGGACTTAAAACCTAAGGGTTGAGTATATTGATTTCCGAGAAGGAAATAATATGCGTAGAAGGAATGGCGTTAGGTTTAATTCAAGTGTTATACAATTGGTGATGCTAGTTAGTATCTATTTATAATACGTTGAGTAAAAGCGAGTGCAATACGATTATTATGCGTTATGGTATCTGAAGAGAATCGTGAATTATGCGTGTAGAATACGATCGTAGCATAGGATTAATCTATGTATCAATAAGTAATTCACTTGTATTGGATTATGATTAGCCCAATCAATTGAATGACTAAGCCCAATGAGATGGATGGGTTAAGTCCAAGTCAAGACCCAATGCTTATTTAGTTAATCCCAATTCATTAAAACCGAACCGTGGGTCGAACCGGTGGGTCACCCAATGGGTAATACCCATGGGGCAACCCATGGGATGTCACAAAAGGAGGTGGGCCGGCCACCTTGGTGTGGAAGCCAAGCATAAGGCTTGGTCACCGAGTTTTTTACTTGGTGACCACACATGAATTGTAAGGAGGTGATGTTTATTGACCATTATGCCCTCCATTCTAATTTCCTATAAATATGAGGCTAGGTTGCTTCATTTGTGATTTTTTCAACTTGCCAACCTATATCATTTTAGAGAGAAAAGAGAGCTAGACTTATAAGTCCTTCACTTGGGAAGCTTTAACCTTTATTCTTCCAAGAGATTTTTAAGAAACTTGAGGTAATACTTCTTGTTCTTCATTCTCCATCTCTTTTTCATTTATCTTTTGTATTGGAGAATCATAGATGGGTGGTATATGCCTTGTATGAGAGATTAAAGATGACTTACCATAGATTCAATCTCTATAAGTCATGAGATTATAAGGATCATAAGGTTTGAAATAGTTTTGAACCATGAAAATATTAGTAGTTGAGATCGATCGGGTATAAACGATTGGACTCCATCAATCTGCTAGTATTTGCATCTTGTTTGAATAGGATGTAGATATGAAGTTCATGGAGTATTCCATGTGATTTGGCCTAGAGAACCCTAGTAACGAAGATATGGCGAATTTTACGGAAATAGACGTTAAACGTCAGAAAACGTAGAAATTCCGGATTGGTAGTCGAAAGTTGTCGTGAGACTTGAAAATGTTGGTTTTCAATGTCAACACGTGAGATAGGGTGATTAAGAGTTGTGGGTTCGAGAATCGTCGGATTCCGACTTAGAAAGAAGAAAACGAGCATTGAACGCTCATTAACGTTTACGAACGTATATAAAATGAACTCAATAGTGAATTCTGAGTTAACGGATTCGAAAGTGTTGAATTCTTATATGAACGTGTAGGGTATGTCATTTATGATGTGTAGGCTTTTGAACGGACCAAATCGGGCTTATAACGAAGAAGTTTCTGACCGGGAAATTCACACGCGTGTTTTCAAAATCTGCTGAGAATGCAGATGCGAGTCTGCGCCATATGGCTGAGCGTAGTGTAAAAAGCCACCATGCATGATGCGATTATGGCCGGAAAGAAATAAAAATTCTGGAGACTCATGCCCATGACTCGAGGGTTTTTTCATGGACTCGCACCGCAGCGCCAAGTCCGGGTAAAACCTCTGGAGAGTGTGGCGCCAGCATGCTAACTAGAATGCTTCGATGTCACATCGCAAATAGCGAAGTTCGATGCTTTTGATAGTAACTTATGTTTTGAACTTCAGTTATTTCGGGACCTACTTGAGTTGAGTTTATATACTCAAAGAAAGTACAAAGACTAATCCTATATTACCTATACTAAGGTATAGAGTATGAAACTTAGGAATGTAATGCATGTTAACAAGATATGTACAACGAACAAAGTTGGTACCTTATCAACGATGTTTGAGTCCGGTTAATAAACGTCAATAGAGTGATACACCGGGACGAATTGTAATAAGTCATGTTGACTTTAATAAAGATATTAAGTTAACACAGAAATAGAAGAGAAAGAAACTTTTAGGAACAATGTGAATAGATGTTGATAGCTAATTACAGTGTGCTATGTGAACATATCATGCAGATTCTGTAAAGGCTGTGGTCAGTCGAGTAAGTTATTTGAAGATGCTGAAAGGCAAGTTTTCTTAACGCTTGTCTAACTTCCATGTTAGCCAAGTTTTTATGTGATTCGTTGAACTGAATTGCAAGACTTGTTTTAAAGAAAGGGTCGATGCCAGATTTTAACTCGGCTAGACTATTCGTAATATATAGATTGATTATTATTCATATCATTCTATATAGAAATGTTAACGATATCCTATGCCAATTAATTGGTATGAACATGAAGGTAAGGTTTGTCTATGAACAAACAAAAGTACTTTTCATCGATTATACGTTTAATGAATGTAGTTTTGATCAACATAAAGTACTATAGGCTGATCACCTAGAAGTGCTCATAAGTTATACGGATGAATGGCCTTAGTGTTGTGGACTCCTTTTCATGTATGAAAACTGAAATTTTCTGTTCATGGTCTATCGACCGGTTCAGAATTCCTAATCTATTCTATACTTTGGGAATTGATGTTATGAACTGTTAAAGTATTATTGATTCAGAATACTTCATAACTATTGTTCAGTTGTGTTGGAATTGTTATATAATTCCTGAATGTGGTATTCCTGTTATCCTTGATTAAACTTGTTGAGCTGTCATGCTCACTTCTTGCTTGAATTATATAACTGTAGTTAAAGACGAACGTATCGTGAATGCCAAGAATGATAAGGGCAAAGCTAAGATGGATGCTTAGGCATTGTGTAATAGTTTAGTGAGTTTGTATGTATTATACATTATGAACAATGAACGATGTAACCGGTTTATGAACCTGGGAATGATTATACTTTGATTGTAATAAAAAGATAGTAATTACTTTCATTTTGTTGTATTTCAATGGAATGATTGTATGGATGTTAGTACAGTGGAGCACCATCTGTCGGGTTGGAAGATACCCGAATTTGGGGGCATCATAGGTTGGTATCAAAGCCTTAGGTTATAAAACTTAAGGGGGGAAAACCTTAGGCTAATAACCTCGTAAGGAAGGTAAAGTCCGAGGAATGAAATTCAAGTCCATTGAATTAAGAAGATATTGAGATAACTTTCGATGATCGAAAGAATTAAAAGATGAAAATTAATCTTAAAGATATTAAATGTGATTTGTGCTTATACTATTGTGTATTATGTACTAATCAACGTGTTATGTGTTTGTAGATGTCAATCGATAGCTTGATGTTTAGAAACGTGGAAATGATAGCGAGGACTCGATTAACCAAGTTGAGATTGTACCAATGCCCGTGGCGAGAGAATGCAAATAGTTATACTAGAAGACTCAGACATTGAGAGGAACGCGTCTACGAGGAGGAATACTCGAGAGGAGACTATGGGATTAGCATCATACCTTAACGAGATGCTAGATGTGGAGGAGGAAATGGAGGTGACATCGATTAACACGGTGTTACCTACTCAGGAGCCAGCATCTCTGGATGCAACTAGAGCATTGTATCTGGCAGTGTTGGATAGGAATGTGCACTTGCGTACTCAGGTGGAGGCACAGATTGAGGAAATAACTGCCTTATATGAGGCGAAAAAATCTGTAGAGGCAGACTTTGAGTCAGAGCACGATGAAAAAATGCTTATGACTGATAAGGCTCATAAGTATAAGGATGAGGTCCTAGAGCTACAACAGAAACTGGTTGAGAAAGACCAGAAAATAGCTAGGATGTCATACATCCATGAATGCGCTCATGAGGATTTCAAGCTGAAAATTGCTTGTTATTCTATTAAGTCCGGGCATACTCGACATACCATAAGTCGAGATATAGTGTCGATTCTGGCAAATTAGAAATATGAAAATGTTGTTCGACAGTGTTAGTAGATCGCTAGATCTTTTTGGTATATAAGTAGTGACGTAAAACCCTCTTTTGTATAACTAAGGGTAGTCTTTTTATAAATCCCAACTTTTGTAAGAAGGCAATCGTGGGATAGTATGTAATAGCTTTTGGCTAAGGGAACCTGATGTAAATAGTTTTGACTATGAAAGCATATTTATATAATGAAGTTTTTATTCAACATGCTTGTTGTGGTATGAATGGTTGTTGTTAATTTAAAATGATAACCGAGTAGTTAAATAGATAATAACGAAGCTTTGTTTATTTAATCAGAATTATGCCGCCAAGAAGGAGACAACGGAACCAAGAGGCCGAGTCTCATAATGAAAATCGGGGGGGTCCTAACAACCCTATGCAAGAGTTCATTAATTTATTAACGGCTGCATTTAAGCAAGTGGGGGTTGGGATTCCTGTAGCTCCTGGGGTAGCAAGAACAACTACCTTTAAGGACTTTGAAAGTTTGGGTCCTCCTGAGTTCCGAGGAACGATGGATCCACTAGAAGCCCAAACATGGATTAGAGAGATTGAAAAGGAGTTTATGATAAAAAACGTAGGTTAGGCGCAAAAGACTTCTTTTACGACTTACATGATGAAGGGGGAAGCCAACTACTGGTGGGAAGCTCACCAGGGTGGGGCTAGGACAGAGGCTGTTACGTGGGAACAGTTTAAGAAGGTTTTCTTCAAGAACTATTTCCCTACTAGCATGCAGGGTAGGATGGAAGTTATGTTCCTAGAACTTAGCGAGGGGATATGATGGTTCCCGATGTCATGAAGTTTAACGAATTGGCGAGATTTGCTCCACATCAGGTGGATACAAAGGAAAGGAAGGCGCGCAAATTTGAGTAGAGCTTAAAACCCTGGCTCTATAGTAGGATATCGGTTTTCCAGAGTGCTTCCTATGGGACCATTCTGGAGAAGGCGATAATAGCTGAAGGTGGTGGTGAGGCTTTGTCTCAGCACCACAAAGAGCGGAAGATTAAGAGTAAGATAGAAGGAGGTAATAAGGCTGAAATTGTCAGCGGAAGCGTCAACTTGCCAAAGAGGAAGAGTTTTAATCCCGGGAATACCGGGGTAAAGTAGGGAGATCCCAAAAGGAGAACGGAAGCATGTAAGACATGCGAAAAATTTTATATGGGAGTCTTTTTTAAGGGGAAAGTAGTATGCTACAACTGTGGGCAGGAAGGGCATTTGTCACCCAACTGTCCTAACCCTAAAAAAAACCAGGGGTGTTTTGTCTGTGGGTCAATGGACCACATAGCAAGGAATTGCCCGAAGAAGGGTTTAGAGGGGAATAAGAGTTACATTAGTGGTAAATTAGCCATTCTTGGACCAACACCATCGATTAGGTAGACCCTCATTTCGTCGTTTTAATATGACTGTTCAAGATGCGGTTGCATCAACAGATGTGGTAGCAGGTATCCTTCCGGTCAATGAGATAAATGCTTATGTGCTATTTGACTCGGGTGCTACTTGTTCTTTTATAGCATGTGAATTTGCTAAGCGATTAGGTTTAATCCCTGAAAAGTTACCTATACCTTTAGACGTTAAGGTAGCGAACGAGGAGATAATTCCCATTGAACATATTCATAAGGATTGTTCCGTGGAAATTAGAGGGAATAAGTTATCGGTAGATTTGGTACCGATAAGGCTAAAAGAATTTGACGTAATTCTTGGTATGGATTGGTTAGTGAACCATAAGGCGATTATAGATTGCCATAGGAAAAGTGTAAACCTTTGGCTTTCTAAGAAAACCAAGGTAGTGTTCTTCGGTAGTAATTCATCGAGATGCTCTTGTTGTCTGTCTATGACACAAGCTAGGAAGATGTTGAAAAAATGGTGTGTAGGTTATCTATGCCATGTGGTGGATACCCAAAGAGTGGGAACATCCTTGGATCAGATACCTATTGTGCAAGAGTTCACGAATTTATTTCGGGAGGAGTTACCAGGTATTCCACCGGACAGGGAGGTGGAGTTTGTAATTGATCTGTTACCGGGAACGACACCAGTTTTAAGGGCACCATATCGAATGGCGCCAGTCGAAATGAAGGAGTTAATGGTTCAATTACAAGAACTATTAGACAGGAAGTACATTAAACCAAGTGTGTCTCCTTGCGGAGCACCAGTGTTGTTTGTAAAGAAGAATGATGGGTCGTTAAGACTTTGTATCAACTATTGAGAGTTGAACAAGTTAACGATTAAGAATAAATACCCTTTGCCTAGGATCGATGATCTATTTGATCAGTTCAAAGGGGTAAAGTATTTTTCTAAAATAGACTTGCGCACGGGGTATCATCAGTTAAAGGTGAGGAAGGATCATGTACCTAAGACGGCATTCAGAACTCGTTATGGTCATTACGAGTTTCTAGTAATGTTGTTTGGGTTGACTAATGCGCCAGCCACATTTGTGGATATGATGAACAGAGTGTTCAAACAATATTTGGACAAGTTTGTCGTAGTGTTCATTGATGATATTCTAGTCTATTCAAAGACGCCAGAAGATCATTCGGAACATTTAAGAATAGTGTTGGAGACACTACGGAAGGAGAAGTTGTATGCGAAATTCACGAAGTGTGAATTTTGGCTTGAGAGGGTGCAATTTCTAGGGCATGTTATTGATAAGGATGGCATTTCTGTAGATCCGACAAAGGTAGAAGCAGTGAACGAATGGGAGCGACCGAAGATGCCAACTGAGGTTCGGAGTTTTCTAGGGTTAGCGGGATACTATAGAAGGTTCATTTCGGACTTTTCTAAATTAGCTACTCCGTTAACAAATCTGACAAGAAAGTCAGTGAAGTATGTGTGGACTGAAACATATGAGAACAATTTTCAAGAGTTAAAGAAGAGGTTAAGTGAGGCACCAGTAATGTCCTTACCAGACGATACAGGGAATTTAGTAGTGTATAGCGATGCTTCGCATAAAGGATTGGGTTGCGTGCTCATGTAGCATGGCAAGGTCATTGCATACGCGTCACGTCAATTGAAGGATTATGAGAAGGTCTATCCTACTTATGACCTGGAATTGGTAGCTGTAGTTTTTGCCCTAAAGATATGGAGACATTATCTTTATGGTGAGAAATGTGAGATATACACGGACCACAAAAGTCTGAAATATATCTTCACACAGAAGGAGTTGAACATGACACAGAGAAGGTGGTTAGAGTTAATAAAAGATTATGATTGTGATATTTTATATCATCCGGGGAAAGAAAATGTAGTAGCCGATGCGCTAAGTAGGAAGGGTAGAGAGAAATTATCAATGTTAACAACTCAAAATGATTTGGTAACAGCGATGGCAAAAATGGAGCTAGAAGTTAAGTTACCGGAGGAAGCGGTAAAGATGTTATTTTCCATGGAAACCCAACCTACCATAGTGGAATGGGTTAGGGGAGTACAATTGAGCAATGAGGAGTGAAAGCAGATGCAAAAAAGAATAAGAAGACGAAGAAAAGACTGAGTATAACCTCGATAAGGAGGGATTACTTCGTTTTGAGGGAAGAATTTGGGTTCCTAATGATCCCGAATTAAAAGAAGAAATTATGATGGAGGCCCATAGTTCGAGGTACTCGATACATCCCGGTAGTACGAAGATGTATCAAGACCTTCGTCAGAACTTTTGGTGGCCGAATATGAAGAGGGAGATAGCAGAATATGTTAGTAGGTGCTTAACTTGTCAAAAAGTTAAGGCTGAACATCAACGACCGAGCGGGTTGTTACAACCGCTAGAAATTCCAGAGTGGAAGTGGGAGCACATCACGATGGACTTTGTGGTGGGACTTCCAACAACCAGAAAAGGATACGATGCTATTTGGGTGATAGTGGATCGATTGACGAAATCGTCTCATTTTCTACCAATAGGAGATAAGTATAACCAAGATCAGTTAGCTAAGCTGTATGTCAAGGAAATTATTTCCAGACATGGAGTACCTGTTTCGATCGTGTCAGATCATGATCCACGATTCACATCGAACTTTTGGAGAAGTTTGCAAGAGCAAATGGGAACGCAGTTAAGATTGAGTACGGCATATCATCCTCAGACGGATGGTCAGAGTGAGCGAACAATTCAAACGCTTGAAGATATGTTAAGATCTTGCGTTATGGATTTCAAAGGGAGTTGGGAAGAATTTCTACCATTGGTGGAATTTTCGTACAACAATAGTTTTCACGCTAGTATAGGCATACCGCCTTACGAAGCGTTATATGGGAGGAAGTGCCGAACTCCATTGTGTAGGGATGAGGTGGGTGAACATCGGATGTTGGGACCTGAGATGGTTCAGCAGAAGGCGGACATGGTAGAGTTAATACGTACTCGATTAGTTGCGACTCAAGACCGGCAAAGGAAGTATGCAGATCCTCACAGAGAGAATAGAGAATTCGATGTAGGATCTTTTGTTTTTCTAAAAATATCGCCTTGGAAAGGGAAGATACGTTTTGGAAAGAAAGGGAAGTTAAGTCCAAGGTTTGTAGGACCTTTTGAGATTTTAAAAAGGATAGGGGAGGTAGCGTATATAGTAGCCTTACCTCTAGAGATGGAACGCATTCATAATGTGTTTCATGTGTCAGTGTTGCGTCCTTATAAACCAGACTATAAACACGTGATAGAATATGAATCTATTCAGATAGAGAAGGACTTGTCCTATGAGGAACTTCCAATTCAAATTATTGATAGGAAGGAACAAGTTTTAAGAAATAAGGCAATACCTTCAGTGAAGGTGTTATGGAGAAACCACAATGCTGAAGAAGAAACGTGGGAACTCGAAAGTAAAATGAAGGAAGATTTTCCTCATTTGTTTATGTAATTATAAGCTAAGATTCTGGGACAGAATCCTTATAAGGGGGAGAGAATGTAACACCCAAGAAAATCGGATTTTTATGACAATTAAATTTTATTTGATTATGTGAATTAAATGAATTTAATTGATTTCTTTGTGAGTAAGCTATGTGAAGGTCGTTCTATGACCTAGAATGTGCTAACGTGGTTAGTATTCTGGCTACGTGTTAGAAATAGTTGTTTGGAATTTCCAAGACGATAATAATTGTTTTCTGAGAAATTTCCGTAAAAACACTATTCATCCATTTACATTCGAAATTATTTTGAAATTCCGGAAACGCGTAATGATAGAATATCGTGACGAGTTGAAATATCGATAATATTTCATTTATGGAAAATGCGCTTTATCATGGACTTAAAACCTAAGGGTTGAGTATATTGATTTCCGAGAAGGAAATAATATGCATGGAAGGAATGACGTTAGGTTTAATTCAAGTGTTATACAATTGGTGATTATGATGCCCCCAAAATTAGGTATACATCACCCATCTTGGGTCATCAGATACATTGTATAAAATTCAAATACAACTTACTAATACAACTGTCGTGTACAATACGACAAACATAACTGTGAGTTTGAATACAATTATTGTCTACTAGAGATTATACAAACTCAAAAGGAGTCCTCATTACAATTATTAACACACTATTTCACAGAATAGTGAGGACTACTAATGTTATCCTCTGGACCGTCACTCCGTTCCACGACTAGTCCCTGCTATGTTCTCATTTCCTGAAGAGAACAATGAAAGAAAGGGTGAGCTCAACTAGCCCAGTAAGAAATATTATGACTAAGATAATGCAGAATAAATTATCGTTAGCCTTCAATAGTGTTAAACTAATAAAATATAACAACATCAAGTTTAACTGCAGCGGAACAAGCAATCCATTAAAAGAGTCAAGTAGAGAATAAAATCTACTATCTTTTATGATTTAAAAGGTTTTTCATCACTTTTATCGTTGGGACTCAGCTTAATAAATAATCCACATCATCGAATCACCCCTGTACTACGACCAAGGATATTCTTTAGTATCACGACCACAATTATCCATGCACTACGGGCCAAGAATATTTGTCTATTCATTAATGGTCATGATCATGCCAACAACTGTCCATCAATGCACTACGGGCCAATGAGGACTTTTACCACATCATTTCTTACATTACGGTCATGATTACACCGAATAACCCCTGGTCATAATCATACCAAGTCCATCTATGCACTACAGGCCACAGATGACTTTCAACAACATATAAACATGAGGATGATGACAATGTTATAAGAATTCAATAAAACAAGTTCAAGAATTAATTTATCCAGGAACTAATAACGTCCAAATTGTCAACATGATACTGCTTTGTAGAGTAAAATTCAAGAATGCTCAGAAGAATATTTTTATGAAAAGATACTAGATGAAGCGCAAATATCAAGGATATTCCACTAATTTCATGGATTATAGAAGTCAACATTTTAACCAACTGAGTATAATCAAGAATGGAATAACAAAAGAAATCAAAATGCATGCGGTACTTCGCATAGACAGGTTATTCCAACAGAATAATAAGTAACGGAACCAGTCAGGCGAAATTCGCACCGACAGGATGTTCCAACAGAATAATAAAGACGGAACCAGGTCCAGCGTAAAACACACAGACAGGATGTTCCAACGGAATAATAAGAAAGACGGAACCAGGTCTGGCGTAAACGCATAGACATGATATTCCAACATAAAATAATAAAGACGAAATCATAGAAGAATGTCACCCAGTATAGGGTAGTCCGTGTATACTGGTTATTCTAGCAGAATAATAAAGAATAGAATAACAGAAGTTCTCTTCATGAATACAAAAGAAATAATATCCCTTACTGTAAAAGAAACTGAATATAAGAGTAGGGAAGTAGCAGAATACTTTTCTTATTTCTCTCTATACTTTCTCTCTCTGGAGTTTCGGTGAATTCGTAAGAAATAATGAAGGAATGAGCTTCGATTTATAGAAAAATGAATTGCATAGTAACTAACTCCTGAACGGTCCAGATCGATTTACTTTAATCTGACGGACCATATTTAAAGCAAAATCTTTTAAATAAAATATAATATATATAATAATAATAACAATCATATTACTCAATAATTCAATTCTTCTGACAAATTTTTCTTTCCTTCTCACTTGACGAAAAACATGAACCGGATTAGTCATGAGTTAATGGGAAGACATCAATTTCAAGATTCCTTGCAATCTATCAATTTATATATATATAAATATATATAATCCCACCCACATTTTATATATATATATATATATATATATATATATATATATATATATATATATTAATCATATATTATGTAACCATCCACCACATAAAACCACTTCTCTCCCGACAAATGCTAATTCCCCCCCCCACACAAATTGACTAACACACACCAACTTATATATATATATATATATATATATATATATATATATATATATAAAAATAAAATTGAGATAACTTTCCACCGCGCAGTTTTTTTAAAAAAATGGGTAAATGGGGGTCCATAAAAATACGCCAAAATTCACAACAATTACTATAGAAATAATTGAACAAAACTGAGTGACTTCTCATGTAAACATTCATAATCAATATCGTGTGTTACTATGCAACCACGCCAGACATCGCATTCTTTATACTTTTAACACCGGTGTTTTCAACAGTAACAGTAAAACTTCCGCCGTTATTTTCATAAAAAGTATTTTTGTCGCTTTTCTCAATCCGACAATAATTTCGTGGGGGTCCCCAAATGATTGTGTCGTTGTACGAATATTCCCTGTTAAAACGAATATTTCCCGACCAATCGAATATTATATAACAACTTGCGTACTTTGCAAAATTTATAAATATTACCCACAACTATAACATTATATTAAATTTACTCCATAATATTCAAAAATGATATTTATAGAAAATTCATCTTTATTATAAAAGTTGGGGTCTTACAAGCTCCCCTTCTTATGAAATTTTTCCCTCGAAATTAGGGTACGTACCTGGTATGTCAAAGACGTAAGGATACCTTGATTTCATTTCAGAATCTAACTCCCAAGTCATTTCCTCAACATCGTGGTTTCTCCACAAAACTTTAACTTGAGGTATAACCTTGGAGCGTAGAATATGTTCCTTCTTATCCAAGATTTGAACAGGAACCTCTTCATACGTCAAATCTTCCGCTATTTCGTCCGGTTCCAACTCAATAATGTGGTTCGGATCTTTCACATATTTACGTAACATGGATATGTGAAAAACGTTATGAACATGAGACATACTTGGCGGTAAAGCGAGTCTATAAGCCACAGTTCCTACTCGATCAAAGATTAAAAATGGGCCGATGAATCGAGGATTGAGTTTTCCCCTCTTTCCAAATCTCGTAAATCCTTTCCATGGAGCAACACATAACAACACATGATCTCCTATATCGAATTCCACGTCCTTTCGATAAAGATCAGCATAACTCTTCTGTCAATCTTGTGAGGTTTTTATACGTTGTCGGATCGTTTGAATCTTTTTCGTAGTCATACGTACCAACTTCGGTCCCAACAACGTTGCTTCACCCACCTCATCCCAGCATACTGGAGAACGACACTTTCTTCCATACAACGCTTCAAATGGAGCCATGCCAATACTTGCTTGATAACTATTGTTGTAGGAAAACTCCACCAATGGTAAGAACTTGTCCCAACTTCCTTTGAAATCAAGAACACAGAGTCTTAATAGATCTTCAAGAGTTTGAATAGTCCTCTCCGACTGTCCGTCCGTCTGAGGATGATATGCCGACCTAAATCGTAAATCTGTGCCCATAGCTTTCTGCAAACTAACCCAAAATCGTGAAGTGAATCTTGGGTCTCGATCAAAAACTATGGATACTGGCATACCATGTAGTCTTACAATCTCGTTTATGTACATACGAGCAAGACGTTCAAGTGTATAAGTTTCTCGTATTGGTAAGAAATGAGCAGACTTGGTCAATCTATGAACAATGACCCAAATTGCATCAATGCCTTGAGAAACCTTAGGAAGACCGGTAACGAAATCCATGGTAATGTGCTCCCACTTCCATTCTGGAATTTCAAGTGGTTGCAATGGACCTTTTGGTACTTGATGCTCTGCTTTAACTCGTTGACAAGTTAGACACCTTGAGATAAACAACGCTATCTCTCTCTTCATATTGCTCCACCAAAATGTATGACGAATATCATGATACATTTTGGTACTCCCAAGATGGATTCCAAATGGTGTGTTGTGCTTCTCCATCATGATTTTATACTTTAAATCAGGGTCTTTAGGAACACAAAGTCTGGAGTTGACTCGAAGTATTCCTTCTTCATCGATTCTTGCTTCCGGCATCGCACCTTCTTGCACTTTCTTCCTCATACGCATCAGCTCCAGGTCTGTAGCTTGAGTAGCTTTAACTTTATCGATTAAAGTCGGTTCTACTCGTATATTCGCCATCATCACATGGGTCCCTGAAGTCTTTAACTCTATCTCCATCCTTTGCAAGTCACACAAAATGGGCCTTTGTGTTGACAATATCCCACTCGTACTTGCATATGATCTTCTACTCAATGCATCAGCTATCACGTTCGCTTTTCCAGGATGGTATTTGATGGTATGATCATAATCTTTCAACAGTTCAAGCCAATGTCGTTGTCGCATGTTGAGTTCCTTTTGAGTGAAGAAATATTTGAGGCTTTTATGATCCGTAAAGATCTCCACCTTCTCCTCATACAAGTAATGCCTCCAAATTTTAAGTGCAAAGACAACAGCTGCCAACTCTAGATCATGAGTAGGATAATTCCTCTCAAATTCTTTGAGTTGTCTTGAGGCATAGGCTATGACTTTTCCATGTTGTATGAGAACCCATCCCAACCCTTTGCCCGAAGCATCACTGTAGATGACAAATCCCTCCGAGCCAGATGGTATTGTCAAAACAGGTGTTGAAACGAGTCTCCTCTTGAGTTCTTGAAAACTCTTCTCACATTCTTCGCTCCAACTGAACTTTGTATCTTTCCGAGTCAGCTGAGTCAATGGAGTAGCTATTCGAGAAAATCCTTCCACGAATCTCCGATAATAACCAGCTAAACCGAGAAAGCTACGTACTTCAGTCACTGATTTAGGTTACTCCCAACTTTGAATAGCTTCAATCTTTGCTGGGTCAACAGATATTCCATGACTTGATACCACGTGCCCAAGGAATGCTACTTCCTCAAGCCAGAACTCGCATTTCTTCAACTTGGCATAAAGCTTATATTCACGAAGCTTTTGGAGTGTCAAACTCAAGTGTTGCTCATGATCTTCACGGCTTTTGGAATAAATAAGGATGTCATCGATAAAGACGACCACAAAGTGATCCAAATATTCCTTGAATACTCGGTTCATCATATCCATGAAGGCAGCAGGAGCATTAGTCAATCCAAATGACATGACTAGGAATTCATAATGCCCGTACCGAGTTCTGAAAGCCATCTTTGGAATGTCATCAGTTCTAATCTTCAATTGGTGATATCCGGAACGAAGATCAATCTTTGAATAGATTTTGGCTCCTTGCAACTGGTCAAACAGGTCATCAATACGTGGCAATGAATACCTATTTTTGATGGTGACATGATTCAACTCCCGATAATCAATACAAAGTCGAATACTCCCATCTTTCTTCTTCACGAATAGAACAGGAGCACCCCAAGGAGAAGTACTAGGATGAATAAAGTCAATGTCTAACAATTCCTGCAGTTGGGTCTTCAACTCCTGAAGTTCAATAGGAGCCATTCGATATGGGGCTTTGGAAATAGGTTTTGTACTGGGTTCAAGGTCGATACAAAATTCAATTTCACGCTCTGGGGGTAGGCCAGGAAGTTCTTTGGGGAATACGTCAGGAAATTTATTAACAACAAAAATATCATTCAAAGCTGACGTATTTTTGTTTAGATCTGTTACATGAGCTAAGAAAACTTGACATCCGTTTTTCAATAAACGAATAGCTTTATGGCTTGAGATGACCGTGATTGTTTTTAATGGTTTGGTCGCTTGAATTCGCATAATAGGTTGATTAGGAATATGAAAGCTAACAACCTTACGAAAACAATCAATTTTTGCATGATGAATAGTTAACTAATCAATCTCTAGAATCACGTCAAATGCAAGTATTTTTAATGAAATAAGATCGACAGGTAATGTGAGGGTACCGATTTGAACCAAACAAGACTTATAAACAGTGGATGTAATGAAGGTTTCTCCCAACGGAGTTTCCACAGATAAGTCAAAGTCTAATTTCTCCAGAGTTAAATTTAATCGATGAGCGCAAGTAGGAGAAATAAAAGAATGGGAAGAATCGGTATCAAATAAAGTATAGACTTCGTTAGAGTTTATGATAAGTTTACCCGTGATGACCTCATTCGGGTTCCTTTCTTTCTGGGAAGTCACAACAAACGCTCTCCCTTGCACTACTGGCTTTGACTTTTCTGGGACGGCCTTTGGTGCCTCCATCCTAGCTGAATTTGTCTTCGGTGAACAACAAAATTGGGCTAAGTGACCTTCTCTTCCACAATTATAACATGTTTTTGACAGCATCGCACAATTTGGACTGATGTGTCCCTCCCCTCCGCATTTGAAGCATATGATAGGTGGTCTTTCTCCTTCCTTAACAACGGGTGCTCGTGCTGATGTCTTTCCATCATTGTTGAATCTCCTCTTCTTGAAATGTCCATTCCTATTGTTTTGGCCCTGATTACCACCGAAGTGGTTACCATTTCTGGCATGTTGATTCCCTCCACGCTTGTTGTCACCGCTTGATGATTTTTTCTCACACCGGGTATTATCATTTTGCCGGGTTGCTCTCTTTTTGGTTGCGTTGACTCGTTATCGCGCTCCACCAATTGAGCCCTATTTACAACATCTGAATACAAACACAGTTTATGAGAAATAAGATGTTGACGTATATCCGGCTTCAAACCTCTTAAAAACATTCGCGCCATTCTCTCTTCATTATCCACCAAGTGGGACAAAAACCGGGATAACTCCGCAAATTTTTCCTTGTATTGCGACACGGTCATATTGTTTTGCTCCAATTTGATAAACTCCACCTCCTTCATGAGACGAATACTTTCGGGAAAGTATTTGTCGTTGAACAGCTCTTGGAACTTCTCCCAAGACATCTTTAGTACGGCAGGTTGAGTATGTTTTACCGATTCCCACCAGTAATCTGCCTCTCTGCGCAACATAAAGGCTGCAAAGGGAACCTTTTATTCCTCGGAGCATCCCAAGATATCAAATATCTTGGTGATCTGTTTTATTCATGCTTCCGCCATAAGTGGTTTTGGCTCTCCCTTAAACTCCGGTGGTCCCACTCCTTGAATCGCTTAGCGGTGACCTTGAGAGTTTCCAGATGTTCCACCTACATTTTGGACAGAGCCCTCTCGCATCTTTGTTGCATTAATTGCATAAAGCCTCTGAACAATCCATCATTCATCATTTGGTCAGTGTTGTTGTTTGCATGAGGATTGTCGCCTTCCTGATGCACATTGTCCTGATTATTGATATGTGGTGAATCAACGGTCGCCTGTGCTCCATTGATATTCTCAACATTCTCGGATGTCATTTTCAGATACTGCCACAAAACAAAAGGTTAATTGACATGTAATATATTATCCCTATACTCTGACCGACCAATCAAATACCAAAAACTTAGGTAGGTCATACTAGCGAAGGAATTCCCCGTCTCTCCCCTCCTAGTTCTATTCTCATATCTTAGCCAGGGATCGTATCCCTAAGCTTTGATATCAACTGTGACGCCCCCAAAATTAGGTATACATCACCCATCTTGGGTCGTCAGATACATGGTAAAAAATTCAAATACAACTTACTAATACAATCGCATGTCGTACACAATACGACAAAACATAATCTGTGAGTTTGAATACAATTATCTACTAGAGATTATACAAACTCAAAAGGAGTCCTCATTACAATTATTAACACACTATTTCACAGAATAGTGAGGACTACTAATGCTATCCTCTGGACCGTCACTCCGTTCACCGACTAGTCCCTGCTATGTTCTCATTTCCTAAAGAGAAAAATGAAAGAAAGGGTGAGCTCAACTAGCCCAGTAAGAAATATTATGACTAAGATAATGCAGAATAAATTATCGTTAGCCTTCAACAATGTTAAACCGATAAAATATAACAACATCAAGTTTAAACTGCAGCGGAACAAGCAATCCATTAAAAGAGTCAAGTAGAGAATAAAATCTACTATCTTTTATGATTTAAAAGGTTTTTCATCACTTCTATCGCTGGGACTCAGCTTAATAAATAATCCACATCATCGAATCAGCCCTACACTACGGCCAAGGATATTCTTTAGTATCACGACCACAATTATCTATGCACTACGGCCCTAGAATATTTGTGTATTCATTAATGGTCATGATCGTGCCAACAACTGTCCATCAATGCACTACGGGACGATGAGGACTTTTACCACATCATTTCTAACATTACGGTCATGATTACACCGAATAACCCTTGGTCATAATCATACCAAGTCTATCTATGCACTACAGACCACAGATGACTTTCAACAACATATAAACATGAAGATGATGACAATGATATAAGAATTCAATAAAACAAGTTCAAGAATTAATTTATCCAAGAACTAATAACGTCTAAATTGTCTACATGATACTGCTTTGTAGAGTAAAATTCAAGAATGCTCAGAAGAATTTTTTTATGAAAAGATACTAGATGAAGCGCAAATATCAAGGATATTCCACTAATTTCATGGAGTATAGAAGTCAAAGTTTTAACCAACTGAGTATAATCAAGAATGGAATAACAAAAGAAATCACCATGCATGCGCGGTGCCATTATGTAACAAAGTTATTCCAAGCTGAATAATAAATAATCGGAACCAGGTCAAAGGTGAAATTCGCATGCCAAAACGCGGGATGTTCCAATAGAATAATAAAGATTTTACCCAGTCCAGTAAAGCATTATACAGATGTGATATTCCAACAGAAAATAATAAAGACGGAATCATAGAAGAATGTCACCAAGTATAGGGTAGTCCGCGTATACTGGTTATTCCAGTAGAATAATAAAGAATAGAATAATAGAAGTTCTCTTCATGAATACAAAAGAAATAATATCCCTTACCGTAAAAAAAACTGAATATAAGAGTAGGGAAGTAGCATAATACTTTTCTTATTTCTCTCTATACTTTCTCTATCTAGAGTTTCAGTGAATTCGTAAGAAATAATAAAGGAATGACCTTCTATTTATAGAAAAATGGATTGCATAGTAACTAACTCCTGAACGGTCCAGATCGATTTACTTTAATCTGACGGTCCATATTTAAAGCAAAATCTTTTAAATAAAATATAATATATATAATAATAACAATCATAGTACTCAGTAATTAAATTCTTCTGACAAATTTTTCTTTCCTTCTCACGGACGAAACATGAACTGGACGGTCACAGATTAATGGGCAGACATCAATTTCAAGATTCCTTGCAATCTATCAATTTATATATATATATATATATATATATATATATAATCCCACCCACATGTTATATATATATATATATTATAATCATACATTATGTAACCATCCACCACATAAAACCACTTCTCTCCCGACAAATGCTAATTCCCCCTCCCCACACACAAATTAACTACACACACCCACTTATATATATATATATATATATATATATATATATATATATATATATATATATAAAAAAAAAATGAGATAACTTTTCACCGCAGCTTTTTTAAAAAAAAAAGGGGTAAATGGGGGTCCATAAAAATACGCCAAAATTCACAACAATTACTATAGCAATAATTGAACAAAATTGAGTGACTTGTCACGTAAACATTCATAATCAATACCATGTGTTACTATGCAACCACGCGTATTATTGTATTTTTAACACCAGGTGTTTCAGCAGTTAACGGTAAAACTTCCGCCGTTATTTTCATAAATTATTTTTGTCGTTTTCTCAATCCGACAATAATTCCGTTGTGGGGTCCACCAATGATTGTGCCGTTGTAGGAATATTCCCTGTTAAAACGAATATTTCCCGACCAATCGAATATTATATAATAACTTGCATACTTTGCAAAATTTATAAATATTACCCACAACTATAACATTATATTAAATTTACTCCATAATATTCAAAAATGATATTTATAGAAAATTCATCTTTATTATAAAATTTTGGGTCTTACAGTGATGCTAGTTAGTATCTATGTATAATACGTTGAGTAAATGTGAGGTACAATATGATTATTGTACGTATGGTATACGAAAGGAATACGTGAATTGTACGTGTAGAATACGATGCGTATCATAGGATTAATCTATGTATCAATGAGTAATTCACTTGTATTGGATTATGATTAGCCCAATCAATTGAATGACTAAGCCCAATGAGATGGATGGGTTAAGTTCAAGTTAAGGCCTAAGGTTTATTTAGTTAAGCCCAATTCATTAAAACCGAGCCATGGGTCGAACCAGTGGGTCACCCAATTGGTAAAACCCATGGGCCAACCCATGGGATGTCACAAAAGGAGGTGGGCCAGCAACCTTGGTGTGGAAGCCAAACATAAGGCTTGGTCATCAAGTGTTTTACTTGGTGACCACACATGAATAGTAAGGAGGTGGTGTTTATTGACCATTATGCCCTCCATTCTAATTTCCTATAAATATGAGGCTAGGTTGCTTCATTTGTGATTTTTTCAACTTGCCAACCTATATCATTTTAGAGAGAAAAGAGAGCTAGACTTATAAGTCCTTCACTTGGGAAGCTTTAACCTTTATTCTTCCAAGAGATTTTTAAGAAACTTGAGGTAATACTTCTTGTTCTTCATTCTCCATCTCTTTTTCATTTATCTTTTGTATTGGTGAATCATAGATGGGTGGTATATGCCTTGTATGAGAGATTAAAGATGACTTACCATAGATTCAATCTCTATAAGTTATGAGATTATAAGGATCGTAAGGATCTATAAGCTGCTTTGAGAATCAGTGCTCGAGGTCCAGCGCCCATGGTGCAGGGCGTAGTGTAAAAAGCCACACCGCAGCCTTGATTATGCCGGGAAAAAAAAAAAAAGTGCGGAGACTCACTGGCAGTAGCGAGAGTTTGTTCATGGACTCGCGCCGCAGTGCCAAGTCCGGGAAAAACCTCTAGAGAGTGGCACGGCAGCGCCACTAGAATGCTTTTGATGTCGCACTGCAGTGCGAGTTCAGTGCTTTTGATAGTAACTTAGGTTTTGAACTTCAGTTATTTCGGGACCTACTTGAGTTGAGTTTATATACTCAAAGAAAGTACAAAGACTAATCCTATATTACCTATACTAAGGTATAGAGTATGAATCTTAGGAATGTAATGCATGTTAACATGATATGTACAACGAACAAAGTTGGTACCTTATCAACGATGTTTGAGTCCGGTTAATAAACGTCAATAGAGTGATACACCGGGACGAAGGGTAATAAGTCATGTTGACTTTAATAAAGATATTAAGTTAACACAGACACAGAAGAGAAAGAAGCTTGTAGGAACAATGTGAATAGATGTTGATAGCTAATTATAGTGTGTTATGTGAACATATCATGTAGATTTTGTAAAGGATGTGGTCAGTCGAGTAAGTTATTTGAAGACGCTGAAAGGCAAGTTTTCTTAACGCTTGTCTAACTTCCATGTTTGCCAAGTTTTTATGTGATTCGTTAAACTGAATTCCAAGACTTGTTTTAAAGAAAGGGTCGATGCCAGATTTTAACTCGGCTAGACTATTCGTAATATATAGATTGATTATTATTCATATCATTCTATATAGAAATGTTAACGATATTCTATGCCAATTAATTGGTACGAACGTGAAGGTAAGGTTTGTCTATGAACAAACAAAAGTACTTTTCATCGATTATTCGATGGGCACGCGAGTTTGCCAAAAATATTAAACGTAAATACGTTTAATGAATGTAGTGTTGATCAACATAGAGTACTATAGGCTGATCACCTAGAAGTGCTCGTAAGTTATACGGATGAATGGCCTTAGTGTTGTGGACTCCTTTTCAAGTATGAAAACTGAAATTTTCTGTTCATGGTCTATCGACTGGTTTAGAATTCCTAATCTGTTCTATACTTTGAAAATTGATGTTATGAACTGTTAAAGTATTATTGATTCAGAATACTTCATAACTATTGTTCAGTTATGTTGGAATTGTTATATAATTCATGAGTGTGGTATTCCTGTTATCCTTGATTAAACTTGCTGAGCTGTCATGCTCACTTCTTGCTTGAATTATATAACTACAGTTAAAGATGAACGTACTGTGAATGCCAAGAATGATAAGGGCAAAGCTAAGATGGATGCTTAGGCATGATGTAATAGTTTAGTGAGTTTGTATGTATTATACATTATGAACAATGAACGATGTAACCGATTTATGAACCTGGGAAGGATTATACTTTGATTGTAATAAGAAGATAGTAATTACTTTCATTTTGTTGTATTTCAATGGAATGATTGTATGGATGTTAGTACAGTGGAGCACCATCTATCGGGTTGGAAGATACCCGAATTTGGGGGCGTCACAAATGACCGGTCGGCTCGTAGGCAGGTTGTCTCTACGATTCTGAACATGACTTCCTCAGCACACTACGATCCTGAGGAAGCTCTACTCGATACACTATGATCCTTCTTCATTTCCCCTAGCAGTCTACGAACTCTGAGATCTACTATCTTGCATACTCCTATTCTGCCTCGATAGCTCTCGAGTTAACCTTGACTCACCTGGAAGACTTCGACTTCTGGTGCAGTGCTCGATGATCAGACTAGCCTATCTATTACATCATAAGATCAACCTAACAAGCTTGATCTTTCTATCTTTATAGTCCTTGTACATCTTTTCTTTTTAAGGACTTTACAAAGCTGTCTTTCTTATGTAGGATCAACCTAACATATTTGATCAATTCATTCGAAGTCCTTGTACACATATTTCTATTATCTATCAAGGGACTTTACAGCTTTTCTTAATGCAAGCATACTTGCATATTATTCATTCATATATATATCATAATCAAATCATATATAAATAGGAATATCATTCACATGCTTATTCTTGACAATCTCCCCCTATTTTATTATGACAAAAACAATAAGTGCATATGCATGTTATGAATGAATCTTTTATATAGTGAGCAGCTGTATTTCTAAAACAGTTAATCATGAATGTCATTTATATTGATATGGCAATTTATACATTAAGACATTCTACATCCTGGATCCAGAACATACCTAACTAGTTAGAGATGTACCTTTTTGGCTCCATGTATGTTTCCAGGATGCTTGTTAATCAGCTACTCATCTGATTGTTCTTCTTGCTCTTGCTCCCCCTGGGATGATGACCTTTTGCCTTTTCTTGGTTCCTCTTCAGCATCTTTCTGATCATGCTCCCCCTCAGACTTTTCAATCTTTATATCATCATCTTCTGGCTCCCCCTCAGATGATGACTCTTTATCTGCAACTGCTTTCTTCTTCTTTGACTTCTACTCCCTTAACCCTCTGCTCTTCTTTGAGTGCCTCTTGCTCCTCTTCTTTCTATGCCTCTTTTTCTCCCCCTTTTTGTCATCAATCATTTGAGAGAGCTGCTCCATGTTGGACATAAGTTGATGCATTAGGTAGGAGGAGTTGGCCACTTCAAACTTGAGTTCCTGCTGGCCTAACTCAAGTTCCACTGAGAAGGACTGTTTCAGGTCATCAATCTTGTCAGACATGGCTTGGATTTTCTCTACATTGGTCTTTTGAATTTATAGAGCATCTGCCTTCTGATCTTGTATGGCCTTTTGATAGATGTTATCTCTCTCTTGGAGTTTGAGAGATACATCAGCCATAAGTAAGTAACGAAACTTGTCTTTGGAAGGAATTTTCCCTATTATTGTCGACCTTGATTCTTCAGTGAGCAGAGATATCTTTTCACTTAGATCATCAGAACTCCTTTGTAGTTCTTGCTCCAAAGTAATTTGATTCTTTTGTTGGGCAACAGCTGGTTGAGTATCAGTTTGGACTCTACGATTTTCATCCTTAGACAGATTTTTGAAAGTCTGGAGAATCTGAATAATCGTTGAGTTCCATTCACTGGTTAAGGATGAGGGAATATCTGATAGTAGTGCTTGATCATAAGGAGGCTTCTGGTTTTGGGCTAGAACATCATCAGTAGTAGAGTGAACAGTCTCTATGATCAGCTCCTTGGTCATAACTCTTCGTCCTTCAGAATCCACTCTACGATCGTAGGGGATGTAGAGATTTCCAGCATGTCGATAGACCTTGAAGTGAGGTTGGTTTGTGATCATCTTTGTAGCATAACTTTTCACCCTTGGGAAGTTTTGAGCTACCATCTCCAGACTTGGAAACTGCTTGTAACACCAACTGAAGGAGCTTACATCTTTTTCAGTGTGGGCCTTGAGCCATGGCATCCACTTGAAGAAGCATCTCTCTGGTGGAGCATCTGTTAGATCATTTGACACTTCCTCTACGATCCTTCTGCTAAATCTTATAGGAGAGAGAACTGGATAATCTTCTTATTCGTCTGCTTCCTGAGGTGCAGAACCAGAATCTTCTTCAATCTCTTCTCTCTCGGAGCCTGACCTTTCTTGATCATTTTCAGCAAGGAATTCCTCTTGCTGCATTTCATTCTCAGAACCTTCTTCAGCAAGATCTTCTTGATTCATCTTCTTCTTTCTTTGGTTTCTTCTTGACATTTTCTCCACTCGATACGAGACTCATCATCACTCAATTCAATGATGATATTTGATTGACCACTGTTTCTTTTGGAGGCAAACTTGGCTTGCAGTCTGTAGCTTTTCCTTTTTCTTGGAGGTTCAGGTTTGGGAGAGTCAGACTCTTCTTCTTCTTCAGACTCTGACTCCTCTGGTTCAGCAGACACACTTCCTTGGAGTTCAGCACTGGCAGGGACAGATCCTTCTTTCTTGGACTCATCACTTTCTGAGTCATAATGAAGGCTTTCTGGACTTGAGGGGGCATTCTTTTCTTCTTCTTGAACAGCATTGTTTGACCCATTCTCTAGGCTTGGTGAGGTAGTTGCATTTGGGGATGCAATTTGATCATCTTGAATTTCTTTGTCATCAGAGTGACTGCTCTGAGGATTGGCCATGGGGCTTGAACATTCTTCTTTATCAGCAGTTGATGCACTTTCTTCCATCTCATCAGCTTCATTTTCATTTCTGGATGCTAACTGTGGGGACTGGACCTTGACATCTATTTCTTTTTCTTCTGCTGACTCTACGTTCCTTTCTTCGGCAAATGTACTGATTTGGGAAGCTAAGGTTGGTGTGTCTTCCACGTTAACTTTCTTCTAACTGGCCCTTGAAGCAACCTGCTACTTCTTCTCTTTGTTGTTTCAGCAGTTAGGACTTTTTCTTCTTTATCCTTGTCCTTTGAGGAGACTCTCCTTGGTGGCGCCTGGGATTTCTTCTCATCACCAGCTTTCTTCACAACTTTTGATTTCTTCCTGGCTGGTGTGATTTCTGCTTCTATAGAGTCATCAGACTCAGAGCTCTCTTCCTCTACTATCTTTCTCTTCTTTGCAGAGGCTTTGTTGCTGCTCCCAGCTGTCAGCCTTTTGTTCTCCTTAGGGTTCTTCTTCCAGTTCTCAAATAATTGTGGAGACATCATTTTGTGCACATTCAATGTTTCTCCTTCATCATCCTTGATTTTCCTCCTAGTTTCTTCTTGAAGATAATACTCAAAGATCCTTCCATGAAACACCTTGGTTAGGGGTTTTTCAGTGGTCTTCTTCTTCTCAGCCTTCTCTACCCACTTGGAGATTTGATCGAACAAGATAGATCCAAAGTCAATTTGTTTCCTCAGGACTATTGCTGACATTGTCTTCAATTGTTGGTCAATCACTGTATCATGTGCAGTGTTTTTGCACAGTATGCACTTTCCAACAATTTCAGCTAGGAACTCATATTCTTCAGGAAACTCCTTCTTCTTCATTTCTTTGAAACTAGGGTTTCTTTGGTACCCCATCAACTCCTTTGCTTGTTCAGTGTTGACATCTTCAAGGTTCTTCAACCCTTGGTTAGGAAAACCTAGGCATTGATTGAGGTCAGAAGATTTCAGCTTCAAAGTCTGACCTTTAACCTTGGTAGACAAGGTTCCAGAGTTTATGGAGACGTTTGAGTAGAACTCTTTAACAGGTCAATGTACACACGAGTACTTGCCTCAAGGTATTCTGAGAACCCAGCTTTCTTCACGAGTTCAAGAATGTCCCTGAACCTCTTCTCAGATTTCTTAAATGATTTGGTTACGAAATTTGAATCTGGGGTGATAACTTGCCAGTTCTCCATATGAATAGTTCAAAGACTGTGGGTGTTTGATTTAGAGAGGTTTATGTGAGATGGTTGACTGTGATTTGGTAGGACTCTGGAGGGTTAACTGATTTTGGCTCTTAAGAGGATTCTAGGGTTTGAAATTTGGAGGGAGAAAGGTTCTATAGCTTTTGGTAACTGTCTACGGATTTTAAATTGTCTTTAAGGCAGTTCCTTCTAACTCTGCATAATCAGTGATGTGTCAGCCGTTCATTGGTTGCACGTTGCCCAGTAATGAGCTGTAACTCTCCCGTAACTTTTCAGTTAGATATTTCCTTTTAGAAGAGTAGACGATTAATTGACGTGGCTTTGACTGTTGACCTTTTGATTCGTGGAGTAGCATGGTAAGGTAGCTATGAACTCTACGATTCCCTTTGTTGACTCAACAATCAACTTCTGAGAGATGCTGCCGTGGATGACTTTTACTTCTATCCTTACATTTATGCAGCATAGCTCAATCACTGATATTCGAACTTATCTCCTCATTTTGAATGGTTTAGCAAATGTCTCATTTTCCAAACTCCTTGTGACCTGGAGTACCTTTTGGTAGGATTATGATCGTCGAGTTGTATTCTATGATCGTTGAGGTCGTACTACGATTGTTGAGGTAGCACTACGATCGTTGAGGTAGCACTATGATCGTTTAGTTCTCTTCAACCTCGACTCTTCGATCGTTGACTGACTTGGTCCTTGAGATGAACTTGATCAAGCATTCCTTTTAGGTTAAGGTAGCTCAGGAAGGGCCAACCTCTTAGAGTGAGCTAAGGGTCAGGTTTGTCCCTGAGGCATTTTCCAGATGGAATACTATAGCAGTGATTTGTAATGACATCTCATTCGACCTCTTCTGAGTGGGAGGTCTTTTACCAGCTTTAGACAACTGCATTGCTGAAATCGTGGTGTCCTCCTGCTTCTTACACTACGATCGTATGTTTGATCGTAGGCACTTCACGATTATGGGTTGGGTGGCTAAAGGGATATAAGTAGTACATTTTGAGACGTTCCTACTGACTATGGATTTTCATTTGGTTCATCAGCCACAAGGTTTTGGGACTTTGTAGCTGGTACAACTTTTTATAATATATCTCAATGTTGTTGTTCCTTAACAGATCACTGCTCCCCCATTGTTGATGTTGTCTTCCCAGATAGATGTGATTCCCTCTTCTTCAGATTCATTTGAAGGCAGCCTTGCGTATCTCCTTCTGACTGGAATCTCCATCAATACTTAGATTTCCTTGTATCGTAGAGATGAGTATCTTCAGGACTGATCACTCTATGATTATTTGATAGCACTACGAACATAGTCTTCTTTGACAGTTGTGTTTGTGAAGTTCTGCTCTCGCAATAAGTTCCTCTTGAATGATGCTCGATAATCTTCTGTTGTGAGCTTCCTTGAGGATTCTTCCCATATAGCATTCTTTGACTGGCTTTTTAGCACATAAGACCCTTTCCTTCTTTGGCTGAATGGCTTGCTTGCATATACAGATTAGCAGCCATGTGAGCTCCATTCTGGTTAGCTCAGAGGGTTTTCAAGGACAGGCTTGGATAGATAGGAACTCTATCAGAATCATCTCTGAATTGTCCTTAGCCTTCTGTTGGTTGAGTCTTCTTGACTGAAGTCTTCTGCTTCATCATTCCTTAGTGTGGTCAAACTAACCAGGTACCTGCAGGTTTTAAATATATTTCTATTTTTGGTACCCATAATTAAATGGGTCCTGCTAGGTTAGTTTTCTAAACCCCTGTTTCTCTTATTTGGATAATCATCATATTTATCACCAATAGACATATTCATGCATGCACCTATCTTATGATCATACATTTTGATATGCATGATGGCGGGTGTGTGTAGGATTTGGCATCTAATAACACACTCTCTACCTATGATGGTTTCATCATTCACTGGGTTATGTTCATAATGTTTAAGTGTTCACAGAGTGAGAATCAACTCTACGATTTAGGAGTATCTAGTTGATTCATTGAGGTGATCGATTTCTCTGAATCGACAAAGATCCTTTTGCGAATCCCGATCATGCTCGTGTGTTTTCAAACACTTAGAACATAGGCTTGTACATACATACTAACCCATCAGCAAAGATTACTTCACATAAAGTTCATTAGGCCTGTGATGCTCTTATGACCCATTTCAGATTTCCTGCAAGATGTCATCTTCAACTTAAAACTTGGGTGGAGAGAAAGTTTATAGTCATTTGAGTTTCCATTCTCAGGTTACTTTCTTTCTTCACCTTTTTAGGCAGATTATGACTCCTTGACAGAATACTGTTATAGTTAATAAGAGGATGCAATTATGATGTATACATTTATAATAGTGAGGAACCGTAACTTTTTATTGTCAGTTACTAAACAGTCATTTACCTTAGATATACTGAGTTTAGGTATTGATGAGCATAGCTTTACTTTTGCTCTGACGACTTATTAAACGCTTTGGCGGCCTTTAATCAATCAGTAGTGGTCTTGAAGATATAGGCCAAGAGAATCTCAGCATTAAGATCTTTGACATCCTTTAGCTGACAGAGTTTGCACCCAGTTGTTGGTTGGCCAGACATAAGTTTGAGAAGATCTTCTTTTTTCTCTCGATAAGCATTTCTTAGCATGTATAGCTTCTTCATCTTTCAGACTGGTGGGTGCATGACTCTTCGTTATTGATGTCTCTTGAGTGTTCTCATCTGGTCTTAGGGCTACAAGATTGACTGCAGGCTAGGATTGGTCTTGTTGATGTATTAATAGAGACCATGGACCAATCTGAGCAGCTTCAGGTGTATATACACATTTAACCTATACACAATATTTCCAACATGTGAGCTCATCTACATATAACAAGTTACTTACTACTAAACTAAGTTTAGAACAATGTTAGTGCCTGGGATCAGACTCAAAGCGATTAGCTTTTGAATATAGCATGAGAACCTACTTTGATACCAATTGTTAGTTCCCAGAGGGCACAATAGATCTAGAAGGGGGGGGGGTTGAATAGATCCTTTTTATTTTAAATACTTTTCTGGTTTATATTATATTGTTCAAAATTAACAAATGACAAACATAAGAATCTTTTCAAGCACAGCGAAATAAGTAAAAGATCCCCTTCATTGATATATCCATATTCATACATATATTGTTCGTAGAGTGAGTTTAGTTGTAAGCAGTTAAAACATATATAGCAGTTATAGCAGTTATAGTACATAATGTAAATGACATAATGTAAAAGACACAAGGGGTTTTAAGTGGTTCAAAGACTCAAGCTCCTAATCCACTCTTCTGCTTCCAACTAGCAGGATTTCAACTAAGGAAGGGCAGCACCCTGAATCACTAAGATTCCTTCAAGGCCAACAGCCATGGGACTTCAGTTCACTAAGAACTCTTCAAGGCCAGAAGCCTTGGAACTTCGTTTAGTCCATCCGGACAAGGACCCTTCTGGCCCTGCTTTGTTTAGTCCCTTCGGACAAGGACCCTTCAGGCCCTGGCTTTGTTGAGTTATTTGTTTGTTGTTGTTGGAGTGCATCTTTGAAATTTCTAAGATGTCTTCATGCTCGAACATCTTCTATACTTAGTAGCTTGGCTTGATCATCCTTGAAGTGCAAATGAGTGTTGCATGATGTTCAAACTTCTTTGGTTACTCAACCACTTGGATGACCCTTGTTGAAGCGCCTTGAAGATCATTCTCCTTGGTACTTGATGATCGCATATGAGAGGCTTCCAAGTTGATGTGAGGCTCTTCTATTAGGTACTTAGAAGCTTTCTCATGCTTGACACCAAGATGGCTTTTGTGATCTCCCTTCTGCTACTTGATGCCTTCTCATGATGGACTTGCTAAGATGACTGTAGGCTCTTCTCTATTGTACTTAGAGTCTTCCCATGATGGACATCAAGATGTCATGATGCTCTTCTTTCTCTCGTGATTCAACACTCTTCATGTAGTAGAACTCTCACTTCTACATAGTAGAACTCACACTTCTACTTCTTTCTTTATCTGACTTCTGAGTGTTCTTGGTGGATTGTAGAGTGAGCCTTTTGACTCACTGTTTCACATGGTTTAGATCAATCCACCTTCTCTCCAAAATCGGCAACTCCAGCAACCTTTGATCTTTGAAGCTCTTCCTCATTTATACTCCTTCCCAATCCTTCCGTTTGAAAGTAGCCAGTGAAGGCTATTCAAATCTCTTCACAGATCTCGAATTGATTGAGGTAGACTGCTTGATGTGACTTGTCATACTTTTTCTGACACTGCAGTCTACTATTTCACCTACCCTGTCAGATGTATCACTTTAATGTCTTGGGCAGGTCGAAGACTTTATTATCTCTTTCTGATTCCTCGATCAGAGGTTATCCTATTGCATCGATACTCTCAATAAGCACTTGTCCGAATATTACCCTTCAGATTGAACCTTTGTCAATGCTTCAGTCTTCAGTTATTCGGACTCTACGATTCTGATGCACGTCTTCAAGGACTTGATCGTAGTGTCTTGTTGAGTGTTGCTCATTGACTGGTAGGGTTAACACTACGATCTTGAAGAGTGTTGATTGGATCTTCAATGTAGAACACCTCTTCCTTGTATTGTGTAGTGCTTCAATACTTCTGTTTGCTTCGACTGTTCTCAGATACTGATGGCCTAATTCCTTGCTCTGGTCCCCTTCTGAACATCAAGACACTTCAGATTTGTGGCGCGTCCAGCTTGCTTTCTCCTTGTGATCTTCCGCTCACTTATCATCAATGAACTTACCATGCACTTAATCACTTTAGCCTTGCTCTTCAGAAGCTAACCAGTATCTCGGTTCACCTTCCATCAGTTCTTTTGGCAAACACTACGATCTTGGTTGCTTCCAAGGTCGTTGTTTTATGTTCACTTGATAGCTACTACATAAGCTGACTTTCCTTAGTCAGCTTCTGAAGTCTTCTTTGGATCTCCTTGTGGAAGACTTCATCACGAATGGCCTTACACCTCAATCTTGATCTTGATTGGGTTGGTCTTTGAGATCTTCTGTTAGCTTTGCATGCCATTCGTTGAGTGCTCTCTGGTTTCCTTGGATGTAGCTTGCAGCTTGAACTAGAGGCTTTGTTCCTTTGGATATTCTGGGAGTGCTCATTTGTTGAGAACCGTTTATGCTCTACGATTCATCCTTGGCATTGTGAGCACTTTTTTCTTAGATTGTAGTTTTTCACTCTACGATTCAGCTTCGGCTTATGCAGACACTACGATCCTGAGATCAGATCTTGACACTACGATTTTTGCCTTGTGCTTGTTGTCTTCATCTGATCTTGCTTGACTACGATCTCTGCATGTTATCAATAGACTCTACGAACTCAAAGTGTGATCTACAATCCTTGACTTGGCTTTGGCATCAGTAGACTCTACAACCCTTAGTGTAGTCTACGTTTCATCTTAACTTCGGCGGATGACCGAATTTACGTGGGGCGTGTCAGTCTCTATGATTCTGAACATGACTTCCTCAGCACACTACGATCCTGAGGAAGCTCTACTCGATACACTATGATCCTTCTTCTTTTCCCCTGGCAGTCTACGAACTCCGAGATCTACTATCTTGCATACTCCTATTCTATTTCAATAGCTCTCGAGTTAACCTTAACTCACCTGGCAGACTTCGACTTCTGGTGCAGTGCTCGACGATCAGACTAGCCTATCTATTACATCATAAGATCAACCTAACAAGCTTGACCTTTCTATCTTTATAGTCCTTGTACATCTTTTTTTAAGGACTTTACAAAGCTGTCTTTCTTATGTAGGATCAACCTAACATATTTGATCAATTCATTCTAAGTCCTTGTACACATATTTCTATTATCTATCAAGGACTTTATGACTTTTCTTAATGCAAGCATACTTGCATATTATTCATTCATATATATATATATATATATATATATATATATATATATATATATATATATATATATATATATATATATCATAATCAAATCATATATAAATAGGAATAGCATTCACATGCTTATTCCTGACAGAATGTCCTATATAAATAGGAGTTCTCATGAGGATTTTCAGCGACAAGTGGCTGAGTATCCTGTGGAGGCAGGGTAGACTCGACATACTATCAGTCGAGATGTAATAGCCAGTCTTGCCAATGCGGATTATGAGAATGCCATAAGACAAATGTAACCTAGTTAGTAACTAGTGTAGAGTTAGATATTAAATATGATGTATCTAAGTAGTGATGTAAAACCTTCTTTTCTATATAAATGGGTAGTCTTTTATAAATCCCAATTTTTGGAAAGCAATTACGGGAAAGTAATGTAATCAGCTAAGGCTGTGTAATGACGAATGATATAGTATTATACTACAAGGAAGAAATATATCAATATAAGCCTTTTATTGAATATGTTGTGAAATGAGTTTGAAGTTATTGTTTAATAATGAATAATAACTAATTAACAAGAAGAAAGTAATGATGAAATGTTATTTATTTTAACAGAAAGATGCCGCCAAGAAGAAGCCAACGAAATCAAGAAGCCAATGTTAATCAACCAGAAGGGGGACCGGTTAATCCAATGCAAGAGTTCGTTAACTTATTATTAGCTGCTTTTAATAGAAATGGGGTGAATATACTCGTAAATCCTGTGATAGTACGAGCTACTACATTTAAGGATTTTAAGAGTGTAGGTCCGCCGGAGTTCAAAGGAACTACGGACCCTATAGAAGCCCAGACTTGAGTGAAAGAAATTGAGAAGGCATTTGTTATTACAAATGTCGAAGAGGGGAAAAAGGTTTCTTTTGCTACCTACATGATGAAGGGAGAGGCCAAATTTTGGTGGGAGGCAAACCAGGCTAAGGCTGGGATAGAAAACTTAACGTGGACATGGTTCAAGGAGATTTTCTTCGAGAACTACTTTCCCATGAGTATGCAGGGGAGGATGGAGATGAGTTTCTTAGAACTGAAACAGGGGGAAATGACTGTTCCCCAATATGCTGTCAAGTTCAATGAACTGGCAAGGTTTGCTCTACATCAGGTGGATACGGAGGTGAGGAAGGCGAGGAGATTTGAGCAGGGCTTGAAACCCTGGCTCTATAAGGTAGAAGGGGGAGTGAAAACCGAGGGAGCCAGTGGGAGTGGCAATGGGCAGAAGAGGAAGGGTTTTAACTCTGGGAATACCGGAGTAAAGCAAGAAGATCCAAAGGAGAGGATGGAGGCATTCAAGAACTGTGGGAAGACTCACTTAGGAGTCTGTCTCAAGGGAAAAGCGGTGTGCTATAACTGTGGATAGGAGGTGTAATAACCCAATATTTTTAATATAATTAAATAATAAATTTTGCATTTAATTTTTTTTTAAGGTAAGATTATTATGTGCAAAGAGAAGTATATGTATTTATGTGATAAATAAAACTTATTATTACATGAATAATTGTAAATAAATTCTTTTAAGAATTATTGATCATTATAGATTATATTCTTATTATAAATTAATTTTGTAATAAAAATGTTTATTATTTATTTTCCATGAAAATATGATTATTATATATATGATATGATTATAAGGATTTTTTTATAATATGTATTTTATTATATTAGTTAAGTTAATTATTTTAACTTAATTAATAATGGTTTATATGAAGGTTATGTCAAATATGGATTCAAAACCCTAATTCTAGAATTTGAATAAGGAATGAGAATATTAATATAATATTATTTATATTTCAGTAATATAAACGTGCTTGATATGTGTGTAATGTTAATGTGTGGAACAGTTATAGTAAAACAGTGCAAAACCCTAGCATTACTGATAAACTATAGTACATAAGTCAATTACGTCTGTAAGAATTGTTAAGTTGTGTGTTATGTAGTTAATGACAATTATTATATTTATGTTAATTAGGTAAACCCTAATTAATATTTAGAAATCCTAATTACTAAATTAGAACCCTAATTGCTAAGTTGTAAACCTTAATTATTAACCTAATTTACAAGTCATAGGTGATTAGTAAACTTAATTTAATTAGGGAACCCTAATTCATATTTTTAGAAACTAAGATTCCCATTATAGCCCTAATCACAAAATCCTAGAACTTGGACTTATGAAACCTTAGGGTTAAACCCTAAGGCTCAAATCCTAAGGGTCAAACCCTAAGGGTTAGAATAAATTGTCCACTTTGCCACTAAAAGTAAAAACCAAATGACCTAATTGCCCTTTGTATTATTTTAATAGATAACTTGTATAGGTTGCCATAACTTTAGTTGGTGACCAACCTAACCTAGTCATGTGCCTATAGACCAAAAATCTCAGCCATCTTGTATCACAATTACATTAGATTCTAGTCCTATATATAAGATCAAGAGAGGGAAAAATTATTACTTGCTCATTTATACACAAACACACCACCAAGCTTCTCTCTCTCTAAACCCACGAAAATAGTTAGCATTTCAGTCTCTTATTGAGTCCCCAGAACATCAAGATCAAGTCAGGAGCAGAAGATCAAGATTTGGTTCATAGAGGTATAAAACCTAACTTAGAAATTCGATCTTTAAAGTCATGTTAGATGTTATGTTTAAATGTTTAAATATGTTGTTTGTAGTGTCTATAAGTGATCTGGGTTGACACATGTTAGATCCATAACATCTAAGTGCACGAATTTGAAGTTTTAAGAATCTGGAAAATTTTCAAAATGTTGTCTGACAATGAATGTCAGACCTTCTAGATCTTAGCATGTTTACTGTTTTGGCTATTTAAATGTTTACACTTGTAGTATGTTATGATATCTTTAAACTGGAACTGGAATCAGGGTCAAGGGATATGTAGATTGCATGTTATTCTTGGTCAAACTCGATTATTGAAAGCATGACCGGCAATTACGGTAACCAGAACCGCCTGATCATGTCTGACAAGAACTTTGTGGCTACATATCTGTTCGTGTTTTGTTGTTTTGATTTTGTTGTTGTATCTAAGTTGTAGCTTGGTATATGTATTACATGTTCATGCCTTAATATCGCCTAAATGATAAACAGATTGGACTTAGCATCCGGTCAAACTAGCCAAGACGAACACGTTTTCTGTTTTCTGGGTAACCCAGAAAACATATGAATATGTTGCCTGACATGGTTTGACCGGACCTTATCTACTCGATGTGTTGTTGTTAGAAGATTTTTCTGTAATAGACCTGTAAATGTTGGCTACACACTAGAACCTTTAGATCACAAAAAGGATACAAGAACAGTAAGTAGTGAAAGCCCAAAGTAGAGCTCACGAACTGTTCTTCATTTCTGGGTAACCCAAAAATGAAGAACAACTCTGACAGCTTGTTCAAGGCCCCAGATCTCACCCGTCTTATGTTGTTTGGCTATGTTTGTTGTTATATCATGTAATCTTACACTAGGACTACAAGATCTGACAAATAACGTGTCCAGAAACATTATAGTTTACAAATTAAACTTGGTCAAACTAGCTCGGACGAAAGACGAACTTCGGTTTTAGGTAACCCGAAAAGATGATGAACGTTATTTCTGACAAGCTTTGACCGAATGCTATATTGTGATTATGTTGTAGTTTGACTAACCTGATGATTGATAATTGTACCTTGACATGTGGACTATAATCCTGAACCATTAGAACACATTAACTGTAGCCAGAACACTTGATTAAATGAGCCACAATGAGACCACTTGAGACTGTCTGGGTTTCTGGATAACCCAAAAAACACAGAACATGTCTGACAGTTAGTTTAAGTCTTTATAGATTGCTTGTATGTTATAATTTGACTCTAATAATTGATGATTCATGTAGTATTACATCAATACTACATGATCATTATAAAACCCTGTCCAGAAACATCATGTGCAACGAGTATCGAACGGTCAAAGTAAGACCCTTGAACATTGCCTTGTCAGTGTTCTTGAGCTCAAGAACACCTAAGGCAATAGATTTTGTCGCTAAAGGCTATAGCAACAGTTTTATTTATTTTAATTTCTAAAAATCATTTAAAAATAGTAAATAAATTCCAAAAATTATAAAATCGGTTTTAAAAATTATTTTAAGTCCTAAAAATTAACTTTTAATAATTTGACATATTTTTCATAAATATTAGTAATTATTTGAATAATATTGATATTTAATTTATTTAATAAACGCATTAAATAAATTAACTAAAAATGATTTTATTATATTAAAAATCATTTTAAATGATAATAAGGTATTTAATAATATTTTAAGTTATAAAATGTAACTTTCAATATTTTAAAGTAAATTTCATTAATTATTTAATATTAATGATATTAGATTTATTTAATAATTATATTAAATAAATAGATTAAAAATGAATTTATTGATTTAAAAATCATTTAAAAATGATATAAATGGTTTACAAATATTTTAAGTAATTATAAATGACTTTTAATATTTTAGTGAATATTACCTTAATATTTTAATAATAATGGTAATTTTTTAAAAATGATTTTAAATGTTTTAAAAATCATTTAGGGTAATATTAAAACTTTAAAATATTTTGAGTTATTATAAATAACTTTGATATTTTGGCAATGGTTGCATTAATATTTTAATATTATTTAAATATTAATGATAATAGAATTATCTAATATTTAAATCATTTAATAATGATTCTAGAGTTTGAAAAATAAAGATAAATTATAATAATTATTTAAAAATTATTATAAATCATTTAAAAATAATACGACTGGTATTTAAAATATCCAGGATAATATTGAACTTCATGATAGAGTTTTTGAACTCGATAATTACTCGATAAAGCCGTCGGTACACCGAAATACTATCAAAATTGATCTGAACCTATATAGGTTGACTGTATAAGTATTTGTTTGTGTCTTAATGACTGATATAACTATATGACAATGTGATTAGGTTATGTTTTGACTGTAAATAACAATACTATGTGTTATGATTTGTTATTCTAATCAATAGAATAATCTTATAAATGATAGGTCGTTGAATTAAAGATAGTACTAAGTTGTGTAAGCAGCAGACAATGCAAGTATCCTAAACTCTTGTTTTACTTTTTTCAACGGATATCATAAGCAAGTTCCCTAAACTTACTCCAAATATTATTGAGCAAGTTTTCTAACCGTACTCAAATTATATTGTACAAGTATCTGAACTACCTTTTACATTGTGCAAGTATTCTAACTTTACATTTACTTTATACAATGGACATGTGAAAACCAGTTTCAGAACTATATTGTTATCGTTCTTATTCATGTATCTATATCTTTGTAGATATGTCAGTTCTTGAATTATATCCAATCATTGTTTATCATTGCAGTATTATTGTATAATCCAGATATATATTCTATTCATAAATTTCTAAGATTTGTTATACAAGTGTCCCCACTTGGATAACTATTGAACATGTTGATACATACTTATTGATTTCTATTATGTATATCTTAATTAAAAGTCGTCTAAGCTATTTGTCTCGGCTAGACACAGATTTAAAATATCTTTTGAATATGATAGAACCTTATTGATATCCAACCGAAATATTTGGTTTGGATTCCCGACTAAGTATGAACATCCCGAACATTGGAAAACTTTTGTGCGCCTGAGGCGGATATGATGAACAAGAATATTGTTCTAGTATGTAGTATTGATCAATACATGGCACATTGGGATGATCAACCTCGTGCTCGTAAGTTATAACGGTTTACAGATGAAGTTCTGTTAAACCCTATCGACAATTAAAAACAAATTTCATAGTCTGTCGACTGCTCACCAATCATAGTCAGTACGTAGTTTCAAAATTTGAAATAGATTTGTTATGTTGTTTAGTGTTGCTTCAGTTTACTTCACGACTATTGCTTCGTTGTAGAAGTGTCGTTCAAAGAAAATATTTAACCCTTTCAGCTAATGTTTATTGTTTGATATTACGTACTGGGCACTTAATGCTCATTCTTGCTTAATTTAAATGTTTTCAGCTATGTATGATCGAGCTGAAGGTTCAGGAAAGAACAAAGGGAAAGGAAAGCTAGCAGAATAAGTTTGTTTTATCTTATGTAATAGCTAGACTTAAATAAGATGATGATATTTATTATTTACCATGCAATGAAATGTTTTAAAGGTCGCACACCTGGGATTTAGACAACTCTGATATGTAAATTAAGTTTGATATTTATGACATTATTATTATTATTCCGCTCAAAGAAATGGTATCGTGAATCACTGAATTCGGGTTTCAAGCACCTGAATTTGGGGGCGTCACAGGTTGGTATCAGAGCTTTAGGGTTAGAAACCATAGGTGGAGGTAGACCTTAGGCTATAACCTTAGAGCAGAGGGAAATGTTTAAAATACATATAACTCATATAGAGTTTAAAATGAGATGAATGGGATAAATTCATCGTCAAACAAAATAAAAGATAGCTTAAATAAAACTATTATTTGTTGTGTGTGTATATTATATGTTAACCAGGATAATTTATGTGTGTAGATGTCAGATAGAAAAGGATTAGGATACCCTCAGATCGTAAAGAAGGAGTCAACCTCCATAACCGAGCCAATATCAAAGCTGATTGCTGAAATAGAGGCTCATATTGAAAGCAACCCTAATGAGGTGATTATACTGGAAAAACATAGTACCGGATCTAGAAACGGTAGTATAGCAGATAGGTAGGGCATAGTTATAAAATATATGGTCAAGCTCGAGTTCTTAAACTCATATGTTTGTGGTAAGTTCTTAAACTCATAATGTGTAGTAAGTTTGACGAACTTGGTATAGTTAGGTGTGAATGGATTATTAAGGATAATGGAAATATATAGAATACTAAGCAATTATTTCTTATTGAAGGCATAAGAATATAAGTAGTTTTAGTATTACTTGAATATGTATGATTATATGATGCATATATGATAGATATGTGGGTATAGTGTAACATTCTCAACTTTTGTATAAGTTGTAGCAGTGATTCCCGACTTTGGTGGTCACAAAGGGATATCAGATGTTTAAAGCAGTATATGCTATGTTATATGGTGTAAAGTACTAGAAATTAGTTAGATGAACATGATTTTATTTAATCTGATAATGCCGCCAAGACAAAAATAAACCAAATGGGCAGAAGAACCTGTCAACAAAGCTGAAGGACAACCAGACCCGATACAAAATTTGGCAAATATGGACGCTCGGAATGAATTACCAGCCGTGGGAAATCAGCCAGATAATCGATCAACAAACTTCAAAGACTTCAAGGCCGTCGAACCGCTAGGATTTAGAGGATCAATTGATCATGTAGAAGCGTTTATGATAGCTAGGGTAACGGAGGGGCAAAGGACAACATTTGCCACCTATATAATGAAAGAGAAACAATTTTGGGAATGTCAAGGTTAGGCAAGAGGGTGTAAAGAAGCAAATGGTGCAACGTGGGAATTGTAGAGAGAATCACTCGGATCAACGGAGCATAAGGTGAAGGTGAAAGTAGTATGCACACAAGCCAATCATGTTTAATGATAAAGCATATACTTTGTAACAATCTTATTCATTTATTAATAAAAAGTATTAATTTATTAAAGGCTTTTAATTATCTACATGATGTTGTTTTATTATATGTGATAAACCCATAGTTTTAAGCAATGCTTTTAGAATAATGATGATGATCATTCTAATGAGATCTAAATTCTTAGAAAGCTTAAAACTAAAATAGTTCCCAATCGTTGGATTACTAAATTGGGGATTAGTGAATCCGGATAGATTGGTACATACATTTCTTGCTCATTGGATGAGGATGATTGATCTCATGATCATTTGTGTGGAAACACTAAAGCAATTATATAGGTGCTTATTAGAGAATAAGTTCAATGAACGTGGCTCGCTAAGGAATACCTAATGGAGTTTTACTTGCCTGTCAATAGGAATTCCTATAGTGATAGTAGTACAAGTGATCCTTGGACTTGAGATCATCATAGTATCTTGTGTATGATGAGTTATACTTTGACTTATTCCTCAAGACCCTTAGAGTATATCAAAGGGTATGTTTGGGTATAATAAGTTATACATGGAGATAATGTATAATCAATAAAGAATCTACCACTTCTAGTAAAAGAAAAGAAATGTCCTATGTGATTCGATAAATGACAACCTGGTAGTCCTTGGCCAAGGCAGAATGAAATTAGAAAGGAATTTTTAATTTGCATTATTTGGAGTTGTGCATTTAAGAGTCAAAATAAATATAATTAAATAAAATAAGACTTAACAGTAATTCCATATCTTATATTTAATTGGGACATTGTATGGTAAAAGGATTGAATTGTACGATAACTATTTACTCAAAGGTTCTTTTATGATTAATGTTGAAATCTATATTATTTGGAAAGTCGTTGATCGCTAGGGAGGCTTATCCCTATTGTAGAATAAATATTATTTATTTAAATAAATTAATAGTTTAATTTATTTATTTAAATAAGATTAGAATTATTCTAATTGATTTATTTACAACCGGTTTAATATGGAGAACCTAAAGGGTCGTAACCATAAAAGAAGAATAATTATTTAAGAAATTAATGGCATAATCGTAATAATAAGTTAAGTATATTTAATTTAATCTATGGTGATAGAATAAATTAAATAGCTTAATATTATTATTTAATATTTTGAAAATATTAAATATAAATTAATAAGAGGAGTCTTATTATTATTATTACTATTATTATTATTATTTAATTCCTAAAGGAGTTTGGGAATTAATTAATAAAAGTACTCTCATATATCCTAATAAGATTAGGAGACTAATTAATTAAAAAAGTTTAATTAATTATTCCTAATACGATTAATAGCCTAATTAATTAAAGGAATTTAATTAATTAAAATTAAACTCAATTCCTTAATTGTTAAGAAGGGTTGCACACATCTATAAATAAGAGGAGTCTCATTATGGGTGAAGTGGTTGTTGATTTTTTCACAACAGACGTGATTCCAATTGTTGGAGAGTACGCTCCTTTTCTATGAGAGAAAGTAAAATTAGGGTTTGGCCAAACACTCATCTTCTTGAATCTTTCTTCTTCCTTGGTGGATCACCTCTAGAGGCCAAACACTTGGGTGACTAACGTTGATCAAAGGAAGGAACCAAACCCGGCGGATTCAAGTTGAACGCGAAAGGATTTGGAGGTGAACTTGTACCTGAGGAAGCTCGGATCTTCAAGGGTATAATTCTTATTTTTTATCTTTTCGTTTAATTAATAATTGTGCATAAAGGATGATCCGGGTATATGATTTGTAAAATTTTAAACTCTGATTTTTAACCGTTTTCGTTTATTTTGTGCAATTTGATTGCGTTCATGAATATTACAAACCTAACAGTGGCATCATAGCCAAACATTTATGCTAATTATTAATTGTTTGAATTTGATATGTATATTAATATGTGTTTAGAATAATTTAATTGAGCATAATTTGTTGTATAAATTTTATTTAAAAAAATAAAAATAAAAATCAATTTGCGAGGCCTGTTTCGTTGTTCCGTGTTATGATTGATTTTATTTTGGAAAGGCTATCCTTGATTTCGCTGGTGCTGAACATGCTTGCTTGTTTCATGATTAGTTAAGTTAAAATCATATATAAAATCATATATATATATATATATATATATATATATATATCTAATGTGACGTTTTTTTCAAAAGCTGATCCTGAGCTTGCTATTTGCAAAAGTAAGCATAAGGATTTATATGTAGTAAGATTACTTTTATATATATATATATATATATATATATATATATATATATATATATATTTCTTAATTATTTTATAATTAAAATAAAAGTTTATTTTAATCTTAAAATAAAGGTTTATTTTAATTTTAAAATTAAATTTCATACTAACTAATTAGAGTTGGAATTGGAATTCATGATAACTAATTGGAGTTGAAATTGGATTCATTGTTTCCTTAAATAAAGGAGTTTATTTAGATATGAAATAAGATTTCATATTATTCAAAATAAAAGAGTTTATTTGTGAATAGGAAAGAGAATCCGTATTTTCTTAAATAAATGAGTTTATTTAAATATGGAATAAGATTCCATATTATTCAAAATAAAAGAGTTTATTTGTGAATAGGAAAAAGAATCCGTGTTTTTTTTTAATAAATAATTTTTTTTTTCTTGGAATTGGATTTCATACTTAATTAAAATAAAGGAGTTTATTTTGATTAAAATTTTGATTAAAATAAAATAGTTTATTTTATTCAAAATTGAATAAACTAAAATAAAAGAGGTCTATTTTAATTTAAATTTGGATTAAAATAAAAGAGTTTATTTTGATTCAAAATTAGATTTTATACTAACTAAATTTGCCTATTAAATGATATAAATATATATATATTAAATGTTTATTATTCATGAGATGAATGTTATTTATTGATGCATATGGTGATGTGTATGATAATAAATGAGATTGATTATGGACTATTGACCAATGTGATTAGATTTTATTTTAGTTGAATGCATGAATGTATGGGTTTTATTAAATGGGGTTTGCGTACCTCGTCTTCTCTAAAAAAAAATTCATAATGTAAATTCTAACTCCCTCCTATGTACTTCTCATTGACTTCTGATCAAGGTTTCTATAGTAGGAATAGTTAGAATTAATTTTGAAGAATTGGAGATCAAGGAGCAAGGAGCGCTTGAAGACCCGTTTGTAATGGACCCCGGGTTTAAATGTAATAGTTATATTTAAATATTAATTCTTGCACCCCTAGGGTTTGACCTTTTGGTTCACTTGGTGGCTCTAGTGAACCAAACTAGAATAAAAGTCCATAATCAATCCGCGTAGAATATAGTATTCTATATGTGCATGCTTATACTATATATATATAATACGAATCATATTAATTAACATGCGAAGCATGTTTGCATAATATATATATTATGTAAGACCCCAACTTATTAATGAATAAAATCTAATTTCCTCTATTTATTATTGTGAGTAATAAGGTATTAATTTGATATAATACTTTGGTTATGGGTGAAATATGAAAATTTTTCAAAATAAGCAAGTGGTTATAAAATAATCATTGTTGTTTGGGGAATATTCGTTTGGTGGTGGAATATTCTTGTTGTTTTGGGAATATTAAATGCAATTGCGGCCAGTATGATCATTAGTGGGCCCATAACGTAATAATAAGCGCTTTGGATGAAGAAAAGCGACAAGTTTGAGTTTTTATTAAAAAGCGGCGTAGTTATTACTGGAATTAACATTTGTTGGAATACCCGTGGTTAAATACGATGTCTGGCGTGAATGCACGTATTTTTGAATTATTGATTCTTACGTGAAGGCACTACTCAATAATTGTTACGATAATTCTTCGTTCATTATTTTATTTTATTGATTCAATAATTGATGCGTTGATATTTTATATAATTGTTGTTTCAATAATTATCAACTTTACACAGATTTCTCATTATCGGATCAATAATTCATATTATTTGAATAAATATTATTAGATATCATTATTGGAAATGTCTAAAAAGTTCATCGAGGAGAGGTTTGGTCACCTAATTACTGGCGCCAAGATGAGAGAGAAATTCTTATTGAAAACCCCTCTTTCACAGGAACGGCTACTTTGTTGTCATAATTGTGATTTTGTAATATTATTTGTGAATAATTAATTATTTATTTATATGATAAGGAAATATTTATTTTATGTGGATATAAATGATGGATATATTCATTTTTATGTGGATAAAAATGAAGGAATTAATGCTTAGGTGTTTTATCAGTATTTTGTCGGTGTAGAGGTATTAAAAATCATCCGTTTGTGGATTTCGGATATTTTATATTTGGAATTTGGAAAAACTCAAAGCTACAAAGTTGTAGAGAATTCGATTTCAGGCAGAATGGACATAAAATTCGTATTTTCTGATAAACGGGCTATTTTCTATGAATTGTTGAAGTTTTAGAAAATAAAATGATTTTTATTAAATTATGGGTGGAATCCACTCTTGTTTGACAACACATGGGCTGCTGATTTTTGTCTAAGAAGGCATGCTTGACTCAAAATGGTGGGTGGCATAGATGGTTGAAAAGAAAAATAATATATTTTATTATTTTAGTCTCCTATGGCGTTCTAGCATTTTCCTATAAATAGACGCTTAGGTTAGAATTAAAAATCACACCAGAAATAAGTTTTATTTCTCTCTATATTGTCGAGCGTATTTTAGTGAGTATTTATATACTTTGAGAGTTGCTATTCGGTACAAGTTTTCTTCGGCTTTTTATCCGATATTCCGATCAAAAGTAGCATTATTTTGAGGTAAGGGGTGTTATATTCTTCTTAAAATGATATTTTCTTCAATATCATTATACCGAAATGTTGGTATGAACTTTTTATCAAATTTGGAACTTTTTGTGTCGGGGTTACTATTCACATTTACGGCACTATTCACGAATACGACACTATTCACCGAAAAATAAAATTTTCTTCTTTTTGTCGAAGATGTCTATTATGGTTATTATCTTTAATTGTATCCATGTTTTGATCTTTATTTTTAAATTCTAGTTCAAAATTGGTTATTATGAAGTATTATTGAACCTGGATAAAACTGTAATACGAAATCCCTAATATTTTTTCTTTTGCTTCACTGGATTCGTTTTCTTTAAAATATTTTTCATCATCCTCATTCCTAATTGATGACATTACTGAATATCTTTGGCCTGTAGTGCAAAGATGAATGATTAACTGATGAATATCTTTGGCCCGTAGTGCAAAGATGAACAGGTGTTGAGATGAACATGACTAATTGGTGGTGATAAAATGAATATCTTTGGCTTTTGTAGTGCAAAGATGAATATTTGATTAAAGATATATATTGATTATTGCTACAGGGATAAAATATTGATGATGGACTTTTAAATCTTAGAAGATAGTGAAATTCTTTCTCTACTTGACTCTTCTAATGGATTGCTGTTTCCGCTGTAGTTGTTGATCTAAAACTTGTTGTCTATTATATTTTATCAAATTTTTCCTGTTGAAGACTAATGATAATTTGTTGTATATTATCTTAGTCATAATATTCTTTCTTGGGCTAGTTGAGCTCACCCTTTTCCTTTTTGTTCCATTTTTCTTCTCGGGAGGTGAGAACATAAAGAGGATCTAATCGGGGTATGGAGTGATGGTTCTAGAAAGATGTTTTAGCGATCCTCACTATTTACGTAAAATAGTGTTTGAATAATTATAATGAGGACTTATTTGAGTGTGGATATTATCTAGAAGACAATATTTGTATTTAAACTCTCACGATTATGTGTTGTAAATATTTTACACGACAATTGTATTATTGAAGTTGTAGTTTGCTTTATGTACCATGTATTTTGCGACTCGGAATGGGTGTTGTATACCTATTTTGGGGGCATCACAGTTGGTATCAGAGCTTAGGGATATGATCTCTGGCGGTGATCGGGGAATAGAACTAGGAGGGGAGAGATGAGTAAATCCTTCGCTAGTGTGTCCTATGAAGTATTCGTCATATGAAGGAGGTAGAGTTTATCAGACTGGAACAAAACAACATGACTGTGTCCCAGTACGAGGCGAAGTTCGCTGAGTTATCTAGGTTTGCACCTCATTTGGTAGAGAATGAAGAACGAATGACAAGGATGTTTTTGAGAGGTCTAAAACCCGAGATTCGTCAATACCTTATCTCTCATAAATTTTCTCTGTATGCAGATGTTGTCAACAGGGCTCAATTATTAGAACGAGATAGTGAGTATGTTCAACCGAGGGACCACAACCAGGGTCATACCGGTGACGGTTGTCATCAGAGCGATGATAACTAACGAGGAGGGAAAAATACGAACAAATGCAGTAACCACTCGGATGGTCATTGTGGCCATGATAATAAGAGAGGTGAGTCAAGTGAAAATTTCAGAAAGAGGAGATTCAACAACGATGGGAAGACATCAGCACCAGCACCAATAACAAATTCTAGGGTAGGAGAATGACCGCCAGTTAGATGATACAAATGCGGGAAAGAGGGACATATCAGCCCAAACTGTCCACAAAAATCCAAGGTATGTTAAAACTGTGGAAAGGAAGACCACATAGCTCGGGATTGTTCTATAGCAAAACTAAGTTCAACAGGGATGGTGACTCCAAGGGTTGTCCCAGATAAGTCAAAATCAGCGGTTCTTGGAAGAGCGTTTGTCGTGACTGGCCAAAACGCGAGGAACCCGAACGAGGTGATTACGGGTAAGCTAATCTTGAATTCTTGCGAAGTTTATACCTTACTAAATACCAGTTCTACCCATTCTTTTATCTCTCCTGCTCACAATCTCAACGTTTAAACTTGACTCCGGAGAAATTGGACTTTGACTTATATGTTGAAACTCCGTTAGGTGAAACCTTCGTTACATCTATAGTTTATAAATCTTGCATGATCCAAGTTGGCACTATCACATTACCTGTTGATCTTATCTCTTTAAAGATACTTACTTTTGATGTGATTTTAGGAATTGATTGGTTAACCACTCATCATGCCAAAATTGATTGTTTTCGTAAGGTTGTTAGTTTTCATATTCCTAACCAACCTATCATACGAATTCAAACAACTAAACCACTAAAATTAGTCACTGTCATATCAAGCCATAAAGCTATTCGTTTATTGAAAAACGGATGCCAAGCTTTCTTAGCCCATGTTACAGATTTGAATAAAGACAAGTCAGATTTGAATAATATTTTTGTTGTTAGAGAATTTCCTGATGTATTTCCTGAAGAACTTCCCGGTCTACCCCCAGAACGTGATGTTGAATTCTTTACTGACCTTGAACCGAGTACAAAACCCATCTCTAAAACCCCATATCGAATGGCTCCTATTGAACTTCGTGAGTTAAAAGTCCAATCTGCAGAATTATTAGACATCGGTTTCATTCGGTCCTAGTACATCTCCTTGGGGTGCTCTGTTTTATTAAGTAAAGAAGAAAGACGGGAGTATGCGACTTTAGATTGACTACTGAGAATTAAACCATGTCACCATCAAGAATATCCGTTACCTCGCATTGATGACTGTTCGACCAAATTTGCAAGGAGCATAATTCTTTTCAAAGATCGATCTTCGTTCTGGATATCATCAGCTGAAGATTAAAACTGAGGATATTCCAAAGACTGCCTTCAAAACACGGTACGGGCATTATGAATTCTTAGTTATGTTTTTTAGATTGACTAATGCTCCAGCTGCTTTCATGGATATGACGAACCGATTATTCAAGGAATATTTGGATCAGTTCTTTGTTGTCTTTATTAATGACATCCTCATCTATTCCAAAAGTCGTGAAGATCATGAGCACCATTTGAAGCTGATACTTGAAAGGCTTCGTGAAAACAAGCTTTCTGCCAAGCTGAAGAAATACGAGTTCTGGTTTGAAGAAGTAGCATTCCTTGGGCACGTGGTGTCAAAACATGGAGTATCTATTGACCCGGCGAAGATTGCAAAGTTGGGAGCAACCGAAGTCGGTGACCGAAGTGTGTAGCTCTCTGGGTTTAGCTGATTATTATCGGAGATTCGTGGAAGGATTTTCTCGAATCGCTACTCCATTAACTCAGTTGACTCGGAAGGATACAAAATTTGTATGGAGCGAGGAATGTGAGAAGAGTTTTCAAGAGCTCAAGAGGAGACTCATTTCGGCACCTGTTCTGGCAATACCATCTGGTACGGATGGATTTGTTATCTACAGCGATGCTTCAAGCAAAGGGTTAGGATGTGTTCTCATGCAACATGGGAAATTCATAGCCTATGCCTCACGACAACTCAAAGAATATGAGAGGAATTATCCTACTCATGATCTAGAGTTAAGCGTGATCGCTTTCGCATTGAAAATTTGGAGACACTACTTGTATGGGGAGAAAGTGGAGATTTATCACGGACCATAAAAGCCTCAAATATTTCTTCACCCAAAAAGAACTCAACATGCGCAAGAACGACGTTGGCTTGAACTATTGAAAGATTACGATCACACTATTCAATATCATCCTGGAAAAGCGAACGTAGTAGCTGACGCATTGAGTAGAAGATCATATGCGAGTACGAGTGCGATATTGTCAATACAAAGGCCCATTCTGTATGACTTGTAAAGGATGGAGGTAGAATTAAAGACTCCAGGGACCCACATAATAATGGCGAATATACGAGTAGAACCAAATTTAATCGATAAAGTTAAAGCTGCTCAAGCTACGGACCTGGAGCTGATACGTATAAAGAAGAAAGTGCAAGAAGGAGCTATTCCAGAAGCAAGAATCGATGAAGAAGGAATACTTAGATTCAACTCCAGACTTTGTGTTCCTAACGATTCTGACTTGAAGCATAGAATCATGATGGAGGCACACAACACACCGTTTGCAATCTATCCTGGGAGTACCAAAATGTATCATGATCTTCGACATACATTTTGATGGAACAATATGAAGAGAGAGATCGCGGAGTTTACCTCGAGGTGTTTAACCTGTAAACGTGTAAAGGCGGAGCATCAAGTGCCAAAAGGTCTATTGCAACCACTTGAGATTCCGGAATGGAACTGGGAACACATTACCATGGATTTCGTTACAGGTCTTCCCAAAGTTTCTCAAGGCATAGATGCGATTTGGGTTATTGTTGATAGATTAACCAAGTCTGCCCATTTCTTGCCGATACGAGAAACTTATTCCCTTGAACGTCTTACTCGTATGTACGTAAATGAGATTGTGAGATTGCATGGCATGCCAGTATCCTTAGTTTCGGATCGTGACCCAAGATTCACTTCAAGATTTTGGGTTAGCTTGCAGAAAGCTATGGCAAGGATTTACGATTCAGCTCGGCATACCATCCTCAAACGGATGGACAATCAGAGAGGACTATTCAAACTCTTGAAGATCTATTAAGACTTTGTGTCCTAGATTTCAAAGGGAGTTGGGGTAAGTATTTTCCATTGGTAGAATTCTCCTACAACAACAGTTATCAAACAAGTATAGGCATGGCTCCATTTGATGCGTTGTGTGGACGAAAGTGTCGTTCTCCAGTATGCTGGTACGAGGTGAGAGAAGCAACGTTGTTGGGACCAGAATTAGTACGCATGACTACAGAAAAGATCCAAACGATTCGACAACGTATACAAACGGTACAGGATTGACAAAAGAGTTATGCGGATCTTCATCCGAAGGACGCGGAATTTAATATTGGGGATCATGTATTGTTACGTGTTGCACCATGGAAGGGAGTTACAAGATTTGGGAAGAGAGAAAAGCTCAATCCACGATTTGTTGGTCCATTTGAAATTCTTGACCGAATAGGAAATGTGGCATATAGACTTGCATTACCTCCAAGTATGTCTCGTGTTCATAATGTTTTTCACATATCTACGCTTCATAAATATGTTAAAGACCCGAATCACATTATTGAGTTAGAATAAGACAAGATAGCCGAAGATTTAACGTACGAGGAGGTACCTGTTAAGATATTGGATATGAAAGAGCATGTCCTACGCACGAAGGTTATACCACAAGTTAAGGTTTTGTGGAGAAATCATGCTATTGAAAAAATGTACTGGGAGTTAGAATCAGAAATGAAAGCGAGGTATCCTCACCTTTTCGAAACACCAGGTACGTACGTCAATTTCGAGGACGAAATTTCATAAGGATGGGAGGTTGTAAGACCCCAACTTATTAATGAATAAAATCTAATTTCCTCTATTTATTATTGTGAGTAATAAGGTATTAATTTGATATAATACTTTGGTTATGGGTGAAATGTGAAAATTTTGCAAAATAAGCAAGTGGTTATAAAATAATCATTGTTGTCGGGGAATATTCGTTTGGTCATGGAATATTCTTGTTGTCGAGGAATATTCATACGACGGCGCAGTCATTAGTGGGCCCCATAACAGAATAACCGTCAGATGAAGAAAACGACAAGTTTGAGTTTTTATTAATAACGGCGTAGTTATTACTGAGTAACACCGTTGAATGGAATACCCGGTGGTTAAAATACTGTCTGGCATGGATGCACAGTATTTTTGAATTATTGATTCTTACGTAAGAAGGCACTTACTCAATAATTGTTACGATAATTACTGCTCAATATTTTATTTTATTGATTCAATAATTGTTGCGTTGATATTTTATATTATTGTTGTTTCAATAATTATCAACGCATGATATTTCCATTATCGGATCAATAATTCATATTATTTGAATAATATTATTAGATAACATTATTGGCAATGTCTAGAAAGTTACATCAAGGAGAGGTTTGGTCACCTAATTGCTACCAAGAAGGAGAAATTCTTATTGAAAGCCCCTCTTTCCTAGAAACTACCGGTTATCATAATTGTGATTCTGTAATATTATTTATGAATAATTAATTATTGATTTATATGATAAGGAAATATTTATTTTATGTGGATATAAATGATGAATATATATATATTTTTATGTCGATAAAAATGAAGGAATTAATGCTGAGGTGTTTTATCAGTATTTTGTCGGTGTAGAGGTATTAAAAATCATCCGTTTATGGATTTTAGATATTTTATATTTGGAATTTGGAAAAACTCAAAGCTAAAAAGTTGTAGAGAATTCGATTTCAGGCAGAATGGACATAAAATTCGTATTTTTCTGATAAACGAGCTATTTTCTATGAATTGTTGAAGTTTCAAAAAATAAAATAATTTTTATTAAATTATGGGTGGGACCCACTCTTGTTTGACAACATATGGGCATGCTTGACTCAAAATGGTGGGTGGCGTAGATGATTGAAAAGAAAAATTATATATTTTATTATTTTAGTCTCCTATGGCGTTCTAGCATTTTCCTATAAATAGACGCTTAGGTTAGAATTGAAAATCACACCAAAAACAAGTTTTCTTTCTCTCTATATTGTCGAGCGTATTTTAGTGAGTATTTATATACTTTGAGAGTTGCTATTCGGTACAAGTTTCCTTCGGCTTTCTATCCGATATTCCGATCAAAAGTAGCGTTATTTTGAGGTAAGGGGTGTTATATTCTTCTTAAAATGATATTTTCTTCAATATCATTATACCAAAATGTTGGTATGAACTTTTTATCAAATTTGGAACTTTTAGTGTGGGAGTTACTTATTCACGATATCTGGTACTATTCACGTATCGACACTATTCACTGAATACGACACTATTCACCAAAAAATGAAATTTTCTTCTTTTTGTCCAAGATGTCTATTATGGTTACTATCTTTGATTGTATCCATGTTTTGATCTTTATTGTTGAATTTTGCTTCAAAATTGGTTATTATGGAGTATTATTGATCTTGGATAAACTGTTATACGAATCCTTATTATTTGTCCTTCTGTCTCACTGGATTCGTTTTATTTAAAATATTTTTCATCATCCTCAGTACTAAATGATGATATTACTGAATATCTTTGGCCTGTAGTGCAAAGATGAATGATTAACTGATGAATATATTTGGCCTGTAGTGCAAAGATGAATAGGTGTTGAGATGAACATGACCAACTGGTGATACAAATGAATATCTTTGGCCTGTAGTGCAAAGATGAATATTTGATTAAAGATATATATTGATTGTTGTTACAGGGATAAAATATTGACGATGGACTTTTAAATCTTCGAAGATAGTGGAATTCTTTCTCTACTTGACTCTTCTAATGGATTGTTGTTTCCGCTGCAGTTGTTGATTTAAAACTTGTTGTCTATTATATTTTATCAGATTTTTCCCTGTTGAAGACCAATGATAATTTGTTGTATATTATCTTATTCATAATATTCTTTACTGTGCTAGTTGAGCTCACCCTTTTCCTTTTTGTTCCATTTTTCTTCTCAGGAGGTGAGAACATAGCAGGATCTAGTCGGGGTATGGAGTGATGGTTCTAGAAAGATGATTTAGCAGTCCTCACTATTTCTGTAAAATAGTGTTTGAATAATTGTAATGAGGACTTATTTGAGTGTGGATATTATCTAGAAGACAATATTTGTATTTAAACTCACAGTATGTGTTGTCGTATTTTGCACGACAATTGTATTATTGAAGTTGTAGTTTGTTTTATGTACCATGTATTTGGTGACTCAGAATGGGTGTTGTATACCTATTTTGGGGGCGTCACATATTATATATATATATATATGTGTGTGTGTGTGTGTGTGTGTGTGTGTGTGTGTGTGTGCGCTAAACAAGATGAGACAAATTAATAACAAACCCCTCAAATATTTTATGTTAAGTCCTAAGCGTTCAAAGATATTTGGAATATCGAACGTTGCCTTCTAGGATGATAAAAAATAATAGAGTATCAATTAATTATTATAAGTTTGTTGTGTCACCACAAGGCTTATCTTAATTCTTTGAGATGTTAATTTATCACATTTGATGCTTATAAAAAAAATTGAACAATACTGTTTTGTTGTGTCACCACAAGGACAATGTTTTTCTTTTTTGAATATATGGAGTGCTAGGTTGGACTTAACTTGGATAATTTTTATTCGGATGTGCCACCACTTGATCAAAATAATCTAAGAGGCAAAATACAAGGAGTTACATAGTTGATGTAATTGACAAGAGTTGTCTACCTATTTATTTATATATAGTTTGTTGTGTCACCACAAGGCTCTATATACATTTGAAATGGGATCCTTATTCTCACTAGCATATCTTTAATTAGATATTGTCGAACTATATATTGAGGGTAATATAGTTTGAAGAAAATAGTGGGAGATACCAATTTAAAACAAGACCTAATTTATTTTGATAATTAATAAAAGAATGTATGTTAAAATGTTGTTAATTACAAATTCATTTACGGAAATTTACAATGTATAAATCACTATCACTGAGAAGCATATTAGATGCTATTTAACCGGACCGAATTAAACGGTTTAAGGAAATTGAGAATAGTTCTCACGGCTGAAAAGCTATCTTATGTCCTTAATACGCCTATTCCTGCAATGGTTGCAGACAATGCCTCTGAGGAAGATATTACTACTTTTAGAAAGTGGCAAAATGATGCACAGTTGGCTCAATGCATCATGCTCGCTTCCATGAGTAACGAGCTTCAGCGTCAGCATGAAACTATGGATGCTCCTATTATATTCCTGCACATCAAGAAGTTGATGGTGAAAAAAGTAGGATTGATAGATATCAGATATCTAAGGAGTTCTTCCGATCTAGAATAACCGATGACACTACAGTACAGATAAAAGTCCTTAACATTATCAATTTGATTGATCAATTAGGACAACAAGTTTTGTCATGGATGGAGAGTTGAGCAAAGATTTGATCTTGCACTCACTCCCGGACTCCTTTCACAATTATTGTGAATTTTTCATATGAACAAGCTAGATATCAGCTTCGCTGATTTAGTTAACATGTTGAAAAATGTTGAGAGTCACTTTCCAACCAAGAAATATCATGTCTTACTGGTAGGGGCCAAAGGATCTTTTGAAAAGAAGAACGATTCTAAGAAGGTAAATAGAAAAGGCAAAAACAAAGGATAATAAGAACAAAACTGATACGAATAACAAATGAGTTTGCTTCCACACGTGGACGTGGTTCAAGGAGATTTTGTCGAGACCTACTTTCCCACAAGTATGTAGGGAAGGATGGAGATGCGGTTTCTAGAGTTGAAACAAGGGGAGATGACGGTTCCGAAATATGCTGCCAAGTTCAATAAACTGGCGCGGTTTTCTCCACACCAGGTGGACACGGAGGTGAGAAAGGCTAGGAGGTTTGAGCAGGGCTTGAGACCCTAGCTCTATAGCCGAATATATGTGTTCCAAAGTAATTCTTTTGGAACAATACTGGAGAAGGTAATAATTGCCGAAGGTGGTAATGAGGCTTTAAGACAATACCACAAGGAAAAGAAGAATAAGGGAAAGATAGATGGGGGAGTAAATGTAAGACCCCGAATTTTATGAAATAAAAGTATTCAATTTTTTATATAATTACAATTCAGTAAATGATTAAATTGATAAAAGTTTAAAGTTAAGGGAGAGATATGAATTTTTTTTCAAAATACGCAAGTGGTTATAAAATATTCAATTGTCGGGGAATATTCGTTTGGTCGTGGAATATTCTTTTTGTCGGAGAATATTCATACGATGGCGCATCCATTTGTGGGCCCCATAACGAATAACTGTCGGATGAAGAAAATGACAAAAATTGAGTTTTTATAAATAACTTGGTAGTAGTTATTACAGATTAACAACTTGTTGAATACCCGGGTTTAAAATACGAATCTGCGTTATTGCACATATTTTTGAATTATTGATTCTTACGTAAGAAGACACTACTCAATAATTGTTACGGTAATTATTGCTTCAATATTTTATTTTATTGATTCAATAATTGTCAAGCGTTGATATTTTTATATTATTATTGTTTCAATAATTGTCATTTGACAATATCTCCATTATCGGATCAATAATTCATATTATTTGAATAATATTATTAGATAGCATTATTGGCAATGTCTAGAAAGTTCTGTCAATGAGAGGTTTGGTCACCTAATTGCGCACCAGTAAAGAGAAATTCTTATTGGAAAGCCCCCTCTTTCCTTGGAACGGCCTGGTTGTCATAATTGCGATTCTGTAATATTATTTGTGAATAATTAATTATTGATTCATATGATAAGCAAATATTTATTTTATGTGGATATAAATGTTGGATATATTTATTGTGGTTAAAAATGAAGGAGTTAATGTTGAGGTGTTTTATCAGTATTTTTGTCGGAATGGAGGTATTAAAAATTAAACCAGTGTTTTTGAGATATATTACGTGAGTTCTAATTTTTAATCCGACCGTTGGATCGTTGTAATTTTTGGATATGGTATACATATATAAGTTGAATATATGTCCACAAATTTTGAACCGTTAAAAATGAACGTATGATTTGTTATGAATTTTAAGAGGTGACTGGTTCAGAAATTATTGAAGTATCCGAATTTAGCATTTTGGTAGAAAATTCTAGAATTGACTGGGCCCCACTTGTGGTTGGTGAAGAAATGTGCTGAATTTTATTTCAAATGTAGTGGGTGGGAATAGTAGCAGGTAAAGCCATCAGGTTGCAGGTCAAGTCTGCTAACATTTTACTATAAATAGAGGGCTAAATTAGAATTGAAAACCACACCAGAAACAAGTTTTCTCTCTTTCCCTCTCTAGATTATTGAGTGTATTTTGTGAGTATTTAGGTACTTTGTGAGTTTCTATTCATCGGTGCAAGTTTCCTTCAGCCTTATACCGATATTCCGATCAGAAGTACTGATATTTTGAGGTAAGGGATGTTATTTTCTTCATATATGATATTATTTCTTCAATATCATTATGTCAAAGTATTGATCTGAATTTTTTTTTATCAAATTTGGAACTTTTTGTGTCGGGGTTACTATTCACGTATACGACACTATTCACGTATACGACACTATCACGAATACGACACTATTCACCAAAAAATGAAATTTTCTTCTTTTTGTTCAAGATGCCCATTATGGTTACTATCTTTGATTGTATCCATGTTTTGATCTTTATTGTTGAATTTTGCTTCAAAATTGGTTATTATGGAGTATTATTGATCTTGGATAAACTGTTATACGAATCCTTATTATTTGTCCTTCTGTCTCACTGGATTCGTTTTATTTAAAATATTTTTCATCATCCTCAGTACTAAATGATGATATTACTGAATATCTTTGGCCTGTAGTGCAAAGATGAATGATTTACTGATGAATATCTTTGGCCCGTAGTGCGAAGATGAGCAGTGTTGAGATGAACATGACCAATTGGTGATACAAAATGAATATCTTTGGCCCAGTGGTGCAAAGATGAATATTGATTAAAGATGTATATTGATTGTTGTTATAAGGATAAAATTGATGATGGACTTTTAAATCTTAGAAGATAGTAGAACTCATTCTCTACTGACTCTCTTCTAATGGATTGTTATTTTCATTGCTAGCTTGTTGATCTAAAACTTGTTGTCTATTATATTTTATTAGATTTTTCCCTGTTGAAAACTAATGATAATTTGTTGTATATTATCTTAGTCATAATATTCTTTACTGGGCTATTTGAGCTCACCCTTTTCCTTTTTGTTCCATTTTTCTTCTCAGGAGGTGAGAACATAGCAGGATCTAGTCGGGGTATGGAGTGATGGTTGTAGAAAGATGTTTTAGCAGTCCTCACTATTTCTATAAAATAGTGTTTGAATAATTGTAATGAGGACTTATTTGAGTATGGATATTGTTTAGAAGACAATATTTGTATTTAAACTCACAGTATGTGTTGTCGTATTTTGCGCGACAATTGTATTATTGAAGTTGTAGTTTGCTTTATGTACCATGTATTTGGCGACTCAGAATGGGTGTTGTATACCTATTTTGGGGGCGTCACAGTAAAGGTTGAAGGAGCCAGTGGTAGTGGCGAAGGCCAGAAGAGGATGGGATTTAACTCTGGGAATACCAGAGGGAAGTAAGGGGATCCTAAGAGAAGGATGGAGGCGTGCAAGAACTGCGGGAAGACTCACTTAGGAGTCTGTCTCAAAGGGAAGGCGGTGTGTTACAATTGCGGATATGAGGGGCACATTTCGTCTAACTGTCCATGTCCAAAGAAAAATCATGGATGCTTCGTGTGTGGATCAACTGATCACATAGCGAAGAACTGCCCGAAGAAGGGGACGGACGGGAATAAGGGCGCTAATAGCGGTAAGTTAGATATTGGTGGTCCAACACCGACTGGTCCGTACCTTTAACATGACGGTCCAAGATGCGGTTGCATCCTGGGATTTAGTTGCAGGTATTCCCGATCAACAATACAAATGCTTACGTGTTATTTGACTCGGGTGCTACTTGTTCTTTCATAGCATGTGATTTTGCTAGACGCGTAGGTTTATTTCCCAAAAAATTGCTTGCACCGTTGAATATCAAGGTAGCAAACGAAGAAATAATTTCTGTTGAAAATATTCATAAGAGTTGTTGTGTAGAAATACGAGGTTATAAATTATCGGTAGATTTGTTACCGATAAAGTTGGGAGAATTCGATGTAATTCTAGGAATGGATTGGTTGATTAACTATAGGGCAATAATAGATTTTCAGAAGAAATGCGTAAACATTAGAACATTGAGATAACCAAATGTAGTGTTTTACAAAAATAAATTGTCGGGACGTTCGTGTTGTCTTACCATGACAAACTAGAAAATTGTTGAAGAAGGGATGTGTAGGTTATTTGTGTCATATTGTTGATACCCGGAGAGTGGGAGAAATGATGGAACAAATACCTATAGTGAAAGAATTCATGGATGTATTTCCAAGTGAATTGACGAGTCTTCCACTGGATAGGGAGACATAATTCGTGATAGACATTGTGCCAGGAGCGGCACTATTTTCATAGGAACCGTACCGTATGGCGCTAGTGGAGATGAAGGAGTCGATGGTTTAATTACAAGAACTGTTGGATATGAAGTACATTCAATCGAGTGTTTAGCCGTGGGGATAATCGATACTATTTGTGAAGAAAAAGGATGGATCATTACGACTTTGTATCGACTACTGAGAGTTGAACAAGTTAACGATAAAGAATAAATACCAATTACCCAGGATCGATGATCTCTTTGATCAGTTGAAAGGGGCACAATATTTTTCTAAGATAGATTTGCGAATAGGGTATCATCAGTTGAAGGTTAGTAAGGAGGATGTACCTAAAACGACATTCAGGACTCGTTACGGTCATTACGAGTTTCTGGTGATGTCGTTTAGGTTGACAAATGCACCAGCTGCATTTGTGGATATGATGAACAGAGTGTTCAAACAGTATTTGGACAAGTTCATCATAGTGTTTATTGATGATATTCTAGTCTATTCTAAGATGCCAGAAGATCATGCTGAACACTTAAGGATAGTGTTGGAAACACTAAGGAAAGAGAAGTTATACGCAAAATTCACTAAGTCTGAATTTTTGCTAGAAAGGGTACAATTTCTAGGTCATGTTATTGACCGAGATGGAGTTTCAGTGGATCCAGCGAAGGTGGAAGCAGTGTTGAGATTGGAACAGCCAAAAACGCCGACTGAGGTGTGGAGTTTCCTAGGGTTAGCGGGATACTATCGAAGATTCATCCAAGATTTTTTGAAGATAGCTACTCTGTTGACTAACCTGATAAAGAAGACAATGAAGTACGTGTGGACGGAGAACTGTGAAGACAGTTTTCAAGAATTGAAGAAAAGACTGAGTGAAGCACATATATTGTCTTTACCCGATGATACAAGGAATTTTGTAGTTTATAGTGATGCTTTGCATAGAGGACTTGGTTGCATGCTCATTCAGCATGGCAAGGTCATTGCGTATGCATCACGGTAATTGAAGGATTATGAGAAAGTTTACCCTACTCATGATCTGGAACTGGTTGCAGTAGTATTTGCCTTAAAGATATGGAGGCATTACTTATACGGGGAGAAGTGTGAGATATACACGGACCATAAGAGTCTAAAATATATCTTTACACAAAAGGACTTAAATATGAGACAAAGGAGATGGCTGGAGTTGATAAAGGATTACGACTGTGAAATCCTGTATCACCCTAGAAAAGCCAATGTAGTGGCCGACGCCTTAAGTTGGAAGGGTTGGGAGAAGTTGTCTATGTTAATGACTCAAAATGAGTTAATAACAGAGATGGCTAGGATGGAATTGGAGGTGAAGTTACCAAGTGAGTCGAGACAGAGACTATTTACGACGGAGATTCAATCTACCATTATAGAGAGAGTCAAGGAGGTACAACTCAGAAACGATGAGTGTGGTCAGATGAAGAAGCGGCTAACCGTGGAAAAAGAATAAAAGTACAGTCTTGATAATGAGGGATTATTACACTACAAAAAAATGGGCCTTTAGCAACGATTTTTCGGGCAACGACTTTATAAGTCGTTGCTAAAAGTATATGTTTAGCAACGAAATTTGTCCTTCGTTACAGATTGTGTCAGGCTTTCACTTTTTGCAACGAAATTCATAAGTCGTTGCAAAATTTCGATTTAATTCATTCATGGAAAAAATTTCGTTAGAAATTAGTTTGCAAAATTTTCTAAACTTGCTTTCTTTCCGCCATCGTAAGGCAACGAAAGTTTTTTTTTGCTAAAAATGGGGCTTTAACAACGATTTTTCAGACAACGACTTTATAATAATAATAATAATAATAATAATAATAATAATAATAATAATAATAATAATAATAATAATAATAATAATGATAATAATAATAATAATAATAATAGTAGTAGTAGTATTAATAATAACAGTCATAATAATAATAATAGTACTAATAATAATAAGGCTTAAATATGAATTAGTACCCTAAACTATAGGTCATATTCCACTTCGGTGATCCACCTTTCAATTTTGTCAATTAGGTAATTAAACTATCAATTTTTTCCAATTACACCAAATTGAACACGTCACGTCAGAAATTGTTGACATGGCCAATTTTGTGGGACCTTAAGAAGCTTATGTGGCATAAAAAATAATTTATTATTCATTACATAAACAAATCATTTTATATCATGGGCAAAATCGTCAAACCCAACTTAAAATCCCTAATTAAAATAAAACAAAAATATCAGTAGAAACAAAATCCGCACAGTGAAAACTCCCATCGGCAAAAAATCTAAAACAACAACAAAATATCTAAATTACCAAAATCAAGATCTAAAATCATAGATCTAAAATCATCAAAAATCTTCAATATGCAAATATTGAAGATCAAGATCTCAATATCTGCAATCCAATATTCATCGCCTCATCGGCTACCCACAGATTCCAAAAGCCGCCTATTTCTCTCTCTATAAATCGTAGATCTGTAACTGGCGCTACTTCTACTACTTTCGGACAGCAATCGGTATTTCATCAGCAGGGGTCAAATTAATGGAGATTAACAATCTCTGCACTCCCAGCTCACCGGAATCACTCTTCTTCACGCTAAATTTCACCGACTTGGCCACCTCCTCCAACTTCAAAATCACGCCGTCACGTACCTAAATCAATAAATCAAATCTCAACTCTTCTCTCTCCTCTCTCTTCTTCTCCTCAGACAACAGCGACAAATCAAACCCCTCAGATACGAAATTATATGAAATGCGTTTAAAATAATGGTAAGAATCTAGCCAAGAGTACAAACAAAATAACACCGCATGACCAAATGTCCGCTTTGGCTTCGTCGTAACCTTTCTTTTCGATTACCTCCGTGTGACATACGCCAGAAAATCCGCAAGTTGTATGCAAAAAAATGTCGTCGTGGCGGAGATGATCAAAAAGCACTTAATCCAAAATCGACACCTTCAAATTACCTTCCTCATCTAACAAAAGGTTTTCCGGCTTCAAATCCCGGTGGAACACGCCGCGGCTGTTAGTTCCCAGAGGGCACAATAGATCTAGAAGGGGGGGTTGAATAGATCCTTTTTATTTCAAATACTTTTCAGGTTTATTTTGTATTTCTATTAAATTAGCATATGACAAACATAAGAATCTTTTCAAGCACAACGAAATAAGTAAAAGATCTCCTTCATTGATATATTCATAATCATACATACATTGTTCATAGAGTTAGTTTAGTTGTAAGCAGTTAAAACATACATAGCAGTTATAGTGCATAATGAAAATGATATAATGTAAAAGACACAAGGGGTTTTAAGTGGTTCAGAGACTCAAGCTCCTAATCCACTCTTCTGCTTTCAACTAGCATGATTTCCACTAAGGAATGGCAGCACCCTGAATCTCTACGATTCCTTCAAGTCCAGCAGCCTTGGGACTTCAGTTCACTAAGAACTCTTCAAGGCCAGCAGCCTTGGGACTCCTCTAGTTCCCTAGGAACTCTTCAAGCCTAGCAGGCTTAGAACTTCGTTTAGTCCCTCCGGACAAGGACCCTTCTGGCCTTGCTTTGTTTAGTCCCTTCGGACAAGGACCCCTCAGGCCCTGTCTTTGTTGAGTTGTTTTTTTGTTGTTGTTGGAGTCGATGCTGAGCTACTAAGATGTCTTCATGCTCTGAACATCTTCTATCCTTAGCAGCTTGGCTTGATCATCCTTGAAGTGCAGCTGAGTGTTGCATGATGCTCAGCTTCTTCAATTACTCAACCACTTCGGATGGACCCTTTATGAACTACCTTGAAGATCCTTCTCCTTGGTACTTGATGGCTGCACATGATAGGCTTCTAAGATGACTGTAAGCTCTTCTGTTAGGTACTTAGAAGCTTTCTCATGCTTGACACCAAGATGGCATTTGTGATCTCCCTTCTTGCTACTTGATGCTTTCTCATGATGGACTTACTAAGATGACTGTAGGCTCTTCTCTATTGTACTTAGAGTCTTCCCATGATGGACATCAAGATGACATGATGCTCTTCTTTCTCTCGGCAGTTCAAAACACTCTTTAAGTAGTAGAACTCTCACTTCTACATTGTAGAACTCTCACTTCTATTTCTTTCTTTGCATGTCTCTGAGTGTTCTTGGTGGATCGTAGAGTGAGCCTTCGGACTCACTATCTCACATGGTTTAGATCAGTCCACCTTCTCTCCAAAACCGACAACTCCAGCAACCCTCGATCTTTGAAGCTCTTCTAGATTTATACTCCTTCCCAATCCTTCCGTTAGAAAGTAGCCGTTGAAGGTTGTTCAAATATCTTCACAGATCTCGAGTTGACAGAGGTAGTCTGCTGATGTGATATGTCATACTTTATCTGACATTGCAGTCTACTGTTTCACCTACCCATCAAAGTTGTCACTTTAATGTCTTAGGCAGGTTGAAGACTTTATTATCTCCTTCTGATTTTTCGATCAGAGGTTGTCCTTTTGCATCGATGCTCTCAATAAGCTTTTGTCCGAATACCATCCTTCAGATTGAACCATTGCCAATGCTTCAGTCTTCGGGTGTTCAAACTCTATGATTCTGATGCACGTCTTTGAGGACCTGATCGTAGTGTCTTGTTGAGTGTTGTTCATTGACTGGTAGAGTTAACACTACGATCTTGAAGAGTGTTGATTGGATCTTCAATGTAGTACACCTCTTCCTTCTATTGTGCAGTGCTTCAATACTTCTGTTTGCTTCGACTGTTCTCAAATACTGATGGCCTAACTCCTTGCTCTGGTTCCCTCTGAATAGCAAGACACTTCAGATTTGTGGCACGTCCAGCTCGCTTTCTCCTTGTGATCTCCCGTTCACTTATCATCAATGGACTGACCCTAAACTTAATCACTTCAGCCTTGTTCTTAAGAGGCTACCCAGTATCTCGGTTCACTTTTCATCAGTTCTTTTCTTTGTTTGGCAAACACTACGATCTCGGTTGCTTCCAAGATCGTTGTCTTTTGTTCACTTGACAGCTACTGTTGCATAGCCTGCTCCCACATACAGATTATCAGCCATGTGAGCTCCATTCTGGTTAGCTCAGAGGGTCTTCAAGGACAGACTTGGCCATATAGGAACTTTATCAGACTCATCTCTCTAATGCAGGTCCTTAGCCTTCCTGGCGTTGAGTCTTCTTGACTGAAGTCTTCTGCTTCAGGATTCCTTAGTGTGGTCAGATTGACCAAGTACCTGCAGGTTTAAATGTATTTCTATTTTTGGTACCCATACTTAAATGGGTCCTGCTATGTTAGTTTTCTAAACCCATGTTCCTCTTATTTGGATAATCATCATATTTATCACCAACAGACATATTCATGCATGCAACTATCTTAAGATAATACATTTTGAGATGCATGATGGTGAGTGTGTGTAGGATTTGGCATTTAATAACACACTTTCTATCTATGATGGTTTCATCATTTACTGGATTATGTTCACAATGTTTAAGTGTTCATAGAGTAGGAATCAACTCTACAATTTATGAGTATCTAGTTGATTTATGGAGGTGATCAGTTTCTACAAATCAGCAGGATCCTCTTGTAAAACTGATCATACTCTGTGGGTTGTCAAACACTTAGAACATAGGCTTGTACACACATACTAACCCTCTAGCAAAGATTACTTCACATAAAGTTCATTAGGCCTGTGATACTCTTATGACACATTTCAAATTTCCTTCAAGATGTCATCTTCAACCTAAAACTTGGATGTAGAGAAAGTTTATAGTCATTTGAGTTTCTATCCTCAGGTTACATTCTCTCTTCACCTTTTTAGGTAGATTATGACTCCCTGACAGAATACTGTTATAGTTCATAAGAAGGTGCAATTATGATGTATGCATTTATACTAGTGAGGAACCGAACCTTTTTACTGTCAGTTACTTAACAGTCATTTATCTTAGATATACTGAGTTTAGGTATCGATGTGTATAGCTTTGCTTTTGCTCCTGACAACTTATTGCTCCTATTGGTCATTTAATCAATCAGTCGTGGTCTTGAAGATGCATGCTAGGAGAATCTCAACATCTTTGGTTCTTTGACATCCTTCAGTGTCCAAGGTTTGCATCCATCTGTTGGTTGACTATACATATGTCTGAGAAGAACTTATTTCTTCTCTTGATAAGCATTTCTTGGCATGCATGACCTTTTCATCTTTTAGGCTGGTGGATGCTTGACTCATAGATGTCTCTTGAGCTTTCTCTCTTCTGGTCTTCAGACCACAAGATTGACTGCAGTCAAGGATTGGTCTTGTTGATGTAACAATCGAGAACATGGACCAATCTGAGCAGCTTCAGGTGTATATACACATTTGACCTATACACAATATTTCCAATATGTGAGCTCATCTGCATATAACAAGTTACTTACTACTAAACTAAGTTTAGAACAATGTTAGTGCCTGGGATCAGACTCAAAGCGATTAGCTTTTGAATATAGCATGAGAACCTGCTATGATACAAATTATTAGTTCCTAGAGGGCACAATAGATCTAGAAGGGGGGGGTTGAATAGATCCTTTTTATTTCAAATACTTTTCAGGTTTATTTTGTATTGCTATTAAATTATCATAAGACGAACATAAGAACCTTTTCAAGCACAACGGAATAAATAAAAGATCCCCTTCATTGATATATTCATAATCATACATACATTGTTCGTAGAGTTAGTTTAGTTGTAAGCAGTTAAAACATACATAGAAGTTATAGCAATTATAATGCATAATGTAAATGACATAATGTAAAAGACACAAGGGGTTTTAAGTGGTTCAGAGACTCAAGCTCCTAATCCACTCTTCTGCTTTCAACTAGCAGGATTTCCACTAAGGAAGGGAAGCACCCTAAATCTCTATGATTCCTTCAAGGCCAGCAGCCTTGGGATTTCAGTTCACTAAGAACTCTTCAAGGCCAGCAGCCTTGGGACTCCTCTAGTTCCCTAGGAACTCTTCAAGCCTAGCAGGCTTGGAACTTCGTTTAGTCCCTCCGGACAAGGACCCTTTTGGCCCTGCTTTGTTTAGTCCCTTCGGACAAGGACCCCTCAGGCCCTGGCTTTGTTGAGTTATTTGTTTGTTGTTGTTGGAGTCGGTGCTGAGCTTCTAAGATGTCTTCATGCTCTAAACATATTCTATCCTTAGCAGCTTGGCTTGATCATCCTTGAAGTGCAGCTGAGTGTTGCATGATGCTCAACTTCTTCGGTTACTCAACCACTTCGGATGACCCCTTTATGAACTGCCTTGAAGATCCTTCTCCTTGGTACTTGATGGCTGCACATGATGGGCTTCTAAGATGACTGTAAGCTCTTCTGTTAGGTACTTAGAAGCTTGCTCATGCTTGACACCAAGATGGCATTTGTGATCTCCCTTCTTGCTACTTGATGCCTTCTCATGATGGACTTGCTAAGATGAATGTAGGCTCTTCTATATTGTACTTAGAGTCTTCCCATGATGGACATCAAAATGACATGATGCTCTTCTTTCTCTCGGCAGTTTAGAACAATCTTTAAGTAGTAGAACTATCACTTCTACATTATAGAACTCTCACTTCTATTTCTTTCTTTGCATGTCTCTGAGTGTTCTTGGTGGATCGTAGAGTGAGCCTTCGGACTCACTATCTCACATGGTTTAGATCAGTCCACCTTCTCTCCAAAACCGACAACTCCAGCAACCCTCGATCTTTAAATCTCTTCTAGATTTATACTCCTTCCCAATCCTTCCGTTAGAAAGTAGCCGTTGAAGGCTATTCAAATATCTTCACAGATCTCGAGTTTACAGAGGTAGTCTGCTGATTTGACATGTCATACTTTATTTGACATTGCAGTCTACTGTTTCACCTACCCGTCAGAGTTGTCACTTTAATGTCTTGGGCAGGTTGAAGACTTTATTATCTCCTTCTAATTTCTCGATCAGAGGTTGTCCTTTTGCATCGATGCTCTCAATAAGCTTTTGTCTGAATAACATCCTTCAGATTGAATCGTTGCCAATGCTTCAGTCTTCAGCTGTTCGAAATCTATAATTCTGATGCACGTCTTCGAGGACCTGATCTTAGTGTCTTGTTGAGTGTTGCTCATTGACTGGTAGAGTTAACACTACGATCTTGAAGAGTGTTGATTGGATCTCCAATGTAGTACACCTCTTCCTTCTATTGTGCAGTGCTTCAATACTTCTGTTTGCTTCGACTGTTCTCGGATACTAATGGCCTAACTCCTTGTTCTGGTTCCCTCTGAATAGCAAGACACTTCAGATTTGTGGCACGTCCAGCTCGCTTTCTCCTTGTGATCTGCCGTTCACTTATCATCAATGGACTGGCCCTACACTTAATCACTTCAGCCTTGTTCTTCAGAGGCTATCCAGTATCTCGGTTCACTTTCCATCAGTTCTTTTCTTTGTTTGGAAAATACTACGATCTCGGTTGCTTCCAAGATCGTTGTCTTTTGTTCACTTGACAGCTACTGCACTTGCTGACTTTCCTTAGTCAGTTACTGAAGTCTTCTTATGATTATCTTGTGGATGACTTCATCTCGAATGGCTTCACAACTCAATCTTGCTGCTGATTGGGTTGGTTCTTAGATCTTCTTTTAGCTTGCATGCCATTCGTTGAGTGCTCTCTGGTTCCCTTCAGGTAGGATGTATCTTTGTAGTGCCAACCAGAGGCTTTGTTCCTTTGGATATTCTGGGAGTGCTCATTTGTTGAGAACCGTATATGCTCTACGATTCTGCCTTGACATTGTGAGCACTTCTGTTGAGGTCGTAGTTCTGCACTCTACAATTCAGCTTCGGTTGTGCAGACACTACGATCCTGAGATCAAATCTTGACACTCTATGATTTCTGCCTTATCCTTGTTGTCTTCATCTAATCTTGCTCGACTACGATCTCTGCATGTAATCAATGGACTCTACGAACTCAGAGTGTAGTCTACGATCCTTGACATAGCTTCTACATCGATGAGACTCTCACGACTCTGAGTGTAGTCTACGTTCGACTTAGCTTTGGCGGATGATAGTGGCCTGGCTCAGCGCGTGTCGTCTCTATGATTCTGAACATGACTTCCTCAGCACACTACGATCCTGAGAAAGCTCTACCCGACACACTACGATCCTTCTTCGTTTCCCCTGAAAGTCTATGAACTCCGAGATCTACTATCTTGCATACTCCTATTCTGCCTCGATAGCTCTCGAGTTAACCTTGACTCTCCTGGCAGACTATGACTTCTGGTGTAGTGCTCGACGATCAGATAAGCCTATCTATTACATCATAAGATCAACCTAACAAGCTTGATCTTTTTATATTTATAGTCCTTGTACATCATTTCTTTTTAAGGACTTTACAAAGCTGTTTTGCTTATGTAGGATCAACCTAACATATTTGATCAATTCATTCTAAGTCCTTGTACATATATTTCTATTATCTATCAAAGGACTTTACAGCTTTTCTTAATGCAAGCATACTTGAATATTCATTCATATATATCATAATCAAATCATATATTAAATAGGAATATCATTCACATGTTTATTCCTGACATTTTATATACCTAATATCATTAAAATATCATTTTCTTTCTCAAAACTAAATAACCATTAAGTTAATTAATATTTTTCTTATAAAATAATTAACTAATATACGTTAACATCTCTTACAAATTTCCTATCTTTCATTTACTTCATTATATATATAACACAAAATTCATTACATGAATATAACACAAAATCTTTTCTCGTTAAAGAGCGCTGATTTAATCCTGCCACAACCTCCTTGTTGAAAAATAGGATCATATGCAGCCATGTAGTGAGCACAAAGTGAATCATTATTTTGGCTTTTACTAAAATATGATTCCCATTTTAGGATTATGTAGGCAATGTGTACAAAAGGTAAGGGCAAATTTCTTTTTAAACAAGTAAGGGCTTTCCCATTTTCAAAAATACAGACCAAGGTCTAATTTTTTTTTTTCTTCTGAATACTACACAATGTTTTCTTGAGGTCAGAGTAGTCTATCAACTGAGCAAAGCATGATTGAATTTACTAACCAAAGTGTTTTAATGGTCATAAACCTGGTTACCTGTCTTAGTCTCTTAGATAAGAAATTTGGTTGTCAGCAGCTTTGGAACTTGTAATTAATTAGTTAAATTGTCACTAGTGAATATTGTAAAGAGGAATTGGGAATTCTGCAGCGTAAAATAGTAATTTGCATTCAAAACAAGGTTACAAGATTAATTCAAAGAAGAGTTTGTTTATAGAGTTGTTATTATATGATATTGTTGGAAACTTGAAATTTAATCCTGCAATTTTGCTGACAGATCTGTTAACTATATGATCTTGTTTAAATATATAATACTGACACATAATTGTATAGTGCTTTTCGATGTGAATTTCATATTCTTCATTTTTCTCTTCTCTCGTGGTTCTAGAAATGTACAAAGGGTTTGGTTAAAGCTCTGAAGGATGTCGTTAATTCAATTGATCTTTGAGAATAACATTCTAGATTAATTGAAAAGTTACAATATGCATGAATGTAGAATGACTGCTTGTAAAGATGGGGTTTTGAATGATTTTATCTATATAAAAAGAATTATGGGTTTGAATGTTCTTGTCTCCATATCCAGTTGCTGAATGGCTTACTTCTATTATGATGCACTCATGTTTAGGTACGACGCTTTTGGCAAAATATTGTAACTTGACTATGTAGTTGCAAAATATTTTGAGCTAGACAAGAATAGCTTACATAAGACTAACTTTTAACCAAATTATAGGTGGCATGAATGCACTAAGCCTAGGTGATACCCTGGAGGAGTAAGGAGAAGTGATAAGCATTCACTAATAGGCTCAAGCGATTAATCGAACCCTATCATGACTAGTAACTAATATATATGTATTTTTTTGTTGATAAGTTATGACATCATGCAATTAAGTAGGAAAAGCAGTTATCGCAATCAGCAGTTTCCTTTCTAGCAGAATCATCAAGTATGTTTCTGACTTTTGCTACACGCACAAACATATTTATCAAGTTTTATTGTCATCATTATAAGCCTGTAAAATGTCTGTTCACTTATAGCATTATTTATGAGCACCAATTATTATCTTGATCCGTGTGTCAATGTATACCCATCAGGACGAGGTTCACAAAGAACATGTTTGTCTTCTTCAGGATATTTGATTTAGATATTAATTTGGTAGTCAATAAAAATGGTATTAACTTCTTCCATGTCCCTTGATTAGTAAGAAAATAACACAACATTGTTGTCTTTGTGTATTGTGGCACTAAGTGCCTCTGGTGACCTATTTGCTTCATTTTCCTGACTTGCTATTATTTTTTAAATATGTGCATGAAGACTGCTTCTACGACCTGCCTTACAATGCTGGGTATCAAATTTCCGTACTACGTTTACGGAAGACAAGGGACGAAATTATGAAGTGTACTCTCTCTATATATGTAGATAAATACTTTGATTGAAGAACTGTGGTAGCTTTAGATGGTTAATTGTAAAGATGATGAATGATTATGTAGTGGATGATTTTATTAAGTTAATAATATTTTAATTTTTGTATTTTTGCCATTATTTGCTATGGGGACATTGAGCCAGTCAGGTACACAAAAAGAATGTCAAATTTTGATTTGGCAACAATATAATTCGTTACCAAAGCATTGAACAAGTTTTAATATAGCAACAATTTTTTATACATTTAGCAATAAATTTTTGTTACTAATGGCATTAAAAATATAATATTTGGTAACAAAAAGTTAACCTAATAACAACGGAGAGGATATTATTTCTAATACTAAATTAAAAGGCAACATATTTTATCGTTGCAAATCATATCAACTTTTGTTGCACGTATAAAGAAACGACAACATATAATGTCGTTGGTAATCGACGACTTTCATTGCTATTGAAAAATAACCAGCAACAAACATTTTCATTAGTGATTCAGCATAATGTCGTTGCCAAATAATATAATCAGCAATGAAAATCGTTGCTAAAAAGTTTACATTCCACAACGAAAATAAGTTTAGGCAACAATTTTCATAATTTACTGCAACGAAAAATGTCGTTGAAAAATGGTGTCAATTGCAACGAAAATGCATGGTCGTTGCAAAAAAAGAGAGTTCATTTCGTTGCCAATTAGCAGGCTTTTGCAACGAAATGGGGTTTTTAGCAACAAAATTTTAATTATTCTGCAACAATACATTTTGTTGCTAAAGGATCGATGTATCTGTACGAAAGCCAAATTTCGTTGCAAAATGTATTACTTTTGGCAACGAAAAAAATACTTTCGTTGCGCAACGAAAGACTCAACGATGTAAAGTCATTGCCAAAAACATTTTTAAAACATTTAAAATTATTTTTAAATAATTACTATTGATATTTATATATTAATGTATTATTCACCAAAATATTAAAAGTCATTTAATATCACTTAAAATATTTTTAAATCATGTATATCCTTTTAAATGATTTTTAAATCAATAAAACCATTTTTAAACTATTTATTTAATATAATTATTAAATAAGTTTAATATCATTAATATTAAATTAATATCATTAATATTAAATTATTAATGAAATTATCCTTCAATTGATTTTTCTAATATTAAAATCATTTTAAAACTAATTTATTTAATATAAACATTAAATAAATCTAATATCATTAATATTAAAATATTAATATTTTCATGACAATATATCAAAAGTTATATTTTATAACTTCAAATATTTTTATAACCTTTAATTCATTTTTATATGATTTTTAAATAATTAATTCTAGTTTTTATAATTTATTTAATACATTTATTAAATGACTTAATTATCATTAATATTAATTTATTAATGAAATTCATCGTAAAATATTAAAAGTCATTAAAAATAACTAAAATATTTTCTTATATCATAATTTAATTTTAAATGACTTTTCAAGTATTAAAATTATTTTAAAATAATTTATTTAATATAATAATTAAATAAATTAAATACTTTTAATATTTCAAAAATATTAAATATTTATGAAATATATTAAAATTATTAAAAACTAATTTTCAGACTTTAAAATAATTTTTAGTAATTTAATTTGTATTTTTAATAATTAAAAACTAATTTTCTCTTATTATTTAATAAAAATATAATTTTCAGAAATTAAGTGTCGTTAAAGGTGTTTTAGGCGACAAAACTGTCGCTAAATGTGTTCTTCAGCAAACCCAGATCTTCATAGCTGGTTTGTAGGGTATCAAGTTTGACCAAGCATAGATCTTAGATTGTTAGGTGTCTGGGTCTGTATTTGTGTTAATGTTGTAGTACTGATGCAATATTACAACTCCAAACAAGTTCCATGGCAATAAAACAACAGATCAGAAAGTTATTAGCTTCCAAAAATCATGTCAGAAGTTGTTCTTCATTTCTGGGTTACCCAGAAATGAAGAACAGTTCGGGTGGGCTACTTTGGATCCTTATAGTTTCTATTCTGGGCTTAATTTATGGGATCTAGTGGTTCCAGCTTCTAGAACAGATGTCAGGGTACAATATCATAACATCATATCATTATAACAACACAAGAGCAAGATCTGGCATGGTCAAACCATGTCAGAATCTTGTTCTTCATATATTTGGGTTTTCTAGAAAGTCACCAATGTTAGAGTTTATGCCCTAGAGGCCAATTATTTGATATAATTGCTTAACGTTTTGATATTATATTTGATTGAATAAATATATGATTTTATTATGGTTTTATTTACTGCGTAATATAATTGTTAACATAATAAAATTCCTTAGAATAGTGATACAAATTATATAGTTTCAAGTATGTGACTTGAACATGAGATTATATATTACCATTAGTATCAGTGTTCTTAAATGTCCCTAGTCGAGTATCATTGTTGATGGGACAACAATGATGCATTGAGACTAGTATGTGGATCGATTTGATGACCAAATCTCATTGGTCATAAATATATGAGATATTAAGTCAATGCATAGGTACATGTTAGAGAACGATGTACTGGACAGACCCACCATGAGCAATTCTCATAGTGACAATGATGTAATGGTTCTCCGACCTGAAATCGCTATATTACTACACGAGAATTTATGTACTTTGATATCATCCAATGTCACCTTTAATAGGGTGGACTATAAAGGTGATTATTGGGTTCATCATTAATCGTGTGAGAAATATGAGTGATCTAGTTGGAATTTAACCATCCTATATATTATGGGTGATATCCATAGGCCTCTTGATTGAGTAGGACTATGAAATGCATGGCCATGCTCAAATAGTGATTTATTTCATATAGTCTACTCATTGATCAAGAAAACTCAGATTAAATTATGAAGAGTATGACACATTCCATTACTCGAGTTTAATCTAGGATATTAAGGTTAAAAGGATTAAATTACATTGAAACATTGGTCACGAAAAGGTTGCATCGAATCATCGATCTTATTATTACTTGGGTAGCGATGATGCATTACTAGATGCCAGCTCAACGCTTATAATTTTATAATATGATTTTAAAATTATTGCCAACGTAATAATAACCTATAGTGGTCACACACATAGAACGTTATTTAAAAGGGAATTAATTTAAATTTTAAGGATTTAAATATATTAATATGATTAATAGTATTTAAATCACGAATTTAAATTAAAAGGATAATTTGTATATTAATTAAGTAAGACTTAATTAAGAGATATATATATATATATATAAATTCGGATTTTATAAAATTAGGTTTTGATTTGATTAATTCCTTTTAACTACTATATATATGATATATAAAGCGACTACTTAGGGTAAGATATCATAATTGAAAAACCCTAGCCGCTCTTAGAGAGAGACTAGAGAGAAAACAGTTTCAAAATCCATTCCTTTTGGTGGCTAGTACCGCAAGTCCTTCTTATTGCAGAATCGTTCGACGGTTCGATGCGGCGATCGTGTGATATCTGGTAGAAGCGCAATCGGTTTGTATTATGCTGGAGATTCGAGGCGCGATCGGTTTGATTCTCGTTTTTGTTTATATCCGGTATAATCTCTAAACCTCTGAATTAATTGATTTTCGCATGGATCCTGTTTTAGGGTTTGAAATTGCTTTAAAATTTTAATTTCATTTGTGCATTTAAATGCGTAAAGCCCAACAAAGGTATCGAGCTACATGCGAAAAGATTAATTCAGATTACGTGTTTTAATTGTATTCGATATATATGATATATGATGATGCATGTTTACCGATATAAAATTGAATATATGATATTCCGTTGTATGTGTATTCGTAATATATATGATGATCTTTTAATCGTATCTTTAATCTATGGAATAACAATATAACTATTCTAATCGGATTAGAAGCATGAAGAATCGTTTTAATATGATTAATCAAAATCGGAAATATATGATAAATTGCGGGTAATTTTGTTTATTCGCTTTTAATATGATTAAATCAAATCGGACATATATGATTTGTTATTATGGGTGTTTTGGTGGATTAAAATGTATGATTACGAAACACCAGAGAGGGAGACCCCCTTGGACCCCCCGTCAGTAGCGCCTTACGATGGTCGTGTCCCCTATATTTTATATATAGTTTTCTTTAATTATATATAAATTGTTATGTGCTTATTGTGATATGCATGGTGCATGATTATGGCCTTTTGACCCATAGGTTAGTGGTTTTGGTTTTGAAATACGGCTTGCATGTCGTGCCTTTCTATAAATTCTAATGTAATATTCTCTTCTCATCTAAATCCCCTCGAATGTAACTCGAGGTTTCTTTATGTCATGTAATAATCTGTAATTGATGAAGATGTCAAGATGGAGAACACAATGGAAAGATGATGATGGAGAGGAGGCGCATGCTAGAGGAAGATCCAAGGATGTTATTTATTTTAAGATCTTTTACCACCTTAGATTGACCTTCAATCTTTCATTAGCTTGAAAAGATTGACAATGGATTGGGCCATAATCGCTGACACATTTAATTTTGCACTTTATTTATGCTTGTATATGATATGATATGATTAATAATGTGCATGCTTAACAAGATTAAAATTGGTGAGATCTAAATTAATAAAATCCCTCATTAAATTATTAAGTCTAAATCAGATGCCTTCCAATGAATAACACTCATCTAGACCTTGATAAATAGATGTAGGTTTGCCAAAGCAAAGTACCCTATTTATCTAGGTAAGATGCGATAGGATAATTGTGATATCCAAACTATTAAAATCATTGGGCCCGACTTAACTAAGTTATCTCAATAGGATTGTGGACTTAGAGGCATAGAGTTTGGTTGGTACCATTAGATGGACTAGAAACAAATGTTGTTTACCAAACTATCCTGGAGTTATATATGATATAATTGACAAAGGGTTGTCTACCTAAATAATTATGTTTTGAGAGAATAGCCAAAGCTAACTTAAGGCATAATGAAATATGGATCTTGGCTCACTAGAAAGATTTAATAGAAAATGCTTTCCGAATTAATGGTGAGGGCTATTAATTTGAATAAAATAGTGGGAGGTATATTTTGAATGTACTATTATCAATTATATAATATCAACTCAGAATTTGACTTATTATTGTTGCACTTATAAATTGTAGATATCAAATGGCAAACAAAAACAACACAAATAGTCTTTCATTACGATCACCCTTGAAAAGGACAAGCTAAGTGGAATTAATTTCCTTGATCGGCATAGGAACTTGAGGATTGTCCTCAAACAAGAGCGTAAGCTATATATCCTTGATGGGCCCATTCTGCGAGACCAAATTGTCATTGCACCACGTCATGAGCACAATGCTTACAAGAAGCATCAAGATGATGCTCGGATGTGAGTTGTGTCATGCTAGCAACCATGAACGTTGAGCTTCGTAAGCAACATGAGTTGATGGATGCTTATGAGATGATCGAGCATCTCAAGAAATTATTCAAGGGCATGCTCGACAGAGAGGTATGATACAAGCAAGGCGTTGTATCACTTTGCAAAATGGGTGAACGTGATCCAGTTGGTCCACATGTCTTTGAAAATGATTGGGTATATTGAGTACCTTGATAGGTTGGGTTTTCCAATCACTCCTAAGCCCAAACCGACCTTGTTTTGCAATCTTTGAACAAAGAGCTACTCTCAATTTGTTATGAACTATCATATGAATGAAATTGAGAAACCCTTATCGAAAGTTGTTGAGCATGTTAAGAATTGCCGAGAACAACATGAAAAAGGCGGACCCGCTCCCATAATGATGGTGCAAAAGGGAATGCTAAGGAAATTGGAAAGGCAAGAAGAAGATAGGATCTAAATCTTTTGCCAAACCCAATTCCAAAACCAAACAGCTTTTTAAACCTAAAGGTGGGGTGGCTAAAGAAGGTGAATGTTATACAGTGGAAAACCCGGACAATCGGAAAAGGAATTGTCATGCTTATCTGGAAGAAGTGAAGAAAAGAAAAGGAAGTACGACTTCCGATTCGTATATATGTTATAGAAGTCAACTTATCTACTTCTACATCATGGGTATTGAATCTTCGGATGTGGTTCTCACATTTGTGTTAATGTGCGGGGGACTCAAGGAGTAGAACTTTAAGCGAAAAGGAGAGGTTGACCTCACGAGTTGGAAATGGAGCAAAAGTTGTCAGACCGGGCGTAGGAACTTATCATTTATCTTTGCCCACTGGGCTAGTTTTAGAATTAGAAGATTGTTATTTTGTGCCTGCTATAAGAAAAAACATTATTTCTGTTTCTTGTTTGGACAAGAAAGATTTTTCATTTATAATAAAGAACAATCGTTGTTTATTTTACTTAAATGATATTTGTTATGGTGTTGCACAATTGTTTAACGGTCTCTATATTCTTGATTTAGAAATGCCTATCTATAACATAAATACAAAACGATTTAAATCAAATGATTCAAATCCGACATATCTCTCAACCATTGTCGTTTAGGCCATATAAATGAGAAACGCATATCCAAACTCCATAAAGATGGGTTCTTGGATTCATTTGATTTTGAATCATATGAGAAATGCGAGTCTTGTTTATTAGGCAAGATGATTAAAGCCCTTTCACCGGACACGATTGAACGGGCTAGCTGATGTATTGGGACTTATACATAGTGATGTATGTGGACCCATGAGTTTGTTAGCAAGAGGTAGGTTTTATTACTTCATTACATTTATCGATGACTTTAGTAGATATGGATATGTGTATCTTATGAGACACAAATCAATCCTTTGAAAAGTTCAAGGAATTCAAGAATGAAGTTCAAAACCAATTTGGCAAAAGCATAAAAGCCCTTCGATCCGATCGAGGAGGTGAATACTTAAGCCAAGACTTTGATGACCTTCTAAAGGAGTGTGGTATTATATCACACTCACTCCACCGAAACACCGCAATGGAATGGTGTATCCGAGAGGAGGAATCGAACCTTGTTGGACATGGTACGATCAATGATGAGTCATGCGAGATCTTCCAATAAGCTTCGGGGTCATGCCCTAGAGACAAATTGCATTCACACTTAACCGTGTTCTACAAAGACGGTTCAAGACACCATATGAAATGTGGACCGGGAAACGTCCTAGTATGTAAGTTCATGAAGATTTGGGGTTGCGAGGCGTTCAGAAAAAGCGTCCGAATTCGACAAGCTCGGACCCAAATCGACAAATGTAATTTTGTGGGATACCCAAAGGAAACAAAAGGGTATTATTTCTACAAACCTTCCGAGAACAAAGTGGTTGTTGCTCGAATCGGTATTTTTCTAGAAAGAGAATTTGTCTCTAAAGGAAACAAAGGAGGAAAGTAGAACTCAAGAAATTCGAGAACCACAAAATATCATTGAACTCGAAGTTGGAACATGAGCGGGAACCACAAGAAATTGTGGAAAGTGAACTGCGCTTTCAATTACACAAGTCATTCAGAGATCTGGTAGGACACGCCAAGAGCCTGAGAGATATTATGGATATCTTGTGACTCAAAACGGCGATGTGATGCTCATAGATCAAGATGAGATTGCTTCCTACCAAGAAGCTATGAATGGACCAGATTCTGAGAAATGGCTTGAAGCCATGAAATCTGAGATGGACTCCATGTATACTAACCAAGTATGGACTCTGGTTGATCCACCCGAAGGGGTAAAACCAATCGGGTGCAAGTGGGTTTTCAAGAAGAAAACCGACATGGATGGTAATGTACAAACCTATAAAGGTCGACTGGTAGCAAAAGGTTTCAAACAAATTCAAGGTGTTGACTATGATGAAACCTTCTCTCCAGTGGCAATGGTTAAATCCATCAGGATCTTACTTGCTATTGCAACTTTTTATGATTACGAAATCGGCGGATGGATGTCAAAACCGCTTTCCTTAATCTGGAAATCTCCTTGAGGATGTGTATATGACACAACCCGAGGGTTTTGTCACTCCAAAGGATCTTTGAAAGGTATGTAAGTCTGCAATGATCCATTTATGGATTGAAGCAAGCCTCTCGGAGTTGGAATCTTCGATTTGATGAAGCAGTCAAAGAATTTGGCTTTATTAAAAATGAAGATGAAACTTGTGTATATAAGAAGGTTAGTGGGAGTCACATTGTATTCCTAGTATTATATGTTGATGACATATTAATTATTGGGAATGACATTCCTTCTTTACAAGCTGTAAAAACATGGTTAGGAAAATGTTTCTCCATGAAAGATTTGGGTGATGCTGCCTACATTTTAGGTATCAATATCTATAGAGATAGATCAAGAAAAATGCTCGGCCTAAGTCAAAGTACATATATTGATAAAGTGTTGAAACGGTTCAGCATGCAAGAGGCGAAAAGAGGAAACTTACCCGTGACTCATGGTGTAAAGATCTCTAAAGCCCAATGTCCTAAATCACAAGATGATGAGGAGCGTATGAGAAAGATCCCTTATGCTTCCGAAGAATTGGATCTATCATGTATGCAATGATATGTACTTTCGTCCGGGATGTCTCAGTATGCTTTGAGCATGACGAGCAGATACCAGTCGAATCCAGGTGAAGGTCACTGGACAGCAGTCAAGAATATCCTCAAGTACATGAAAAGGACTAAGGATTCATTCTTGGTATATGGAGGTGAAGACGAACTAGCAGTAAAGGGTTACACAGATGTTAGTTTCGGATCGACAATGATGACTATAAGTCTCGACCGGTTTTGTGTTTTGCCTTAATGGTGGTGCTGTTAGCTGTAAAAGTTTGAAGCAAGAGATAGTGATTCTACAACAGAGGCTGAGTATATTGCTGCTTCTAGTGCAGCCAAGGAGGCTGTATGGATTAAAAAGTTCATCACTGAACTTGGTGTTGTTCCAACCATTATTGATCCGGTTGCTCTATACTGTGATAATAATGGAGCCATTGACAAAGCTAAGGAACCCAGATCTCACCAACGATCCAAGCATATACTTAGGCGGTACCATCTCATCCGTGAAATCATTGATAGAGGAGATGTACATATAGGAAGAGTGCCAACAGATGATAATGTTGCAGATCCACTAACCAAGGCTTTGTCGCAGCAGCAGGCTAACCACTTGCAGTCACACTAGTTCCATGGGTATTAGATACATGAGTGATTGGCTCTAGTGCAAGTGGGAGATCATAGAGTTTATGCCTGAGGCCAATTATTTGATATAATTGCTTAACGCTTTTGATATTATATTTTGATTGAATAAATATATGATTTTATTATGGTTTTATTTATCACGTAATATAATTGTTAACATAATAAAATTCCTTAGAATAGTGATACAAATTATATAGTTTCAAGTATGTGACTTGAACATGAGATTATATATTACCATTAGTATCAATGTTCTTAAATGTCCTTATCGAGTATCATTGTTGATGGGACAACAATGATGCATTGAGACTAGTATGTGGATTGACTGATGACCAAATCTCATTGGTCATAAATATATGAGATATTAAGTCAATGCATAGGTACATGTTAGAGAACGATGTCTTTGGATGGGACCCACTATGAGAATTCTATATGGAGCATTATGCGAAGTGTCATTAGCAATTCTCATAGTGACAATGATGTAATGGTCCTCCGACCTGAAATCGCTATATTACTACACGAGAATTTATGTACCTTGATATCATCCAATGTCACCTTTAATAGGGTGGACTATAAAGGTGATTATTGGGTTCATCATTAATCATGTGAGAAATATGAGTGATCTAGTTGGAATTTAACCATCCTATATATTATGGGTGATATCCATAGGCCTCTTGATTGAGTAGGACTATGAAATGCATGGCCATGCTCAAATAGTGATTTGTTTCATATAGTCTACTCATTGATCAAGAAAACTCAGATTAAATTATGAAGAGTATGACACATTCCATGACTCGAGTTTAATCTAGGATATTAAGGTTAAAAGGATTAAATTACATTGAAACATTGGTCACGAAAAAGTTCAGCATCGAATCATCGATCTTATTATTACTTGGGTAGCGATGATGCATTACTAGATGTCGCTTTCACCGCTTATAATTTTATAATATGATTTTAAAATTATTGCCAACGTAATAATAACCTATAGGTCACACACATGTAACGTTATTTAAAAGGGAATTAATTTAAATTTTAAGGATTTAAATATATTAATATGATTAATATTATTTAAATCACGAATTTAAATTAAAAGGATAATTTGTATATATGTATATTAATTAAGTAAGACTTAATTGAGATATATATATATATATATAAATTCGGATTTTATAAAATTAGGTTTTGATTTGATTAATTCCTTTTAACTACTATACATATGATATATAGCAGCCTACTTAGGTAAGATATCATAATTGAAAACCCTAGCCATTTTGAGAGAGACTAGAGAAAAACAGTTGTAAAATCCATTCCTTTTGGTGGCTAGTACCATAAGTCCTTCTTATTGCAGAATCGTTCGACGGTTCGCAAGTGCGGCGTCGATGTGGATACTGTAGAGGCTTGATCGGTTTGTATTATGCGTTGAGATTCGAGGCGTAGTGGTTTGATTCTCGTTTTTTTTGTTTATATCCGTATAATCTCTAAACCTCTCAATTAATTGATTTTCGCATGGATCCTGTTTTGGGTTTTGAAATTACTTTAAAATTTTAATTTCATTGTATGCGTTTAAATCAAGCCCAACAACCAAAACAGGTGGTCGAGCCTACTTTGACCAGTCACTACATTAAATCCATTTAATATTTAGGAGATTTTAAGGCATAAACATTTAGTATAACCAACATACTACAACTTAGATGCATCAACAACAACAAAGCAACAACACACTAATAGATCTAGACGCTTGAAAATCTTGTCAGGCCCTTTTTGGGCAAATCTGGGTTACCCAGAAATGGCCGGTCAATGCCGGCAACGTAGTTTGACCACGAATAACTTGAACTCTAATCATGTTCTGACCTTATTTCAAGTTTCAGTTCAAAGAGCTCATAGCATAAGCTTTAAACAACAAATTACATAAGCAGGATGAGATCTAGATGGTCTGACATTCATTGTCAAGCATCAAAAACAAAAATTTCCAGTATTTGTAAAATATCAAATTCGAGCCTCTAGATGTTATGGATCTAACATCTAGCAACCTAGATCATCTATATACACTATATTCAACATGTTTAACACAAAAAAACTAACATCTAACACATCATCAAAGGTCAGATTCTAAATTAGGGTTTTATACCTTGATGATCAATTTCTGATTCTGGCTTCTGATTTTGTTATATGTATTAGTGCGGCTTGTTTTGTGACTGATATAGCAAGAAAATTTCAGAGGTTTTAGAGAGAGAGTCAAGGATGAGAGTTGTGCAAAAATAAGCTAACAAATGATTTTTTCTCTCTCTCCAATCTATATATAGTGCTTGTATACAATGAACATGACTGATTATGTGGCTTGTTGCTTATTATTTAGAGCACATGGGGTTGGTAGAGTAGTTCACCAACTACAAATTTGGCTAGATACACAAGTTACCAATTAAAGAATGTGCAAAAGGGTAAAATAGTCATTTGGCCTATGATTTTAATGGTAAAAGTGTAACTTGACAAACCCTTTGGCTTTAACCCTAAAGTTTTCCAGAAATTAGTTTTCTAGAATTTCAATTTAGGGTTTAAATTAAATAAAATTTTAACTTTCTAATTTTGAAAATTAAGGTTTCCTAATTATGTTTAATTTTCTAATTACATTATACATGAACTTTAGGGTTTTAATGTCCACTAATTAGTATTTAGCTTACAATTAGCAATTAGGGTAACCAATTTAGCAAATTAGGGTTTTAAATTGAAAATTAGGGTTTCCCATAATTAGGGTTTCTGGTAAATTAGGATTTTACCTAATTAGGTATAATACCTATAATTATTTATATTGACACGATTACCAAACAGCTTAAACAATTCTTAAAGTCGTAATTGACTTTTTGAATTAGGGTTATCAAATTTAAAAAATAGGGTTTTGACATGTTACACCATAATTGACCAACCATTATCAGTCTACGCATAAAATACATATATATAGCACTGATATAAAAATAATATTATATTATTATTCTCATTCCTTGATCAAAATCTAAAAGTAAGGTTTGGATTCCATATCTGATTTATCTTGCATATAAAACATTATTAATTAAGTTAAAATAATTAACTTCACTAACCTGAAATAAATTCATATAATAAAATAATTATTATAATAATACTAATAATCATTTCATATATTATTTAATAATATATAAATCTATTTTCATGGAAAATAATTAATAAAAATATTTCTACAAAAAAATAAATTATTATAAGAATATAGTTTATAATGATCAATAATTCTAACATAAAATTATATGTAATTATTCATGTAATAAATATATTCTTATTTATCACATAAATACATATATACACATTACTTGCCACATATTAATTTCCACCTTTATAAATAATAATAAAAAAAATTGTGAGATCCAAAATTTTATGAAATGAAAGTATTCAATTTTCTTATAATTATTCTATTTAGTAAATGGTTAAATTGATAAAAGGTTAAAGTCAAGGGTGATATTTGAAAAAAATTTCAAAGTAAGCAAGTTGTCATAAAATACCCGATAGTAAAATTAAAGTAATACGCGTGGTTGCATAGTAGCACACGGTATTGATTATTGATGTTTACGTAAGAAGTCACTCAGTTATACTCAATTATTGCTACATGATAATTCTCGTGATCATATCTCTCATATTATTGATTCAATTGTTGTCACAGTATCATCTGTATAATATATTATATTATTAAATCAATAATTGAGATGACAAAGTTATTTATTTTATTATTTGCAATATTGACAATGTCTAGAAGTTCTGTCAAGGAGATGTCTGGTCACCTAATTGCGCGTCAATAAGGAGAAATCCTTATCGAAAAGCTCCCTCTTTCCTGGGAATGACCTGGTTGTTAAATATTGTGAGTAATAATATTAATGATGAATAAGTTCGTGTTGATTAAAGATGAAATTGATAGTTCCATTGTGTTGGGATTTTTAGTGTTAGTGAAAATTGACATTTATTTCGATAATAATTGATGTCTGGAAGTTATATTAATCAATCGGGTAATTAATCGGATAAATGAGCAATTAATTGCTATTAATGCACATGATTATAACTATTTATTCAAATGTGTGTACTATTGATTCACATTCATGTACTATTAGGGGAGGTGGTGCAAGATTAATAATACTTGCATGACTAAGTTAAAAATGGAGGTATAGATGGAAGTACTATACTGTAATTCGTATTTTCACATGTATAGAACTATTGATTCACATGATTGAACTATTGATTCACATGATGTACTATTAGGGGAGGTGGTGCAAGTTTGATAATACTTGCAGGACTAAGTAAAAAATGGAGGAAAAGATGAAGGTATTATACTGTAATATTTCGAGCCCCAAAATGTGCAATTATCGAAACTATATTTTTCTATAAATAGAAGCTCATTCTTCCTTCATTCTCACCAATTCACTAAGTCTCACAAGAGCAATTATAGAGATAGAAGCTATAGAGAGAGAAGTTATAGAGAGAAAGAAGAAGCAAAGTTTGCTACTTCACTACTCCAGTATCTAGTCTTCTTCTGAGGTAAGGGTTATTATTTTTTTATATTCTGAAGAGATATTATTTTTCGTATTCGTATGAATATTATTATCGTTCAATATTCATTATATTCGTTTAATATTCGTAAGGAATATTATTTCCGTTCAATATTCGTAAGGAATATTATTTTCGTTCAACCATTGTAAGTAAGGGGTATTATTTATTTTATATTCTGAAGAGATATTATTTTTCGTATTCGTATGAATATTATATTCATTTAATATTCGTAAGGAATATCATCTTCGTTCAATATTCGTAGGAATATTATTTCCGTTCAACAGTCGTAAGGGGTATTATTTCTTCGTAAATGATATTATTTCTTTCAATATCGTTATGCCGGAATATTGGTACGAATTTTATTGTGGAATTTCTACCTTTTTGTATCGAGGTTACTATTCATTATAGTATTATTCACTCGTGTATTCGGGGCACTTTTCGTGCCGGAGTACTATTCATGAGTTACTATTCACCCAGCTACTATTCACTCTAGTATTATTCACTCGGGTATTTGGGACACTTTTCATGTCGGGATACTATTCCCGAAGTACTATTCACAGGGTACTATTCACAGAGTACTATTCACCTGAAAAATATATTTCTTTTCTGTCCAAATTATTTTTGGTACATGAATATTATCCTTGAATTTTACTCCACAAAGCAATATAATGTTGACAATTTGGATATTTTTAAACTCTGGATAAATTTAAAGTCTTTAATATTTATCCTTGATTTCGTTTGATTAATGCTTATATCATTGTCATCATCCTCATGCTTATATTGTGATGAAAGTCATCTTTGGCTTACGTGCATAGATGGACTGTTGATTATTGGTTTTACAGTTGTATATCTTTGGCTTACGTGTATAGATGGACTGTTGATTATTGGTTTTACAGTTGTATATTTTTGGCTACGTGCAAAGATGGACTATTGATTATTGGTTTTATAGTTCTATATCTTTGGTTTACGTGCAAAGATGGACATGTGTATGACATGATCATAACCACTGGTGATAATAACGAATATCCTTGGCTCGTAGTGCATGGATAATTCGATGATGTGATTGCTAGGATCATGACCATTAGTTAACAGTTGAATGTCTTTGGCCGTAGTGCACTAACAGACAATTGATTGGTATGATCATGACCATTGGTTTTATAGTTGAATATCATTGGCCCGTAGTGCAAAGGTAGACAACTAATGATCATTGTTATTATATTTGAATATCTTTAGCCTTTGGGGTAAGGATATTGAGTAAACGTTCTATTAAGCCTTTGTGGCAAGGAGAAACTGGTTATTTACATGATTATAAATATGAATTGTGGATTTAACTATAATCTTTGGTGGTTCAGGTGAAGACAGGTGATGAGAGTTCTTTTTGTCTTGGGTATAACAAAGAACTGTTGATGAGTATTACAGGAATGAAATATTAAAGATTGACTTTTAATCTAGAGGAGATAGTAGACATTATGCTCTACTTGACTCTTCTAATGGATTGCTTATTTCGCTGCAGTTGTTAATCTAAAATTTTTTTCTATTGTATTCTATCAGTTGTTATATTGTTGAAGGCTAAGGATAATTTATTCTGCATTATCTTAGTCATGATATTCTTACTAGGATAGTTGAGCTCACCCTTTTCTTTCACTGTTCTCTTTAGGAAATGAGAATATAGCTGGAAAGAGTCGGGGAATGGAGTGATGGTGCAGGATAAGTGGCTTTAGTAGTCCTCACTATTCTGTGAAATAGTGTGATAATAAATGTAATGAGGACTCCATTTGAGTTTGAATACTGTCTATGAGACAATATTCGTGTAAAAACTCTAAGCTACGATGTTGTCGTATTCTATAAAAGAAGTTTGTATTTGATTTATGTACCATGTATTTGGCGACTCAAGATGGGTGATGTATACCTATTTTGGGGGCGTTAAAAAATTTATACGCAAAATTTTGATTTAATTATATAGAATATATCGGGATATTACATTCACCCTCCCTTATAAAGATTTCGTCCCCGGAATCACCATTTTAAAACTTATACATACAAGGGTACATAACATACACAGTCATTGCGAGTAGATCTCGATCATAATTGATCGAACGAATCTTTAACTATTCAACATAAAACTTGTCTATCTACTTAAACAGAAATTTGGTTTCTAATAGAACTCAAATTCCTCCTTCAAAATTTCTTTATAAAATAATTTATTATATATATAAGAAAGTCATATATAAGAAAATAGAATTTGTTCGAATAATATCTGGAGTTGCATCCCCACCGCCACCTAGATTCTCGAAATGTCATCATCAAGACTTGTGGTTGATTCTGTTGGTTTGTTTGTTAAAGTTGGTCCCGTTGTCGCCAGCGTTCCGCTACTTTTTCCCGTATTCGCATTCATTGCCTCCCTTCTCCTTCTTGGACAGTCTTTCTGTAAGACCCCAACTTTTTATAAATAAAATCGAATTTCCTTTAATTATTATTATGAATAATAAGGTGTTAATTTGATATAATACTTTGGTTATGGGTGAAATGAGCAAATTTTGCAAAACAAGCAAGTGGTTATAAAATATTCATTGTTGTCGGGGAATATTCGTTTGGTCGTGGAATATTCTTGATGTCGGGAAATATTCGTATGATGGTAAGAACCATTTGTTGTTACCAAGAATCGGAAAAACTATTTGATGAAGAAAATGACAAGTTTGAGTTTTTATAAATTACGGCGTAATTATTACCGTTAACACTGTTGGATTACCTGGTGGTTAAAATACAGTAATACGCGTGGTTGCACAGTAGCACACGATATTGTACATTATTTTTGAATTATTGATTCTTACGTAAGAAGGCACTACTCAATAATTTTTACAATAATTATTGTTCAATATTTTATTTTATTGATTCAATAATTGTTGCGTTGATATTTTATATTATTGTTGTTTCAATAATTGTCACTGCACAGTAGTTCCTATTATCAGATCAATAATTCATATTATTTGAATAATATTATTAGATAACATTATTAGCAATGTCTAAGGAAGTTCTGTCTAAGGAGAGGTTTGGTCACCTAATTGCGCGCCAGTAAGGAGAAATTCTTATCGGAAAGCCCCCTCTTTCCTGGGAACAACCTGGTTGTCATAATTGTGATTTTGTAATATTATTTGTGAATAATTAATTATTGATTTATATGATAAGAAAATATTTATTTTTATGTGGATATAATTGAAGAAATTAATGCTGAGGTGTTTTATTAGTATTTTGTCGAAATGAAGAACGAAATTTGGAAATTTTTAGAAAATTAGTTTATTACTTGATTTTGTAAAATCTATAACTCTTTGTGTATAATGAGTTAGGAGATGAGCCATATATCAAAAGAAAGCCCTGGACGTAAGCTAACCGTAGAAATTAGAATCACCTAATAATTCTTTGTGGATTTTTCGTGGCGACTGTTTGAATGAAACTTGTCCAAAGGTCTCATAGTCCGAAAAATCAGTGTTCTTCAGCTATATTGCGTGAGTTATAATTTTTAATCTGACCGTTGGATCATTGTGATTTTTGGATATGTCATACATATATAAATAGAGTATATGTCCACAAATTTTAAACCGTTAAAAATTAACGTATGATTTGTTATGAATTTTAAGAGGTGACTGATTCAGAAACTGTTTTCTTTTGGTGGAGATTTCTAGAATATGGGACCCACTTTTGGTTGTTATGAAAGTTGGCTGATTTTTGTTGGGCCACACTGAGGTGTGCTGAAATGTGATCAATTGTGGTGTGCCTATAATTTGAAAAATAATAATATTATTTTATTATTTAGTCTCCTATGGCGTTCTAGCATTTTTCCTATAAATAGGCGCTTAGGTTAGAATTAAAAATCACACCAGAAACATAAGTTTTCTCTCTCTATATTATCGAGCATATTTTTGTGAGTATTTAGATACTTTGAGAGTTACTATTCAGTGCAAGTTTCCTTCGGCTTTACATCCGATATTCCGATCAGAAGTATTGTTATTTTGAGGTAAGGGATGTTATTTTCTTCGTAAATGATATTATTTTCTTCAATATCATTATGCCGAAATATTGATATAAATTTTATTATGGAATTTCTACCTTTTTGTGTCAGAGTTACTATTCACGTGTACAGCACTATTCACATATACGACACTATTCACGAATACGGCACTATTCACTAGAAAAATGAAATTTTCTTTTCTTTGTCCAAGATGTCTATATAGTTACTATTTTGATTGTATCCATATTTTGATCTTTATTTTTGAATTTTGCTCCGAAATTAATTATTATGGAGTATTTTTGAACTTAGATAAATTGTAGTACGAATCCCTAATATTTGTCCTTTTGTCTCACTGGATTCATTTTCTTTAAGATATTTTTCATCATCCTCAGTCCTAAATGATGATATAACTGAATATCTTTGGCCTGTAGTGCAAAGATGAATGATTAACTGATCAATATCTTTAGCCCGTAGTGCAAAGATGAACAGGTGTTGAGATGAACATGACCAACTGGTGATATAAATGAATATCTTTGGCCTGTAGTGCAAAGATGAATATTTGATTCAAGATGTATATTGATTGATGTTACAGGGATAAAATATTGATGATGGACTTTTAAATCTTAGAAGATAGTATAATTCATTCTCTACTTGACTCTTCTAATGAATTGTTGTTTCCGCTGCAGTTGTTGATCTAAAACTTGTTGTCTATTATATTCTATCAGATTTTCCATGTTGAAGACTAAGGATATTTTGTTGTATATTATCTTAGTCATAATATTCTTTACTAGGCTAGTTGAGCTCACCCTTTTCCTTTTTGTTCCATTTTTCTTCTCAGGAGGTGAGAATTTAGCAGGAACTAGCCGGGGTATGGAGTGATGATTCAAGATAGTTGTTTTAGTAATCCCCACTATTTTGTAAAATAGTGTATCAATAATTGTAATGAGGACTTATTTGAGTGTGGATATTGTCTAGAAGACAATATTGTATTTTAATTCACAGTATATGTGTTGTCGTATTTTGCACGACAATTGTATTAATGAAGTTGTATTTATTTTTGTACCATATATTTAACGACTCAGAATGGGTTATGTATACCTATTTTTGGGGCATCACACTTTCACCTTATGCTCCATTGATTCACATATAAAACACCCACTATACATTTTTGGATTGGGGTAGTTAGGAGAGATATGTTCCTCCTGCCCGCACTTATAACACACAACCTTTCCTTTAAGACACTTTCCCTAGTGATTCTTTTCGCAATTCTCACACTGCACAACTTGTTTCTTTCCACCTCCTAACCTATTTCTGGTATTCCAAAAATTATCTCCTTTCATTTTTCCAGTCCTACCACAAATACTCCCTTCTCTGGCTCTAGCTTGATTTGCCTCCCTCCAAAAATTTGCCTCCCCTTTTATCGTATAGGTGGCAAAAGTTGTTTTTTGCCTCTCATTTACCCTAGCTATCATAAACGCTTCTACAGGGTCAGTCGATCCTCTAAATCCTGGTGGTCCGATTGCCTTGAAGTCTTTGACGTTTGACGATCGATTATTTGGCTAATTTTTCGCAGCTGGTATTCCGTTCTGCATAACTTGAGCGACAATATTCACAAAATTCTGCATCGGGTCTGGTTGTCCTCCAGCTTTGTTAAAAAGTTCTTCTGATCTTTAGTTTCATTTTCATCTTGGCGATATTATCCGATTAATTAAAATCATAATTTATCTTTCATCGACTTACCTTCTATGTCATAGGGTATACACATAACGCGAAATTTTCTACTCAAATAATCATAAACTCAAAATATTATATTTTGAAAACTTAGTTTACTATATTAACCAGTGTTCAGATAAATGATTACTATCTTTATACCAACTTATTTCATTAATCCAACATAGATTCATACTCATAGCACTTGACATACCATAGCACATACTGCTTTAAACATCAGTTATCCCTTTGTGACTACAAAAGTCGGGATTCGCTACTACGACTTATACAAAAGTTCGGAATATTACATTATACAGACATTCCTATCACAACATAGAATCATACATATTCAAGTAATACTAATACAACATATTTCTTACGCCTTCACTAAGGATCAATTGCTTAGTATTCTGTATATTCTCATTATCCTCAATAATCCATTCACACATAACTATATAGAGTTCGTCAAACTTACCACACATTATGGGTTCAGGAACTTACCACAATCATATGAGTTTAAAAATTATCCTAGTCAGACCTTTGGCGTCCATTCGCTGAGGGGTTCAAAAATTTCATATAATTATGAGTCATAAACTTACCATAAGTATGAGTTTTAAGAACTCGAACTTAACCTTATATTCTCTAATTATACACTACCAATATGTTATTCTATCGTTTCTGGGTCCGATAATACATTTTCTACAATAACCAACTCATTAGGGTTACTTGCACTATGAGCCTCTATTTCAGCTATTGACTTTGATATTGGCTCGGTTATGGAGGTTGACTCTTTCTTTACGATCTGAGGGTATCCTAATCCTGTCTATCTGACATCTACACACAAAATATCTTGACTAACATAAAATATATACACATAACAAATAATAGTTATCTTTTATTTGGTTTTACGATGAATTCTCTCAATTCATCTCCTTATAAACTCTAAATGAATTATTTACATTTTCAATGTTTTCCCTCTGTCTCAAGGTTATAGCCTAAGGTCTATCCCACCTAAGGTTTCTAACCCTAAAGCTCTTATACCATGTTGTAACGCCCCCAAATTCAGGTACTTGAAACCCGAACTCAGTGTTTTACGATACCATTTCTATGAGCGGAATAATACTAATAACAATAACAATAATATGAATATCAAACTTAATTTATATATATCAGAGTCTAATCCCAGGTACGCGACCTTTACTACTATTCATTACATGATAGATAATAAATATCATTCTCTTAATAATGTCTAATTGTTACAAAAGATACCATAACACTTATTCTGTTTGCTTTCCTTTTCTCTTGTTCTTGGTCGAACCTTCTGGTTGTTCACACTTAGCTGAAAACATTTAAATTAAGCAAGGATGAGCATTTGAGTGCCCAGTAAGTAATAACAATTATAAATATTAGCTGAAAGGATTAAATATTTTCTTTGTATGACACTTCTACAACGAATCAACAGCTGTGAAGTAAACTGAACCAATAATAATAACATAACAATTCTATCTCAAAATTTTGAAACTACGTATTGACTATAAATGGAAAATAGTCGACAAACTATGAACTTTGTTTTCTATTTTTGAAAAGGTTAAACAAAACTTCATCTGCAAACCATCATAACTTATGGGCACGGGGGGTGATCAGCCCGTTATGCCATGTATTGATCAATACTACATGCAAGAACGATATTATCGTTCATCTGATCCGCCTTTGGCGCACAAAAGTTTTCACATGTACGGGATGTTCATACTTAATCGGGAATCTGAACCAAAACAATTTGGTCGGATAATAATTAGGTTTTATCTTGTTCAACAATATTTCTAAGTTCGTGTCTAGCCAAAGCAAATAGCTTAGACGGCTTTGAAGTGAATGTATACATAATGGAATTTAATAAGTATATATCAACATGTGATTAAATACAATGATTATCCAAGTGAGGACACTTGTATAACCATATTTAGAAATTAACGAACAGAATAAATATCTGAATTATACAGTAATACTGTATTGATAAATAATGATTGTATACATAATCGATAACAATAGAGTTAATATTCTGGAACAATGATAATATAATTCTGAAACTTTCATACTTATATCCATTGCATAAATTAAATGCAAAGGTAGGATACTCGCCTGGTCTGCTGCATACAGTTACACAACTTAGTTTATCTGTTCTATAGCAACCTATCATTAATAAGATCATTCTATCGATTAGAATAATATATCGTCACACATAATACTACTTATTGCAGTCAGCACATAACATAATCACATTGTCACGTATGTTTAACAATCATTGCATCACAAACAAACACGTATCTAGTCCAATTATCTAAATCCGGATCAATTTCTGAAATATTTCGTTGTACCGATGGCTTTATCGGGTAATTATCGAGTCTAAGACTATCGTGTAGTTCAATATTTATTTAGATATTTTAAATATCAATCATATTATTTTTCATAGCCTTATAATAATTTTTAAATAATTATTATAATTTATCATGATTTTTCAAACATTGAAATCATTATTAAAATGATTTAAATATTAAATAATTCTATTATCATTAATATTTAATTAATATTAAATTATTAATGAAACTATTGCCAAAATATTAAAGTTATTTATAATAACTCACAATATTTTAGAAACATTTTATTATCCTTAAATAATTTTTAAAACATTTAAAATCATTTTTAAATAATTACTATTAATATTTATATATTAATGTATATTCACCAAAATATTAAAAGTCATTTAATATCACTTAAAATATTTTTAAATCATTTATATCCTTTTAAATGATTTTTAATTCAATAAAACCATTTTTAAACTATTTATTTAATATAATTATTAAATAAGTTTAATATCATTAATATTAAATTATTAATGAAATTATCCTTAAAATGATTTTTCTAATATTAAAATCATTTTAAAACTAATTTATTTAATATAAACATTAAATAAATCTAATATCATTAATATTAAAATATAAATATTTTTCATGAGAAAATATCAAATGTTATATTTTATAACTTCAAATATTTTTATAACCTTTAATTCATTTTTATATGATTTTTAAATCATTAATTCTAATTTTATAATTTATTTAATACATTTATTAAATAACTTAATTATTATTAATATTAATTTATTAATGAAATTCATTGCAAAATATTAAAAGTCTTTAAAAATAACTTAAAATATTTTCTTATATCATAATATAATTTTATATGACTTTTCAAGTATTAAAATCATTTTTAAATAATTTATTTAATATAATAATTAAATAAATTAAATACTTTTAATATTTCAAAAATATTAAATATTTATGAAATATATTAAAAATTATTAAAAACTAGTTTTCAGACTTTAAAATAATTTTTAGTAATTTAATTTGTATTTTTAATAATTAAAAACTAATTTTCTCTAATTATTTAATAAAAATATAATTTTTAGAAATTAAGTGCGTTAAAGGTGCTTTAGGCGACAAAACTGTCGCTAAATGTGTTCTTCAGCATACCCAGATCTTCATAGCCGATTTGCAGGGTATCAAGTTTGATCAAGCATAGATCTTAGATCGTTAGGTGTCTAGGTCTGTATTTGTGTTAATATTGTAGTACTGATGCAGTACTACAACTCCAAACAAGTTCCATGGCAATACAACAACAGATCAGTAAGTTATTAGCTTCCAAAAACCATGTCAAAAGTTGTTCTTCATTTCTGGGTTACCTAGAAATGAAGAACAGTTCGGGTGGGCTACTTTGGATCCTTATAGTTTCTATTCTGGGCTTAATTTATGGGATCTAGTGGTTCCAGCTTGTAGAACAGATGTCAGGGTACAATATCATAACATCATATCATTATAACAACAACACAAAAGCAAGATCTGGCATGGTCAAACCATGTCAGAATCTTGTTCTTCATTTTTTTGGGTTTTCTAGAAAGTCACCAAAACAGGTGGTCGAGCCTACTTTGACCAGTCACTACATTAAATCCATTTGATGTTTAGGAGATTTTAAGGCATAAACATTTAGTATAACCAACATACTACAACTTAGATGCATCAACAACAACAAAGCAACAACACACTGACAGATCTAGACGCTTGAAAATCTTGTCAGGCCCTTTTTGGGCAAATCTGAGTTACCCAGAAATAGCCGGTCAACGTGGTTTGACCACGAATAACTTGAACTCTGATCATGTTCTGACCTTGTTTCAAGTTTCAGTTCAAAGAGCTCATAGCATACTACAAGATCAAAACTTTAAACAACAAATTACATAAGCAGGATGAGATCTAGATGGTCTGACATTCATTGTCAGACATCAAAAACAAAATTTTTTAGTTTTTTGTAAAACATCAAATCTGAGTCTCTAGATGTTATGGATCTAACATCTAATAACCCAGATTATCTATATACACTATATTCAACATGTTTAACACAAAAAAACTAACATCTAACACATCATCAAAGGTCAGATTCTAAATTAGGGTTTTATACCTTGATGATCAATTTCTGATTTTGGCTTCTAATTTTGTTATATGTATTAGCGAGGCTTTTTTTTTACTGATATAGCAAGAAAATTTCGGAGGTTTTAGAGAGAGAGAGTCAAGGATGAGAGTTGTGCAAAAATAAGCTAACAAATGATTTTTTTTCTCTCTCCAATCTATATATAGTGCTTGTAAAGAATGAACATGACTGATTATGTGGCTTGTTGCTGATTATTTAGAGCACATGGGGTTGGTAGAGTAGTTCACCAACTACAAATTTGGCTAGATACACAAGTTACCAATTAAAGAATGTGCAAAAGGGTAAAATAGTCATTTGGACTATGATTTTAATGGCAAAAGTGTAACTTGGCAAACCCTTAGGGTTTGACCCTTAGGTTTTAACCCTTAGGGTTTAACCCTAAATTTTTCCAAAATTTAGTTTTCTAGAATTTCAATTTAGGGTTTAAATTAAAATAAAATTTTAACTTTCTAATTTTGAAAATTAGGGTTTCGAATTATGTTTAATTTTCTAATTACATTATACATGAACTTTAGGGTTTTAATGTCCACTAATTAGCATTTAACTTACAATTAACAATTAGGGTTACCAATTTAGCAAATTGGGGTTTTAAATTGGAAATTAGGGTTTCCCATAATTAGGGTTTCTAGTAAATTAGGATTTTACCTAATTAAGTATAATACATATAATTATTTAAATTAACACGATTACCAAACAACTTAAACAATTCTTAAAATCGTAATTGACTTTTTAAATTAGGGTTATCAAATTAAAAAATAGGGTTTTGACATGCTACACCATAATTGACCAACCATTATCAGTCTACGCATAAAGTACATATTTATAGCACTGATATAAAAATAATATTATATTATTATTCTCATTCCTTGATCAAAATCCAAAATTAGGGTTTGGATTCCATATCTGATTTATCTTGCATATAAAACATTATTAATTAAGTTGAAATAATTAACTTCACTAATCTGAAATAAATTCATATAATAAAATAATTATTATAATAATACTAATAATCATTTCATATATTTTTAATAATATATAAATCTATTTTCATGGAAAATAATTAATAAAAATATTTTTACTATAAAATTAATTATTATAAGAATATAGTTTATAATGATCAATAATTCTAACATAAAATTATGTGTAATTATTCATATAATAAATATATTCTTATTTATCACATATATACACATTACTTGCCACATATTTCCACCGTCATTAAAAAAAAAATTATACGCAAAATTTCTGATTTAATTATATAGAAAATATCGGGTTATTACAGGGAGCATATCACGATGGACTTTGTGGTAGGACTTCCAATTACTCAGAAGGGGTATGATGCGATTTGTGTAATAGTTGACCAGTTGACGAAGTCGGCTCACTTTTTGGCTATAAGGGTTAAGTATAACTTAGACCAGTTAGCTAAACTTTATGTTAAGGAAGTCATTTTCAGACATGGAGTGCCAGTTTCGATTGTGTCAGATCGTGATCCACGATTCACAACGAACTTTTGGAGGAGTTTGCAAGAGCATATGGGGACGCAGCTGAAGTTAAGTACGACTTATTATCCACAAACTGATGGGAAAAGCGAGAGGACAATTCAGACGCTGGAAGATATGTTGAGATCTTGTTTCATGGATTTTAAGGGTAGTTTGGATGATCATCTATCGCTAGTAGAGTTTGCGTATAACAACTGTTATCATGCGAGCATAGGCATGCCGCCTTACGAAGCTCTATACGGACGGAAATGCAGAACACCATTGTGTTGGGATGAAGTGGGAGAACGCCGAATGCTAGGACCTGAATTGGTGCAGCAGACAGCGGATATAGTCAAGCTGATACGAATGCGTCTGGTAGCAGCTCAAGACAGACAAAAGAAAAATGTAGATTCGCATCGAGCGAACAGAGAGTTTGAAGTAGGCTCCACTACAAAAAAATGGGGCTTCAGCAACAACCGATTTTCGTTGCTAAAGGTGCCAAATTTCGTTGCAAAAGGGTTTTGGCAACGACTTTATTGTCGTTACGTCTTTCGTTGCGCAATGAGCGTTACTAATTGTTTCGCAACGAACGTTTTTTTATGTTGCCAAAAGTAATACATTTTGCAACGAAGTTTGGCTTTCGTAAAAAGACATCGATCCTTTAGCAACAAAATGTATTGTTGCAGAATAATTAAAATTTTGTTGCTAAAACCCCATTTCGCTGCAAAAAGCCCGCTAATTGGCAACGAAATGAACTTTTTTTTTTTTGGCAACGACCATGCATTTTCGCTGCAATTGACACCATTTTGCAACGACATTTTTCGCTAAAAGAAATTATGAAAATTGTTGCCTAAGCTTGCTTTTCGTTATGAATATAAACTTTTTTAGCAACGATTTTCGCTCTTGATTATATTATTTGGCAATGACATTATCTTTGAATCAAAGAATCGAAAATGTTTGTTCTTCGGTTATTTTTCAATAAAGAACGAAAGTCGCCGATTAGCAACGACATTATATGTTCTTGCTTTCATTATATATGTGCAACGAAAGTTGATATGATTTCCAACGATGAAAAATGTTATCTTTTATGTTAGTATTAGCAACAATATCCTCTCCGTTGTTATTAAGTTAATTTTTCGTTGCCAAATATTATATTTTTAATGCCATTAGCAACGAAAATTTGTTGTTAAATGTATAAAAAATTGTTGCTATATTAAAATTTGTTGAATGCTTTGGTAATGAATTATATTGTTGTCAAATCAAAATTTGACATTCTTTTTGTGTATCTGACCGGCTCAATGTCCCCATAGCAGTAAAAATAAAAAAAAACTAAAATATTATTAACTTAATAAGTCATCCACTATATAATCATTCATTATCTTTACAATTAACCATCTAAAGCTACCACAGTTCTTTAATCAAAGTATATATCTACATATATAGAGAGAGTACACTTCATAATTTCGTCCCTTGTCTTTCGTAAACATAGCACGAAAATTTGATACCCAGTATTGTAAGTGTGACACCCCCAAATCCGGGTACTTCGACTCCATGAGATTTGGTGTTCACTGTACAATTATCATCTATCTATCTACCCATAATCAATGCAAACCATGCAATAGATAGAAATAAAATCTTCCCTTTAAAGGGTTACAACATCCTAATCATAAACATAATCCCAAAAGTTAAACTAACCTTAAACATCCGTATGAATCATAAACAAATAAGTCTTAACAACATCATTAAATCAAGTCTTAACAAAATACATCATCATATAAACAACAAGTCTTCGTCACTTGTTAACTTTGCCCTTGCCCTTACTAGTGGAAGGTTCATCAGTTCTTTCGTTCTTAACTGCAATGTTATTATTAAGCAAGAGTGAGCACTATTGCCCACAAGTACAATAAGAAAATAACAGTATAATAACATGCAAGTAAATCAAAGACATCTGAATAAAAGCTCAACTTTTGAATCAAGAATGAATCAAAAGAATTCCGAGGGTCATAAGACCTTGAACTATGTCCTAGGTTATCAAGGGTTATACTTGAAACCTTTAATACCATAAGACTATGCACCTTTCTACTGTACTTTTGGGGGATCGACCCTTAGTACTATCTCATGCACAATATCTTAACGCTTAACGCATAAGTAAATCCTTTGCGAGGTTGTTCATCTCGGGCCGACATTCGAGTCCGCACTAAAGGAAGTTTGGTTTGGATTATTCAATAAGGGTTCAAAATTTAGAACGTTCATCAACTAAGGACTAGTTGAATCAATAAAGTTCACTAGTCTAATAAGGTTCAACAATAATGATATTCAATTTGAATAATAATCTCAAGAAGTATACAACAGGACAATTATTGTATAACTGAATCATGCTTTGAAAAGATAATCAATCTTTAATATAACATTTGAACTTGAATAATTGTAATGATAGTTTACTCGAGGTAAATAATAAACTTGAACAATAATGACAAGTAGGGTTAGGAAACTTGCCTCGTGCGTAGATTACACTTTAACTAAGCACGTTCTTTAAATTTAATCCTACATATCATTCACATTCACAATACCAGTTAATTATAACTTAACTAATCATCATAAACTCATTCTCTTTATCTACTTTGATTATTGACTATACTTAGTCAAATTACCACTTTGTCACATAATTTGTACTTCATGAATATCAAGCTAATTATGTATTCAATAATTCAATCCACATGCAATTATGTTATTTACATGTTAAACAACTATTTTAACATCTCATTATACTTCTAACATGTTTACATATTCATTAAATTAATTTACTAACACATTGTTAGACTTAAACATTTTTAAAAATTCATTTCTAAACATTATGCTTATTAAATATTTCATTTAATACAATAAGCTCACATAATGACATACTTCAAATAATAATTATTTTCTACATTAATTTAATAAATGTAATGTATATAATTAAATTAATCTACCACAATTGCATCAATTAATTATTTAATCCAATAATTAAATCATCGAAAAATATTTATTTAATTCAATAAATATTAAATTTTAATTTACAAAAATCTCGTCATTACATCTTTCCCCTTAAAAGGATTCTGTCCCGTAATCACGACTCAATAAATTTGACCTGCTACATTCTCCCCCCCCCTTACAAAGATTCTCCCCCCCTAATCGCTACACATAATTAAGTAAATAATTGAGGGTAGTTCTTCATCATATTCTCTTCGAGTTCCCACGTAGCTTCTTCAAATTGTGGTTCCTCCAAATTACCTTAATGTAAAGGTATAACTTTATTTCGAGAACTTGTTCTTTCTCATCGACAATTTGAACAGGAATTTCTTCGTAAGATAAGTCTTTCTCAAAATGTAGGGGTTCATATTCAATTACATGATTGTAATCGGCTTTGTAGGGTCGTAACACAGAAACATGGAAGATGTTGTGGACATTCTCGAGTGCTGGATGTAAGGCTACCTCGTACGTGACTTCTCCGATTCTACGCAATACTTCAAAGGGTCCAATAAATCTTGGGCTCAATTTTCCTTTCTTCCTAACTCGATCTTCCCTTCCAAGGAGAGACCTTCAAGAAAACATAACTACTTGATTCAAATTCGATATTTTTACGATGTGGATCAACAGATTTCTTCCGGTCGATCTTGAGTCGCTACCACCGTGTTTCGGATCACTTTGACTATTTCATTGCGCTCATTGTACTAATTCTCGCCCTAGCAATTGTCTTTCACCAACTTCATCCCAAAGAAGCGGAGTTCTTCACTTTCAACAGATAACGCTTCGTAAGGCAAGATGCCAATACTAGCGTGGTAATCGTTATCAGAGCCGAACTCTACTAACTGTGAGGTGATCATCCCAATTTCCTTTAAATTCCATCACACGTGCTCTTAGCATATCTTCTAATGTTTGAATCGTTCTCTCACTCTATCCGCTCTATTTGAGGGTGGTATGTTGTACTCATTCGTAATTACGCACTCCATGCATTCCTGAAGAAGTTTCCAAAAATTTGATGTGAAGCGTGGATCCCTATCTGAAACAATTGATATCGGCAGTCCGTGTCTCGAATCAATTTCTTTTACGATAACCTTGCTAACCGATCTAAGTTGAATCTGATGTTCATCTAAGGAAGTGTGCGGATTTCGTCACCATCAACGATAACCCATATCAAGTCATATAGCCTTTCCGAGTCGCTTCTAAGGCCAACCACGAAGTCCATTGTAATATGTTCCCATTTCCATTCGGGATCTCTAATGGTTGTAGCAATCCACTCGATCTCCGATGTTCCGCTTTCACTTTCTCGAAGTGTCGACACTTGGCAACACATTCTCGCAACATCACGCTTCAAATTCGGACACCGTAAATGTTGTTTAAAGATCTTGGTACATCTTGGTACTACTAGGGTGAATCAAATATCGTGAACTATGAGCCTCGCCAAAATATCTTCCTTAATCTCTCAGATCAAGGCAGTACCCAAATTCTACTCTCAAGTCTCAAGATTCCTTCCTTATCCATCTTAAATCTCGATTCAGCCTTCTTTCGTGATATCTTCTTTGTCACATTTTTACATTCTTCGTCCCAAGTCGAGCCTCCTTTACTTTATCTAAGAGAGTTGTACTGCATTGCATCCCAAATAGCTTCTCATCAATCTCTATAGGATACTTCACTTCTAACTCTAGTTTCTCCATTTGTGTAATTAGCTCCTCCCGAGCAAATAACATCATCAATTTCTCCCACCCTTTCTACTTAAGGCGCTTAAGAACCACATTTGCTTTTACCCAAATGGTATAAAATCTCACAGCTTGTAATCCTTAATTAATTCCAACCATCTTCTTTCGACGATATTCAATTCCTTCGTGTAAAAATATATTTCGCACTCTTGTGGTCCGTATATATTTCACACTTCTCACAAAGAGAGATATAGTGCTTCCACATTTTTAAAGCAAAAAACAACCGCAGCCTAACTCCAAGTCGTGGGTCGATATCCTTCTCGTAATCTTTCAATTGTCGTGATGCATACGCAATGACTTTGCCGCTTTTGCATCAAAGACACAACCAAGTCCTTTATGCGACGCATCACTATTAACAACAAAATTTCATGTATCATCCTAAGGGATAACACATGTGCCGTACTCAATCTCTTCTTCAATTCTTGAAAGCTCTCCTCACACTTTTCCGTCCAAACAAATTTCACAGCTTTACAAGTTAAATTCGTTAACGGAGTTGCGATCTTGGAAAAGTCTTGTGTGAATCTTCTATAATATCCTGCTAATCCAAGAAAACTTCTTACTTCGACGGCTGCTTCTCTACCGATCCCAAGCTTAATTACTAGATCGACTTTAGATGGATCTACCAAAATTCTGTTTTTATCTATCACGTGACCTAGAAATTGTACTCGTTCAATCCAAAATTCGCATTTCGAAAACTTGGCGTATAACTTCTCCCTTCTCAATACTTCCAACGCTAATTTCAAATGCTCTTCGTGTTCTTCTTTGGTTTTGGAATATACCAAAATATCATCTATAAATACAACTACGAACTTGTCCAAAAACGGTTTGAACACACCATTCATTAGTGCCATAAATGTCGCAGGAGCATTCGTAAGACCAAAACGACATTACTAAAATTTGTAAGTGACCATATCGCTGCTCTAAACGCCGCCTTCTGACATCCTCCGCCTCACCTTTAGTTGATGATAACCGCTTCTCAAGTCTATCTTGGAAAAGTATCTCGCCCCTTTAATTGATCAAACAGTCGTCGATCCTCAGAAATGGATATCTGCTTTTAATCGCGACCTTGTTCGCCTCTCAGTAGTCAATGCAGAGCCGCATCGCTCCATCCTTCTTCTTCACAAACAACACCAACAGCTCCCCCTTCGCGATACGCCTCGGTTGAATGTACTTCTTGTCCAACAATTCTTGTAGTTGTACCATTAATTCCTTCATCTCTACTCGGTGCCATTCGGTGATGGTGCCTTCGATATTGAGCGCGCTCCTCGACGCCAAATCGATCACAAAATCTACCTCTCTCTCCGTGGAAGTCCCGTAAATCGTCTGAAATGCATCGACGAAGTCCCTCACAATTGGTATCTCTTCGACCTTCTGGATTCTCTTTTTCGATCGTCGACTATGTAAGCTAAGTATCCTACACAAATTGTTTTAACAACTTCCGGCTCGCATCATCGCCGATAACTCGCTTGTCTAGGCGACTTCACTACTATAAAACACAACATTTGACGGAGTCATAAGGTTAATACGCTTTTTTGGCAATCAATTACACCCCGTAATTAAATAACCAGTCCATTCCCAAAATAACATCAAATTCCCCAAGTCGAATAGGGATAAGATCTACGTTCATGATATTACAATTAATATCCACTCTACGCTTCTTATGTACGTATTTAATGAGGATTATTTCTCTATTCGCGATTTCTATGTTCATGGGTAATCCAATTCATTCTTAGGCAAATCTAAATTTTTGGCAAAATCAATCTATATAAAGGAACAAGTAGCACCAATCAAATAATACGTAAGCATTAACTTTATTGATCGAATGATACCGACACCACATCACGAGATTGAATCGCATCTTCAGACCGCTACGTTGAAAGTCCGGCCATTTATTTACTTTGTTGCGGTTGGTCCGGTGATGGTTAAGGTATTTCCACCGTTATTTACCCGATTTCCTCCCGATCCTCGACCTCCCCCGATCCCTTCGGGACAATCTTCTTGCCAGATGGTCCTTCAACCACAAGTCAAACAAGCACCCTTCTTTGGGTTTGACACGCTTTAGTGTTATGTGGCCTTCCTGACAACAATTGTAGCACACTCTTTTTCCTTTCATACAAACTCCCAGATGGGCTTTCCCGCAAGTCGGGCATGCTTCGATTCTTTTCTTCTAATTACCTTGTTGACTTCCCGATGATGAGTTGTCATTCCATCTTTTCTTCTGATTGAAATTTCCACCTCCTGTGCCACTTCCACTAGCCTTGTTATTAATTTCACCTTCACTCTTCTTCTTCTTCTTCTAATCTTGATTGTACTTGGCCACCGCATCGCTTCTACCTTCAGCGAGGCTGGCCTTTTCCAAAACTCCGGCAAATGTGTTTATCTGAAACAATGATACCTTGCTGTACACCCAAGGCTTTAGTCCTTGTTCGAATCTTCTGGCTTTTCTTTCGTCCGTGTGTACTTGATACGGGGCGAACCTCGCTAACTCGTTGAATTTAGCCGCGTAGTCAGGTACGCTCGTGTTTCCCTGCTTCAACTCTAGAAATTGAACCTCCATCTGGTTTTGTGAACTAGTTGGGAAATACATTTTGAAAAACATCTCTTTAAATCTCTCCCACGTAATTACACCTTCACCTCCTCGCACTTTGTTTGCTTGCCACCAATAGCTAGCCTCGCACTTCAAAGATAACCGCTGCAAAAGCGGTCTTCGTATTCTCTAACCCTAGCAACGCCGAAAACTTTCTCCATTTCCATAACCCACGCTTAAGCCTCGATCGGGTTCATGGAACCTTTGAACTCTGGCGGTCCCACCGCCAAGTCTTTAAACGTTGTGTTTGGTGGAGCTTGAGGTTGATTGTTCATTGCTCCAACAAGAAGTTAACTAACTGCTGAACGGATTTGCGTTAGCATTATTGTTATTATTGGTTGACTTTTCATGAGCCATTGACGCCATTGTCTTTCTCCTTGGCATATATTTACGTTAAATAAACGCTTATTAGAACTTTATTTATTTCTCTAAATAGTTAAGGCATTACTTAACAATTTACCATACTCATTTAACACATCATCTCAAACAACTTGATATATTTTCATTCAAATCAAAAGTTTTAACATTAAACGATAAAGATAACTCGCTATTTACATCAACTATCCTCGAATAAAGAATCCACAGGATTTAAAACATTCAAATATTCCTTCGTTCATAAACACGTTAGAATTTACATCTAAAACTAATTAAGTTCTTCACATAATTAAGAAAATCATATCACTGTCGGTCAAGGTACTGATTAGCCTTGTTACGCTCCTCTTCTAAAGATGCGATACATCGCTTCTGCGATCCATCATGTACAATGGTAGTCCTTCGAATTGATCGGGTACCTCAAAACTCGATCTTGGGTCTCATTCATCGCCTTTGTTAAGTGTAGAATATGTCTCCCCAATCTTCGCCTTCTTTTTCAGACGACCATCATCTTCTTCTCGCACGATCACCGACGTGATTCTCTTACCCACCTTTCCTCTCGCTATGTTCATCTTTCTGAGGTTTCCTTCGCCTTCCTTCTTCACTTTCTATCTCCTCGGTCTTATCTTCTGGTTTGACCTTCTCATGGACCAAATCTCATTCTACATTTCCCAATCAGGAGTGAAGAGTCGAAATCTCCTCTCCTTCTCCTCTAGAGTAATCATTTAATAATAGCCGCCCTCGGTCGATCCTCGCACCTCATCTCGTAACTCCACGTTACTACGATAATGTGTCGTACATCTCAAAGATCAACTGTGTACCGTGGTAACTCCTCTTCCTTTCCTCAAAGAATTCCTCCTCGTGATCGAGCCTCGGATCATGCTCTGACCCGACCAACAACTGATCAATGGAGACGACTCCTCTCGTACTCACCGCTTCCCTAACGACATGAATGTCTCTGGGGCTCCTCCTCCGCTTCAAGACTATAGGTACACGGGTTCCTCCTCAAGAGAGGTACTATAGGTACACTGGTTCTTCCTCCCAAAATTTCACTAGCTTCACCAACATTCACATCCCGACAACAAAATTTTAAGTTTTAGTTACTAAGTCGTATCATCTAACACATACTTTAACACATAAACACATAAGGTCTTTTATTATCTTCAATGAATTACATAAATTCATTTCTTATAACTCGATAAGAGTCTTCCATCACTATCTTCTTTTCTATAAGGCTACTACCTAAGGTTGTTCCCCACCTAAGGTTCATAACCTCATGCTTTGATACCAACTTGTGGCACCCCAAATTCGGTACTTCATTCCACTTGATTTGGTGTTCACTGTACAATTATCATCTATCTATCTACCCATAATAAATGCAAACCATGCAATAGATAGAAATAAAATCTTCCCTTTAAAGGGTTACAACATCTGAATCATAAACATAATCCTAGGTTAAACTAACCTTAAACATCTGTGCGGAATTATAAACAAATAAGTCTTAACAACATCATTAAATCAAGTCTTAAACAAAATACATCATCATATAAACAACAAGTCTTCGCCACTTGTTAACTTTGCCCTCGCCTTTTACTAGTGGAAGGTTCATCGCTTTTTTCGTTCTTAATCGCAATGTTATTATTAAGCAAGAGTGAGCACTATTGCCCACAAGTACAATAAGAAAATAACAGTATAATAACATGCAAGTAAATCAAAGACATCTGAATAAAAGCTCAACTTTTGAATCAAGAATGAATCAAAAGAATTCTGAGGGTCATAAGACCATGAACTATGTCCTAGGTTATCAAGGGTTATACTTGAAACCTTTAATACCATAAGACTATGGACCTTTCTACTCGTATTTAGGGGGATCAAATTTCTTAGTACCATACATCGCGTACAATATCTTAACGCTAACGCATAAGTAAATCCCTTTGCAGGGTTGTTCATCTCAATTTGACATTCGAGTCCGCACCAAAGGAAGTTTGGTTTGGATAAATCAATAAGGGTTCTGAAATTTAGAACGTTCATCAACTAAGGACTAGTTGAATCAATAAAGTTCACTAGTCTAATAAGGCTCAACAATAATGATATTCAATTTGAATAATAATCTCAAGAAGTATACAATAGGACAATTATTGTATAACTGAATCATGCTTTGAAAAGATAATCAATCTTTAATATAACATTTGAACTTGAATAATAGTAATGATAGTTTACTCGAGGTAAATAATAAACTTGAACAATAATGACAAGTAGGGTTAGGAAACTTGCCTCATGCGAAGATTACACTTTAACTAAGCACGTTCATTGAATTTAATCCTACATACCATTCACATTCACAATACCAGTTAATTATAACTTAACTAATCATCATAAACTCATTCTCTTTATCTACTTTGATTATTGACTATACTTAGTCAAATTACCACTTTGTCCCAAAATTTGTACTTCATGAATATCAAGCTAATTATGTATTCAATAATTCAATCCACATGCAATTATGTTATTTACATGTTAAACAACTATTTTAACATCTCATTATACTTCTAACATGTTTACATATTCATTAAATTAATTTACTAACACATTGTTAGACTTAAACATTTTTAAAAATTCATTTCTGAACATTCTCGCAGAGTCAGCGTCATGCTTTCACTTTTATTACCTTGTCTTCGTGGCGCGGCTACATGACGCATTCTTGGCTGCCGTGGTGGGTGTCATGACTCGAGACTTAGCATCATGACGCGCCGATTTTGATTACGAGTTAAGCGCCATGCGCGACGCGAAACTCCGATTTTGATTCCCGGTTCACAAGAACACAGAGTTCAAATAAAAGGACACTAAATCATCATTAATTTCACTAAATTAACATACCCACATGCTACGATTTATACATAATCATTACCCAACAATAATAGAACGATTTTAATCCATTAAAACACATAATTACAGAATTAAAATATGCGAATTTCACTGACTTTGATGTTCTTGGAGGTTTTGAAAATAAAACATGAAAATTGTCACTACGGATTCGTTATAACACCGAATCCGTTCATTTAAACTTTGGTCTCTTCGTATCAACATGGATAATAAAATAGAAGTGTAAAATTTAGGGATAATATATGATCCATACATGAAATACCATATATAAGGCCATAAGGTCAAAACCCATACTCTGTAATTTTGTAGAAATCATATACTACGTATTTTCATGACAACTGATTACATGGTTTACATAATATATATAATTAAATATGATTTGATAGCATCTTAATCTATATATGCACATAAGCCTTACAATTTTCCATCGTAGAGACTTTACAGAAAATTGTGAAAACCATTTTTATCAAAACTTAAATAACGTAACTTGTAAATTTGGGAAGGAGGAGATTACCTGTAGAGTATAAAGCGTAGATTTAGAAAACTCAGATGTTTCTTCAATCACTCACTCTTAATCTCCTTCTCAATATTATAAATATCTCTGACAAACACTCTCTGAGTATTCTCTAAGCTTAGGCAAATAATTAAGAAAGAAAAAGAAGACGTCAATTGAAATAAAGAACTGACGCGATGTAGTCAATTATCCAATCATGGGTAACTGTTCCCAACTTCCAATAAGGCCATGTTTGGCTAGCAAGAAAAGGTTTCAAATCTATTTAATTTAATAAAACCTTTATAATATAGTTTGAAAATGTCACACTTCTTATAAAATAAATCCAATATTTTATTTAAATATACTTTAAATAAAATATGATAATTTCTCATAAATTCACATAGTCATATATTTAAGTTTCTCATTAATAAATAATGTCAAATTATTAATTCTCTAATTAATTATTACATTAATTAAAAAACATTATGCTTATTAAATATTTCATTTAATACAATAAGCTCACATAATGACATACTTCAAATAATAATTATTCTCTATATTAATTTAATAAATGTAACACATATAATTAAATTAATCTACCACAATTGCATCAATTAATTATTTAATCCAATAATTAAATCATCGAAAAATATTTATTTAATTCAATAAATATTAAAATTTAATTTACAAAAATCTCGTTCGTCACAGTAAGGCAGGTCGTAGAAGCAGTCTTCCTGCACATATTTAGAAATAATTAATAGCAAGTTAGAAAAATGAAGCAAATAGGTCACCTGAGGCACTTAGTGCCAAAATCAATACACAAAGATAATAGAGTTGTTGCGTGGTACCAATGTACACCATATTGCTCATAAGCAGAAAAAGACAAATAGGCAATCACAATATCATAAGAAGTCATACCATGTTCTCTCACTAATGCCTGGGAATAAAGAAAATTTTAGTTGGCTCAAGCAGGTTTTGAAGTGGTCCACAAGTGGTCCACATGTGAATACACATGTGAATACAGATTAGTTAAGGTTCACTATATAATTATAAACTATTAATAGGTTCAAAATTGCTTTTCCACTTACGGAATCTGTCACAAGTCAAAAGCTATTTTCAACCTGTTAAGAGCTCATGTTCTGATCACAAAATTCCTATTTTACATGTTATCCTAACAATTATCCAAATCTTTAAGTAAAACTTACCATTCGAACACCACCACCATAGGATGTCACCAGACCCACAAGAATTCCGCCAACATCATTGATCATAACAGGTATCTGTAAGAAAAGGTATGTTAGTAGCTTCCATATTAATGTAGGTGCTTTGTTCATAAAGAAAAACATCATGCAATCACAAGTGACACTGTCCAAACATAGAAGATGTGGGTTTAGCAACATTTTATGCGAAGAAGCTAACAAAGATATCAACATTCCATTGCAAGAGGTAAATACAACGGAAGAATACAGCTCAAAGTAGCTCAAATAGTCGGAGCATAAATATATTTCAAATAAGAAGATTATAATTCTGTAAACTGGATCAGGAAAGATTGATAAATCAAACAATTTGTGGTTCAATTATGATCTCTTTCTTTCACGTTATCCAAGTACCAAGTTTATCTCATGAGCAGTTTAAAAAACCACTATAAATATCATTACCAAAGTAAGTGGAGTCCAGCCATAAAACATTCCAAGCTGTCTGATTGCTTCCCCATCCGGAGATTTATAGGTACTAGCTAGTAGGCACAGGATTCCAACTACAGACATTTTCAGTCATCAAATACGATGTCCGTTTCTTAACCTGTAAATTTTTTTAAAAAAAGAATATGGACAGGGAAAATGACCTCAGCAGGTGAATGTTAGGTTCAAATTGGAGATAAAGGCTTCTTCTGCTAACCTGAGAAGCCCACTGACACAGTGCAGAAGCAAGACCTGAGAGTATTGAAGCTACCAAGACTGGAACAAAGCAGAAACAAATGTGAGTATAAGGTTCACTATATAATTGTTAATTGACAGCACGGAGAAAAGAAGTATGCAGCAAGGGGAAATGGTAAATACGAGTCTTATGCGTGATTCCAGACCACCTTTCATCTCGTAAAAAGCAGCAGTAGAGAAGGCTTGTGTGGATCACCAAATATCAGCAATGGTTCACAAGACAGTCATAGACTAAAATGAATTTGCATAAATATTGAATGGATATTAGACTTGTTTAAAACCACTGCTCCAGGGTTGACCACCACAAAACATGGTCTCAAATGCAATCTGCCAATCTCAAACTCAGAGTTTAACAGTCCATAACTCCACATCTCTTGATCATTCCAAAAAAAAGGCTACTACAAACTTGTGATGCCTTAAAACGATGTAGTTTTCTAGAGACGATACAAGGATTAAACAAAATAAAGTTGTTACCTATGTGAATGAAAACTTCAGCTACAAATATTAAATCTTTTTTGCAACTTATATTAAATTACAAAAAGTAGGTAAAAGCAAAATATATATACACACAATTAAACCAGCGAAGGTAAAATTCCTAACATTATTTAATTTAAACAAGTCACAAGAATCTGATATTAACACATTACATTAATAACGAAAACTTTGAAAACACGAACCTGCTGCTCAACAATATTTATACACAAATTAACGTAATACATGAAACAGAAAACAAACGAAACCCCCAAAATGAAGAGAGAAGTACCATTACGCAATCCAATACTAGACTCTTCGGTGTTGATGTTGTACAAAATTCCCTCGTATCTGATTTCTCTCTTAAAGGTCAAGCTAATAAAGCTTCCGACGTACGAATCTGCCGCTGAACTAGATCTATAACTCTCTGCCGCCATATTGAACGGCGAAACCCGCAGAAACAGGCAAATTAGATATATATATATATATATATATATATATATATAGAGAGAGAGAGAGAGAGAGAGAGAGAGAAAAAATCGCGTTCCAATCAGAAAGAAAAATCAAGGAGTCGACGATGTGACTTTGATAGAAAAAGAAGAGAGAATGAGAGATTATGATTTGTTGACTCTTTTCAAGTTTGTATCGTGAGAGATAGGGTTTCAAGTTTGTTTGTTTATCAAACGTTTGGGCTTGAATCCGATAGATGTTATATTAAATTTATTTTTTTTATTTGTTTCGATGCAAATAAAGAGGATTAAAAATTCAAATAAGATTTTATCATTTAAATTTTAAAATGAATGCTCTAATAACGATTATAACTAGAATAAGAAAAAAAGAATTTTAAAGTTTAATTTATTAATGAATGAATGCTAATTTATTTATTTTTAATAAATATAATAATCAATACTCTAAATTATAATTCAAATAAGTTTTATCATTTTCAAAATTTAAAATTTAAATTTCAAAATGAATGCTCTAATTATAACTATAATTAGAATAAGAAAAAAAAAATAATAAAATTTAAAGTATAGTTCATTAATAAATGTATGTTAATTTATTTATTTTTAATAAATACATTAAATAATGTTCTAAATTAAAATTCAAATAAGTTTTCATCATTTTTAAAATCCTAAATTTCAAAATGAATGTTCATTAATAAGTAGATATTTATTTTATATGTGTGGAGTAATGTTGTAATGAGTTTGAATATTTATAATCTATAATATATTCAAAAGTTTATAATGAATATTAATTATTTTTTCTCAAATATTTGATTAAAACTTTAATAATATGTTTATGAGGAATTTTATTTATTATTTAACCTCAATACATAGATTACATAGTTATAAAAAATATATTTTATTTCATTATGTTTATGGATAGTGCGAAATATAATGTATGTGTGACAACTAGTTAATCCAACTTGATTTAAACTAGACCTTGTGCTTATTTTAAATATTTGGACTTCTAGTTTCTAAATAATTGGACAAATGAAAGTGATAAATATTCACTCCACCTAATAAATATTTACTTATTATATAATACTTAATATATATATATATATATATATATATATATATATATATAGAGAGAGAGAGAGAGAGCGGATCGAAGCGTAAGTCTTAAATAACATAATTCCTTAAATAGCATAATTCCTTAAAACGACGTCGTTTTGGAGTGACCGTGTGAGTGACATTTTGTAAATAAAAGAAAAACAAGTGGAACCACTCTCTTTAAGCCACCCAAAACGACGCGTGCTTTTAAGGAATTATGTTATTTAAGGAATTATGTTATTTAAGACTTATGCTTCTCGATCTCTCGATCTCTCTCTCTCTCTCTCTCTATATATATATATATATATATATATATATATATATATATATATACGCTTTTTCTGATACTTAATTAGGATACTGATTTAATTTGAATATCCGATTTTGGATATCCGCCATCCAAATCGAGATATATTTACTATTTGGATGTTAAAAGAATATGAATACGTCTACATTCGTATTCGTATATTTGCGGATACCTTTAAACTGAATACAGATATATCCATTTTTTAAATATGGATGCGGACGAATATAAATTTTTAAGTTACTATTTACAGCCTTATATCCAATAAGCAGGAGCAATTAAAGCCCAAATTTAGATAGACTAGAGATTGAGTTCCGCATAGGTCGAAGAGAAGAGACCTAAAAGTCGAAGAGACGTTTCTAGCAATGTTTTGAAACTTGCCCTGCATCGGAGGTTCAACCGGAATGTGTTCTATGTCCATTCGATTTGGTCCGATTGAACCAATTTGATCAAAACTCAGATTGAACTGGTTGACCACCGGTTGAACCGGTGGTTCAACGGTAAAACCGATTAAGTTTACCCGGCGTATCGATTTTTTTATTACTTATTATTATTATTATTATTGTATTAAAAAATTTTAATATTAAAATTAATTATTATTATTATTATTATTATTATCTTAATTTAAGGCAACATTTTAATAGTCATTGCAAAAAGTTGTATAAAATATGCAACGAAAATAAAATTTGTTGCCAATGAATGTGGTCCATATTAGGCAACGAAATATAGCAACAAAAAAACTTTCGTTGCCCACGATGAGGAGAAATCAAGTGGTTAGAAATTTTACAACGAATTTCTAACGAATTATGTTTCCAAATTTTGCAACTACTTATGAATTTCTAAAGCCCCATTTCTAACGAAGGACAAGTTTCATTGCTAAAGTCGTTGCCTGAAAAATTGTTGCTAAAGCCCCATTTTTAGCAACAAAAAAAATTTCGTTGCCCACGATGACGGGAAACCCAAGTGGCCGAAAATTTTGCAAAGAATTTCTAACGAAATTTTTTCCCGCCAATGAATTAGCAACGAAATTTTGCAACGACTTATGAATTTCGTTGCAAAAAGTGAACGTCTGACACAATCTGCAACGAAGGACAAATTTCGTTGCTAAACATATACTTTTAGCAACGACTTATAAAGTCGTTTTTCCGAAAAATCGTTGCTAAAGGCCCATTTTTTTTGTAGTGCTCGTACGTATTTCAGAAGGTATCTCCCTGGAAAGGAAAGATACGCTTTGGAAAGAAGGGAAAGTTAAGTCCAAGGTTTATAGGACCTTTCGGGATATTAAAAAGGGTAGGAGAGGTAGCCTACGTGGTAGCATTACCTCCAGACCTAGAGTGAATACACAACGTATTTCATGTTTCTGTGTTACGTCCTTATAAGCCAGATTATAAGCACATGATAAAATATGAACCAATTCATATCGAGAAGGACTTGACGTACGAGGAAGTGCCTATTCAAATCATTGATAGAAAAGAGCAAGTTATGAGGAACAAAGTTATACCTTCGGTAAAGGTGTTATGGAAGAACCACAATGCCGAAGAAGCAACGTGGGAACTTGAAGAAAAGATAAAGAAAAATTAACCTCAGTTATTTGTTTAATGTAAGACGAGATTCTGGGGACAGGATCCTTATAAGGGGGGAAGGATGTAACGACCGAGAAATTCGGACTTATTATAAAATAATTTTATTTAATTAAATAATGAATAAAATTATATTATATGTTATTTTAATGTGTTAGTAAGATGAAGGTCGTTCTATAACCTAAATGTATTGGAAAGTCGTAGTATTTTGGCTACGTGAAGGAATTAAAGTGTTTGAATTTCCAAGACGAAAATAAAAGTTTTTCGAGAAATTTTTTGAAAAATACTATTCACGTATTTCTGCTCGGGAATTATTTTTGAACTTCTGAGAAATAAGTAACGATAGAATAATAAGAGAAGATGGAATATGTAATAATATTTCCGTTATGGCAAACACAGTTTTTCGTCTGCGTACTAAATTTTAGTATGTTAAGGAACGTAAAGATTTGATAAATGATGATCGTATAATAGCGAGTATTATACTAGGCAATGAATACAAGTATCACTACAACAAAAAGGGTTATTTCCGACGGAATCTTCCGTCGGTAATAAGCATATTCCGTCGAGGTTTATATTATTTCCGACGGAATGTTCGGTCAGAAATTCGGTCGTATATAAGCAGATCGAAATTAAGTCCATCGATCTTTCGGCCGGGGATACTTAACCTCGACGGACTTATCATCGACTGAATATTCGGTCGAGGGTACTATATGTCCGATTGAAAATATTCGGTCGATAGTATTCGGTCAGTGATAATCATGACACGTGTCAATATGCCAAAAATAGGGAAGTTCGTATTTTCGATGGAATTCCGTCGATAATAGTACTATTCCGTCGAGAATAATGATATTTTTTTAATATTTTATTTGTTTTTGCAATATCCAGGGATTTAACCCACATCTTGTACCTGTACCTGTATTCCAACAGCACATACACATACACAAGCTAACAATATAACCTCCAACAGCACATACACATACACAAGATAATAATATAACCAATAACACGAATTACAATTACCAAGGCCGACAATATGTAAAAAACCAACTAAATGATAAGTAAAAAGGTCAAAAACATCCTATTAATCTAAACTAATGTATATCAAACATCTAATTAAGCTAAATTAAACTAAATGCCAAGGTTTAAACTACAATACATCAAAAATAATGTAAACTACAAATTAAACGAATGTAAACTAAGTAAAACTAGTAGAGCCCCCGGTATGAGGAGGATAATCGGGCGGGCGTCGACGCTACTTTTGAGTATGAAAATTGCCACCATCGTCATCCCGCCGTCAATCGTTCATTCACACACCACAGTTGATATAATATAATGCAACTCATTAGTCCATATATATGATTCAGCTTAAAGATAACTAAATGAAAATTAAATTACATGCGAAATATATATTTGAATTTAAAATGAATAAGATATACCGAAAGCGATGAGAGGGTGACTCAACATCGCCCAAACGCAGCGTCTCGACTAAGGTAACCACCATCCAAACAATCTCGTCGCATATCGCGCCCACCGCTTCGCTCTGGAGGGATACCCGTATTTCTCGGCGGTGGCACCACCAAGCAACGTCTGCAAGCGTAAGTGATGGAGGCGAGAACTACCGGAAGGTCTCGACGATGGAACAATGGGATCGGTCTCAAACCTCTCGACACCGCAGCCCATAACATCACCGGAACAAAGCATCGCTCTAAGCCACCTCCGATGTGATGGTCCCACAGGGGTTCTCGGACGCAGACGCTGGCTAGAGCCTACAAAAATAAATATAACATGAATAATATGGCAAATTTTCTTTATTCATAAACAAGAAATAAACTAAAAATATTATACCTCCCGGCAAAGATATAGTCGGTATCCTCAGAACCTTAGCACTCGATACCGCCCGCTAGTACTAGTGGGAGTATCCTGAGACGCGACCCAAAGAGCCGTCTCCTCGTCCTGAGATAAACTAATCTCAAGTGGAGGGATCGGTGGAATCTAACGTTTCAAAGATCGCCTCTAAGCGACTGTTAACTCCGCTATACCGGTCATGGATCTTCTCAAACCGCTCCTGTAATTTGATATATGTACATGTGAGTTATCTTGGTATCATCATATAAATTACGTAATGTTATCCTAAATAATATTTATTATAGAAAATGTATTACCCGTATAGCTAGTGCTACTGGAGACATCGTCGACACCAAAGTAGAGCCCTTCGTCGTATGGACTCAATCCCAGAACTCCATCATAGTAGGAGGTCGGCCCAAGCTACAATGCATGGCCTAAATCATATACATTAAATAATATCAACTTAAATTACTATAGTTGCTGTTTAATATTAAACTAAACTAAAGATAAATACATACCGCTTTAACCTCCTGAAATGACTACGAGCCAGAAGTATGTACAACTCGTAGCGTGCCTCGATTCTTCTTCATCTGCTCTGACTTGGTCTTGAATGCAGCATCATCCCAGTACGCACACATCGTAGCCCATGCTGGATCTGATATTGTCGGCGGCTGATGATCTCATAAAGTAGTCCCGGGCGATTCTTCTATCGCCCAGACTGCCCTCTGTCGCATCTCGTATAGCCAGCCAGCATAATTCTTCGAGATGTGGGCAATGATAACGGCATCACCATCCGCCTCAGTGATGTCGGTCTCGTATCTATAGTATCTCTATCAAACAGACATAACAGACATATAATTAATTATTTGAACAATATGTAAATAACATGAACCTTGATTTAATATATGTAATTCGACTTACGTGAAACTCCCGCAACACTGTCACCATGAAGCCGACATCGTAGCGCGAGTACTGGCTAAATCGCATGCAGCCAGTAGGGAGATGCGCCAGGCAGATGGCGTGTACGGTCGCCTTAGCGACAGGATCCATAATACTAGAATACAAAATTTATTAAGAACATTTTAATTGATATCATCGCGATTGAACATATATAAGTGATAGTTGAAACCTACACAGACGAGCTGACATTAACTGGAACGACATCGGGCACTGCCGGCGGATGACCTAATCGACCGAGGTTAGGCCCTCGCTGACGTCGACGTCTAGCATCTGTATGTTTAATATAGTTATGACATTGTCAATGAATGTATAATATAGTTATGAAAAACACGTTACTAATCCCCTAATTAGAAATCAACTCACTAGCATCTGAAGACGACCCGCCTTGGGAGCCTTCGCCCGATCCGGAGCGGCCGCCACCACGACCACCTCCACCGCTATGTCGAGGCATAATTGTACTACTGAAATAACAGACATAGATACGATGACATTAACTAAATTTTATTGCAATTATTATATCTAATTTTGTTGTATAATATTTACAAAACACCAATTAGTGAAGTAGTACGTCATTAAACCCGTCAGAATCAAAATCATTTTCATTTCCATCTTCGATTCTCATCACTTCTCTTACAGATCAATTTCTTCCTCAGTATCATCTTCTACCACCACATACGGACTGACAACCACATCTTCCTCCACTTCGTGAACATCGAGTACGTTAACGACATCATCAATCACCACGTCGTCATCATCTAGCACAACGTGGCTGGGATTGCTAACTTGTTCTTGCAACGGGTCATCCGTACCATCAAATGACCGAGTCTTCATTATGACAACTGTATACCAGGGGGTTCTATAATTTATGACATTAGGGGCGTAGTACACTTGAGTTTCTTGGCTGGCTAACACAAATACGTCACCAGACAATAAATTCGATTTTATATCTACTGTGACGATTCTATTACGATCAACTTTAACACCTTTTGCAGTATCAAACCATCGACACTTAAATGTAACGACCTTTTTAGCACCTGGATAATTGAGCACAACCACTTCCTTTAATCTTCCATAGTAATTGGACTCATAATCTCCATAACAACTTCCCAACACGACAACGCCAGAGTTGACTGATGTCAATTCATTCAAGTCATCAACCTTGAATCTATACCCATTCATGATAAAACCTGGAAATGAACTAACGAGTTTGTACGGGCCTAAAATGACATCTCTAAAATGCTCATAATCGTTCTTGTAGTGTATGATACGATGTATTATACGAGTATATATGTAAGTTAGTATAACGTGTATGATGAATGATTATACGAACTAGTATACATAAAGGATACGAGGATTTTACGTTAAACGTTTAAATCCTATTATATTGGATTTGTAGGATTTGTGTATGAATCTTTGCAAGCTCAATTGGTATTATGTTAAGGTCTAATGAAATGAAGTGCATGCCCAACGTTAGGCCCAAAGTTATTTAAACTAAAGCCCAAACCAAGAACCGAATCTGTGGATCAAACCAACGGGTTAACGGGTAAGAAAAACCCATGGGGCAACCCATGTGGGCCCCATAGGTTACTCATAACTGGCCACTTGGTGAGCAAGCAAAGGATAGGATGTGTGGTGAGCAAGAAAGGAATAGTAAGGAGGTGGAAAAGTGTGGAGGTGGGATGGCCTTATGACCACAATGCCCTCACGTTGAAAATATATAAATAGAAGGCTTAAATTTTCATTTTAGTGTCTTGTTCATTTCACAAACATCTTATCATATATTAAGAGAGAAAGTGAGAGCTAGATTTGTTCATCCAAGTAGAAAAGAAGAAGAACCAAGTGAACTTCAAGGGTAAGAAACCTTTAGATTATTAATCTTCCATCTCTTCAATTGTAGGTTGATAGAGAAGTGTTGATTAGTGGAGCATGTAAGTTGAGAAATGATAAAAATGGCTAATCAATGGACTTAAACATTATTAAGCCATGTTCAAGTAATTCATGCTTTTATAAGTATGAACTAAGGAAGAACTTGTAAGATTTTATCATATAAATGATTTGATGAAATATGTTTGCTTAAGTTGTTAGATAGATGGAATGAATCCATTTTAAACGGTATAAAAATCTCAAGTAACGAAGTTATGGCGAAGTAACGAAGGTATGAGGAAAGGGTGGCGCCGCAGTGCCAAGGGCAAGCCATACACACTGATGAGTGGTGCCTTGTGCACAATAACATAAAGAAGTGATATGCGTCGCAGCATACAAGGCTGTGGATTGTGCAATCGCAAACCCAGCGTCGCGATCTTGAGTTGTATATAGAAAGCTGGTGCCACAGCGCCAACACTAGAAAGGAGGCAGAGAAGAATAGTAAAGCATGTAAAGGAAAGGGAAGTAATGTATAACTTTAATTTAACTTGAAATGACATCCTTAAGGATGATTATGACCTTAAGAATGACAACTAAAAGTTGAAGAACGATTAAGTAAACATAAGAGCAGTGTAATACGATAAACTGTAACTAATGATAAACAATCTAAAGCATGATTAGATTGAGAAGAAGGGTAAGATATAGTAGTAAACATACTTGATTATATATGACCTAATGTGGTATGTTATGTGATCATGTATTGTAGAAACCTTAAAGACATAAATGAAATTTATATTAACGATAGAAGACGCTAAAGGTAAGTGTTCTAACCCTTGTCTATGTTCATTCTACACAAGCTTTGTAATACATGTATCTTACGCATGAGTTGATGTATGATGAAGTCAAAGCCAATTCCTTCTGCTTGACTTAGGATGTTTTATGGATTTCTTATAATCTATTAAAGTATTGTAATGTTGTTAAAGTTTTGCCAAACTGTTTTGGTATGGTTTTCAAAGGAAGACTGACTATGCATAAACAAATGTTTTGTCATCAAACGACAGGCACGTGAGGTTGCCAAACCTTAAACGTACATACGTTTAAAGAAAGTAGTGTTGTACAACATGGAGTACTATAGGCTGATCACCTATACATGCTCGTAAGATATGCCGGACTTACGAACTTGGTGTCGGGTTATCCTTTTTAAAGAAAGAATGAAATGATCACGATCTTGGACCGAGTTATATGTTTAATGAATGTTATTCATTGTGAAACGTTTTAAAGAAAAGAGAAGTGATATTTTGAATTATCGATAGTACTTCATAACTATAGTTTCAGTTATTGAAGATATACGATTTATATGATTCAAGCCTGTTGTTTAAATGAAATTATCATACTTGTTGAGCTAGTTATGCTCATTCTTGCTTGAACCATATGAATGTAGCTAAGACCGAATGAACTGAAGGTTCCAGAAAAGATAAAGGAAAGGCCAAGGCAAACCAATAGATTGCCTTTGTAATAGTATAGGTTGAATATTATATTATTTGATATTATGACAAAGAATCAATGTAATGGTTATAAAGAACCTGGGTATGGGAATATTTTTTTGGAATATATATAAGACATATTCATTCTTTTGAGGCATTTCAATTGAATGTATGTGTGAACTGTAGCACTGTGTAGCACCATATGTTAGGGTGGAAGATACCTGGATTTGGGGGCGTCACAGTTCGATTGCACCACTGATGGCTGGCTACATACTTCTATATATGCGGGAGATCAGGTCTGCGTAGTTCCGTGCTTGATAAGCTAAATGGTTTGAGAATTGTTTATTTGGGTTTTTTTGGTTTTTTTTGGTTTGACCGCACCATAAATGGTTGCCTATGTACTCCCATTGATGAGGGGAGATCAGGTCTGTGTAGTTCCAACCTAGTATGAAAACGTTCAGAGTTATAAATGGTGAGAAGGGTGTAGAGATGTTTTTGTTTTTTATTTTTGTTTTGTTTTTGTTTTGTTTTTTTGGTTTTTTCTTTATTTTTTTTTGTTTTTTTTGGAGATTTACATGCATGGAAAATAAAAGGCACACTATGAAGAAAGTGATATCGTCCCAACATCTCCTGGAACTCACAATTGTATCTTCTAGATCTATATCTTCTTGGCTGGCTGAGGCATGATAGTCTAGTTGTTAGTGGTTATGTTGCCTTTAGGGTTCGCGATAGAGGTTACCTCTTGGTTCTCAATATCTTCACTTTGGCATAACTTGATCGCTTCCTGATTTAGCACTCCCCTCGGGGATTCTTATACCAGGCCTGTCGCATTAAGGGATAAACCCTTGATTCTTCAATGGGTTGGCTCCCCCGACAACCTCACCATCTTTTCCTTCGTCTGTTCCTTTACCTTCCTCATGGGCTTGAGAGGATTCGACTATGAAATCTCCCTCGAACTGTTGTGGCATTTCTTGTAAGGAACTTTCTATTTTGGCTTTTTCTTCCTTGGAAAGGATCAGTATTTCCTCTTCATCATCCAAGATGATAAAATCAGGAACGTGGTTGCTATCTTTGGGCCACAGGATGTTTGATGTTGACGGAGGAATCTCCTTTTGGGATTCGCTTATTTCCTCTGTCATTCCCTGCATCAGGATCAGTCCACCTCCTGTTCTGCCAGGATTGGTACTCATAGCCCTTGACTCCTTTGAACTGCATGTCTCGAGTGGACAGCTTAAGCATTCCTTTTCTCCTTTTCTGGTCATGGGGGATTCTATCTTCAGCTCTCCATTTTCAAGGAGATCCTAGATTTTATGTCGCAAAGACCAACATTTCTCAGTCGCAAGTCTAGGTGAGTTAGAATGGTAGAGACATATCTTGGTGGAATCATAACTCCTTATCTTGGAATTTATAAGAGGCAGCAACTCAGTAATCCTTCCTTCGCTTATCAGAAAGTGTAGCATTTGTTCATTTGATTTGCACAGAGGGGTGAATTTTTGGGCTCTTTGGGAGGTTGTTTGATCTTTCTTCTTTGAGAAATTGCATTCCCCCGAGCGATTTTTCCGCTGGAGAGATCTTCTAGCAATTTTATCATCCCCTTTTTCTTGTACTTTCAGACTGCTTTGATCTTCTTCATTTAGCTGGCTCATCATGGAGAGATATGAGCTTGCATTTTGGTTAACCTCTTTCTTCTCTTGGCTTTATGATAGTTGAGTGAAAAATTTCCTTGTATCTTGATATTGGCACACTATCAGCTTAGCTAGCAGATTTACTTGATTCTGAATTATCTCTAATTTTTGCATTACTGCCCATACCCTCCTCCGAGTTTTCCCACTCTGGGACATTTGTTCTGTGCCTTTGGGGGTATTCCTACACCCTTCGTATGTACTTACGATTTGGATACATTTCAGCGCTTCTTGGCCCGATCATGGTTACTTCCTCCATATCATGCTGCAACGGAAGGTTGGTGTTGACATTTTGTTGGTCAGGTTGTTAGACCACAATACTGCCACTTTTGATCAGATTTTAAATTTTATGCTTTAAGGACAAGCAATCTTGTGTATCGTGGCCCGGAGACCCTGAGTGGTAAGCATATCTCTAGCTTGGATTATATCTTTTGCTCCTGGGTTTAAGAGGTGGAGCCAGTTCAGTAATTTTCTTATGATCCATTAATATCGCCAATACATTTTCAAGGGAATCTCCTAGTGGAGTGAACACCCGATTTTTCGTTCTTTCAAATTTTCTTTTTCTATCCTGGAATTGGTTGAATGCAGCCCGTTGTTGAGATGGCAGATTGTCTTGCTTTTTCCAAATGGGGGGACTATAGGTTGGTCTCCTAGCGTGCCCCTATAAAATGAGGGATACATCTTCATTGCCTTTATTAGGTACCCCCTTGGGATCACTCGCATACTTGCCAATCTGTATATGTTTGGCAACTACTTCCAAGGCAGTGAAGTCTTTAATCTTTCCTGCCTTCAGGCCCATCTCTGCCATTTCGTTGTGTTTGATCATTTTTGAGAATGGCTTTCCTATGCCTGCTAGGATCCTCTCATAGTAAGGAGCCTCTTGGATATCAATAAACGTAATTACCATCTCAGTTTCTGTCATTGATGGAATGACTTGCGCTTCTAGATGTCTCCACCTTTGGGCATATTCTCGGAAAGATTCAGTACTTTGCTTTTTTATTTTAGTCACTTGGTATCGATCTGGTGCCATTTGTTACTGAAAACTGTACTGAATTAGAAAGGCATGGGCCAATTCTTCCTAGTTGTTGATTTAGCATTGTCAAGTTGGACATATCAGGCTTTAGCCTCTCCAGTGAGACTCTTTTGAAAAAGTTTCATTCTGAGGCTTTCATCTTCAGCATAAGACCCTAGTTCGCCAATGTACACTTTTAGGTGTGTATAGGGATCGCCTGCCCCATTGTACTTTTCAAACTCTTGGATTTTGAATTTTTCAGGATATAGAGTCCTTGGGAGTATGCAGAGATCTGAACAGGTGACACTTCCATAGTTTCCAGTCCCTTTGATTGATCGAATGGTTTCCTCCATTTGTTGGACTTTCTTTCTTATATCCCCAGTTTCTCGATCATCCTTGAGTTTTGTGATTTCAGGGGTTTTATTGGTTCCTTTATTGGAGTGAGTTCCAGGTATCTAGGTTTCCATCTTTTTGCCAATACCCTGACTGCCCCCTTGTGTGAATGACTCTGGTTGAGTAGTCATTGTCTGGCCCCGAGTGTTTTTATTTTGTTCTTTTAGAAGCCAACCAATTCTTCTATCTGATTCCTTAATCCTTTGAACTCCTCTCGAGAGACAGGAGTAGGATCTGGTGGGGCACTTGTAGTCATGTCTGACTGTGGGCTTAATGCCTTTTTGGACTTTGAACGGGAAACATGACCAATTGCTTCCCTACAAAAAGACTTATGAAGTTTAGTCTTGTACGAATGTTACATACTATGTAATGTGTCTGTTTTAGGAGTATTATCCTGCAAAACGGATGTCAGTTGTTTGTATGACAAGATATCATGTTAAATAAAAGGGAATGCATGTATACATTCTTTTATATCTTCCATTACATTGACATTTACATGGAAATGAAATTAAAAGTAATTGATTTTACAAGTAATTGAAATGGGAAAGTATGAAGAAACTTTCCTCCGCGTTTGGTTTATTAGAGGTTGACCTATCTTAGGTTACTCTCGCAGTTTTTCGGCATGAAGGTTCCCAAATCATCGCAATTTACTTGACGGGAAGTTAATCCGGTCTTTCAACTAGAGCGAATCTGGTGGTGCCTCTCCTGAGCCTCGTTGGAATTAGTCTCCCTACGAGTCCAGTAATCAAACACTGATAGGATAGCCTCCTGGTGGAAGGACCATACAACATACATTCACATACAACGTGTCTCATCGTATGACACATGATGACATGTGTGAAGCACTAATATCACAAGCAGATATAGTGTGAAGCACTAAGTGCAGTAAGTAAATGCATTCATACACATTCATTCAAATGTAAATATAACATCCACACACAAGCAGATAACATTTTTAAAAAGTTTGTAATAGCGGCTTAAGCCCTCTTACTGGATGTCCCCAGCAGAGTCGCCACCTGTCGACGTCGAGATTTTTATTTGTCCCTTTTCTGTTCTTGTCTATTGGTGTTCTCATGTTAGGTGAGATTTATTTGAAAAAACAAGTAGTGAAAAGGTCCGACATGTATATGTCGAATGATTGGACTGTAAGAGTCGCCAGGTTGGTATTTTTAAATGGTCAGCACTAACTCAATCGAGAAAAGGTTTGCACATTGACCTAGTGATGTGACACTATTTAACTGGTCTGTGAAACCGATATTCGTTAGGATCCGGGGGCTTGATTATGCGGAGGGAATGTGTTAGGCATCCCCCAAAATTCGTGTTACCACGGTGACCGCCACTTTTTAATTTAAACCATTATCTGAATATGTGTGTGTGTAGATCAATATGCAATTATCTAGAAGTAATGATATGCCTCATTTGCATCTATATACAAAGGGTTTGAATTTTGTATAAAAGTTCAGTTTTAACAAGATATAGCAATGATGTTTTGTAAAAGAGGCTTTTCAAACCCTTGTGCTCAATATTAATTGAGGCCTTTGATACTTCCATTTTATTATGTGCTTGGCTTGATTGCTTTTATTTTTTGAGATGCGAAGCATCTTCGAGAAAATAAGATACAAAGCAGTGCCGAACTCCTTATGGGCATGAGAGTCGTCTAAGGAAATTCAAACACCGTGAATAATTTACAAGCCATGTACAGCCAAAAATGTCCATCACGTGAACCGAATCTAGATTCAGGAGATTGAATCTGTGATCACATGATTCCTAGGCTCACATGATGATTCAGTTTGTATGAAAGCTGTAAGCAATTATGTAAGACCCCAACTTTTTAATGACTAAAATCAAATTTTCTCTAATTATTATTTTGAATAATAAAGTGCTAATTTGATATAATGCTTTGGTTATAGGTGAAATATGAAAATTTTACAAAATTAAACAAGTGGTTATAAAATATACGTTGTTGTCGGGGAATATTTGTTTGGTCATGGAATATTCTTGCTATCGGGGAATATTCATATGAAGACGCAGCCATTTGTGGGCCCCATAACAGAAAACGGTCGGATAAAGAATACGACAAGTTGAGTTTTTATAAATAACAACGTAATGGTTACCGTTAACACTATTGGAATACCCGGTGGTTAAAATACAGTAATATGCGTGGTTGCACAGTAGTACACGGTATTACACAGTATTTTTGAATTATTGATTCTTACGTAAGAAGGCACTACTCAATAATTGTTACAGTAATTACTGTTCAATATTTTATTTTATTGGTTCAATAATTGCTACGTTGATATTTTATATTATTGTTGTTTCAATAATTGTCACTGCACAGTATTTTTCATTATCAGATTAATAATTCATGTTATTTGAATAATATTATTAGATATCATTATTGGTAATGTCTAAGAAAGTTATGTCTAGAAAAGGGGTTTGGTTACCTAATTGCGCGCCAGTAAGAAAAATCCTTATCGGAAAGCCCCCTCTTTCCTGGGAACGACATGGTTGTCATAAGTGTGATTCTGTAATATTATTTGTGAATAGATGGATAGGGAAATATTTATTTTGTGTGGATAAAAATGAAGGAATTAATGTTGAGGTGTTTTATCAGTATTTTGTCAGAATGGAGGTATTAAAAATCGTCTGTATGTGGATTTCGGGCATTTTCTGTTTGGAATTTGGAAATACTTTCTTCTACAGAGTTTTAGAGAATTCGATTTCCTATGGAATGGACATCAAATTCATATTTTTCTGATGAAATGGCTATTTATTATGAATTATTGAAGTTTCAGAAATTAAATATTTTTATTAAAATTATGGGTGGGACCCACTTTTGTTTTTTATAAAAACATGTGCTAATTTTTTTTTCCAAATGTGATGGGCTGATGGCTTTCCAAAATGGATGGCGTAGAAGAGGAAAAATAAATAATATTATTTTATTATTTAGTCTGCTTTGGCGTTCTAGCATTTTCCTATAAATAGGGTGCTTAGTTAGAATTGAAAATCACACCAGAAACAAGTTTTTTTTCTCTCTCTATATATTATCGAGCGTATTTTGTGAGTATTTTAATACTTTAAGAGTTGTTATTCAGTGCAAGTTTTCTTCGACTTTACATCCGATATTCAAGTCAGAAATACTGTTCTTTTGAGGTAAGGGATGTTATTTTCTTCGAAAATGATATTATTTTCTTCAATTTCATTATGCCAAAATATTGATATGAATTTTATTATGGAATTTCTACCTTTTTGTGTCGGAGTTACTATTTACGTATACGACACTATTCACATATACGGCACTATTCACGAATACGACACTATTCACTGAAAAATGAAGTTTTCTCCTTTTTGTCCAAAATATCTATTATGGTTACTATCTTTGATTGTATCCATGCTTTGATCTTTATTTATGGATTCTGCTTCACAATTGGTTATTATGAAGTATTATTGAACTTGGATAAACTGTAATTCGAATCCCTAATATTTGTCCTTTTTTCTCACTAGATTCGTTTTCTTTAAGATATTTTTCATCATCCTCAGTCCTAAATGATGATATTATTGAATATCTTTGGCCTGTAGTGCAAAAATGAATAATTAACTGGTGAATTTCTTTGGCTCGTAGTGCAAAGATGAATAGGTGTTGAGATGAACATGACCAACTGATGATACAAATGAATATCTTTGGCCTGTAGTGCAAAGATGAATATTTGATTCAAGATGTATATTGATTGATGTTACATGAAATAAATATTGATGATGGACTTTTAAATCTTAGAAGATAGTAGAATTCATTCTCTATTTGACTATTCTAATGGATTGATGTTTCCGCTACAGTTGTTGATCTAAAACTTGTTGTCTATTATATTCTATCAAATTTTTCCCTGTTGAAGACTAATGATAATTTTTTGTATATTATCTTAGTCATAATATTCTTTTCTGGGCTAGTTGAGCTCACCATTTTCTTTTTTGTTCCATTTTTCTTCTTAGGAAGTAAGAATTTAGCAGGAACTAGCCGGGGTATAGAGTGATGATTCAAGATAGTTGTTTTAGCAGTCCTCACTATTATGTAAAATAGTGTGATAATAATTATAATGAGGACTCCTTTTGAGTTTAAATATTGTCTATTAGACAATATTTGTATTTAAACTCACAGTTTATGTGTTATCGTATTTTGCACGACAATTGTATTAATGAAGTTGTATTTGTTTCTGTATCATGTATTTGGCGACTCAGAATGGGGGATGTATACCTATTTTGGGGGCATCACAAGTTATATATATATAAGCTGTAAATATATATAAATGGACAATCAACTGCCATGAAGTAAACTCCAAGCAAGACAAATGTAAATATATATATATATATATATATATATATATATATATATATATATATATATATATATATATAAAATAAATAAATATATTTATAGAAACGATCAATCGCCACAGAAGTAAACTCCAAGCGGATGTAATGTAAATAAAAACAATAAATGGCCACGAAGTAAACTTGAGCTGGCACGAAATGTAAATATATATATATATAAGCAATAAACGCTCCGGATATAAATCTAGGCTCAATCAAATAGAGTTTGATGACAATGAGATATATATATATATATATATATATATATATATATATATATATAAGTATTTATATATGTATAAGTATTTATATATATATATATAAAACAATAAACGCTTCGAATATTATATTCAGGCTCAATCGAGATAACTCGATAATATATATATATATATATATATATATATATATATATATATAAAAGCATTAAACCACGGACCGACGGCCCGGGCATACACACACGACTCTCAACGTGAATAATAGTGTGTGCAAGAAGTGAAGAAAAGGTTGTGACGCCCCTAAATTCAGGTACTTGAAACCCGAACTCGGTGCTTCACGATACCATTTCTTTGAGCGAAATAATAGGAATAATATAAATACCAAACTTAGTTTACATATATAAGAGTCTAAATCACAGGTACGCGACCTTTAAACAGTCATTATATGATAGATAATAAGTATCACTATCTTGATAAAGTCTAAATATTACATAAGATATCTTAAGTTTATTCGGCCAGCTTTCCGTTTCCCTTATTCTTGTCTGAACCTTCAGGTTGATCACGCTTAGCTGAAAACATTTAAATTAATCAAGAATGAGCATTTGATTGCCCAGCAAGTAATAGTAAACAATAAGCGTTAGATGAACGAAGTAAATGTTTTCTGTAAATGGCACTTCTACAAGGAATCAACATTTATGAAGTAAGTTGAACCAATAATAACAACATATTAATTCTATATCAAATTTTAAAACTACGTACTGAATTTAAATGGAGAGCAGTCAACAGACTATGAACTTTGGTTTTAATTTTTGATAAGGTTTAACAGAACTTCATCTGCAAACTATCATAACTTATAGGCACGGGGGGGGGGGGGGTGATCAGCCCGTTATGCTCTGTATTGATCAATACTACATGCAAGAACGATGTTTTCGTTCATCTTATCCGCCTTAGGCGCACAAAAGTTTTCCCATAATCGGGATGTTCTTACTTAGTCGGAAATCTGAACCAAAACAATTTGGTTGGATAACAATAGGGTTCTATCATCTTCAATAATATTTTTAAGTTTGTGTCTAGCCGAATCAAATAGCCTAGACGATTTTTAAGTCAACGTATACATACTGGAAACCAATAAGTATGTATCAACATGTGATTAAATACAATGATTATCTAAGTGAGGACACTTGTCTAACCATATTTAAAAATTAACGAACAGAATAAATATCTGGATTATACAATAATACTATGTTGATAAACAATGATCGGATAATTTAAGAACTTGTATGAATACAAATGATTGGATACATAATCAATAACAATAGAGTTAATAATCTGGCATAACGATATATAATTCTAAAACTTTCTTACTCATGTCCATTGCATAAAGTAGATGCAAAGTTAGGATACTTGCCTGATCTGCTGCTTACACAACTTAGTTTTATCTTTTATATCAAGACCTATCATTAATAAGATCATTCGTTCAATTAGAATAATATATCATATCACATAGTACTACTATTTGCAGTCAGCACATAACCTAATCACATTGTCACATATGTTTAGCATTCATTTGATCATAAATAAATACGTATCTAGTCAAATTATCTAAGTCCAGATCAATTTCTGAAACATTTCGGTGTACCGACAGCTTTATCGGATAATTATCGAGTCTAAAACTCTAATCTGTAGTTCAATAAATGTAAATATCAGTCATATTATTTTTAAATAACTTATAATAATTTTTAAATAATTATTACAATTTATAATGATTTTTCAAACACTGGAATCATTATTAAATGATTTAAGTATTAAATAATTCTATTATCATTAATATTTAATTAATATTAAATTATTAATGAAACTATTATCAAAATATTAAAGTTATTTATAATAACTTAAAATATTTTAAGTATTAATATAACCCTTAAATGATTTTTAAAATAATTAAAATCATTTTTAAATAACTACCATTAATATTTAAATATTAATGTATTATTTATCAAAGTATTAAAAGTCCTTAATTATATCTTAAAATATTTTTAAAACATTTATATCCTTTTAAATGATTTTTAATCAATATAACAATTTTTAAACTATTTATTTAATATAATTATTAAATAAATTTAATATTAAATTATTAATGAAATTTACTTTTAAATATTAAAAGTTATATTATATAACTTAAAATATTTTAAACTCTTTATTTTAATTTAAAATGATTTTTAGAATATTAAAATCATTTTTAATTAATTTATTTAATATAATTGTTAAATAAATCTAATATCATTAATATAAATAATTAATGAAATTTGTCTTAAAATATTAAAAGTTATATTTTATAACTAAAAATATTTTTAAATACCTTATTATCATTTAAAATGATTTTAATATAATAAAATGATTTTTAATTAATTTATTTAATGCATTTATTAAATAAATTAAATATCAATAATATTCAAATAAATATTTATATTTATGAAAAATATGTCAAATTATTAAAAGTTAATTCTTGTAACTTAAAATAAATTTTAAATTATTTTTTGTAATTTTCAAAAATTAATTTCTATTTTTAAACGATTTTTAGAAAATAAATTAAATTAAATTAAAAAATCTTTCGCTATAGGCTTTAGTGACAGAAAGCGTCGCCTTAGGTGTTCTTGAGGCTCAAGAACATTTATATGCCAGTTTCGAGGTAGCATGTTTGACCAACATTAATTTCCAATCTGTGATGTTTCTGGACAAGGTAAAGGTTAGATGTTGTAGTACTAATGTAATACTACATGATACAAGAACAATTATGATCATACAACACAAAACGAAGGAGATCTGGGCTTGCCAAATAGCTGTCAGAGTTGTTCTTCATTTCTGGGTTACCCAGAAATGAAGAACAGTTCGTGAGGCCTACTTTGGGCTTCCACAACTTGCGAATCTTGTAATGGTTATGTGATTTAATGGGTCCAGTGTATAGCCAACATGTAAATGAAGAGATCCATCACTTCAAATACACATCACAACATCACATCAAGACGATCTATGCCGGTCAACCCATGTCAGTACACATGTTCATCAGTTTTCTGGGTTACCCAGAAAATCGATTTCATGTTCGTTTCACCTAGTTTGACCAGCCACTGAGTTCAACCTATTTGTTATTTTAGTGATATAAAGGCATGAGTTTGGAGCTAATATAACACACTACAACTTTAGATGCAACACACAGAACAAAACAACAACATCATGTAAGATCAGAGGCCACAAACTCATTGTCAAACAGTTCTGGGTAAGATCTGGGTTACCCAGATTTTGTCCAGTTATGGTCGGTCAATGATATTTGACCACCTAAAACTTTCAATCTGGTCATGATCTGGGCTTGATTCAAGTTTCAAATCAAAGATCTCATAGCATACTACAAGTCTAAAACATAAAACATACAAAATCATGAACAAAGAAGAATCTATGAGGTCTGACATTCGTTGTCAGACAACATAATTTTTTTTTTCCAGATTTTGAAAAACATCAAATCCGAGCCTATAGATGTTATGAATCTAACATCTATCAACCCAGATCACTTATATAGACTACAAACAACATGTTTAAACACAAAATCATAACATTTAACAGAGGATCAAGGGCCAGATTTTTGATTTAGGTTTATACCTTACTTTGATCAATCTTGATTCTAAGCTTACTGATTTGATATGGGTGATAGTGGGGCTTGATTTGGGAACTGAAATGCTAAATATTTTCGTGGGTGAGGAGAGAGAGAGAGAGAGAGACTTGGTTGAGTATTGGTAGAACAAATGAGCCAAATAATGAATATTTCTCTCTCTCGATCCTTATATATCATGTATATAATGTGTTGGCTGATATGTAATGGCTGAGATGTGTATAATTCAGTCATATAGAAGTCAAAGGTGGTTCACCAACTAAAGTGTTGGTCAATTTTGCAAGTTAGCTACAAAATAATGCATGAAAGGCATAATGGTCTTTTGGCTTGTGATTTTAATGGCCATTTGGTAACTTGGCAAACCCTTAGGGTTTGACCCTTAGGGTTTAACCCTAAGGTTTCATATTTTTTGAATTTTTTTAGGATTTCTAATTAGGTTTAAAATGAAAATTAAAGTTTCTAAAATTCCAAATTAGGGTTTCTTAATTAGATTAGGTTTTCTAATTATATAAAACATGAAAATTAGGTTTAAGGTTCACTAATTAGCATTAAGATTACTAGATTAGCAATTAGGGTTTCTAATTAGCAAATTAGGATTTCTAATTTAATAATTAGGGTTCCTAAATAATAATTAGGGTTTCCCTAATTAACCATAAATTCTATAATACCAGTCATTGATCACATTATCGTGATTACATAACAATCTTGTACTCTAATTTGAGTTTCGAATTAGGGTTTAGCACAGTAATACTAGGTCTTCTACTGTTACACCATAATTGACCAACCATTATCAGTCTACACATATACAGTACATATTTATAACACTGAAATATAAATAATTTTATATTAATATTCTCTTTCCTTATTCCAAATCCAAAATTAGGGTTTGAATTCCATATCTAATTTATCTTTCATATACATACCATTATTAATTAAGTTATAATATTAACTTAATTAATTTAAAATAAATTCATATAACAAAATAATTATTATAATAATTCTATAATCATTTCATATATTAACTAAATAAAATAATAATCATATTTTCATAGAAATAAATAATAAAAATATTTTTACTACCAAAATTAATTGAATATAATAATATAATTTTTAAAGATCATTAATTCCTTAGAAACATTATTTGGAATTATTCATGTAATTAATATATTTTATTTATCGCATATATAAACACTTTACCTAGCACATATTCCCACCTTTAAAATAAAAAAAAATTATACGCAAAATTTTCTTATTTAATTATATAGAAAATATCGGGTTAATACAAAGGCTTTAAGTAATGTAAGAAGGCTTACAGTGGACTGCCAAAGAAGACTTCAACAGCTCAGTTCCCACTGGTAAAAAGTAGCCAAATATAAGCTCACAAGTGTTTGAAATGAGAAAACACTCAATTTATAGTGTGTACAGAGCAAATTGGACAGGGCTTCCTCGCCTTTTCCTCTTACAAAATGGCCACCCCAAGCCCTCTATTTATAGAGGTGGGGAGTCGTAGAATGTACCTGCTGACAATAGTGTGTGTCTGCAATTGCCTCGGGGCACTTGAAAATGTGGGTCCCATCGTATCGAAGTACGTGCACTCGGACAATATGTTGTTCGCTCGAACTTTCATAACTTAATCCGGGAGTCCGATGGAAGCGTACCATACAATTCCGGAAAGCTCTCCTGGGGTTGTTTCTGACTTTGGCACAGTTGTAGCAGTCTTTTCTCAGGGTTATCTTTGAGATTGTCATGTTGTTGACTTTGAATGTCCTCAGGGTTATCTCTGAGGTTGGCTTGACCTTCCAGGGTTGACTCCAAGCATTTAAACTTGATCTCCCGGTGTTATCTCTAGGGTTGGAAACTGATTTCCCGAGGTTATCTGTGACGCCCCCAAAATAGGTATACAATACCCATTCTGAGTCGCCAAATACATGGTACATAAAGCAAACTACAACTTTAATAATTCAATTGTCGTGCAAAATACGACAACACATACTGTGAGTTTAAATACAAATATTGTCTTCTAGACAATATCCACACTCAAATAAGTCCTCATTACAATTATTCAAATACTATTTTACGTAAATAGTGAGGATCTGCTAAAACATCTTTCTAGAACCATCATTCCATACCCGACTAGATCCTCGCTATGCTCTCATCTCCGAGAAGAAAAATGGAACAAAAGGAAAAGGGTGAGCTCAACTAGCCCAAGAAAAGAATATTATGACTAAGATAATATACAACAAATTATCATTAGTCTTCAACGAGGAAAAAATCGATAAAATATAATAGACAACAAGTTTTAGATCAACAATCGCAGCAATGAAACAACAATCCATTAGAAGAGTCAAGTAGAGAAAGAATTCCACTATCTTCTAAGATTTAAAAGTCTATCATCAATATTTTATCCCTGTAACAACAATCAATATATATCTTTAATCAAATATTCATCTTTGAACTACAGGCCAAAGATATTCATTTGTATCACCAGTTAGTCATGTTCATCTCAACATCTGTTCATCTTTGCACTACGGGCCAAAGATATTCATCAGTTAATCATTCATCTTTGCACTACAGACCAAAGATATTCAGTAATATCATCATTTAAGACTGAGGATGATGAAAAATATTTTAAAGAAAACGAATCCAGTGAAGCAAAAGAACAAATATTAGGGATTCGTATTACAGTTTTATCCAAGTTCAATAATACTTCATAATAACCAATTTTGAAGTAGAATTTAAAAATAAAGATCAAAACATGGATACAATCAAAGATAGTAACCATAATAGACATCTTGGACAAAAAGAAGAAAATTTTATTTTTCGGTGAATAGTGTCGATTCGTGAATAAGTGTCGATATCGTGAATAAGGTCCGTGATATCGTGAATAGTAACCCCGACACAAAAAGTTCCAAATTTGATAAAAAGTTCAGACCAATATTTTGGTATAATGATATTAAGGAAAATATCATTTTAAGAATAATATAACACCCCTTCCCTCAAAATAACCGTATTTCTGACTGAATTTCGGATATAGTGCTGACAGAAACTTGCACTGAATAACAACTCTCAAAGTATCAAAATACTTACTAAAATACGCTCAACAATATAGAGAGAAAGAAAACGTGTTTCTGGTGTGATTTTCAATTCTAACCTAAGCGTCTATTTATAGGAAAATGCTAGAACGCCATAGGAGACTAAAATAATAAAATATATTATTACTTAACCAATTCTCTACGCATGCTAAGCAAGACTAAAGACCAGCCCCTCAATGCTGAAAACTTCAGCAGCCCATGTGTTGTCAAACAAGAGTGGGTCCCACCCATAATTTAATAAAAATCATTTTATTTTCCGAAACTTCAACAATTCATAGAAAATAACCCGTTTATCAGAAAAATACGAATTTTATGTCCATTCTGCCTGAATCGAATTCTCTACAACTGTGTAGCTTTGAGTTTTTCCAAATTCCAAACACAAAATCTCTGAAATCCACAAACGGATGATTTTTAATACCTCTACACCGACAAAATACTGATAAAACACCTCAACATTAATTCGCTCATTTTTATCCACATAAAAATAAATATATCCATCATTTATATCCACATAAAATAAATATTTCCTTATCATATAAATTAATAATTAATTATTCACAAATAATATTACAGAATCACAATTATGACAACCAGGCCGTTCCTAGGAAAGAGGGGGCTTTCCAATAAGAATTTCTCCTTACTCGCGCGCAATTAGGTGACCAAACCTCTCATTGACAGAACTTTCTAGACATTGCCAATAATGCTATCTAATAATATTATTCAAATAATATGAATTATTGATCTGATAATAGAAATATCATGCGGTGATAATTATTGAAACAACAATAATATAAAATATCAACGCAAAGAATTATTGAATCAATAAAATAAAATATTGAACAAAGAATCATCGTAATAGCTTATTGAGTAGTGCCTTCTTACGTAAGGATCAATAATTCATCAATACTGCGCATCCACGCCAGTATTATTGTATTTTAACCACCGCATTCCAACGATGTTAATTCAGACAACTACGCCAAGTTATTAATAAAAACTCAAACTTGTCGTTTTCTTCATCCGATGCTTATTCCGTAGTTATGGGGCCCACTAATGATCGCTACCGTCAGTATCGAATATTCCCCGACAACAAGAATATTCCACGACCAAACGAATATTCCCCGACAATAATGATTATTTTATAACCACTTGCTTATTTTGCAAAATTTTCATATTTCACCCATAACCAAAGTATTATATCAAATTAATACCTTATTACTCACAATAATAATTAGAGGAAATTTGATTTTATTCATTAATAAGTTGGGGTCTTACAACCTCCCCTCCTTATAAAATTTCGTCCTCGAAATTAACGTACGTACCTGGTGTTTCGAAAAGGTGAGGATACCTCGCTTTCATTTCTGATTCCAACTTCCATGTCATTTCTTCAATTGCATGGTTTCTCCACAAAACTTTAACTTGTGGTTTAACCTTGGTGCGTAGGACATGCTCTTTCCTATCCAAGATCTTAACAGGTACTTCTTCGTACGTTAAATCTTCGGCTATCTCGTCTGGTTCTAACGCAATACTATGGTTCGGGTCTTTCACATATTTACGAAGGATGGATATGTGAAAAACATTATGAACACGAGACATACTTGGAGGTAATGCGAGTCTATAGGCCACATTTCCTATTCGGTCCAGAATCTCAAATGGACCAACAAATCGTGGATTGAGCTTTCCTCTTTTTCAAAATCTTGTAACTCCCTTCCATGGAGCAACACGTAACAATACATGATCTCCAATATTAAACTCCACGTCCTTTCTATGAAGATCGGATAACTCTTTTGTCACGATCTTGTGAGGTTTGAATCGTTGTCGAATCATTTGGATCTTTTCTGTAGTCATGCGTACTAATTATGGTCCCAACAACGTTGCTTCTCCCACCTCATCCCAGCATACTGGAGAACGACACTTTTATCCATACAACGCCTCAAATGGAGCCATGCCTATACTTACTTGATAACTATTGTTGTAGGAGAATTCCACCAGTGGCAAGTACTTATCCCAACTTCCTTTAAAATCTAGGACACAAAGTCTTAATAGATCTTCAAGGGTTTGAATAGTCCTCTCTAATTGTCCGTCCGTTTGAGGATGGTATCTTTGAATCAATCGAAATCCGTGCCCATAGCTTTCTGCAAGCTAACCCAAAATCGTGAAGTGAATCTTGGGTCACGATCCGAAACTATGGATACTGGCATGCCATGCAATCGCACAATCTCATTCACGTACATACGAGCAAGAAGTTCAAGGGAATAAGTCTCACGTATCGGTAAGAAATGGGCAGACTTGGTTAATCTATCAACAATAACCCAAATCGCATCTATGCCTTGAGAAACTTTGGGAAGACCTGTAACAAAATCCATAGTAATGTGTTCCCACTTCCATTCCGGAATCTCAAGTGGTTACAATGGACCCTTTGGCACTTGATGCTCCACCTTTACACGTTGACAGGTTAAACACCTCGAGATAAACTCCGCGATCTCTCTCTTCATATTGTTCCACCAAAATGTATGTCGAATATCATGATACATTTTGGTACTCCCAGGATGGATTGCAAACGGTGTGTTGTGTGCCTCCATCATGATTCTATGCTTCAAATCAGAATCGTTAGGAATACAAAGTCTGGAGTTGAATCGAAGTATTCCTTCTTCATCGATTCTTGCTTCTGGAATAGCACCTTCTTGCACTTTCTTCTTCATATGACGATCGCCAGTCCGGTCCAAGTAAGCAAATGACTTTAACTTTATCGATTAAAGTTGGTTCTACTCGTATATTCGCCATCATCATGTGGGTCCCTAGAGTCTTTAATTCTACCTCCATCCTTTGCAAGTCATACAAAATGGGCCTTTGCATTGACAATATCGCACTCGTACTCGCATATGATCTTCTACTCAATGCGTCAGCTACTACGTTCGCTTTTCCAAGATGATATTGAATAGTGTGATCGTAATCTTTCAATAGTTCAAGCCAACGTCGTTGGCGCATGTTGAGTTCTTTTTGGGTGAAGAAATATTTGAGGCTTTTATGGTCCGTATAAATCTCCACTTTCTCCCCATACAAGTAGTGTCTCCAAATTTTCAACGCGAAAACGACTGCTGCCAACTCTAGATCATGAGTATGATAATTCCTCTCATATTCTTTAAGTTGTCGTGAGGCATAGGCTATGACTTTCCCATGTTGCATGAGAACACATCATAACCCTTTGCCTGAAGCATCGCTGTAGATAACAAATCCATCCATACCAGATGGTATTGCCAGAATAGGTGCCGAACTGAGTCTCCTCTTGAGCTCTTGGAAACTCTTCTTGCATTCCTCGCTCCATACAAATTTTGTATCCTTCCGAGTCAACTGAGTTAACGGAGTAGCGATTCGAGAAAATCTTTCCACGAATCTCTGATAATAACCAGCTAAACCTAGAAAGCTACGTACTTCGGTCATCGACTTCGGTTGCTTCCAACTTTGTACTGCTTCAATCTTCATTGGGTCAACAGATACTCCATGTTTTGACACCACGTGCCCAAGGAATGCTACTTCCTCAAGCCAGAACTCGCATTTCTTCAGCTTAGCATAAAGCTTGTTTTCACGAAGCCTTTCAAGTATCAGCTTCAAATGGTGCTCATGATCTTCACGGCTTTTGGAATAGATGAGGATGTCATCAATAAAGACAACAACGAACTGATCTAAATATTCCTTGAATACTCAGTTCATCATATCCATGAAAGCAGCTGGAGCATTAGTCAATCCAAAAGACATGACTTAGAATTCATAATGTCCGTACCGAGTTCTGAAGGCAGTCTTTGGAATATCCTCAGTTTTAATCTTCAGCTGATGATATCCAGAACGAAGATCGATCTTTGAAAAGAATTGTGTTCCTTGTAACTGGTCGAACAGGTCATCAATGCGAGGTAACAGATACCTATTCTTGATGGTGACATGGTTTAATTCTCGGTAGTCAATACAAAGTCGCATACTCTCATCTTTCTTCTTTACGAATAAAACAGGAGCACCCCAAGGAGATGTACTAGGACGAATAAAACTGATGTTTAACAATTCATGTAGTTGGACTTTTAACTCCTAAAGTTCAATAGGAGCCATTCGATATGGGGTTTAAGAAATGGGTTTTGTACCTGGTTCAAGGTTAATAAAGAATTCAACATCACGTTCTGGGGGTAGACCGGGAAGCTCTTCAGGAAATACATCAGGAAATTTTCTAACAACAGAAATATTAATCAAATCTGACTTGTCTTTAATCAAATCCATAACATGGGCTAAGAAAGCTTGGCATCCGTTTTTCAATAAACGAATAGCTTTATGGCTTGATATAACAGTGACTGATTTTAGTGGTTTAGTTGTTTGAATTCGTATGATAGGTTGGTTAGAAATATGAAAACTAACAACCTTACGAAAACAATCAATTTTGGCATGATGAGTGGTTAACCAATCAATTCCTAAAATCACATCAAAAGCAAGTATCTTTAAAGAGATAAGATCAACAGGTAATGTGATAGTGCCAACTTGGATCATACAAGATTTATAAACTGTAGATGTAACGAAGGTTTCATCTAACATAGTTTCAACAGATAAGTCAAAGTCCAATTTTTCCGGAGTCAAGTTTAAACGTTGAGCACAAGTAAGAGAGATAAAAGAATGGGTAGAACCGGTATCTAGTAAGGTATAAACTTCGCAAGAGTTCAAGATTAGCTTACTCGTGATCACCTCGTTCGGGTTCGTCACGTTTTTGCCAGTCACGACAAATGCTCTTCCAGGAACCGCTGATTTCGACTTATCCGGGACAACCCTTGGAGTCACCATCCCCGTTGAACTTGGTTTTGCTACAGAACAATCCCGAGCTATGTGGCATTCCTTTCCACAGTTGTAACATACTTTGGATTGTTGCAGACAGTTTGGGCTGATATGTCCCTCTTTCCCGCATTTGTAACATCTAACAAGGGTCGCTTCTCCTCCCCAGAATTTGTTGTTGGTTACGTGCTTTGGTCGATGTCTTCCCGTCATTGTTGAATCTCCTCTTTCTGAAATTTCCACTTAACTCACCTCTCTTATTATCATTGTGACGCCCCCAAAATTATGTATACATCACCCATCTTGAGTAGCCAGATACATGGTACTGAATTCAAATACAACTTAATTATACAACTGTCGTGTAAAGTACGACAAAACATAAGTTGTGAGTTTTAATACAAATATTGTCGTCTAGATAATATTCAAACTCAAATTCAATATTATTACATTTATTTTCCACTATTTCACTGAATAGTGAGGACTACTAATGCTATCATCTGGTCCGTCACTCCATTCCCCGACTAGTCCCTGCTACGTTCTCATTTCTTGAAGAGAACAATAAAAGTAAAAGGTGAGCTCAACTAGCCCAAAGAGGGAAATATTATTACAAAGATAATGCGAGAATATATTATCGTTAGCCTTCAACAATGTTAAACTGATACAATATAACAACCATCAAGTTGAATCATGAATGGAACAAGCAATCCATTAAAAGAGTCAAGTAGAGAATAAAATCCACTATCTTTTATGATTTAGAAGGTTTTTCATCACTTTTATCATTTGGACTCGACAAATAAATAATCCACATCATCGAATCATCCCCACACTTTTCTACCAAGATATTCTTTAGTATCACGATCACAATTATCCATGCACTACGGGCCAAGAATATTTGTGTATTCAATAATGGTCATGATCATGCCAATAACTATCCATCAATGCACTACGGGCCAATGAGGACTTTTACCACATCATTTGTAACATTACGGTCATGATTACACCGAATAATCCCTGGTCATAATCATACCAAGTCTATCTATGCACTACAGGCCACATATGACTTTCAAAAAATATAAACATGAGGATGATGACAATGATATAAGAATTCAATAAAACAAGTTCAAGAATTATTTTATCCAGGAACTAATAACGTCCAAATTGTCAACATGATACTTTGCTTTGTAGAGTAAAATTCAAGAATGCTCGAAGAATATTTCCATGAAAAGATCTTCGGATGAAGCGCAAATATCAAGGATATTCCACTAATTTCATGGAGTATAGAAGTCAAAACTTTAACCAACCGAGTATAATAAGGAATGGAATAACAAAAGAAATCACCGTGCATGCGATAGAATCGCTTTAAGCGAGTTATTCCAATAAAATAATAAATAACGGAATTAGGTCCGGCGTAAAATGCACAGACATGATATTCCAACAGAATAATAAAGACGGAATCAGGTCCTGCGTAGAACGCATGACGTGATATTCCAACGAATAATAAAGATTTTATCGTGTGCGGCGTAAAAGCGCGCGCGAACATGATATTCAACAGAATAATAAAGACGGAACTAGGTCGGCGTAGAACGCCTGACGAGATATTCCAACGAGAATAATAAAGATTTTAATCGAATCCCGTAAAAAACGCATGAATAGGATATTCAACGTAATAATAAAGAAGCGGAACCAGTGCGGCGTAAACGCATACATCTGAGATGTTCCAACGAGAATGATAAAGAATGGAACAACAGAAGAATTTCACCAAGTATAGGGTAGACCGCGTATACAGGTTATTCCAACAGAATAATAAAGAATGGAATAACAGAAGTTCTCTTCATGGATAAGAAAGAAATAATACTCCCTACGAGTACAACAAATAATATTCCTACCTTGGAAAAAGCGGATCTTTGGAATAGTGAGGTAGCGCATTTTTTCTTCTTCTTTCTCTCTATAATTTCTCTCTATAATAATCGCTCTAAAGATTTTGTGAATTGGTGAGAAATAAAGGAAGAATGAGCTTCTATTTATAGGAAAATATAGTTTCGATAATTGCACGTTTTGGGGCTCGAAAATTACAGTACAATACCTCCAACTTTTCTTTCACTTATAATTTAGTCCTACAAGTATTATCAATCTTGCACCAACTTCCCTAATAGTAAATAATGTGAATCAATAGTTCAATCATGTGAATTAATAGTATAATCATGTGAAAAAATACGAATTTCAGTATAGTACCTCCATCTATACCTCCATTTTCAATTTAGTCATGCAAGTATTATCAATCTTGCCCCAACTCCCCTAATAGTAAATAATGTGATTCAATAGTACACATATGTGAACAAATAGTTATATAAGCATGTGAATTAGTAGCAATTAATTGCTCATTTATCTGATAAATTACCCGATTTATCAATATAACCCCTAGAAATCAATTATCATCGGAATAAATGTCGATTATCACTAACACAAACAATTCCAACATAATGAAACTATTCTTATCAAAAATATAAATTTTGAAATTTCGAAGTTTGACTTTTCCTGAAAAAGTCAACTGTTGACTTTTTGACCAAATAGTGAATCCCGAAAAATTTTGTGTTTATAGACTATTTTTACTAATTTCATAGTTCTGAACTCAAATATCACATCCGCGTCTCCAAATTCAACTCCGAACAACATTCATCATTAATATTATAACTCACAATATTTATCAACGTGTCGTTCCCAAGAAAGGGGCTTTCGAAAAGGATTTCTCCTATTAGCCTTGATTAGGTGACCAAACCTCTCCTCGATGAACTTCTAGACATTGTAAATATTGAAATTTATAATATGAATAACTTTGTCGTCTCAAGTATTGATTTAATAAAAAACATTTTATGCAGATGATACTGTGACAATAATTAAATCAATAATATAATAGATATGATGCAGCAATTACTGTATGAATAATTTTGTATAACTGAGTGACTTCTCACATAAGCATCAATAATCAATATCATGTACTACTATGCAACCACGCGTATTACTGTACTTTTAACACCGGGTGTTTCAACAGTTAACGGTAAAACTTCCACCGTTATTTTCATAAAGTATTTTTGTCATTTTCTCAATCCGACAATAATTCCGTTGTGGGGGTCCACCAATGATTGTGCCATTGTACGAATATTCCTGGTTAAAACGAATATTCCCCGACCAATCAAATATTATATAACAACTTTCGTACTTTGCAAAATTTGTAAATATTACTCACAACTATAACATTATATCAAATCCACACTATAATATTCAAAAATATATTTCGAGAAAATTTAATCTTTATTCAAAAAGTTTGGATCTTACAATAATGGCCACGATGACCACCCGAGTGGTTACCGCCTTTGTTCGTATTTTTCCCTCCTCGTTGGTTATCATCGCTCTGATGTCTGCCGTCACCGGTATGACCCTGGTTGTGGTCCCTTGGTTGAACATACTCACTATCTTGCTCTATAATTGAGCCCTGTTGACAACATCTGAATACAGAGAAAATTTATTAGAGATAAGGTATTGACGAATCTCGGGTTTTAGACCTCTCAGAAACATCCTTGTCATTCGTTCCTCATTCTCTACCAAATGAGGTGCAAACCGGATAACTCAAATGAACTTCACATCATAATCGGGACCGCCATGTTGTTTTATTCGGTCGATAAACTCTACCTCCTTCATATGACGAATACTTTCAGGAAAGTACTTCTCATTGAATAGTTTCTGAAACGTTTCCCAAGACATGCTGAGTGCGGCTGGCTGGGTACGCTTCAAAGACTCCCACCAGTAGTCTACCTCACCGCGGAACATAAAGGTGGCGAATGGAACCTTCTGTTCCTCCGTGCATCCCACGACATTGAATATCCTGGTAATTTGCTTGACCCACGTTTCCGCCATGATCGGATCCGGTTTTCCCTTAAATTCTGGTGGTCCCAACTCTTTGAACTGCTTGGCTGTGACAAGCCGCGCATTGCTAGCATTTCCACCCGTATTCTGTGCACGAGTTTCCCTCGTCTGGTTTTGCATGAACTGCAAAAAGCTCCTACACATTCTGTAAGACCCCAACTTTTTGAATAAAGATTAATTTTTCTTGAAATATATTTTTGAATATTATGGTGTGGATTTGATATAATGTTGTAGTTGTGGGTAATATTTACAAATTTTTCAAATTACGCAAGTTGTTATATAATATTCGATTGGTCGGGGAATATTCGTTTTAACAGGGAATATTCGTACAACGACACAATCATTGGTGGACCCCCACAACGGAATTATTGTCGGATTGAGAAAACGACAAAAATACTTTATGAAAATAACGGCGGAAGTTTTACCGTTAACTGTTGAAACACCTGGTGTTAAACGTACAGTAATACGCGTGGTTGCATAGTAGCACAAGGTATTGATTATTGATGCTTACGTGAGAAGTCACTCAGTTATACTAAATTATTGCTACAGTAATTGCTGCATCATATCTATCATATTATTGATTCAATTATTGTCACAGTATCATCTGCATAAAATGTTATTTTATTAAATCAATAATTGAGACGACAAAGTTATTCATATTATAAATTTCAATATTTACATTGTCTAGAAATTTTGTCAAGGAGAGGTTAGATAATCTAATTGCGCGCCAATAGGGAGAAATTCTTATCGGAAAGCCCCCTCTTTCCTGGGAACGACTTGGTTGATAAATATTGTGAGTTATAATATTAATAATGAATGTTGTTCGGAGTTGAATTTGGAGACGCGACGTGATATTTGAGTCCTAATTCACGAAAATTAGTAAAAATAGTCTATAAACACAAAATTTTCTCTCGGATTCACTATTTGGTCAAAGTCAACAGATTGACTTTTTGAGAAAAGTCAAACTTCAAAATTTCAAAATTTATATTTTGATAAAAATAGTTTCATTATGTTGGAATTGTTTATGTTAGTGAAAATCGATATTTATTCCGATGATAATTGATGTCTAGGGGTTATATTGATAAATCCCAGTAATTTATCTGATAAATGAGCAATTAATTGCTACTAATTCACATGCTTATATAACTATTTGTTCACATATGTGTACTATTGAATCACATTATTTACTATTAGGGGAGTTGGTGCAAGATTGATAATACTTGCATGACTAAATTAAAAATAGAGGTATAGATGGAGGTACTATACTGAAATTCGTATTTTTTCACATGATTATACTATTGATTCACATGATTGAACAATTGATTCACATTATTCACTATTAGGGGAGTTGGTGCAAGATTGATAATACTTGCAGGACTAAATTAAAAATGAAAGAAAAGTTGGAGGTATTGTACTGTAATTTTCGAGCCCCAAAACGTGCAATTATCGAAACTATATTTTTCTATAAATAGAAGCTCATTCCTCGTTCATTTCTCACCAATTCACAAAAGCTTTAGAGCGATTATTATAGAGAGAAATTATAGAGAGAAAGAAGAAGAGAAGTCTGCTACCTTACTATTTCAGTATCCAATTTTTCCAAGGTAGGGAATATTATTTGTTGTACTTGTAGGGAGTATTATTTCTTTCTTATCCATGAAGAGAACTTTTGTTATTCCATTCTTTATTATTCATTGGAATAACTCAGATACGCTGCTACCCTATACTTGGTGAAATTCTTCTATTGTCCCATTCTTTATCATTCTCATTGGAACATCCTGCTCATAAGGTTCTACGCCGGGACTGGTTCCGCTTTTTTATTATTCTATTAGAATATCATGTTCATGCGGCTTTTTTACGCCGGACCGATTCCGCCTTTTTATTATTCCGTTAGAATATCCTGCTCATGCGTTCTCACGCCGGACCGATTCCGCTTTTATTATTACATTCATTGAATATCATGTCGCGCTTTTACGCCGCACTGATTCCGCCTTTATTATTATTCTCGTGGAATATCATGTCTATGCGCTTTTACGCCGACCTCGATTCTCGTTATTTATTATTCTTGGAATAACCTCGCCTGCAAGCTGATCATCGCATGCCCGGTGATTTCTTTTGTTATTCCATTCCTTATTATACTCAGTTGGTTAAAGATTTGACTTCTATACTCCATAAAATTAGTGGAATATCCTTGATATTTGCACTTCATCTAGTATCTTTTCATGGAAATATTTTTCTGAGCATTCTTGAATTTTACTCTACAAAGCAGTATCATGTTAACAATTTGGACGTTATTAGTTCCTGGATAAAATAATTCTTGAACTTGTTTTATTGAATTCTTATATCATTGTCATCATCCTCATGTTTATATTTTGTTGAAAGTCATCTCATGGCTTATAGTGCATAAATGGACTTGGTATGATTATGACCGTGGATTATTCGGTGTAATCATGGACCGTAATGTTACAAATGATCTCGGTAAAAGTCCTCATTGGCCCGTAGTGCATTGATGGACAGCTTGTTGGCATGATCATGACCATTATTGAATACACAAATATTCTTGGCCCGTAGTGCATGGATAATTGTGGTCGTGATACTAAAGAATATCCTTGGTCGAAAAGTGTAAGTGATTCGATGATGTGGATTACTTATTAAGTCGAGACCCAAATGATAAAAGTGATGAAAACCCTCTAAATCATAAAAGATAGTAGATTTTATTCTCTACTTGACTCTTTTAATGGATTTCTTGTTCACCGCAGCTTAAACTTGATGGTCGTTATATTGTATCGCTTTAACATCATTGAAGGCTAACGATAATATATTCTCGCATTATCTTAGTCATAATATTTCCTATTGGGCTAGTTGAGCTCACCTTTTACTTTTATTGTTCTCTTCGTGAAATGAGAACGTAGCGAGGACTAGTCGGGAACGGAGTGACGGATGATAATAGCATTATTAGTCCTCACTATTCTCGTGATATAGTGTAATAATAATTGTAATAAGGACTCTTTTGAGTTTGTATAATCTCTAGATTTACAATATTTATATTCAAACTCACAGCTTATGTTTTATCGTATTGTACACCACAGGTTGTATTATTAAGTTGTATTTGAATTTATGTACCATGTAAGTGGCGATCCAAGATGGGTGACGTATACCTAATTTTGGGGGCGTCACAGTTGGTATCAAAGCTTAGGGATATGATCCCTGGCTAAGATGTGAGAATAGAACTAGGAGGGGAGAGACAGGGAATTCCTTCGCTAGTATGACCTACCTAAGTTTATCTGGTATTTAATTGGTCAGTCAGAGTGTAGGGATAATATGTTTTATGTCAATTAACCCTTGTTTTGTGGCAGTATTTGAAAATGACATCCGAGAATGTTGAGAATAGCAATGGAGCACAGGAGACCGTTGAGTCTCCACATATCAATAATCAGGACAATGTGCAACAGGATGGCGATAATCCTCCTGTAAACAACAACACTGATCAATTGACGAACGACGGTACGTTTAAGTGCTTTTTAGAATTCATGCAACATCAGGCGAAGGTGGCTCCTATTCTTAATGCAGGAGGAAACAATGGCAACCCACGGTTGGTCACCGCTAAGCAATTCAAGGAGCTGGGACCACCGTTGTTTTTAGGAAAGCCAGAACCACTTAAGGCGGAGACGTGGTTAAAGCAGATCACCAAGATATTTGATGTCTTGGGATGCTTCGAGGAGCAAAAGGTTCCCCTTTCCACCTTTATGTTGCGTGAAGAGGCAGATCACTAGTGGGAATCTGTAAAATGTACCCAGCCTAACGCACTCAAGATGTCTTGGGAGAAGTTCCAAGAGCTATTCAATGACAAGTACTTTTCCAAAAGTATTCGTCACATGAAGGAGGTGGAGTTTATCAAGTTGGAACAAAACAATATGACCGTGTCGCAATACAAGGCTAAATTTGCGGAGTTATCCCGGTTTGCATCCCATTTGGTCGATAATGAGGAGCGAATGACGTGAATGGTTTTAAGAGGTTTGAAGCCGGAGATACGCCAATATCTTATTTCTCATAAATTGTGTTTGTTTTCAGATGTTGTAAATAGGGCTCAGTTAGTGGAGCGCGATAACGAGTCAATGCAACCAAAAGAGAGCAGCCGGTAAAATGATAATACCGGTGATAACAGTCATCAAAGAAGTAACAATAAGCATGGAGGGAATCAACATGCCAGAAATGGTAACCACTTCGGTGGTAATCATGGTCAAAACAATAAGAATGGACATTTCAAGAAGAGGAGATTCAACAATGATGGAAAGACGTCAGCACCAGCACCCGTTGTTAAGGAAGGAGAACGACCACCTATCATATGCTTCAAATACGGAGGGGAGGGACACATCAGTCCAAACTGCACGATGCCGTCCAAAACATGTTATAATTGTGGAAGAGAAGGTCACTTAGCCCGATTTTGTCATTCACTGAAGACAAGTTCAGCTAGGATGGAGGCACCAAAGGCTGTCCCAGAAAAGTCAAAGTCGGTAGTTTAAGAGAGAACGTTTTTTTTTTACGAGGAACCTGAATAAAATTATCACGGGTATGTTAGTCATAAACTCTTGCGAAGTCTATACCGTGTTAGATACCGGTTCTACTCACTCTTTTATTTCACCTAGTTATGTTCAATGTTTGAATTTAACTCCGGAGAAGTTAGATTTTGATTTATTTGTTGAAACTCAGTTGGGAGAAACCTTCATTACCTCCACTATTTATAAATTTTGTTCAAATCAACACTTTGACGTTACCTGTCAATCGTATCTCTTTGAAAATACTTGCCTTTGATGTGATTTTAGGAATCAATTGGTTAACTACTCATCATGCCTTTCGTAAGGTTGTTAGCTTTCATATTCCTAACCAACCTGTTATGCAAATTCAAGAAACCAAATCACTAAAGTCAATTATGGTCATATCAAGCCATAAGTAAAGAGCCCCGGTCCTTTCGTTGTTGACTTCCTTGTGTGAAATGCACCGAAGCCAGACTTTCTGTAGGCGACGTCATAAATGACGATGGCAAGTTGATAGGTATCAATGTGACGTATTATCCAAGTCATGGATGAGGGTCACAGTTTTGAATGATATTTCTATTGTTAATAAATTTCTTAACGTATTCTTGAAGACTTCTTAGCCTACCCCTAGAGCGTGAAATTGAATTTTGTATTGACCCCAGTACAAAACCCATTTCTAAAACCCTCAAATATTTCTTTACTTAAAACGAACGTAACATGTGCCAAAGACGTTGGCTCGAGCTGTTGAAGATTACGATCGTACCATTCAATACCATCGTGGGAAAGCGAACGTGGTAGCTGACGCGTTGAGTAGAAGATCGATCGTTCTACGAAAAGCGATGTTGTTAACAAAAGACCCATTTCGCATTTACTTACAAATGATGAAGATAGAGTTAAAGAATCTAGGAACCCACGTGAAGATAACGAATATACGATTAGAATCGACTTTAATCGATAAAGTTAAAGCCACTCAAGCTACATACTCAGAGCTGATGAATGAAGAAGGTTCTAGAGGGCGTTATTCTAGAAGCAAGAATCGACGAAGAGAGGAAATCTCAACCCTCGATTTAACTGGCCCATTTGAAATCCTCGATCGAGTAGGAACTGTGGCTTATAGACTCGCTTTACCGCCATGTATGTCTCGTGTTCATAACGTTTTTCACATATCTATGTTACGTAAATATGTGAAAGACCCGAACCACATTATTGAATTAGAACCAGATGAGATAGAGGAAGATTTAACGTATGAAGAGTTACCTGTTAAAATCTTGGATAAAAAGGATCATATTCTACGCTCCAAGGTTATACCTCAAGTCAAAGTTTTATGGAGAAACCATGATGTGGAAGAAATGACCTGGGAGTTAGAATCTAAGATGAAATCAAGATATCATTACCTCTTCGACATACCAGGTACGCACCCTAATTTCGAGGACAAAATTTCATAAGAAGGGGAGGTTGTAAGACCCCAACTTTTTGAATAAAGATTAAATTTTCTCGAAATATATTTTTATATATTATGGTGTGGATTTGATATAATGTTATAGTTGTGGGTAATATTTACAAATTTTTCAAAGTACGCAAGTTGTTATATAATATTCGATTGGTCGGAGAGAATATTCGCTTTAACAGGGAATATTCGTGACAACGACACAATCATCATCAGGACCCCACAACGGAATTATTGCTTCCGATTGAAAAAACGACAAAAAATACTTTATGAAAATAACGGCGGAAGTTTTACTAATTAATCGTTGAAACACCCGGTGTTAAAAGTACAAGAATACGCTCGGCGTGGTTGCATAGTAGCACAAGGTATTGATTATTGATGCTTACGTGAGAAGTCACTCAGTTATACTAAATTATTGCTACAGTAATTGCTGCATCATATCTATCATATTATTGATTCAATTATTGTCACAGTATCATCTGCATAAAATGTTATTTTATTAAATCAATAATTGAGACGACAAAGTTATTCATATTATAAATTACAATATTTATAATGTCTAGAAGTTTTGTCAAGGAGAGGTTAGATAATCTAATTGCGCGCCAATAGGGAGAAATTCTTATCGGAAAGCCCCCTCTTTCCTGGGAACGACCTGGTTGATAAATATTGTGAGTTATAATATTAATAATAAATGTTGTTCGGAGTTGAATTTGGAGACGCGGACGTGATATTTGAGTCTGGAACGACGAAATTAGTAAAAATAGTCTATAAACACAAAATTTTCCGGAATTCACTATTTGGTCAAAAAGTCAACATTTGACTTTTTCGGAAAAAGTCAAACTTCGAAATTTCAAAATTTATATTTTTGATAAAAATAGTTTCATTATGTTGGAATTGTTTGTGTTAGTGAAAATCGATATTTATTCCGATGATAATTGATGTCTAGGGGTTATATTGATAAATCGGGTAATTTATCGGATAAATGAGCAATTAATTGCTACTAATTCACATGCTTATATAACTATTTGTTCACATATGCGATTATTATAGAGAGAAATTATAGAGAGAAAGAAGAAGAGAAGTCTGCTACCTCACAATTCCAGTATCCAGTTTTTCTAAGGTAGGGAATATTATTTGTTGTACTCGTAGGGAATATTATTTCTTTTTTATCCATGAAGAGAACTTCTGTTATTCCATTCTTTATTATTCTATTGGAATAACTCAGATACGCTGGCTACCCTATACTTGGTGAAATTCTTCATTGTCCCATTCTTTATCATCATTCTTTGGAACATCCTCGTTTATGTGTTCTACGCACGACTGGTTCCGTCTTTATTATTCATTGGAATAATATCTTGTGCATGCGTTTCTGGCCGACCGATTCCGCCTTTATTATTACATTGGAATATCCTATACATGCGTTCTACACGGGACTGATTCCGTCTTTATTATTACATTGGAATATCCTCGTCATGCATGCGTTTCTGTGGGACTGATTCCGTCTTTATTATTTTGTTGGAATATCCTATCTGTGTGTTTTACGCCGGACCTGATTCCGTTATTTATTATTCTATTGGAATAACTTTTGTCTGCGGTCTATTGCATGCTGGTGATTTCTTTTGTTATTCCATTCTTTATTATACTCGGTTGGTTAAAGTTTTGACTTCTATACTCCATGAAATTAGTGGAATATCCTTGATATTTGCGCTTCATCCAAAGATCTTTCATGGAAATATTCTTCTCGAGCATTCTTGAATTTTACTCTACAAAGCGTTATCATGTTAACAATTTGGGCGTTATTAGTTCTGGATAAAATAATTCTTGAACTTATTTTATTGAATTGTTATATCATTGTCATCATCCTCACGTTTATATTTTGTTGAAAGTCATCTGTGGCCTATAGTGCATAGATGGACTTGGTATGATTATGACCAGGGATTATTCGGTGTAATCATGACCGTAGTGTTACAAATGATGTGGTAAAAGTCCTCATTGGCTTAGAGTGCATTGATGGACAGTTGTTGGCATGATCATGACCATTATTGAATACACAAATATTCTTGGCCCGTAGTGCATGGATAATTGTGGTCGTGATACTAAAGAATATCCTTGGTCGTAGTGCAGGGGTGATTCGATGATGTGGATTACTTATTAAGCTGAGACCCAGCGATAAAAGTGATGAAAAACCCTCTAAATCATAAAATATAGTAGATTTTATTCTCTACTTGACTCTTTTAATGGATTTCTTGTTCCGCTGCAGTTAAACTTGATGGTTGTTATATTGTATCAGTTTAACACTGTTGAAGGCTAACGATAATATATTCTGCATTATCTTAGTCATAATATTTCCTCTTTGGGCTAGTTGAGCTCACCCTTTTACTTTTATTGTTCTCTTCAGAAAATGAGAACGTAGCAAGGACTAGTCGGGGAACGGAGTGACGGACCAGATAATAGCATTAGTAGTCCTCACTATTCAGTGAAATATTGTAATAATAATTGTAATAAGGACTCCTTTTGAGTTTGTATAATCTCTAGTAGATAATATTTGTATTCAAACTCACAGGTTATGTTTTGTCGTATTGTACACGACAATTGTATTATTAAGTTGTATTTGAATTTATGTACCATGTAAGTGGCGACCCAAGATGGGTGACGTATACCTAATATTGGGGGCGTCACACATTTCATCATTCATCGTTTGCTAGGTAGTGTTGTTTACAGGAGGAATATTGTCTTCCTGTTGCACGTTCTCCTGGTTTGTGACTAAAGGTTGTTCCACAGTCTCATACACTCCATTGTTAACGTTCTCAACAGCCATTCTTAAATACTGCCATAAAACAAAGGTTAATTAAACAAATTAACATATCACATAATATCCCTATATTAGGGATATGATCTCTGGCGGAGATTGGGGAATAGAACTAGGAGGGGAGAGATGAGTAAATCCTTCGCTAGTGTGTCCTATCTAAGCTCATTTCTTGGCTCATTGGTATATGTTAATTTGTTTAATTAACCTTTGTTTTATGGAAGTATTTAAGAATGGCTGCTGAGAACGTTAACAATGGAGTGTATGAGACTGTGGAACAACCTTTAGTCACAAACCAGGAGAACGTGCAACAGGAAGACAATATTCCTCCTGTAAACAACACTACCGAGCAAACGATGAATGATGGAATGTGTGACGCCTCTAAAATTACGTATACGTCATCCATCTGGGTCGCCACTTAATGGTACATAAATTCAAATACAACTTAATAATAAAACTGTCGTGTACAATATGACAAAACATAAACTGTGAGTTTGAATACAAATATTGTCTACAAGAGATTATACAAACTCAAAAGGAGTCCTTATTACAATTATTATTACACTATTTCATGAATAAGGAGGAGGACTACTAATGCTATTATCTCGTCCGCTACCCGCTCCCCGACTAGTCCCTACTACGCTCTCATTTCAAGAAAAAACAATAAAAGTAAAAGGGTGAGCTCAACTAGCCCAAGAGGGAAATATTATGACTAAGATAATGCGTAATATATTATCGTTAGCCTTCAATAATGTTAAACCGATACAATCTAACAACCATCAATTTTAATCAATGAACAAGCAATCCATTAAAAGAGTCAAGTAGAGAATAAAATCTACTATCTTTTATGATTTAAAAGGTTTTTCATCACTTTTATCATTGGGACTCAAATTTTAATAAATAATCCACATCATCGAATCACCCCCGCATCTACGCCAAGGATATTCTTTTTAAGATCACGACCACAATTATCCATGCACTACGGGCCAAGAATATTTGTGTATTCAATAATGGCATGATCATGCCAACAACCATCCATCAATGAACTACGTCAAATGAGGACTTTTACCACATCATTTGTAACATTACTACCATAATTACAATCAATAATCCTGTGTTATAATCATACCAAGTCCATCTATGCACATACAAGCCACGTATGACTTTCAAAAAAATATAAACATGAGGATGATGACAATGATATAAGAATTCAATCAAACAAGTTCAAGAATTATTTTATCCGTAAACTAATAACGCCCAAATTGTCAACATGATACCGCTTTAGAGAGTAAAATTCAAGAATGCTCGTAAGAATATTTCCATGAAAAGATATCGGATGAAGCGCAATATCAAGGATATTACACTAATTTCATGGAGTATAGAAGTCAAAACTTTAACCAACCGAGTATAATATGGAATGGAATAACAAAAGAAATCACCAGCATGCGAGATAGATCGCATACGCAGTTATTCTAATAAAATAATAAATAATGTATTCAGTCCTGCCAGAAAACGCATGCATGTGATATTTCCAATGTAATAATAAAGATTTTAATCGTGTCCCACAGAAAACGCATGCATGTGATATTCCAATAGAATAATAAAGACTAAATCAGTCCTGAATCGCATGCATGTGATATATTCCCAATGTAATAATAAACACGAATCGTCCTGTAAACGCATGTATGTGATATTCCAATGTAATAATAAAGATTTAAATTCAGGTCCCAGAGAACGCATGCATGCATGTGATGTTCCAACAGTAATGATAAAGAATGGAACAATGCAGAAGAATTTCACCAAGTATAGGTAGCTCAAGAGCTTATTCCAATGTAATAATAAAGAATGGAATAATGTAAGTTCTCTTCATAGATAAGAAAGAAATAATACTCCCTACTTAGTACAACAAATAATATTCCCTACCTTGGAAAAACCGGATATCGAATAAAGAGGTAGCAGAGATTTCTTCTTCTTTCTCTCTATAATAAGCGCCTAAAGCTTTTGTGAATTGGTGAGAAATGAAGGAAGAATGAGCTTCATTTATAGAAAAATATAGTTTTGATAATCGCATCGCGTCAGTCTCGAAAATTACAAAGATAATACCTCCAACTTTTCTTTCATTTTTAATTTAGTCCTGCAAGTATTATCAATCTTATACCAACTCCCCTAATAGTAAATAATACGAATCAATAGTTCAATTATGTGAATCAATAGTATAATCATGTAAAAAATACGAATTACAATATAGTACCTCCATCTATACCTCCATTTTTAATTTAGTCATGCAAGTATTATCAATCTTGCACCAACTCCCCTAATAGTAAATAATGTGATTCAATAGTACACATATATGAACAAATAGTTATAATCATGTGAAATAATAGCAATCAATTGCTCATTTATCCGGTTAAATACCCGATTGGTCAATATAACCTCCAGATATCAATTAGTATCGAAATAATTGTCGATTTTCACTAACACAAATAATTCCAACACAATGAAACCATTTTTATCAAAAATATAAATTTTGAAATTTCGAAGTTTGACTTTTCTCGAAAAAGTCAACTATTGACTTTTTGACCAAATAGTGAATTTCGAAAAATTTTGTGTTTATAGACTATTTTTAATAATTTCATCGCTTTGACTCAAATATCACGTCCAAGGCTCCAAATTCAACTCCTAACACAACTTCAATTTTAATAACATTCATCATTAATATTATAACTCACAATATTTATCAACCAGTGTCGTTCCCAAGAAAGAGGGGCTTCCGATAAGAATTTCTCCCTATCATGCAATTTAGATTATCTAACCTCTCCTCGACAAAACTTCTAGACATTGTAAATATTGCAATTTATAATATGAATAACTTTGTCGCCTCAATTATTGATTTAATAAAATAACATTTTATACAAAAATGATACAAAGGACAATAATTGAATCAATAATATGAGAGATATGATGCAAAGAATTACTATAGCAATAATTGAGTATAACTAAGTGACTTCTTACGTAAGCATCAATAATCAATACCGTAATGCTACTTATGCAACCACGCCAGACATCAGCATTTTTTTTGCTACCAAGTAGTTCAACAGCTTTTAACGGTAATATCATCATAGTTATTTTTATAAAAAGATAATTTTGTCATTTTCTAACTAAGACAATACTTCCGTTGTGGGGTCCACTAATGATTGTCAGCCATTGCATTTAATATTCCCCACACAAAAAGAATATTCTCCGACCAATAGAATATTTTATAACAACTTGTATACTTTGAAAAATTTATAAATACTACCCACAACTATAACATTATATCAAATCCACACCATAATATTCAAAAAAATATCTCGATAAATTTAAATCTTTATTCATAAAATCTGGGGTTTCACAATCTCCCCTCCTTATGAAATTTCGCCCTCAAAATTTACGTACGCACTTGATATGCCAAAGAGGTGAGGATACCTTGACTTCATTTCATATTCTAACTCTTGAGGTATAACCTTTGAGTGTTGAATACGATCCTTCTTATCCAAGATTTTAACACGTATCTCCTCATACGTTAAATCTTCTGCTATATCGTCTAGTTCTAATTTAATAATATGGTTCAGGTCGTCCACATATTTACGTAACATCGATACTTGAAAAACGTTATGAACACGCAACATACTTGGCGATAAAACGAGTATATAGGCCACAGTTCCTACTCGATCGAGGATTTCAAATGGGCCAATTAAATCGTGGGTTGAGATTTCCTTTCTTCGTCGATTCTTGCTTCTAGAATAATGCCCTCTTGAACCTTCTTCATTCATCAGCTCCGGGTGTGTAGCTTGAGCGGATTTAACTTTATCGATTAAAGTCAATTCTAATCGTATATTCGTTATCTTCACGTGGGTTCCTAGAGTCTTTAACTCTATCTTCATCATTTGTAAGTCGTGATTTAAATGGGTCTTTGTGTTAACAACATCGCACTCAGAACGATACGATCTTCTACTCAACGCATCACTACCACGCTCGCTTTCCCACGATGGTATTGAATGGTACGATTGTAATCTTCAACAACTTTGAGCCAACGCTTTTGGCGCGCATGTTACGCTCATATTTTAGTTGAAGAAATATTTGAGGGTTTTAGAAACGGGTTTTGTATCGGGGTCAATACAAAATTCAATTTCACTCTAGGGGTAGGCTAAGAAGTCTTCAAGAATACGTAAGGAAATTTATTAACAATAGAAATATCATTCAAAATCGCGACTCTCATCCAAGACTTGGGTAACACGTCACATTGATACCTATCAACTTGCCATCGCTATTCACAAATACGCCTACGTAAAGTCCGCTTCGGTGCATTCCACACAAGGAAGTCAACAACGAAAGGACCGGGGCTCTTTACTTATGGCTTGATATGACCATGATTGACTTTAGTGATTTGTTTGCTTGAATTCGCATAATAAGTTGGTTAGGAATATGAAAGCTAACAACCTTACGAAAAGCATGATGAGTAGTTAACCAATCGATTCCTAAAATCACATCAAAGGCAAGTATTTTTAAAGAGATACGATTGACAGGTAACGTGAAAGTGTTGATTTAAACAAGATTTATAAATAGTGGAGGTAATGAAGGTTTCTCCCAACTGAGTTTCAACAGATAAATCAAAATCTAACTTCTCCGGAGTTAAATTCAAACATTGAATGAACTAGGTGAAATAAAAGAGTGAGTAGAACCCAGATTCTAACACTTCAGATAGACTTCGAAAGAGTTTATAACTAACAAACCCGTGATAATTTTATTCGTGTTCCTCGTCACAAAAAAAACGCTTCTCTTAAAACTACCGGCTGACTTTTCTCGGGACTACCGGTGCCTCCATCCTAGCTTAACTTGTCTTCAAAGGAACAACAAAATCGGGTTAAGTGACCTTCTCTTCCATAATTATAACATGTTTTGACTAAGATCGCGCTTTGGACCGATGTGTCCTCCCTCCGCATTTGAAGCATATGATAGGTGGTCGCTTCTCCTTCCTTAACAACGGGTCTTTGGTAAACGCCTTTCCATCATTGTTGAATCTCCTTTTCTTGAAATGTCCATTCTTATTGTTTTGACCATGATTACCACCAAGTGGTTACCATTTCGCATGTTGATTCCTCCATGCTTATTGTCACCGCTTTGATGATCATATCACCCAGACATTATCATTTTGCCGGCAATTTCTTTTTTGGTTGCGCGTTTGGTCGTTATCGCGCTCCACTAACTGAGCCATATTTACAACATCTGAAAACAAACAAAATTTATGAGAAATAAGATATTGGCGTATCTCCGGCTTCAAACCTCTTAAAAACATTCGGGACTTTCGCTCCTCATTATCGACCAAATGGGATGCAAACTAGGATAACTCCGCAAAATTATGACGCCCCCAAAATTATGTATACATCACCCATCTTGGGTCGCCACTTACATGATACATAAATTCAAATACAACTTAATAATACAACTGTCGTGTATAATACGACAAAACATAAACTATGAGTTTGAATACAAATATTGTCTACTAGAGATTATACAAACTCAAAAGGAGTCCTTATTACAATTATTATTACACTATTTCACAGAATAGTGAGGACTACTAATGCTATCATCTGGTCCGTCAATCCGCTCCCCCAAGCTAGTCCCTCGCTACGCTCTCATTTCAAAGAAAACAATAAAAGTAAAAGGGTGAGCTCAACTAGCCCAGTAGGAAATATTATGACTAAGATAATGCAAAATATATTATCGTTAGCCTTCAACAGTGTTAAACTGATACAATATAACAACCATCAAGTTTAACTCCAGCGGAACAAGCAATCCATTAAAAGAGTCAAGTAGAGAATAAAATCTACTATCTTTTATGATTTAAAAGGTTTTTCATCACTTTTATGCTGGGACTCAGCTTAATAAATAATCCACATCATTGAATCACCCCTGCACTACGGCCAAGGATATTCTTTAGTATCACGACCACAATTATCCATGCACTACAGGCCAAGAATATTTGTGTATTCAATAATGGTCATGATCATGCCAACAACTGTCCATCAAATTCACTACGGGCCAATGAGGACTTTTACCATATCATTTGTAACATTACGGTCATGATTACAACGAATAATCCCTGGTCATAATCATACCAAGTCCATCTATGCACTACAGGCCACAGATGACTTTCAAAAAAATATAAACATGAGGATGATGACAATGATATAAGAATTCAATAAAACAAGTTCAAGAATTATTTTATCCAGGAACTAATAACGTCCAAATTGTCAACAAGATACTTCTTTGTAGAGTAAAATTCAAGAATGCTCGTAAGAATATTTCCATGAAAAGATATCGATGATGAAGCAAATATCAAAGATATTCCACTAATTTCATGGAGTATAGAAGTCAAAACTTTAACCAACCGAGTATAATAAGGAATGGAATAACAAAAGAAATCACCAGTGCATGCGATAGACCGCATACGCAAAGTTATTCCAACAAAATAATAAATAACGGAATCAGTCCCACAGAAAAACGCATGCATGTGATATTCCAATGTAATAATAAAGACTTTAATCAAGTCCCGTATAACTCATGCATACAAGATATTCCAACGTAATAATAAAGATTTTAATCAGTCCAAATAGTAGAGAACGCATGCATGTGATATTCCAATGTAATACTAAAGACGGTATCGGGTCCAACGAAAAACGCACATACATGATATTCCAATGTAATAATAAAGATTTTAACCAGTCCGTAGAAACGCATGAGCAGTGATGTTCCAAATGAATGATAAAGAATGGAACATCGTAAGAATTTCACAAAGTATAGGGTAGCCCGCGTATAGAGGTTATTCCAACAGAATAATAAAGAATGGAATAACAGAAGTTCCCTTCATAGATAAGAAAGAAATAATACTCCCTACGAGTACAACAAATAATATTCCCTACCTTGGAAAAATTGGATACTGGAATAGTGAGGTAGCAGACTTCTCTTCTTCTTTCTCTCTATAATAATCACTCTAAAGCTTTTGTGAATTGGTGAGAAATGAAGGAAGAATGAGCTTCTATTTATAGAAAAATATAGTTTCGATAATTGCACGTTTTGGGGCTCAAAAATTACAGTACAATACCTCCGACTTTTCTTTCATTTTTAATTTAGTCCTGCAAGTATTATCAATCTTATACCAACTCCCCTAATAGTAAATAATGTGAATCAATAGTTCAATTATGTGAATCAATAGTATAATCATGTGAAAAATACGAATTACAAAGATAAGATCGCCATCTATACCTCCATTTTTAATTTAGTCATGCAAGTATTATCAATCTTGCACCAACTCCCCTAATAGTAAATAATGTGATTCAATAGTACACATATGTGAACAAATAGTTATAATCATGTGAAATAATAGCAATCAATTGCTCATTTATCCGGTTAAATACCCGATTGGTTAATATAACCTCCAGACATCAATTATTATCGAAATAATTATCGATTTTCACTAACACAAATAATTCCAACACAATGAAATCATTTTTATCAAAAATATAAATTTTGAAATTTCGAAGTTTGACTTTTCCTAAAAAAGTCAACTGTTGACTTTTTGACCAAATAGTGAATTCCGGAAAATTTTGTGTTTGTAGATTCTTTTTACTAATTTCATCGTTCTAGACTCAAATATCACGTCCGCGTCTCCAAATTTAACTCCGAACACAACTTCAATTTTAATAACATTCATCATTAATATTATAACTCACAATATTTATCAACCAGGCCGTTTCCAGGAAAGAGGGGGCTTTCCGATAAAAATTTCTCCCTATTGGCGCGCAATTAGATTATCTAACCTCTCTTTGACAAAACTTCTAGACATTGTAAATACTGCAATTTATAATATGAATAACTTTGTTGTCTCAATTATTGATTTAATAAAATAACATTTTATGCAGATGATACTGTGACAATAATTTAATCAATAATACGAGAGATATGATGCAGCAATTACTGTAGCAATAATTAAGTATAACTGAGTGACTTCTTACGTAAGCATCAATAATCAATACCGTGTGCTACTATGCAACCACGTGTATTACTGTACTTTTACTACCGAGTAGTTCAACAGTTTTAACGGTAACACTTCCGCCGTTATTTTTATAAAAAGATAATTACATCATTTTCTAACTACGACAATACTTCCGTTGTGGGGTCCACCAATGATTGTGCCGTCGTACGAATATTCTCTGACAAAGAGAATATTCCCCGACCGATCGAATATTTTATAACAACTTGCATATTTTGAAAAATTTATAAAAATTACCCACAACTATAACATTATATCAAATCCACACCATAATATTCAAAAAAATATTTTGATAAATTTAAATCTTTATCCATAAAATATGGGGTTTCACAACAAGAATATTCCATGACCAAACGAATATTCCCCGACAACAATGATTATTTTATAACCACTTGCTTATTTTGCAAAATTTTCATATTTCACCCATAACCAAAGTATTATATCAAATTAATACCTTATTACTCACAATAATAATTAGAGGAAATTTGATTTTATTCATTAATAAGTTGGGGTCTTACATTATCTCCAAGGTTGGAAACTGGATCTCTCAGGGCTTTCTCCGTGGTTGAAAACTGGATCTCCCGGGGCTATCTCTGGGGTTGGAATTGATGTTGTGGTCCTCCAGGGTTATCTCTGGAGTGTAAAAAAGATGCTTTTGTCCTCCTGCATAGTTAGTAATAGGAAAACAAAATTTTGAGTGTCTACAATAACAAACCGACTTCCCCTTAAAACAGACTCCTAGATGAGTGATAAGTGGATTTAATATACCCGAATCGATGTTCATTTCAAGTTTAAATTCGTAGTTATCTTCTTGTTTTGTGTTCGTTTTCACTCGTTTCATGTTCTTTTATGTGTAGGGTGGTCATAGAGGCAAGTGGTGAAGAAAGGTGGTCTTTTGGAGCAAAGTTGGAAAATGTATGAAATACAAAAAAATCCTTTAGTAGTGGATATGCCCGCCGGGGCGGGCCTTATTAGGCTTGTACCCCCCGCCGGGGTGGGGGTGCCGAAACCTGAAGACTCCTGTTGCCTTTTGAAGACTGCTGCAACATGGATTTTAGAGGTTTTGGTTAGGCGCCTGGACTCTACAAAAGGCAGATCTCGGCCAGAACATAAGGGAGCGAGATATTACCTTAAAAACAACAAATCACACAACACAAGAAGTAGATTACAGAGATAAATTCCAGGATTCAAGTGCGAGCTTTGGAAGAGTAATTTGAGGAGATTATCGTGATGGTTGCAATTCTAGGCTACGTGAAGGGTGTTCATTATTCTTCTTCTCTTTAGTCTTTTATTTGTAATTGAAAGGATGTTTTCATTAGATTATTCAGTTTTTAATTCATTCGTTATGAACTAATTTGCTTATTAGACTTGTGATGGATCCTTGGGTGAAACGATGATTTTATAACTTTGATTTCCAATTTAATAAAATATTTTCAGTTTATCTATGTTAATTCGAGCGTGAATTTATGAATTGCTTGATCAACAATTCCTTGTGGATTTGAATGGAATCGAGAGAGGATATTCAAATCTAGACCTAGTTAATATAGCATGTGTCATGAATTTTGTGAATAGCAGATTTTTGATTATTGTTAAGGTAGAGATGTGAAGACCCCAAACTCAGGTACTTGAAACCCGAACTAGGTTCGTCACGATAATATTTCTATGAGCGAAATAATACTAATAATAATAACAATAATATAAATATCAAACTTATCTTACATTATCATAGTCTAATCCCAAGTACGCGACCTTTACTACATTCTTTACATGATATATAATACATATCATTATCTTAATACAGTCTAACTATTACAAAAGATATCATTAAACATGTTCTGTTTGCTTTCCTTGTCATTTGTTCTTGTTTGAACCTTCAAGTTGTTCATGCCTAGCTGAAAACATTTAAATTTAAGAAAGGGTGAGCATTTGGGTGCCCAGCAAGTAATAACAATTAAAAATATAATTAATTGAAAGAAATAAATGTTTTCTTTGTACATCACATCTACAACGAATTTATAGTTGTGAAGTAAACTGAACCGATAATAATAACATAACAATTCTTATCTCAAATTTTTGAAACTACGTATAGACTATATATATATATAGGGTAGTGGACATACTATGAATATTTTTTTAATTTTCGATAAGGTTTAGCAGAACTTCATCTGCAAACCGTCATTGCTTACGGGCTTTAGGTTGTACTTCCCATGGGCCCTGTATTGATCAATACTACATTGCTAGAACAATATTATCGTTCATCCTTTGTCACTTTGGCGATAAAAAATTTTCCGTGATCGGGATGTTTATACTTAGACTGGAATCCGAACCAAAATAATTTGATTGGATACAAAAAGGTTTTTATCATATTCAACGACATTTCAAAATTTGTGTCTGGCTGATCAAATAGCTTAGACGGCTTATATATATATCAACATGTGATTAAATACAATGATTATCCAAGTGGGGACACTTGTATAACCATATATAGAAATTAACGAACAGAATACATATATCTGAATTATCATATACTAACATGTTGATAAACAATGATAGGATATAGAATATATCACAATAGGGTTAATAATATAGCATAATAATAATATAATTCTGAAACTTCTTACTCATGTCCATTGCATAAAGGAAATGCAAAGGTAAGATACTTTTGCACGATGCTACCGCTTACAGCTCAGAATTTAGTTCTATCCTTATATAACACCTATCAGTAATAAGATCATTTGATCGATTAGAATAACATACTATAACACATAACACTGCTTATTGCAGTCAGCACATAACCTAATCACAATGTCACATATGTTTAACAACCATTGAATCACAAATAAACACATATCTAATTAAATTATCTAAGTCGAGATCAATTTAAAACATGCTTTGTAAAATCTAAATTTTTTTATCGCAATTATCGAGTCTAAGACTCTATCCTATTGTTTAAAGTATTAATGTATTACTTATCAAAATATTAAAAGTCATTAATCATAACTTCAAATATTTTTAATTCATTTATATCCTTTTTAAATGATTTTTAAATAAATAAAACAATTTTAAAACTATTTATTTAATATAATTATTAAATAAACTTAATATCATTTATTATTAAATTAATATCATTAATATTAAATTATTAATGAAATTATCCTTCAAATATTAAAAGTTATATTTTATAACTTAAAATATCTTTAAACCCTTTATTTTTATTTAAAATGATTATTATAATATTAAAATCATCTTTAAACTAATTTATTTAATATAATTATTAAATAACTTTAATATCATTAATAATAAATAATTAATTAAATTTTCTTTTAAATATTTAAAGTTATATTTTATAACTTAAAATACTTTTAAACCATTTATTTTCATTTAAAATGATTTTTCTAATATTAAAAATCATTTTTAAACTAATTTATTTAATATAATTATTACGTAAATCTAATATCAATAATATTAAATAATTAATATTTTTTATGACAAAATATCAAAAGTTATATTTATAACTTAAAATACTTTTATAACCTTTAAATTATTTTTCAATAATTTATAAATCATTAATTCTATTTTTCATCATTTATTTAATATATTCAATAAATAACTTAATTATCATTAATATTAATTATTTAATGAAATTCATCACAAAATATTAAAAGTTATCAAAAATAACTTAAATTATTTTCTTATACCATAATATAATTTTAAATGATTTTTAATGTATTAAAATCATTTTTAAATAATTTATTTAATATTATAATTAAATAAATTAAATACTTTTAATATTCCAAAAATATTAAATATTTATGAAATATATTTAAAATAATTAAAAACTAATTTTCAGAATTTAAAATAATTTTTAATATTTTATTTTGTATTTTTCGTAATTAAAAACTAATTATTTAATAAAAATATAATTTTTATAAATTAACTGTCGCTAAAGACCACCTATAGCGACAGAACCGTCGCTATAGGTGTTCTTCGTGTTCTTCATGCAAACCCAGATCTTCAAACCCATTAACAAGTCATTTACTTTGACCACTCTTAAATCTCAAGTCATACATATTATTCGGGCTGAGATTGATTCGATATTGTAGTACTCATGCAATACTATAACAACAAACTGATTCCATGGTCAAAGCATTAAACAACAATGAGATATAATCTCTCAAAAACATTGTCGAGATATATTTGCTTCTTCATTTCGGGGTTTTCCGAAATGAAGAACAAGATGAAGGTACCTACTTTAGATCTCCATAACTTGCAATACTGGTAACGTTTATGTGGTTTAAGACGTCAGGATTGTAGATAGCATGCAATATTACAGATGTAATACAACATATAACCATAACAACAAAACAGTAGCCCGTTATTGATTAGTCAATGGTCATTTAAAACTTTTGTTCAACAAGTTTCGGGTTTTTCCTGTAAACGCAAAAAACAAGTGGAAGACGTCTAGTTTGACCACTAATTAAATCTAACATGTTTGTTGTTTAAGAGATATAAGAGTATAAATATAAAGTCCATATTTCAGGCTACAAAATGGATATCATAACATAAACATATGACATAACACCTGACATATATAAGCATTCCAAAACGTTGTCAGACAGTGCTACTAAATTTATGGGTTACCCAGAAATCAGTCGGCCAAGCTCGGTCAACTATGTTTGACCAAGAATAACTTTCAATCTACAACTGATCTGGCATTGAATCAAGTTCCAGATGAAAGATCACATAACAAACTACATGTTTAAACATTTAAATAGCAAAAACACTTAACAGATTAAGATCTAGGTGGTCTGACATTATTTGTCAGACATTAAAAATAAAATTTCTAGATTTTTAAAAATGTCAAATCCGAGCCTATAGATGTTATGGATCTAACATCTATCAACCCAGATCATCATTATACACTGTAAACAACATGTTTTAAGACAGAATCATAACATCTAACAATCGATTAATGGTCAGATTTGCAATTAGGGTTTATACCTTCAATGGACAATCTTATGATTCTTGGCTACTGGCCTGTTAATGGATTTCGTGGGGCTTGATATATTACTGATATATGAAGCAAATTTCGGAGGTTTGGGGATGAGAGAGAATGGTTGAGTGTTTTGCACAAAATAATCTAGCAAATGCAATTTCTTTCTCTTCCAATCTATTTATAGAAGTCTAGGATGCATGAATTGGCTGACATTTCTTGATTTGCTGGAGATATAAGGTCACATGGGGTGGTTGGTTTGGTGAACAACTCCACCATATGTCAAAACCTACACATTCTAGTTTAATAATGCAAGAGGGGAAAAAATGTCATTTAGTAAATCATTTAAATGGCAAAATTGTAATCTTGGTAAACCCTTAGGGTTTAGGGTTTGGGTTTAGGGTTTTAACATTTTTAGGGTTTAAAAATAATTCTAGAATTTCCAATTTAGGGTTTGAAAAAAAATAAATAATAAAATAATAAAATTTTAGTTTCTAAAATACAAAATTAAGGTTTCTTAATTAATTAGGTTTTTAATTACTTAACACCTTACTAATTAGGTTTAAGATACACTAATTAGCATTAAGCTTTCCAAATCAACAATTAAGGTTTAAAATTTAAATAAATTAGGGTTTATAAAATAAATATTGGGGTTTCTAGAAATTAATATTTCTAAATATTAATTAGGGTTTACCTAATCAATATAAAATTATATAATACATAACATGCATGCACCATATAACACAGTTATATAACAGTGTCGAACTCAACCTGAGTTTTAAATTAGGGTTTCCATTTAGAATTTAGCTAATTATTATTTAAGGTTTCTAATTTAAGAAATTAGGGTTTTAATTTACAATTAATATCTCCTATAATTAGGGTTTTCCTAATAGCATCCAATATTTATAATACACAACTCATACACCACATAACATAGTATCTTAACAGATTTTAAAGTCTTATATGACTTCAAAATTAGTGTTTGTTAGTAAAATTAGGGTTTATTAGTAACACTAGGGTTTGGTCATAATACACCATAATTGACCAACCATTGTCAGTCCATAAATATACAGTACATATTTATAGCATTAAAAAATCAAAATATAATAATATTATATTAGTATTCTTATCCATTGATAAAAATCCAAAATTAGGGTTTGATTCCATATCCGATTATTTATTCATATATAACATTATTAATTAAGTTAAAATAATTAACTTAATTAATCTTGTATAAATTCATATAATAAAATAAATAATTATTATAATAATTCTAAAAATCATTTCATATATTATTTAAATCATATATAATCATATTTTCGTAGAAAATAATTTAATAAAAACATTTCATTATAAAATTAATTATTGTAAGAATAAACTTTATAATAGTCAATAATTCAAAAATAAAATTATTTGTAAATATTCATGTAATAAATATATTTTTATTTATTACATAATTATATACATACATTATCTTGTACAAATCCTCATCCTTAAAAAAATTATATGCAAAATTTCTGATTTATTTATACAGAAAATATCAGGTTATTACATTCACCCTCCCTTATAAAGATTCCGTCCCCGGAATCACCATTTTAAAACCTATACATACCAGGGTACATAGCATACATAATCATTGCAAGTAGATTTTGATCAAAATTGATCGAACTGATCTTTAACTTTTCAGCATAAAGCTTATCTATCTTATTAAACGGAAATTTGATTTCTAATAGAACTCAATTTCCTCCTTCAAAATAATTTATAAAATAATTTTACTATATATAAGAAAATAAAATTGATTAGAATAATACACGAGTTGCATCCCCACCGCTACACAGCTTGAATCTGGCCATGTTGAAGACGCTTGCGATTGATTTTGTTGGTTTGATTTGTTGATGTTGGTCCCGTCGTCACCAATGTCTTGATGCCTTTTCCCGTATTCGTATTCCTTGCCTCCTTTCTCCTTCTTGGACAATCTTCCACCTTATACTCAATTGATTCACACTTAAAACACACAAACTTGCCCTTTATCTCCTTTCCTTTTTATCATATAGGTGACAACACCATCTTTTGCCCCTTCGTTATCCTAGCTATCACAAATGTTGCTACAGGTCAGTTGACCCTCTAAATCCTGGCAGTACGATGGCCTTGAAGTCTTTGGACGCTCAATCGATCTATTATCCGGCGATCTTCCTATGAATCGGTATTCCGCTCGCATAGCTTGATCGTCCATATTCGCAAAATTCTGTATCGGGTCTGGTTATCTTCCATCTTTGTTGACATGTTCTTTTGTCCTTGGTTTCGTTTTCGTCTCCTTGTTGACATTATCACAATTTATTCTTTATTCTAAGCCTTATCGTATACGCTTAACATATAACACAAAACTTTCTATTCGAATAGTCACGTACTCAAAATATTAGATTTTGAAATTTTGGTTTTCTGTATTAACCAGTACTCATATAATTAACTACTATCTTTATACCAACTTATTTCATTAATCTCATATCACTTCATACTCATATCACTTAACATACCATAGCACATATTGCTTTAAACATTCGTTATCCCTTTGTGACTCAAAATTCGGGAATCGCTGCCACAACTTATATAAAATTTGAAAAATATTACCTTATGCAGACATACCTATCATATACATAACACAGAATCATACCTATTCACGTAATACTAATACTACTTATTTCTTACGCCTCCACTAAGGATCAATTGCTTAGAAATCTGTCTATTCCCATTATCCTCAATAATCCATTCATACCTAACTATACCTAGTTCGTCCAACTTAACATACATTATGAGTTTAAGAACTCACCACCGACATATGAGTTTAAGAACTCGAGATTGACCACATATTCTTTTACTATACTTTACCTATCAGTCATACTATCATTTCAGGGTTCGGTACTACACTTTTTAAAATAACCACCTCTTTAAGGTAGCTTTCAATGTGAGCCTTTATTTCAGCTATTGGTTTTGATATTGGCTCGGTTATGGAGGTTGACTTCTTCTTTATGATTTGAGGGTATCCTAATCCTTTTCTATCTGACATCTACTCAACTAAGTTATCCTGATTATCAACTAATATATACACACAACAAATAATAATTTTATATAAGTTATTTTTTATTTTGTTTGACGATGAACTAGTTCAATTCATCTCCTTTTTAAACTCTATATGATTAATTGTATTTTCAACGTTTCCCTCTGTTCCAAGGTTATAGCCTAAGGTCTAGCCCACCTAAGGTTTTTGACCCTAAGCTCTGATACTAACTTGGGGAGACCCCAAACTCAGGTAGTTGAAACCCGAACTCGGTTCGTCACGATACCATTTCTATGAGCGGAATAATACTAATAATAATAACAATAATATAAATATCAAACTTATCTTAAATTTATCAGAGTCTAATTCCAAGTACGCAACCTTTACTATATTCTTTACATGATATATAATACATATCATTATCTTAATACAGTCTAACTATTACAAAAGATATCATTAAACATGTTCTGTTTGCTTTCCTTGTCACTTGTTCTTGTTTGAACCTTGAAGTTGTTCATGCTTAGCTGAAAACATTTAAATTTAAGCAAGGGTGAGCATTTGGGTGCCCAGCAAGTAATAACAATTAGAAATATAATTAGCTGAAAGAAATAAATGTTTTCTTTGTACATCACATCTACAACGAATTTATAGTTGTGAAGTAAACTGAACCGATAATAATAACATAACAATTCTTATCTCAAATTTTTGAAACTACGTATAGACTATATATATATATAGGGTAGTTGACATATTATGAACATTATTTTAATTTTCGATAAGGTTTAGCAGAACTTCATCTGCAAACCATCATTGCTTACGGGCTTTAGGTTGTACTTTCCATGGGCCCTGTATTGATCAATACTACATTGCTAGAACGATATTACCGTTCATCCTTTGTCCGCTTGAGCGCATAAAAATTTTCCCGTGATCGGATGTTCATACTTTAGATCGAAATCCAACCAAAACAATTTGATTGGATACAAAAAGGTTTTATCATATTCAACGACATTTTGAAATTTGTGTCCAGGTGATCAAATAGCTTAGGTGGATTATATATATATATATATATATATATATATATATATATATATATATATATATATCAACATGTGATTAAATATAATGATTATCCAAGTGGGGACACTTGTATAACCATATATAGAAATTAACGAACAGAATACATATATCTGAATTATCATATACTAACATGTTTATAAACAATGATAGGATATAGAATATATCACAATAGGGTTAATAATATAGCATAATAATAATATTATTCTGAAACTTCTTACTCATGTCCATTGCATAAAGGAAATGCAAAGGTAAGATACTTGCCTGATGCACTGCTTACAGTTCGTAACTTAGTAGTTCTATCCTTATATAACACCTATCAGTAATAAGATCATTTGATCGATTAGAATAACATACTATAACACATAGAACTGCTTATTGCAGTCATCACATAACCTAATCACATTGTCACATATGTTTAACAACCATTGAATCACAAATAAACACATATCTAATTAAATTATCTAAGTCGAGATCAATTTCTGAAACATGTCGGTGTACCGACAGCTTTATCGGGTAATTATCGAGTCTAAGACTCTATCCTATTGTTCAATATCTGTAAGTATCAGTCATATTATTTTTAAATGTCTTATAATAATTTTTAAACAGTTATTATCTTTTATCATGCATTTTCAAACACTGGAATTATTATTTAATGATTTAAATATCAAATAATTCTATTATCATTAATATTTAATTAATATTAAATTATTAATGAAACCATTGCCAAAATGTTAAAGTTATTTATAATAACTCAAAATACTTTTAAAGTATTAATATTACACTTTAAATGATTTTTAAAGAATAAAAATCATTTTAAATAACTATCATTAATATTAAAGTATTAATGTATTACTTATCAAAATATTAGAAGTCATTAATCATAACTTAAAATATTTTTAATTCATTTATATAATTTTTAAATGATTTTAAATAAATAAAACCATTTTAAAACTATTTATTTAATATAATTGTTAAATAAACTTAATATCATTTATTATTAAATTAATATCATTAATATTAAATTATTAATGAAATTATCCTTTAAATATTAAAAGTTATATTTTATAACTTAAAATATCTTTAAACACTTTATTTTTATTTTAAATGATTATTATAATATTAAAATCATTTTTAAACTAATTTATTTAATATAATTATTAAATAACTTTAATATCATTAATAATAAATAATTAATGAAATTTTCTTTTAAATATTTAAAGTTATATTTTATAACTTAAAATACTTTTAAACCATTTATTTTCCTTTAAAATGATTTTTCTAATATTAAAATCATTTTTAAACTAATTTATTTAATATAATTATTAAGTAAATCTAATATCAATAATATTAAATAATTAATATTTTTCATGACAAAATATCAAAAGTTATGTTTATAACTTAAAATACTTTTATAACCTTTAAATCATTTTTCTATAATTTGTAAATCATTAATTCTATTTTTCATCATTTATTTAATATATTCAATAAATAACTTAATTATCATTAATATTAATTAATTAATGAAATTCATCACAAAATATTAAAAGTTATCAAAAATAACTTAAATTATTTTCTTATACCATAATATAATTTTAAATGATTTTTCATGTATTAAAATCATTTTTAAATAATTTATTTAATATTATAATTAAATAAATTAAATACTTTTAATATTCCAAAAATATTAAATATTTATGAAATATATTTAAAATAATTAAAAACTAATTTTCAGAATTTAAAATAATTTTTAATAATTTATTTTGTATTTTTCGTAATTAAAAACTAATTATTTAATAAAAATATAATTTTATAAATTAATCGTCAAGAAAGACCACCTATAGCTTACGTAACTGCCGCTATAGGTGTTCTTCGTGTTCTTCATGCAAACCCGGATCTTCAAACCCATTAACAAGTCATTTACTTTGACCACTCTTAAATCTCAAGTCATACATATTCTGGGCTAGAGATTGATTCGATATTGTAGTACTCATGCAATACTATAACTAGAAACTGATTCCATGGTCAAAGCATTAAACAACAACGAGATATAATCTCTCAAAAACATTGTCGACGTCACCGTTCTTCATTTCGGGTTTTCCGTAAATGAAGAACAAAGACAAGGTACCTACTTTAGATCTCCATAACTTGCAATCACCGTAACGCTTTATGTGGTTTAAGACGTCCGAGATTGTAGATAGCATGCAATATTACAGATGTAATACAACATATAACCATAACAACAAAACAGTAGCCCGTTATTGATTAGTCAATGGCTGTCAGAAACTTTGTCTAACAAGTTTCTGGGTTTTTCCCAGAAACGCAAAACAGTGGAAGACGTCTAGTTTGACCACTAATTAAATCTAACATGTTTGTTGTTTAAGAGATATAAGAGTATAAATATAAAGTCCATATTTCAGGCTACAAAATGGATATCATAACATAAACATATGACATAACACCTGACATATATAAGCATTCCAAAACGTTGTCAGACAATGCTACAAAATTTATGGGTTACCCAGAAATCAGTCGGTCAAGCTCGGTCAACTATGTTTGACCAAGAATAACTTTCAATCTACAGCTGATCTGGCATTGAATCAAATTCCAGATGAAAGATCACATAACAAACTACATGTTTAAACATTTAAATAGCAAAAACACTTAACAGATTAAGATCTAGGTGGTCTGACATTAGTTGTCAGACATTAAAAATAAAATTTCCAGATTTTTAAAAATGTCAAATCCAAGCCTATAGATATTATGGATCTAACATCTATCAACCCAGATCATCATTATACACTGTAAACAACATGTTTTAAGACAGAATCATAACATCTAACAATCGATTAATGGTCAGATTTGTAATTAGGGTTTATACCTTCAATGGACAATCTTATGATTCTTGGCTATTGATTTGTTAATGGATTTCGTGGAGCTTGATATATGACTGATATATGAAGGAAATTTCGGAGGTTTGGGGTTGAGAGAGAATGGTTGAGTGTTTTGCATAAAATAATCTAGCAAATGCAATTTTTCTCTCTTCCAATCTATTTATAGAAGTCTAGGATGCATGAATTGGCTGAGATTTCTTGATTTGCTGGAGATATAAGGTCAAATGGGGTGGTTGGTTTGGTGAACAACTCCACCAAATGTCAAAACCTACACATTCTAGCTTAATAATGCAAGAGGGGCAAAAATGTCATTTGGTAAATCATTTAAATGGCAAAATTATAATCTTGGCAAACCCTTAGGGTTTAGGGTTTGGGTTAGGGTTTAGGGTTTGGACCATTTTAGGATTTAAAAATAATTCTAGAATTTCCAATTTAGGGTTTGAAAAAAAATAAATAATAAAATAATAAAATTTAGTTTCTAAAATACAAAATTAAGGTTTCTTAATTAATTAGGTTTTTAATTACTTAACACCTTACTAATTAGGTTTAAGATACACTAATTAGCATTAAGCTTTCCAAATCAACAATTAGAGTTTACAATTTAAATAAATTAGGGTTTATAAAATAAATATTAGGGTTTCTAGAAATTAATATTTCTAAATATTAATTAGGGTTTACCTAATCAATATAAAATTATATAATACATAACATGCATGCACCATATAACACAGTTATATAACAGTGTCGAACTCAACCTGAGTTTTAAATTAGGGTTTCCATTTAGAATTTAGCTAATTATTATTTAAGGTTCCTAATTTAAGAAATTAGGGTTTTAATTTACAATTAATATCTCCTATAATTAGGGTTTTCCTAATAGCATCCAATATTTATAATACACATCTCATACACCACATAACATAGTATCTTAACAGATTTTAAAGTCTCATATGACTTCAAAATTAGTGTTTGTCAGTAAAATTAAGGTTTATTAGTAACACTAGGGTTTGGTCATAATACACCATAATTGACCAACCATTGTCACCCACAAATATACAAAGATATATTTATAAAGATCGAAAAATCAAAATATAATATTATTATATTATTATTCTCATCCATTGATAAAAATCCAAAATTAGGGTTTGATTCCATATCCGATTTATTCTTCATATATAACATTATTAATTAAGTTAAAATAATTAACTTAATTAATCTTGTATAAATTCATATAATAAAATAAACAATTATTATAATAATTCTAAAAATCATTTCATATATTATTTAAATCATATATAATCATATTTTCATAGAAAATAATTTAATAAAAACATTTCGCTATAAAATTAATTATTGTAAGAATAAACTTTATAATAGTCAATAATTCTATAATAAAATTATTTATAAATATTCATGTAATAAATATATTTTTATTTATTACATAATTACATACATACATTATCTTGTACAAATCCTCATCTTTTAAAAAAAAATTATATGCAAAATTTCTGATTTATTTATACAGAAAATATCGGGTTGTTACAAGAGATATGCTTGACATTACATGTAATCGGATAGAGAACTTAAGCTTAACCCTTCTTTAATTTCAGTTCACATAGAGATATAGTGAGTTGGTTGATTTAGGTGTTTAACTTGTTTCTATCTTAATTGTGGATTTAAGTTAATATGGTATTAGTGCATCGAGAGGTGGCTAGTATTACATTCGTGTTCTTGATTAATAAACGTGGATATTAAATTGAGTTGGAATAAAGGTTTGAAAATCAGAGTGAAGCTTAGGGTGAAATCATAAGTCTAATTCTCCATTCACTACACCAAAAATGGCCTCTAGTGAAGGACAAATCCTTCACAAGACATACTATATCACTCACAAGTGCTTTATTGCGAAGAAATATTTCCTTTACATGATTGCTCGCATTAAACCTCCTCGCAATTGGGTATCCTTCACTAAGTAGTAACTAAATGTTTTTTGTGAAGGATATATTGTGAATAATTTTTTTATTCACAAATTATATTTGGTGATGGAATATTGTTATTCAGTAAAAGATTAGTTTCCTTCACAAATAATATTTTAAGGACTATTTGAAATTAGTGAATAACTTTATTCCCTTACAAATAATATATTATGAAGAACAAATTTATTTAATGAGAGAAAATTTTCCTTCACTAATTATAAATTAAGAATGTATTTTCAAATTAGTGAAGGAAATAATCCTTCATTGATTACTAACTAATTAACTAAAAAGATTTTAGTGAGAAAAATAATTCTTCATTAATGTCAATTTCTCAAGTAAATTCATTCACAAATTATAAATTTATAAATAAAAAATTAATTGATAAATAATCAAAATTCATTGCAACTCACTAGCAAAATTTGCAAATCAGCAATATATGCAAAATGCTACAAAAAAGGCAACAGCCAAGGTCTAAAAGAGCAAAGGGTCAAGTGTCAAGTGCCAACAACGGATACATAATTACAGAATCCAGGGATTTAGGATATGGCCCATTACTAGAGAAGGGTCACAACAAAAGCGAAATGGGAATAATATATACAAACTAGTGTCAAGCATATCATTCTAATAAACCAAAAGGAAACGACCACAAGCCTTCAACAAAAGAACATCGAATTGCACACTTTATCCTGCAACCGTGGAAACTCGGGGACGGGAACAGCCCCAGCAGATGTCAACACTTGAGGATGTTTCTGACATGACCTCAAACTTCATAAATTGGCCCATATGAGTGGCTGCCAAGTGAACATAGCACTATTAAAGGTGTCCTCAGAAGCTCTGGTAGTTGATAATCAGCAAAAGCATCATGTACGCATCTAGGATAGAGATGGTAACATTCTCCTGGTTGAACACGGCCTGCTCTTCCTCTTCTCTACAAAATACATGGGGTAATATCATTTACACGTGCAATAATGGCGAAAATAATACATAGTAAAATATGAATACTCTTGCATGAAACTATTTGAATGTCTAAACTAGCAGATGTTACTGACCAGGAATCTCCCACATAATATCATCACAAAAAGATATTTAAAATATCACATTGGGGTCAGAGTAGTCTTACTTGCCGAGCAAAAGCCTTTGAGATCCATGAAGGCAACAAACATGGTGTGTTATTCAGTGCATCATAAGACGTCTCCTTTGCTTTTCCACAGTCCACAAAAACCACATCATTAATGGTTATACTTGTCTCAGCCATGTTTGTGGCCAGAACTATTTTCCTGACTCCTTCTTCAGGCTTATTGAATATCAACCTCTGATATTATGAAAAAATATAACCCATTAAATTATTATTACCATTCAATTCATAACATACTTGTGATCAAGCTTTGTAGTACAACATAGAAGTGAAAGTTAAGTTATGAACTTATTTCTTCTTTTAGCAGGAAGGAACAATTTAAAATAAATAAAGAATATTCAGCAAGGAATGATAGCTTCCAAATGGAATTAGATAGTTGGAATTATGCTCTCAGTTTCCACAATTTGCCCATGTGACAGTGGAATTAAAGCGCAGTTGGGAGACATTAAAGATCAAACCATTGAAGTTAGCCATATATATTGGCAACGTGTATGTGGGTACAAATGAGATGGTTTCAAGCAAAAAATAACCAAAGCAGTTGGTAATAATATATTGGATTAAATAGTATTCTGAAATCTACAATGTCATTTCCACAAAAAATGAAAAGATAAGAAATTCTACAGCCTATTAGTTTTCTTTTGTACATATTATATATTTTAAAGAATGGAAAAAGAAAAAAGAGAAGATGAGTACTACTTTTCTCTTCATTTTATATCCTTATACTGGATACCCCTTAACAAGTTCAAATGTAAAAGAAAACTATCTGATTAAGGCAAACTAATATGGTTCAAGTTAATCTTTGCTACACAATTGTATTATGCATAGACAATTATCTCGCCTATGTCTCAAACGTGATTCAATATTGAACTTTTGAATTTTCAAAGAGGTACATACAAACAAGAAACACGAAGCAGTCATATAGCACTCCAAAAAAGGAATATAAAAAAGTCTATCTAGAACGAAAATGCTAAAATCAAAGGCATCAAAAGAGAATTTATCAAACTGAAACTAGAAAAATTAACGAAGGACAAGTATCTTACATGCCATCCCCAAATTCCTCATTGATTATATCCTTGATGCTCTCCCCGAAGTGCATGACTGCTTCATTTAGTCTATAAATTGGAAGTCAGCTAATTGTTGACAGCACAATAACTAAACCCATCAACAGAGAGTTCAACAAAATTTAGACATACTGTATATTGTAGGAAAAAGTCCAAAAAGTTTACAAAAGTTCAAAAAGTTATAAACTATATATAACTTTACGCTAAAGAGCAATAAGGTTTTGCCATATAGTATAGAAGTGAAGGCACAAACTTACAGATTCTCCCAGTTTCTCCCCTCGCTCAGAAGCAACTCTTTCAGCCACTGACATTGCAGATATTCGTCTAGGCTGAGTACAAATAATACTGCAAGAAGCACCACGAGCAGCTTCGACCTCAGCCTCTAAGATATAATATGCTTCCAGGAGCAAGTTCAGGACCAAGAACAGCAACAATAGCATTTATAAGGCGACCCACTCCCTGCTGAAGCTTAACCCATCCATTCTCTTCACACAAAAAAATATCCATAGCAAGGCCAAGTGTTGCCTGTAGAAATAGAGTAAAGAAAAATAAAAGAACTTTGCAGTCAAAGAACCAAAAAAAGTGACCAAGTGCTTAGCTCAAAAACTTCCGCAAAATCAAATCTTTGTGCTTCCATTTCCAGTACTACTTATTCTATTTATTTCCTTTTAACGGTTATACAAACCCTAAAATGTAAACCAGAACTATAAAAACCCAGCCAGATCAATTCATCACAGTTATTAACCAAAAATGATCCTTAATTCAAAATTTCAGTTCCCTTAACCAAGTTTCCATCAACTACAAAGAATTATAGAGAAGTAAAATTGAAATTAACCTCTGCAAAATCAGATTGCTGGCCCGGATTATGCTGAGACTCGGGTCAAATCTCGATATCAGCGGACTCATCCACAATTTCTAGCATAGTATTCTGAATGAACTCATCGAAAGAATCAAGCTGCTGACGAACCAAACCCTTCTCTTCAAAGTAAGCACTGATCACAGACCAAGCATCTTCTTGAGTTATATTTTCTTCTTCATCGTCGTTGAATGATGGATCGTATTCTTCTTCCAAATCCATTTCTGGGTTTTACCGAACTGTTAATAATCTCGCGTGGAGTTTAGCTATTTTTTCGGAGTGGTGGAGTCAAATAGAGGGAATTGGGTTTTGACAGAAGTGTGGTTATTTATTGAAGACGAAGAGGAGGGTTTTGACTTTTGAAAGAGGGCGTCGACTTCTGAGCCGCCTTCTTTTTGCTCGCGTCAGACACCATCTAATTTACAGAAACAACCAAAATCAAATCCAAAACGATCAACAAACCCCTAGAACAGAGAACGATTCAGAATTGAAAATAGAACGTACCTTGAGATCTGGTGCGAGTGTCGAGGAGAGAGACTGCCTTCAGGTTGTGAAATGAGGGAATAGAGAGTTGGAAATAAAATTGGGGAATAGGGTTGAATGAATTTTCTATTACGATGGAGTGATAGGAATACTGATATGTTCCAAACACAAAAGTTAGATAATATTTAAAAAAAAACAAGTTAGTTAAAAAAATGTAATTATTATAAGAAAATTTATTACTACTACAAAATTTTTAATGTATTTATATTATAATTTTTATTCACCATAATTAATTATAAAAATTATTTAGAATAAAATAGTGACCAATTTTATTTCTCGCAAAAAACTTGTGAACAATAATATATAGTGAGTAATAATTCATTCACTAAATAGATTTTTTCCTCTCAAATTTTCATCATAAATTGACTCCAAAAATCTTTCTATCGCCCCAATTTTGCGAGGAAAAAAATATAAATTGTGAAGGAAGTTTCTTTCGCTAATAACTATATTGCCACTATACTTTTTTCTTTCACTGTTCCTTCGCTAAACAACTCTTCATGTGAAGGAATAAATTCCTTCACAAAATTTCCTTCGCTACATCCCTATTTTGGTGTAGTGATTAATTGTTTGAAATTCCGAATTTTGATATTAGTGATTGTTTTGTGATAGTTTATTTATTTATTAATTTAGTTTCTATAATTTTAAACCATTGAATTGAATAGTTTAATAGAATTAGGATTAAAAGAAAATTGATAATTGTGAAGTTAAATTTTTTGCTAATTTGTCCTCGTGGGAACGATACTATATTCACTACTATATTACTTGTTGACCACGTACACTTGCGTGTTTTGCGCGTATCGATTTTACCCAACAAGTTTTGGGCGCCGTTGCCAGGGATAATTTAGCATAGATTTTAATATTTTTATGATATCAGTTTAATTAGTCCAGTTTTACTTAAACAGTTTGTGTTTTTGTTTTTCCTATTTTAGGTTTTTGATATTGATTTATGCAAACACGATCCAAACATCCAGACTTGCTTCCTTTTGAGGACGACATTGAAAGGAAATTTCAGAGGTTAAGTAAGTGGATCGAAAAAACGAGGAACGAATTCGAAAATTCTGATAAGGAAGAAACAATGGCTGCCGAAGACCAGAAAGCGTTGAGGGATTTTGCAATACCTAAGGTGACTGATCTGTAATCGAGCATCACTAGGCCTGCAATAGCTGCGAATACTTTTGAAATCAAGCTTGGGACCATTCAGATGATGTGTAAAATTCAGTTCAGTTTGGGGGAATTGCAAATGATGATCCGAATGAGCATTTAATTAGTTTTCTGGAAATGTGCGACACTTTCAAGTACAATGGGGTGTCAGATGAGGCAGTGAGACTTCGTTTGTTCCCGTTCACTTTATGGGACAAGGTGAAGAGTTGGTTACATTCTCTGCCACCGGGATCGATTACTACGTGGGAAGACTTGGCTCAAAAATTTCTTGCCAAATTTTTCCCACCGACGAAAATTGCTAAATTGAGGAATGACATAATGATGTTTGAGCAGTAGAATGGGGAGTCATTATATGAGGCATGGGAGAGGTACAAGGAATTACTTAGAAAGTGCCCGCATCATGGATTGCCCAAGTGGCTACAAATGAACACCTTTTATAACGGACTAAATGGGAATGTCAGAACCAGTATTGATGCAGCGTCGGGCGGAGCATTCATGGCTAAGAGTTACGAGGAAGCCTATAATTTGATCAAAACCATGGAGGAAAATAAATACCAGTGGTCCACAACAAGAATGACACAGCAAAGGCTACCGATTTTGAAGTAGATGGATGGAGTGACAAATTATACAAGCACAAATTTCTGCACTGTCTAAGAAGTTTGATACTATGACAGGGGCTCAAGTTCAGCAGGTTGCAGTAGTATGTGAATTGTGTGTGGGTGATCATCCTACGATCGGTCGTAATTAATCCAAAGATCCATCCAAATCATATAGGTAACTATAATGTAATTCCAGAAATACATACCAAAACACCTACAACTAGGGGAATAGGAACCACCCAAACTTCTCATGGAGCAATAACCAGCAAACTCATGCTCCACGACCATCATATCCCCCTGGTTTTCAGAGTCACCAACAACCGATTCAACATCAAGAAAGGAAATCAGATTTTGAGGAAATGGTGTCGAAGTACATAACTAGCAATGAGGCAACAATTAAAAATCAAGCAATGATAATGAAAAATCAAGATATGGCAATGAAATCACAAGATTTGGCTATCAAGAATTTGGAAAATCAGATTGGACAGATGGCGTTAGCATTGAATAATAGACCACAAGGAACGTTACCAAGCGACACTGAGAGAAATCCTAAGGGTAGTCATGAGCAATGTCAAGCAGTTATGTTGAGAAGTGGAAAACATCTCGGAGGTAATAATGCAGAAAATTCAGCAACATCGGAGTAAAAAGTTGATGACAATAACGTGGTTGAAGGTAACAAGGGTGAGGATAAGCATTGTGAGGAAATAAAAGTAAATAATAAGCCAATGGTTTATCCTCCACCACCATTTCAGCAGAGAGGTCAAAAACAGAAATCAGATAAGCAGTTCGCAAGGTTTTTAGACGTGTTCAAGAAACTCCAGATTAACATCCCATTCGCAGAGGCCCTAGAGCAAATGCCGAGTTATGCGAAGTTTATGAAAGGAATTCTGTCGAGGAAAAAGAAATGGGAAGAATTTGAAACAGTGGTAGTAACAGAGGAGTGTAGTGCGGTGTTACAGCAGAAGCTACCACCAAAACTTAAAGACCCGGGGAGCTTTACTATCCCATGCACGATCGGAAAATGTCGTTTAACAAATGTTTATGTGATTTGGGGGCGAGTGTGAACCTCATGCCATTGTCAGTATACACAGAATTGGGTTTGCCCGCGCCAAAGCCTACAAATATTTCATTGCAGTTGGCGGATAGGTCAGTCACATATCCGAGAGGCATAGTAGAGGACATTCTGGTTAAAGTGGATAAGTTTATATTCCCTGTGGACTTTATCATTCTGGATTTCGAGGAGGATAAGAACATACCGATTATCCTAGGGAGACCTTTCTTGGCTACAGGAAGGACACTCATAGACTTGCAAAAAGGAGAACTTATTATGAGAGTCCAAGATCAAGAAATCAAATTTAATGTGTTCAAGGCCATGAAATTCCCTACGGAGGAGGAAGAATGTTTTCGAATGGATTTAATTGAGCAAATCATCAGTGAGGATATGAGCAAGAGTTTGGTCAACGATCCGTTAGAAACAAACTTATTGGGGGATGAAGAAAAGGACGACCCAAAATTTGTGGACTTCTTACAGATGCTAGACTCATTGCCACGAGTTAGCCGATTCAGAGCACCGTTTGAACCTTTGCACACCGAGGAAATAGTCATAAAAAACTAAAACCGCTTTTGGAGGAGCCACCAACATTGAACTTAAGCCACTCCCTAAACATCTCGTATGCATACTTAGGCAATTTAAATTCTTTACTCAGAATTATTTCACGCGCACTTAACGAATCAGCAGGAAGAAAAGTTGTCGAGGGTGCTTAGGGATCACAAATCAACGATTGGTTGGACGATTGCGGATATATAAAGGAATTAGCCCATCATTTTGCATGCACAAGATTCTCGATGGAGGATGATGCAAGACCGCTTGCGGGAGCATCAACGTCGACTTAACCCAATTATGAAGGACGTGGTAAAGAAGGAAATTCTAAAATTATTGGATGCCGATATCATATATCCAATTTTTGACAGTAAATGGGTTAGTCCGGTTCATTGTGTGCCGAAAAAGGGGGGAATGACTGTGGTACAAAATGAGGACAATGAATTAATTCCAACAAGAACAGTGACAGGATGGAGGGTGTGCATCGATTATAGGAGGTTGAATAAGGCAACCCAAAAAGATCATTTTCCGCTACCCTTTATTGATCAAATGTTAGACAGATTAGCGGGACATAAGTACTATTGTTTATTGGATGGATACTCGGGCTATAACCAGATCGCCATCGCTCTTGAGGATCAAGAGAAGACAACATTTACATGCCCTTACGGCACATGTACATTCAGGAGGATGTCATTCGGGTTATGCAATACACCTTCAACTTTCCAATGGTGTATGATGGTCATTTTTTCAGATATGGTGGAGAAAAATGTTGAAGTCTTCATGGACGATTTCTCGGTCTTTGGAGACAACTTTGATACTTGCCTAGGGAATCTGGTCATGGTATTGCAGCGATGTAAGGATACAAACCTCATACTCAATTGGGAAAAATGCCACTTCATGATTGAAGAAGGCATAATTTTGGGCGATAAGGTGTCGGCTCAGGGATTGGAGGTGGACAAAGCAAAGCTGGATACGATTGAGAAATTGCCTCCACCGAGCTCAGTTAAGGGTATTAGAAGTTTTCTGTGGCATGCTGGGTTCTATAGGAGGTTCATAAAGACTTCTCTAAGATTGCAAAACCTCTATGCAGCCTTTTTTAGAGAAGGATGCTACTTTCAGCTTTTCATGCGAATGCAAATCAACGCTTGAATTATTGAAGAAGAAATTAACTACACCCCGTGATAGTCGTGACCGACCGAATATGCCATTCGAGCTTATGTGTGATGCGAGCGACTATGCTATTAAAATATTTTGGGCCAAAGATTTGACAAGGTGTTTCACGCCATATACTATGCAAGCAAAACACTCACGAAACTTAAATGAATTACACTACCACGGAAAAGGAATTTCTTGCAGCAGTGTACGCTGCGTTGACAAATTCGGGCATACTTGATCGGACTAAGGTGATAGTCTACATGGACCATTCTCGATGATTCTTGCCTAATAAAAAAAAAAGATGCTAAACCACGCCTTATCCGATGGATTCTCCTACTTCAAGAGTTTGACTTAGAAATTAAAGATAGAAAGGGGACGGAGAATCAAGTTGCCGACCATTTATCAAGGCTGGAAAATCTAGAGAAAAAGGATGAAGATAGATGGGCAATCAACGAGTCATTCCCGGATGAGCAACTATTTGGGTTAAATGCAGAATTTCCTTGGTATGCAGACTTCGCCAATTATCTGGTGAGAAACATGCTTCCCCCTAATCTTACACAACAACAAAAAAAGAAGTTTCTTCATGACGTTAAGTGGTACATGTGGGATGAGCCTTATTTATTTAAACAGTGCGCCGACAAGATGATTAGAAGGTGTATCCCCTATAGTGAAGTGCACAACATACTGCAGGAATGCCACTCATCAGCATATGGGGGACATTATGGGAGTGAGCGCACCGCGGCAAAAGTGCTTCAAGCCGGGTTTTATTGGCCAACATTGTTCAAAGACGCCCACCAATTTGTGAAAACGTGTGATAGATGCCAAAGGGTGGGAAACATCTCTAAACAGAATGAGATGCCCCTACAAACAATTCTTCAAGTTGAAATCTTTGATGTATAGGGCATCGATTTCATGGGGCCATTCCTTCGTCTTTGAGCAATCAAGATATTCTACTCAAGCAGGATTACGCCTCGAAGTGGGTCAAGTCAAAGACTACCATCCAACGATGCCAAGGTGGTCCTCAAATTCCTACAGAAAAACATTTTCACGAGGTTTGGCACGCCAAGAGCAATAATCAAAGGATTTAAGGTAGTCACTTCATAATAAGTCTTTACACAATTGTTGGCTAAGTATGGGTTAACCACAAGGTGGCTACAACAGTATCACCCTCAAACAAATGGACAAAATGAGGTATCAAACAGAGAAGTTAAGAAGATATTGAAAAGTCGTAAATCGAAGTCGAAAGATTGGTCACTTCATTGATGACGACATGGGCTTACCGGACCGGATACAAAAAACACCAATCGGGATGTCACCATATCAACTCCTCGTATGAAAAAGCATGTCACTTACCGGTGAGAGCTACAACACAAGGCCCATCGGGCAATTCAAAAATTAAACTTTGATCAATTTGATGTAGAGAGAAAAGAGGCTACTCCAACTAAATGAGCTCGATGAATTCTCGACTTCATGCATACGAACGCCAAGCTATACAAAGAAAAGGTTAAAAGATGGCACGACCGTAAAATTGTGCATCGAACATTCGAGCCGGGTCAATCACCCTCTTGTTCAACTCACTACCGCAATTGTTCCTGTGAAAGCTTAAGTCGAGATGGTCGTGACCATTCACTATAAAGCGAGTATTCCTCATGGCGCCGCTTGAACTCTACAAATGTAATCCATTAGAGACGCTTCAAGGTCAATGGTCAACTGGATAAAGCATTATCATGGGGTGGCGAATCAAACTGGATGTCGCCAACATCACCCTCACCGATACACAAGAAAACAAGGAGTAGTCAAATCGAACGACTTAAAATCAAGCGCTAATTGGGAGGCAACCCAATATTTCGTTATTTTTCATAGTTTTATTTATAATTGTTAGAATGTAGCTTTTATTAAGTATTAGGTAGGTATTATAGAGTAAAAGTTTTGTTGAAACTCTCAATCATACTCCAAGTCGCCAATAATCTAACATCTTGCATGTTTTTGGTCATGAGAGAGTCAAAAGTGAGTAAGAGCAACAACGGCAAGAAAACAAGGAAAATAGGAGAATTTTGCATCATCAAATTTGAAGCCAAAATCTCAAGTCATGGACTAGCCCACACTGGGCAAGCTATTTTAGTTTTTGCACTTCTCCCAAGTGGGGTCCTTTATTCTGGTATACATGTTGTGCGAGATACAACACCGCCTTGTTACTCCCCACTACACACCTCACTCTGCTATCTTTCTTTTCTTCCTCACCTACACCACCACCCACGACAAGACGACAACCCACTAACAACTACACGATAAAAACTTACCTAAACCTCAATCAATTGCACCCACTTCACCCCACAAATTCCACTACCCCACACCATCAAGCACACAAATTCCTCTCCCCTACATCACCTCTATATAAACCCTACCACATACCTCCCATATTCATCTCCAAAAATACGAATTCATCAAGAAATTGGGCTACACATAGAGCAATTGAGTGTAAGTTACCTTTCTATTGAGTTTTCATCTTCTCTCAACGGAATTACCATAGAAATAACCTAGTTTTGGGGGAAGAACGGACTGTGCACACCAAGTGTTTGAGAAATGGAGTGAACCAAGTGTAAGGGGAAGGTAGTGTGTGATAGCAAGTTCTAACATCTAGGAATCAATGGCTTCTCAACCGACATCCAAACGCCAAAGGGGAGAGAGTTCAAGATCCGCTCAACTGACATGAACATATGATCGACGAAAATTTGTGAGTGCCACCGCCACCGACCGGTATGATTGCATGCTAACCAAAGCCCTTACGCCAGAGTGGGGATTGGCCCCCGAGGGAAATGATGGGGAGATGATGTCTCAAATCTATCAAAAGGGGTGGATCAAACTCACCAAAAATCCGGAACCCGCCGTTGTCAACATTGTCAAGGAGTTTTATGCAAACGACGAAGACAAAGCCCCATTCAATGCGTTTGTGCGGGGTCGCATGGTCCCATTCAGTGATGATGCAATTAATTCATATTATCAGTTGCGGGTGCCACGATAGTGTCAGTATGCACATTTGAGGGACTTTGACCCTGACTACGAGGAGGTTTTTACGAACATGACAAAGCCGGGAACATCTTGGATTAAAGGTTAAAAGGGAGGTATAGTGTTCCATAGCAAGGACCTTAGCTGGTATGGAAAAATATGGTACGCATTCTTATGCGCTAAATTACTTCCGTCCCAACACACTTCGGACGTCACCAAAGAGAAGGCGTTGTTGTTGTACGCAATTGTGCAAGATTTCATTACTGACGTCGGGGCTATTATCAGTTTCTCCATCCGCCGATGTTTACGTGGAAATTTTTTGGGTGGCTTGCCACACCCATCACTCATATGTGGGTTTTGTCGCAATGTCGGGGTGAGATGGTCCGACGATGAGCCCACACAAATGCCGCTCGCTTTGCTTGATTCTAGAATGATAGCGCGATATTCTGTATGGGCAGGAGGCGAGTCACATCCACGAGGTCTGGGCTTTATTTTTCCATCGGCGTCGGAAGACGAAGTTGATGCAGAAGATACCTCGGAGGATGAGGATGAAGGTATAGGAGAGCAAGGAACCGAGCAGATACCGCAGACCGAGGCAATATCCAAATTCGGTTCCTCGAGTTCCAAAATCGGATGATCAAGCGCACAATAATAAGGCAAAGACGTCGAAAATGCGGCGATTGGCGATGCGATAAGATCACATGTTTGATGCTATGAACGCATCTTTCGCCTCACTCAACACAACACTCCAAAGCTTCAACCCGGCGGCTCAATATCCATATCAACAACCCGGACCACTGCCTCGATTTCCTCCAAGTGATTCTGATGATGAAGAGCACCAACCACCTCCCCAGACTTAGGCGATTGGAGGGAAGTCCTCATGCACTAAATTTTATTTTTATCCAATGAGGGCATTGTGTTACTTAAGTTTGGGGGATTTAATTGCTTATTTGCATGCATTTTTTATTTATTTATTTTTACATTCTAGTTTGCATAGTAGATTAGGTTTTTGCATAGTAGATTAGGTTATTTTTGATTTTGCATTGTTTTCATTTCTGTTATTATCATAAAAAAATAATAATAATAAAAAATAAAAAAAAATTAGTTAAATATTGTGTTTGCATATGTTCAACAGTGTTGCAGTTTATGTTATTTGTGGGCCAATGATGAGATTGAGAACAAGTTAACCAATGCAGTATTGATTATTAGAACTGTGATACAATTTCTATTATGAATCGACTCTTGAACTTGTTTGAAACTGTTATAAAAAGGTTAGCACTAATAACATCTTTGGTGACCGGTTAGTTCAAATTGATACATAAATAGTTTCTAAAGGATAATGCTAGGGTAAATGAGAAAATGACAAGGATAGGCAGTAAAGGCTAAAATTAGGCAAGAACCTAAGTTTGGGGGAGTATATGTGGGGTATATAAGCTTTGAAAAAAAAATATAAAAAAAAAATATGAAACATGTTGAGTCTTGTGGTGGGTTGAGGAGAAACACTCCCCATAAACACAAGTGTGAGATGGAGCGTAAAATGCACTCACCAACCATCTATCTAAAAAAAAGGGGAATAATGACGGGAAAAGAGCAAAAAGCCCCCGTGTAAAAAAAAGAAGAAGAAGAAAGTATAAGTATTCTGCATGAACCCTTGAATTTGGTATTGTTTAATTTTAGTTGAGTTGTGCCTATCTTTGAAATTTTTAAGATTGCACTGTATGATTCCTTCTAAGAAGTTGCTTATGTATTGAATTTGGGTCTGTATCAGTTATCTTAGATGTTGATCACACACGCACGCTATACCAGTGATAATTGTTCAAGATTTGAGAATTAATACGAAATTGTCGATTAGGTTTGGTGATTCATATTGTAAAACTGCTTGTTTTCTCTGAGGTCGATGGGATAATTTAGTTTCTGCGATATTGTTGGATTCAAAGGCATTTAGATTTTATTTATTTCATCTCATTGCATTTGCATAGCATGTAGTTTGTTTTGTGCTCGAGGACTAACACGGTTTAAGTTTGGGGGATTTTGATAAGTGGATTTAATATACACGAATCGATGTTCATTTCAAGTTTAAATTCGTAGTTATCTTCTTGTTTTGTGTTCGTTTTCACTCGTTTCATGTTCTTTTATGTGTAGGGTGGTCATGGAGGCAAGTGGTGAAGAAAGGCGGTCTTTTAGAGAAAAGTTGGAAAAATGCATGAAATACAAAAAAAAATCCTTTAGCGAGGAGACATACACCATGTATGGCCTTATTAAGTTTAGTACTCACGGGCTAAAAGCCGAAAACTCAAGACTCGTCACGCTTTTGAAGACTCACAAGCAACATGGATTTTAGAGGTTTTTGTTAGGCACATGGACTCTACAAAAGGCAGATCTCGGCCAGAACATAAGGGAGCGAGATATTACATTAAAAACAACAAATCACACAACACATGAAGCAGATTACAGAGATAAATTCAAGGATTCAAGTGCGAGCTTTGGAGGAGTAATTTGAAGAGATTATCGTGACGGTTGCAATTCTAGACTATGTGAAGGGTGTTCATTATTCTTCTTCTCTTTAGTCTTTTATTTGTAATTGAAAGGATGTTTTCATTAGATTATTCAGTTTTTAATTCATTTGTTATGAACTAATTCGCTTATTAGACTTGTGATGGATCCTTGGGTGAAACGATTATTTTTTAACTTCAATTCAATAAAATATTTTCAGTTTATCTATGTTAATTCGAGCGTGAATTTATGAATTGCTTGATCAACAATTCCTTGTGGATTTGAATGGAATTGAGAGAGGATATTCAAATCTAGACCTAGTTAATATATCATGTGTCATGAATTTTGTGAATAGCAGATTTTTGATTATTGTTAAGGTAAAGATATGCTTGACATCACATGTAATCGGATAGAGAACTTAAGCTTAAAACTTCTTTAATTTCAGTTCACATAGAGATATAATGAGTTGGTTGATTTAGGTGTTTAACTTGTTTCTATCTTAATTATGGATTTAAGTTAATATGGTATTAGTGCATCGAGAGGTGGCTAGTATTAAATTCGTGTTCTTGATTAATAAACGTGGATATTAAATTGAGTTGGAATAAAGGTTTGAAAATCAGAGTAAAGCTTAGGGTGAAATCATAAGTCTAATTCTCCATTAATTGTTTGAAATTCCGGATTTTGATATTAGTGATTGTTTTTTGATAGTTTATTTATTTATTAATTTAGTTTCTATAATTTTAAACCATTGAATTGAATAGTTTAATAGAATTAGGATTAATAGAAAATTGATAATTATGAAGTTAAAATTTTTGCTAATTTGTCCTCGTGGGAACGATACTTTATTCACTACTATATTACTTGTTGACGACGTACACTTGCGTGTTTTGCGCGTATCAATTTTACCCAACAATGAGCCTTTTCGCATGTCTTGCATGCTTCAATCCTACGCTTAGGATCCCCTTGTTTTACTCAAGTATTCTCGGAGTTAAAACCCTTCCTCTTGGGCACACTTCCACTGCCACTAGCTCCCTCCACCTTGGATACTCCCTCACCTTTATTCTTATTCTTTCTTTCTTTATGGTATTGGCTTAAAGCCTCACTACCACCCTCGTCAATAATTGCCTTCTCCAGAATGGTTTCATACAAAGCACTCTGAAACATAGAAATCCTGCTAGAGAGCCAGGGTTTCAATCCCTGCTCAAATCTATGAACCTTTCTTTCCTCGGTGTCCACTTGATGTTGAGAAAATTTGGCCAATTCATTGAACTTGGCCGCATACTGGGGAACCGTCATGTCCCCTTGCTTAAGTTCTAAGAACTTAATCTCCATCCTCCCCTGCATTCTTGTAAGAAAATAGTTCTCAAAGAGAACCTTCTTGAACTGTTCCCACGTAACAACATCAGTTCTAGCCCCACCCTGGTGAGCCTCCCACCAGAAGTTGGCTTCTCCCTTCATCAAATAGGTCGCAAAAGAAGTCTTTTGCGCCTCCCCAACGTTTGTGATTACAAACGCCATCTCAATTTCCCTTACCCATGTCTGGGACTCAATTGGGTCTGTAGTTCCTTTGAACTCCAGTGAACTTATACTTTTAAATTCCTTAAAGGTAGTCGTTCTATCTACCCTAGGGACTACGGGTGCTATACCCCCAGCTTGATTAAATGCAGCCGTTAATAAATTAACGAACTCATGCATAGGGTTGTTCAGACCCCCTTGGTTATCATTATGGGATTCAGCTTCCTGATTACGTTGTCTTCTTCTTGGCGGCTTTTTTCTGATTAAATAAATAAAGTTTCATTATTATTTATTCATTCTTGTTTACTTAGTTATTATTGGTTAAACAACAACTCATACCATAATATAGCACATTTGATAAAAACCTCATTATATTAATATGCATCTTCCTAATTCGAACTATTTATAAATTTATTTCATAGCCAGAGCTATTAAATTTCTATTCCGCGATTGAATTTCACAAAAAATGGGATTTTCAAAAAGACTACCCTTTAATTATACAAAAGAGGGTTTTACATCACTACACAAAATATTTATTGATCTAGGCTTTCTCTATTTACTACTAATATTGCATAACAGCATTCCTGTGCTTCTGATTTGCAAGAATCGACACAATATCCGGACTAATAGTATGACGAGTTTGCCCCAACTCAATGGAATAACAAGTAATTTTCAGCTTGAAATCTTCACGAGCACTCTCATGGATGTAAGACATCCGTGATATCTTCTAGTTCCTCTCCCCCAGTTCTTTACGAAGCTCAATGGCCTCATTCTTAAAATTCATCTCATTATCCTTCATGAACACTTTCTCATCATGCTCTATCTCAAAATATGTTTGTGCAGAATCCTTAGCTTCATAGAGGTCACTAACAGTGCGCAGTTGCACATTCCATTCAAGCACCGCCAGATACAATGCCCTCATTGACCCTGGAGGTGTTTGCTCTAATGCAGGTACCACCGTCTCAAACGATGTTATCTCCATATCCTCGTCCATATCAACCACCATATCTAAATATGATGTCGATCCCAAGTTTTCCAAGTCCCCATCTAGATAGTCCTCCTCTGGTTCGGACCCATCTATGTTCACCATTGGAACCTCTGCCACTGGCTCTATCATGTTTACTTACTCTTCACTCACCACGTGTATATCCCTATACATAAAGTTATCGATGGACATCTACAATAACACATAACATGTTGATTAGTATATAATACACAATAATATAAGCACACATTTAGTTTATTTAAGGTTAATTTCCATCTTTTAATTCTTTTAGTAATGAGTTTCCTTAATCCTCAATTAACAAATTCTACTAGAATTCATTTGATTCCTATTTCTCATTTTACTAACGAGGTTATTAGCCTAAGGTTCTCCCCCCACCCCCTTAAGTTTTATAACCTAATGCTTTGATACCAACCTGTGACCCCCCCCCCCCCCCCAAATCTGAGTACTTTCAACCCACAGATATGGTGCTACACGGTACTACTAACTATACATTCATTCCATCGAAACAACATCAAAATAAGTGTATTTACTACATTCTGATTACAATAATAATGAATCATTTCCCATGTTCTGTAACCAAATACATTCTTCATTTGTCATAGTATAATTCATACAAATATAATAGACTATTACATGATAAACTACTTATCCATCTTAGCTTTGCCTTTATCCTTATTGGAACACTCGGTTCGCTCGGCCTTAGCTGCAGTCATATAATTCAAGCAAGCAGTGAGCATAACTAGCTCAGCAAGTCTAGTAATTTATAATACAAATACCACATCGAGAATTATATGATTATTCTTCACTAACTGAACAAATAGTTATGAAGTACTGTGAAACATTTAAATAGCACTTTTAATTCTTATAAAACAATTCCAAGGTATAATCAGTAACTTAGGAATTTTGAGTGTGTCAAAAGACCATGAACATTTTATTTTTGATTTCCATTCATGAAAAAGGACAGCCCGACACTAAGTCCGTAAGTTCGATATATCTTACGAGCACTTCTAGGTGATCAACCTATAGTACTCTATGTTGATCAACACTCATCCGTTAAACATATTTACGTTTAAGTTTTGGCAACCTCACTTGCCCATCGAGTAATCGATGTAAAATACTTTTATTTATTCATACTCAGGTTTACCTTTGATCTGTACCAAATAATTGGCATAGGATAGCGTTATCAATACTATATTAAAAGACTTGTAAATAAATCAATCAAGCTCTTAAAGTTAGTCTAGCCGAGTTCAAACGGGCATCGACTCTTCCGTAAAATAATTCATGCATAACATAATATGAATCAAAGAAACTTGGCTAACACGAAGGTTAGACAAGCGTTAAGGAAACTTGCCTTCATGCATCTTCAATTAAAATTCAACAGTTCTTGGTCTTTACAATTTCTACATTATATATGTACATAACATACTGGAATTAGCTACCAAACAATCTAATCACATTGTTTCTACCAACTTCTTTCTCTTCTATGACGTAACTGAATTTATTTCATTAATAATATTCGTTTCGAGTTATTTATCATTCGTTATAGCTTATTAACATTCCTATGTCGTTAAACCAACACTCAACAACCATCGGTTAAGTATAATAGTAGTTAAAACCCTAACTGATTCGTTAACTCAAATAAATTCTTCTCGGATTACCGATATCAGACTCTGTATAGTACGTACATAGGTTTTACTTTCATTTCTTATCATTCACGTACTACGCACATCTATTATATAATGTATAATACTAGGACGGGCGTTAAACTCGAATACGATTCACGATTTACATTCTCGCACTTTACGCTCTTCGTTTAATTACTTGTAATCAACATTAGATTCCTAAGATCATCGATATACATATTATTTAGGAATTTTCTTTTCATGTTTATTAAGTATATACATGGCTTATAGTTATCATGTAAACAGTTGGGTTAATAATTAACTGAATCAGACATTTTTCCCTTATCGGCGCTCTCCAGTACCTTCTCCCCCGTTACGGCGCTACGACGCCACTTTCTTAGGCTTGGGAGGTGCTGCGGCGCCAACCCTGAGCCTTTGAATTTTTTTTAAGTTTTTCATTTCAATTCTTTTCGGGCACTCGTAACTTGATCGTTATATGTCAGAATTGGCTCATTCAAAAGCCGTTATCTCACATATCTCACACAATTCGATTTCATTTGGATAGAAATAGCTTTTAAATCCATTTACAATGAATATACTGTTTAACTTTTCTATTACACGTTCGTTTAACGTTCGTGAACGTTCATAACTCATTTCTTCGTTTTAACTCAGAATTCTACCATTCTTGAGTCTACGACTCTTTAACATGTTGTTCTACGATACGCCATCGAAAACTAAGGTTTCGGAGTTAAACAGCGACTTTTGACTACCAATCTGGGAATTCTACGATTTTGACGATTATCGTCTAATCTCGTAAATTTTGACATAACTTCGTTACTCGAGATTCATACACCAAACCAAATGGAATAGATCCATTGCTCAGTTATCTATAACCTAACCAAGAAATATGCATATAAGTTATACTTTATGGTTTTCAATTTGTCCTTCAACAACCAATTCAAAGTTTTAATAGTTTTCTTCGATTAAAGCTTAATTAGTTGTTTATAATCTTCATTTATACATGGCTTATTAATATTTTAATTCACTAATATCCATCCTTATTACTCCAGAAGAGACATGATCCACCAATTCATACTTCTCTATGAAAAATAAATAGAAAATAAGCGAAGACTAAAGTTTTCATATAATTACCTTAGTGTTCTTCGCGTTCTTGACTTAAGCTATAATACTTTGCTTTGATTCCTCTTGATTACTTGTTATTTCTCTTCTCTCTCTCAATATATTGTTCAATGTTGGTTCAACTAACAAATGAACCAACATAGGCTTCCTTATATAGAAAACCAAATTGAGTGCAAAATGGTCAAAAGGGCCTACTCCTTACTATTCAATTCTTCCTCACCAAGCTTTCTCCATTTCTTGGCCATCAAGTAGCCGGCCCACAAGCCCTTTGGGGGACCCCCATGGGTTACCCCATGAGTTTTACCCATCCAGTGATCCATCAGTTCAATCCACGGGTTCGTTTCTTGGTTTGGGCTTAGAATTAATTCATATCGGGCCTATCTTGGGCTTGATTTAATTTAACATTGGGTTTAACAAAGTCTAAGTCCAATTGCTAAAGTCCATTAATAACTAGTCATATAATTCTAGTATTCCCTTCGTATATACCACACACGATGTTCGTATTATACGTCGTAATAATCTTCATACTATACTCGTATAATAAGTAGTATCATACTCATATTTCTCACGTATAATACCTATACTTATTATACATAGTCATTTAATTCTCGAAACTCACTTTTCCTAACACTCAGGTTTTAAGTCCGTAGGCGAAAACTTCGTTTGTCATAACTGAAATATTATTAGATATTCTATTTTGTCTTAGAACTCTATCATTATGCGTTTCTCAGAAATTCATAATTAATTCCCGAGAAGAAACGGATGAATAGTATTTTTATAGAAATTTCTCGAAAAACTATTATTTTTGTCTTGGAAATTCAAAATAATTAATCCTAGCGCATAGCCAGAATCCTAACCATATTCGCACATTATAGGTCATAGAACGACATTTCAACAGCTTACTCACGTAAATAAATAATTAAATTCATTTAATTCAAATAATCAAATAAAAATTTAATTGTCATAAAAATTCAATTTTTCTCGAGCTTACAAAATTATTTAGCTTACTTTAAATAATTATACACTTATAATATGTAGAACTACTACACTAGGCTTTATGAATTTATACTCATAACACCTATATTTAAAACAACCATTTTTGTTAGAATAATTAGTATGTACTACACGAATTATTATAATATAATTGTTCAATTCCCTTCCTTCTATAAATTGTCACAAGACAATTTCTTCAATCTTTACATTTAGCCACACCTTAAATATTAATTTAATGTATCAATCTCTAACCAATATTTATTTATAAATATGGTGGTTTGTCTTCTTTTATCAACCACTTATTTTTCATTAACATCTTTCAAACTATTAAACCCTTTCATATATTACCATGTTATGTAATATATTAAAATTTTCAATTTTAGTTAACATATTCATTTCATTTTTTATGTAAAACATTAATTCACCATTTTACTTAAGTGAATTAACCTATTTATTTAACTTACTATCACACCACTACCACACAAAGCTTTAAATGCTCAAATTATATTATTCCATAATTTAACTTTCAATTTGAGTATAATTTAACCTATATTTATTCTTGTTTAGTTAATCTCCATGATTAACCCTCATTCAATTCATGTTTTGCTATCTCTATCCATTCATGGACAGTTTGAAAGTCAAATATGACTCATATTACAATATATTAGTCACTCATATACATATCCTAAATTTTAGATTACACAAACTCATCTAGAGTCATCTCATAGATCGGTAGCAAATGCTACCTGGTCTTAAGATTCAGTGGTAAGCGCAAGCCCACCTCAAGTTCGAATCTTGATAAGTTATGCTTTAGCAGAACCAGAATCTAAATTCCTAAATACTTTGAACATGCTTCCTAAATGCTAATATGTTGTAGACACTCAAAATTTTCTTCACACCTGTCACTAATATTGCAGGAGGGAAGATTCGTCTTTCAGAGATAACCTTGGGAGATAATGCAGTTCAAATACCAGAAATTCCATCGGAGATGACAGTTCTCTCTCGGAGATAACCCCGAGATGCTTGGTTCCAGTCCCAGAAAGACACCGGGAATAGAAGTGCTAACCTTGGAGATAACCCCAAGGAGTGCAATTGCAGTTCCAGAGATAACCCCAGAAATGCTTGTTTCAAATGCATACAATTGGCTTCAACCTCGGAACTCACACCGAGACACTCAGTACAAGACCCAGAGATAACCCTAGGAAGTCAGGCATATCTTAGAAACAACACTGAGGATGGTCAACACCTGCAACAGTCCAATCTCATATATAACCTTGAGCAACGACCATAACACAAATTCAAACCGAGATAACCCCTGAAGAAGGCGTGGATCATTATTTTGCCATCTCAAATCCACATCGCGTAGTCTTAACAACAACATACATACATTTTACACAGCATTGTCCTACAAGAACCAAAGAGCGCCAATCCCAAATGACTACTTCACAAGACAGCACATCGGATAGAATTTAAAGCTTGAAGACATAGGGCATGGTCCAATCTTCCTGACTTCGTACAACCTCTAATCTTATGTCATTGTGTAGCTCTCGACAATAGCATGCCGTAAAAGGTTTTATACACCTCGATCGGATGCCCGGATTGAAGTTTTAAAAGTTCGAATGGACAACATGTTGTATGAGTGCACGTGCTTGAGACAATGAGGATCCATGAGCTCCGGGCACCCCGTGTAGCTCTGAGTACATTTATGACTAGTCAAGCATGTACACTTATGCTCCCCTCTATAAATAAAGGGCTTGGGATCGCCATTTATAGAGAAAAAGGCGAGGAAGCCCTGTCCAATTTGCTCTGTACACACCCTAAACTGAGTGCTTTCTCATTTTAAACACTTGTGAGCTAATATATAGCTACTATATTTACCGGCGGGAGTCGAGTGTTCATCAACTTAAAATTATAGAAGTCTTCTTTGCCAATCCACTGTAAGCCTTCTTACACACTTTAAAGCCTTTCTCTTCATCTTTGCATACACCATTCTTCACGTTGAGAGTCGTGTTGTGTGTGTATGCCCGGACTTCGGTTCATGGTTTCATTTCAGTTTGTATATACATATATATATATATATATATATATATACACATATACTTATATTTATATATGGACTAACATTACCGAGTTATGCCTCGATTGAGCCTAAACTTACGTCTAGAGCATTTATTTGCTTTAATATATATATATATACTTATATATATATATATATATATGAACTGTGTGTCGAACTCGCTCGATGAGCCTGAACTTACGTCTGGAGCATTTATTTGCTTTTCGTATATATATATATATACTATATATATGAATCGTGTGTCGAACTCATTACGATGAGCCTAGATTTTACATCCCACGTTTATTGCTTTAATATATATATATATATATATATATATATATATATATATATATATATATATATATATATATATAACTATTATTGAACTTTGTTCGATGAGCCTGGATTTTACATTAGGTGCATTTACTGATTTTGTCATGGTAGGACAAACTTGGGCAGCTAGGCGTCTCCACCTCTGGGCATACTCTCTGAAAGACTCATTAGACTGTTTCTTGATCTTGGTAATTTGATACCGATCATGAGCCATCTGAGTTTGAAAATTGTATTGAGTGAGGAATGCATGTGCTAGCTCTTCCCAGCTATGGATTTTGGAGTTGTCTAATCTTGTGTACCACTTAACCAAGCTTCTCGGCTTAGACTCTTTTGGAATAATCGCATTCAGAGTTTTTCATCCTCTCGTGATAGGATCCAAGTTCTCCAATAAATACTTTTAAGTGTGTATAAGGATCTCCTAACCTGTCATATTTTTCAAAGTCAGGAGTTTTAAATTTTTCTTGGTAATGAACACCAGGAAAAATACACAGATCAGCATATGAAACACTCCCGTGTGTTCCAATTCCTTTGATAGTGCGAAGGGTCTCTTCCATTTGGAGGACTTTCTTTTTGATGTCACCAGTGTCTGGATCTCCAGTGGGATGGGCAGCATCATGAATTTTGTTGGTCGTATCCAACTGTAGTTTAGGTATTGTAATGGCCTGGGTTCCCCCTTATGTGGAGGATTCAGTATGTACGGGTATTTTCTAACCCTGTGTAGACTGGTGTAATTCTTTGAGTAGAACAGCCAAATCTGTGATTTGTTTGCTTAATCCGTCGAATTCTTTGCGAGAAATCGGATTAAGTTCGGTATGGTCGATGATATATATGATTGATTTGTAGGCTTGTTGCCTTTTGGACTTTTTAACCGGGGTAGTAGGTCCGATCGATTCCCTGAAAGACTTGCATAGTTTAGTCTTTAGGGAATGTATGAAATAACATGCTATGTGATGTGTCCATTTTAGGAATTTTATCCTGCACAACGGGTGTCAGCTGTTTGTAGCATGTTAATACGTATGTGTACACATTTCTTCATATTTCTCATTACATGGAGATAGATATGGAATGAAATTACAAGTAATTGTGTTTACAAGTAATTGAAATGAGAGCATGAAGAGACTTTCCTTTGTTTTGGGTTTATCAGAGGCTGACCTATCTTAGGTTACTCTCGCGCTTTTTTTGGCATGAAGGTTCCCAAATCATCGCAATCTAATAGACGGGAAGTTAATCCGGTCTTTCAACTGGAGCGAATTTGGGTGGTGCCTTTCCTGAGCCTCGGAGAATCAGGCTTCTCATGAGTCCAGTAATCAAACACCGACGGGATAGCCTCCTGGTGGAGGGACCACACAACATACATTCACATACATCGCGTCTCACCGTATGAAAATGATGACATGTGCGAAGCACTAATATCACAAGCAGTTATGGTGCGAAACACTAGCATCACAAGCAGTTATGGTGCAAAACACTAAGTGCAATAAGGAAATGCATTCGTACACATTCATCAAATATAAATGCAACATCCACACACAAGAAGATAATAGTTTTGAAAAGATTGTAATAGCGGCTTAAGTCCTCTTACTGGAGTCTCCAGTAGAGTTGCCACCTGTCGACGTCGGGATTTTTGGATGTCCCTTTCCGTTACTTGTTCTTTGGTGTTCTCATTTTAGGTGAGATTTGTTTGAAAAAATAAGTAAAAAGGTCCGACATGTATAATGTCGATTTATGGACCGTTAAGAGTCGCCATTGGTTTTTAAATGGTTGTACCAACACAAATGAGAAAAAAGGTTTGCACATTGACCCGGTGATGTGACACTTGCTATATCTGGTCGGTGAAACCGAGATTCTTTAGGTCCGGGACTTGGTTATGCGGGGAAGGTTTAGGCACCCCGACATCCGTGTTACTACACGGTGATGACCTCTTTTCAAGAAACTATTATCTGAATGTGTGTGTGTGTGGGTCAATGTGTCGCTATATGGAAGGTGTGCGAGGCCTCGTTCGAACCTATATACATACGTGGTTTGAATTTATGTAAAAATTCAATTTTTAGCAAGATATGGCGAAGATGTTTTTATAAAAGAGGTTTTTCAAACCACGATGCTCAATAGGAATTGAGACCTTTTACACTCCCTTTTTATTAAGTGATCTACCGGATTGATTTTATTTGACGGATCACGAGGCATCCGTATTGCAAAATAATATACAAAATAATGTCGACTTCCTCGTGGGTATGGAAACCATCTCGAGGAAATTCGGAACCGCATGAGAATAATTTACAAAGCCGCTACAAATGAAAATGTCCATCACGGAACCGAATCTAGATTCAATGGGATGAATCTGTGATCACATGATTCCTAGGCTCACAAAAAGGTCGCAATTTGTATGAAAGCGATGGCGTATATATATATAAAAGCGGTAAATATATATATACGAGATTGGGATCACCAACCACGAAGCACCTCCATGGGGATCGAAATGTAAATAAAAGTTGTTAAAAAGCTATCAACCGCCACGAAAGCAAACTCAAAGTGACGAAATGTAAATAAAGTCAGAATACGGTTAACCGCCACGAAAAAGAAACTCCAAAGTGAGACGGAATGTAAATAAAGTCAGAATGCGATTAATCGCCACTTAAGTAAACTCAGGCGAGAATAATATATATATATATATATATATATATATATATATATATATATATATATATATATATATATATAAAAGCAATAAACGCACTGTATGTAAAATCCAGGCTCATCAAGCGAGTTCACCACGCTTCATATATCTAAGTATATATATATATATATATATATATATATATATATATATATATATATATATAAAAAGCGAGTAAACATACTGCATCAAGTTCAGGCTCATCGAACAAAGTCCGACCACAAAGGTATATATATATATAAAAGCGAGTAAACGCACTGCATCAAGTCTCAGGGCTCATCAAACAAAGTCCGACACACGCTTAATATATATAAGTATATATATATTAAAGCGATGAACGCCTGCACTAAAAGTCTAAGCCGATCGAACAAAGTCCCGACACACGCTAATATATATAAGTATATACATATATTAAAGCGATGAACGCTCCGCATCAAGTTCAGGCTCAATCGAGGCATAACTCGATAATGTTAGACAATATATATGTAAATGTATATAATATATATATACCGACTGACACGACTCTCAACGTGTAGAAAGGTGTGTGCAAAGATGAAGAGAATGTTGGGGTTTCGGCACAGAAACGCACAGCGGAAATAAAATTTTTTAAAGCAATTTTCGAAACCCTAAAACAGGATCCATGCGAAAAATTCAATTAATTCAGAGGTTAGAAATTATACCGATTAAGAAACTGAAATTAATACGATTGAATCTCCAACGCAATCCACGAATTAAGAAACTGGAATTGATACGATCGAATCTCCAACTCAATCTAAACGAAATCAAGCGTCTACTGTATCTACATCGAACGCCTCCGCTAATCGCCCTACGATCTGCAAGAAGGAACCGCGATTAGCCACCAAGGATTAGGATTTTCAAGTCGCTTTCTCTAGTCTCTCTCTCTAAGCGGCTAGGGTTTTGTATTTTGACGTAAAACCTAAAGTGACCTATATATATATATATATATAGCAGCTTAGGAGGAATTAATCAAAACCTAATATTATTAAAATCCAAATTTATATATATCTTAATTAAGTCTTACTTAATTAATATACCTATATATAAATTATCCTATTAATTTAAATTCGTAATTTAAAATTCTATCAATCATATTGACATATTTAAATCTTTACAATTTAAATTAATTTCCTTTTAATTACATTCTTTGTGTGTGACTCTATAGGTTATTATTACATTGGCAATAATTTTAAAATCATATTATAAAATTATAAACAATGAGCGGCATCTAGTAATGCATCACTGCTACCCAAGTAATAATAAGATCGATGATTCGATGCAACCTTTTCGTGACCAATATTTCAATGTAATTTAATCCTTTTAACCTTAATATCCTAGATTAAACTCGAGTTATGGAATGTGTCATACTCTTCATAATTTAATCTGAGTTTTCTTGATCAATGAGTAGACTATATGAAACAAATTACTATTTGAGCATGGCCATGCATTTCATAGTCCTACACAATCAAGAGGCCGATGGATATCACCCATAATATATAGGATGGTTAAATTCCATCTAGATCACTCATATTTCTCACACGATTCATAATGAACCCAATAATCACCTTTATAGTCCACCCTATTAAAGGTGACATTTGATGATATCAAAGTACATAAATTCTCGTGTAGTAATATAGCGATTTCAGGTCGGAGGACCATTACATCATTGTCACTATGAGAATTGCTAATGACACTTCACATAATGCTCTATATAGAATTCTCATGGTGGGTCATCCCAAAGACATCGTTTCTCTACATGTACCTATGCATCGACTTAATATCTCATATATTTATGACCAATGAGATTTGGTCATCAACATCCACATACTAGTCTCAATGCATCATTGTTGTCCCATCAACAATGATACTCGATTAGGACATTTAAGAACAATGATACTAATTGTAATTATATAATCTCATTTTCAAGTCACATACTTGAAACTATATAATTTGTATCACTATTCTAAGGAATTTTATTATGTTAACAATTATATTACGCAGTATATAAAACCATAATAAAATCATATATTTATTCAATCAAATATAATATCAAAACGTTAAGCAATTATATCAAATAATTGGCCTCTAGGGCATAAACTCTAACAGTCTCCCACTTGCACTAGAGCCAATCACTCATGTATCAAATACCCATAGAACTAGTGTGACCGTTGTGCTTCTGCTGCGACAAAGCTTTGGTCAGTGGATCTGCAACATTATCATCTGTTGGCACTCTTCCTATATGTACATCCCCTCTATCAATGATTTCACGGATGAGATGGTACCGCCTAAGTATATGCTTGGATCGTTGGTGAGATCTGGGTTCCTTAGCCTGTGCAATGGCTCCATTATTATCATAGTATAGAGCAACCAGATCAACAATGGTTGGAACAACACCAAGTTCAGTGATGAACTTTTTAATCCATACGACCTCCTTGGTTTGCACTAGAAGCAAAGAATATACTCACCTGCTGTTGTGAATCACCACCATCGCCTCTTGCTTCAAACTTTTCCAGCTAATAGCACCACCATTAAGGCAAAACACAAAACCTGACTGAGACTTATAGTCATCATTGTCAGTCTGGAAACAAGCATCTATGTAACCCTTTACTACCAATTCGTCTTCACATCCATATACCAAGAATGAATCCTTAGTCCTTTTCGGTACTTGAGGATATTCTTACACGCCCTCATCATCGATGACCTTCACATTGGATTCAAAGTATGGAATGATATGTACTCGTCCATACTTGGTTAAAACCCATACATGGAGTCCATCTCGCATTTCATGGCTTCAAGCCATTTCTCGTAATGGAGTCTGCTCCATTCATAGCTTCTTGGTAGGAAGCGTGCTCATCTTGATCTATGAGCATCACATCGCTGCTTTTGAGTCACAAGATATCCATAATATCTCTCAGGCTTTTGGCGTGTCCTACCAGATCTATGAATGACTTGTGTAATTTGAGCAGGTTCACTTTCCACAATTTCTTGTGGTTCCTGCTCACGTTCCAACTCAGGTTCAATGATATTTTGTGGTTCTCGAATTTCTTCGAGTTCTACTTTCCTCCCACTGTTTCCTTTAGAGACAAATTCTCTTTCTAGAAAACTACCAGTTCGAGCAACAACCACTTTATTCTCAGAAGGTTTGTAGAAATAATACCCTTTTGTTTCCTTTGGGAATCCCACAAAATTACATTTGTCAGATTTGGGTCCGAGCTTGTCAGAATCCAGACGTTTTATGAATGCCTCGCAACCCCAAATCTTCATGAACGACATACTAGGATGTTTCCAAGTCCACATCTCAAATGGTGTCTTCTGAATCGTCTTTGTAGGAACACGGTTAAGTGTGAATGCAGCTGTCTCTAGGGCATGACGCCAGAAGCTTATTGGAAGATCTGCATGACTCATCATTGATCGTACCATGTCCAACAAGGTTCGATTCCTCCTCTCGATATACACCATTCCATTGCGGTGTTCCGTGGAGTGAGTCGTGATATAATACCACACTCCTTTAGAAGGTCATCAAAGTCTTGGCTTAAGTATTCACCTCCTCGACGGGATCGAAGGGCTTTTATGCTTTTGTCAAATTGGTTTTGAACTTTATTCTCTGAATTCCTTGAACTTTTCAAAGGATTCGGATTTGTGTCTCATAAGATACACATATCCATATCTACTAAAGTCGTCAAGAAATGTAATGAAGTAATAAAACCTACCTCTTGCTAACTAACTCATGGGTCCACATACATCACTATGTATAAGTCCCAATACATCGTTAGTCTGCTCATCGTGTCAAGTGAAAGGGCTTTAGTCATCTTGCCTAATAAACAAGACTCGCATTTCTCATATTATTCAAAATCAAATGAATCCAAGAACCCATCTTTATGGAGTTTGGATATGCGCTTCTCATTTATATGGCCTAAACGACAATTGCCCGGAGAGATATGCTCTGATTTGAATCATTTGATTTAAATCCATTTGTATTTATGTTATAGATAGGCATTTCTAAATCAAGAATATAGAGATCGTTAAACAATTGTGCAACACCATAACAAATATCATTTAAGTAAAACAAACAACGATTGTTCTTTATTATAAATGAAAAACCTTTCTTGTCCAAACAAGAAATGAAATAATGTTTTTGCTTATAGCAGTACAAAATAACAATCTTCTAATTCTAAAACTAGCCCAAAGGGCAAGATAAATGATAAGTTCCTACGGCCAATGCAAAGAACTTTTGCTCCATTCCCAACTCGTAGGTCAACCTCTCCTTTCGCTTAAAGTCCTACTCCTTCTAGAGTCCCCGCACATTAACACAAATGTGAGAACCACATCCAAAGATCCAATACCCATGATGTAGAAGTAGACAAATTGACTTCTATAACATATATACCGAATCAAGTCATACTTCCTTTCCTTTTCTTCACTTCTTCCGTATAAGCATGCCAGCCTTTTCCAAAGGTCCGTGTTTTCTCGTAGTGACATTCACCTTCTTTAGCCACCCCAACTTTAGGTTTTAAAGCTCGCTTTGGTTTTGGAATTGGGTTTGGCAAAAGATTTAGATCCTATCTTCTTCTTGCTTTCCAATTTCCCTTAGCATTCCCTTTTGCACCATCATTATGGGAGCGGGTCCCGCCTTTTCATGTTGTTCTTGGCGCCTTAGCATGCTCAACAACTCATTAAGGGGTTTCTCAATTTTATTCATAACATAGTTCATAACAAATTGAGAGTAGTCATAGCTCAAAGATTGCGTAAACAAGGTCATTTGGGCTTCCTGAGTGATTGGCAAACCCAACCTATCAAGGTACTCAATATACCCAATCATTTTCAAAGACATGTGGACCAACTAGATCACGCTCACCCATTTTGCAGTGATACAACGCCTTGCTTGTATCATACCTCTCCTGTCGAGCATGCCCTTCGATCAATTTCTAGAGATGCTCGATCATCTCATAAGCATCCATCAACTCATGTTGCTTCTGAAGCTCAGCGTTCATGGTTGCTAGCATGACACAACTCATGTCCAGAGCATCACCTTGATGCTTCTTGTAAGAATTATGCTCCGCACGTGGTGCAGTGACAGCTGGTGCTGTAGGAATGGGCCCATCAAGGACATATAGCTTGCGCTCTTGTTTGAGGACAATCCTCAAGTTCCTATGCCAGTCAAGGAAATTAATTCCACTCAGCTTGTCCTTTTCAAGGACTGATCGTAATGAAAGACTATTTGTGTTGTTGTTGTTTGCCATTTGATATCTATAATTTATAAGTGCAAAAATAATAAGTCAAATTGCAGAGTTGATATTATATAATTGATAATAGTACATTCAAAATATACCTCCCACTATTTTATTCAAATTAATAGCTCTCACTATTAATTCGGAAAGCATTTTCTATTAAATCTTTCTAGTGAGCCAAGATCCATATTTAATTATGCCTTAAGTTAGCTTTGGCTAATCTCTTAAAACACAATTATTTAGGTAGACAACCCTTTGTCAATTATATCATATATAACTCCTGGATAGTTTGGTAAACAACAATTGTTTCTAGTCCATCTAATGGTACCTACCAAACTCTATGCCTCTAAGTCCACAATCCTATTGAGATAACTTAGTTAAGTCGGGCCCAATGATTTTAACAGTTTGGATATCACAATTATCCTATCGCATCTTACCTAGATAAATAGGGTACTTTGCTTTGGCAAACCTACATCTATTGATCAAGGTCTTGATGAGTGTTATTCATTGGAAGGCATCTGATTTAGACTTAATAATTTAATGAGGGATTTTATTAATTAATTTAGATCTCACCAATTTTAATCTTATTAAGCATGCACATTATTTATCATATCATATCGCATACAAGCATAAATAAAGTGCAAAATTAAATGTGTCACAGTTATGGCCCAATCCACTGTCAATATTTTCAAGCTAATGAAAGATTGAAGGTCAATCTAAGGTGGTAAAAGATCTTAAGATAAATATCTTCCTTGGATCTTCCTCAAGCATGTGCCTCCTCTCCATCATCATCTTTCCATTGTGTTCTCCGTCTTGACATCTTCATCAATTACAGATTATTACATGACATAAAGAAACCTCGAGTTACATTCGAGGGGATTTAGATGAGAAGAGAATATTACATTAGAATTTATAGAAAGACACGACATGCAAGCCGTATTTCAAAACCAAAACCACTAACCTATGGGTCAAAAGGCCATAACTGTGCACCATGCATATCACAATAAGCACATAACAATTTACATATAATTAAAGAAAACTATATATAACATATAGGGGACATGACCATCGTGCGCTACGACGGGGGGGTCCAAGGTGGGGTCGCCCCTAGAAAAAAATTTCGAACTACAATCTGTATTGCAGATTTTTCAACACGAATCTCGGAAACAGTTTCAGAATCATACATTTTAATCCACCAAAACACCCATAATAACAAATCATATATATCCAGTTTCGATTTAATCATATTAAAACGAATAACAGTACACCAAAAATTTATCATATATATCAAGTTTCGATTAATCATATTAAAACGATTCTTCATGCTTCTAATCCGATTAGAACAGTTATATTGTTATTCCACTGATTAAAGATACGATTAACAGTATCATCATATATATTACCAGAATACACATACAACGGAATATCATATATTCAATTTCATATCGGTAAACATGCATCATCATATATCATATATATCGAATACAATTAAAACACGTAATCTGAATTAATCTTTTCGCAAGTAGCTCTGATACCACTATTGGGGTTTCGGCACAGAAACGCACAGCGGAAATAAAAATTTTTAAAGCAATTTTTGAAACCCTAAAATAGGATCCATGCGAAAAATTCAATTAATTCAGAGGTTAGAAATTATACCGATTAAGAAACTGAAATTGATACGATTGAATCTCCAACGCAATCCACGAATTAAGAAACTAGAATTGATACGATCGAATCTCCAACGCAATATAAACGAGCTGCGTCTCTATGGTATCCACACGAACGCTCCGCGAATCGTCCTACGATCTGCAAAAGAAGGAACCGCGGTACTAGCCACCAAGGATGAGGATTTTCGAAGCTATTTTCTCTAGTCTCTCTCTAAGAGCGGCTAGGGTTTTGTATTTTGACGAAAAACCTAAAGTGACTGATATATATCATATATATATATATATATATATATATATATAGCAATTAGGAGGAATTAATCAAAAACCTAATATTATTAAAATCCGAATTTATATATATCTTAATTAAGTCTTACTTAATTAATATACCTATATATAAATTATCCTATTAATTTAAATTCATAATTTAAAATTCTATCAATCATATTGACATATTTAAATCTTTACAATTTAAATTAATTTCCTTTTAATTACGTTCTTTGTGTGTGACCCTATAGGTTATTATTACGTTGGCAATAATTTTAAAATCATATTATAAAATTATAAATAGTGAGCGGCATCTAGTAATGCATCACTGCTACCCAAGTAATAATAAGATCAATGATTCGATGCAACCTTTTCGTGACCAATGTTTCAATGTAATTTAATCCTTTTAACCTTAAAATCCTAGATTAAACTCGAGTCATGGAATGTGTCATACTCTTCATAATTTAATCTGAGTTTTCTTGATCAATGAGTAGACTATATGAAACAAATCACTATTTGAGCATGGCCATGCATTTCATAGTCCTACTCAATCAAGAGGCCTATGGATATCACCCATAATATATAGGATGGTTAAATTCCATCTAGATCACTCATATTTCTCACACGATTCATGATGAACCCAATAATCACCTTTACATATCCACCTATTAAAGGTGACATTTGATGATATCAAAGTACATAAATTCTCGTGTAGTAATATAGCGATTTCGTGCCTGAGGACCATTACATCATTGCCACTATGAGAATTGCTAATGACACTTCGCAGAATGCTCCATATAGATTCTCTCATGGTGGGTCCGTCCAAAGACATCATTCTCTAACATGTACCTATGCATTGACTTAATATCTCATATATTTATGACCAATGAGATTTGGTCATCAACATCCACATACTAGTCTCAATGCATCATTGTTGTCCCATCAACAATGATACTCGACTAGGGACATTTAAGAACAATGATACTAATTGTAATTATATAATCTCATGTTCAAATCACATACTTGAAACTATATAATTTGTATCACTATTCTAAGGAATTTTATTATGTTAACAATTATATTACACAGTAAATAAAACCATAATAAAATCATATATTTATTCAATTAAATATAATATCAAAACGTTCAGCAATTATATCAAATAATTGGCCTCTAGGGCATAAACTCTAACAGAGAAAGACTCTAAAGTGTATGAGAAGGCTTACAACTGACTGCTAAAAAAGGCTTCTATATCTTTATAGTGGGTAAAAACTGGCTTTTGTGGGTACAAAAGAGGCTATATATGAGCTCACAGGTGTTTGAAAGTGGGAAATACAATCAGATGGGCGGGCGGTCAGAGAGCCGAATTGTGCAGGGTTTCCCCGTCTTTTTTCTCTTAGAAAATCAGCACCCCAAGATCTCTATTTATAGGCATATTAGCCGCAGGTGTACCTGTGGCCGAGCCGCAGGTGTACCAGAGGCAACTTAGGTTGGCCCGAGTTTGTTGGGTCGGGTCGTCTCGAAGTACGTGCACTCCGGCACTGTAATGTCCACTCGATTTTTCAGAAGTGCAATCCGGGCATCCGTTTGAGGTATACATGACCTATTTCAGACCGCCGTTGTCGAGAGTTATATGATGGCATGGGATTAGAGTTTGTACGAAGTCATTGAAGATGGGACGATGCCCTCTGGTCTTCAACCTTCAACTTTCATCCGTTACCCCGCATAATAGTCACTCGGGATTGGTTAGCCTTGTGGGACATCGTTGCGTAGAGACGTGACGTGACATCATTTTTGAAGAAATGACAATGTTGCCCCTCACCGGTGTTATCACCGGATTGGGCTAATAAAGCAGGCGTTGCTCAGACTTCGTTGAGATTGGACTGCTGCAATTGTTGAAGGTCCTCATTGTCATCTTTGAGGTGTGCCTGTCTTCCCGATGTTATTGCTGGGTTGGTGCAGTATATCTCATTGTGAGCGCTGAGATTCAAGCTGGTCTCATTTGAAACAAGCATTTTCGGGGTTATCGCCGAAACTGCATTCCTTGGAACTATCACCAAGGTTGATGGCTAATCCCATGGTTGGGACTGAGACTGGATACCTCGGGGTCATCTCTGAGATTAATCGGTCTTCTCCGGTGGTGCCATTATTGTATCTGCAGGCCTCGGGGTTACATCCAAGGTTGAAATCGTTACTCCTAGATTACGATCCGGGGTTGATGCTGAACTTCCGGTAGTATCCAGTATGGATTTGGATTGTCTTTCAGAGTTCTCTCTTAAAAGACGAATTTGTCCTCCTATAATGTTAGTAACAGTAGTACAGAAAAATTTCGAGTGTCTATAACGGTGATGCCTGCCCTAGAGTCAACACCTACAGAGACTATGAGGGCAATGTACCTCTCAGTGCTTGACCGTAACGTGCAACTGCATAATATGGTGCAGCACCAGAAAGAAGAGATCAGTGATCTCTATGGGGCAAAAGAGTCTGTAGAGTCAGACTATGAGATAGAGCATGATGAAAAAGTGCTCATAACTGACAAGGCCCAGGACTATAAGAACGAGGTCATAGAACTTTGTAAGAAACTGGTTGAAAAAGACTAGAAGATAGCACGAATGTCATATATAAATGACAGTGCGCACGAGGATTTCAAGCTTAAGATAACTTGTTATTCTATTGAGTCGGGACAGACTCGACATACTATAAGTCGAGTTATTGTGTCGATTTTGGCAAACTAGAAGCATGAGAATGTTGTTAGGCAGTATTAAGAGTAGTATGGTAAATACTTTTGTGTAGTGACGTAAAACCCTCTTTTGTATAATTAAAGGGTAGTCTTTTTGTAAATCTCAATTTTTGTAGAAGTCAATCGTGGGATGTATATGTACTAGCTTTTGGGCTATGGAAAGAAACTTGTAAATAGTTTTGAACTATCAAGAAGCATTTTAATATAAAGAAGCTTTTATTTTAAATTGTTGTGCTGTGTATGAGTTATTGTTCAGTTGTTTGACGACTAATAAAGAAGTAAGTAAATAAGTAATAACAGAACTTTATTTATCTAATCAGAAATGCCGCCAATAAGAAGACAACGTAACCAAGAGGTGAAATCGCATAATGAGAATGAGGGGGGTCCTAATAACCCAATGCAAGAGTTCGTTAATTTATTAACGGCTGCATTTAACCAAGCTGGGGGTAGAGCATCTGCAGGACCTAGGGTAGCCCGAACAACTACTTTTAAGGAATTTAAGAGTGTAGGTCCACCCAAATTTAAGGGAACAACGGATCCAATGGAGGCCCAGACATGGGTCAAGGAAATAGAGAAGGCGTTTGTTATTACAAACGTATCTGAGGCGCAAAAGTCTTCTTTTACGACCTATATGATGAAGGGGGAAGCCAACTACTGGTAGGAGGCTCACCGAGGTGAAATGGGCGGAAGTCATTATATGGGAACAGTTTAAGAAAGTATTTTTTGAGAACTACTTCCCTACTAGCATGCAAGGAAGAATGGAGATTAAGTTCTTAGAACTTAAGCAGGGGGACATATTTGTTCCCTCAATACGCTAAAATTCAATGAATTGGCAAGGTTTGCTCCACACCAAGTGGACACGGAGGAGAGGAAGGCTCATAGGTTTGAGCAGGGTCTAAAACCCTGGCTCTATAGTAGGATATCAGTTTTTCAGAGCGCTTCCTACGGGACCATTCTGGAAAAGGCAATAATAGCAGAGGGTGGTAGTGAGGCGTTGACCCAATACCACAAAGATGGAAAGAATAAGGGTAAGGGGGAGGGAGGAAATAAGGCAGAGGTTGCCAGTGGTAGTGGCAATATGCCTAAACGGAAGAATTTTAACCCTGGGAATACTGGGGCAAAACAAGGGGATCCTAAACGTAGGATGGAGGCATGTAAGACATGCGGTAAGACTCATTTGGGAGTCCGTCTGAAGGGGAAGACCGGTTGTTATAATTGTGGGCAGGAGGGCCATATATCTCCCAACTATCCTAATCCTAAGAAAAGCCGGGGATGTTTTGTTTGTGGGTCGGTGGACCACAAGACAAGAAATTGCCCAAAGAAAGGGGCGGAGGGTAATAAGGGTTTTGGTAGTGGTAATTTAGTCATTACTGGACCAACACCATCATTTGGTAGACCCTCAACCCGAACATTTAATATAACGGTCCAAGATACAGTTGCATTAACGAATGTAGTAGCAGGTATCATTCTAGTCAACGAAATAAATGCTTACGTGCTATTTGACTCGGGTGCTACTTGTTCTTTTATAGCATGTGGATTTGCTTTCGAGAATTGGGATTAAATCTCGAAAAATTAGAAATACCTTTAGGCGTTAAGGTAGCAAGCGAGGAGATAATTCCCATTGAACATATTCATAGGAATTGTTTAAGTAGATATCAGGGGTAATAGATTATCGGTAGATCTTTTACCGATAAGGTTAAGAGAATTCGATGTTATTCTCGGCATGGATTGGTTAATTAACCATAGAGCGATAATAGATTGTCATAGAAAGAGTGTGAACCTAAGGCTTTCTAAGAAACCTGAGGTGGTGTTTTATGGAAATAAATCACCGGGACGTTCTTGTTGTCTAACCATGACACAAGCTAGGAAGATGTTGAAGAAGGGGTGTAAGGGTTATCTGTGTCATGTGCTGAATACCCAAAGAGTGGGAACATCAATGGAACAGATATCAGTGGTTCAAGAATTCGCGGATGTGTTTCCGGAAGAGTTACCCGGTATTCCGCCGAATAGGGATGTAGAATTTGTGATTGATTTGTTGTCGGGTACGACACCAGTTTCAAAGGCACCATATAGAATGACGCCAGTTGAGATGAAGGAGTTAATGGTTCAGTTACAGGAACTGTTAGATAGGAAGTACATTCAACCGAGTGTGTCTCCGTGGGGAGCACCAGTATTGTTTGTAAGGAAAAAGGATGGATCGTTACGACTTTGTATCGATTATCAAGAGTTGAACAAGTTAACGATTAAGAATAAATACCCATTGCCCAGGATCGATGATCTATTTGATTAGTTAAAAGGGGCGAAGTATTTTTCTAAAATAGATTTGTGCACGGGGTATCATCAACTGAAAGTGAGGAAGGAAGATATTCCTAAGACGGCGTTTAGAACTCGTTATGGGCATTATGAGTTTTTGGTTATGTCGTTTGGGTTGACGAATGCTCCAGCCGCATTCATGGATATGATGAATAGAGTGTTCAAACAGTATTTGGACAAGTTCGTCGTAGTGTTCATTGATGATATTCTAGTCTATTCTAAGACGCCAGCAGATCATGCTGAACATCTAAGAATAGTGTTGGAAACACTACGGAGGAGAGAGTTGTATCTGAAATTCACTAAGTGTGAATTTTGGCTCGAACGAAGTCTTGTTTCTAGGACATGTTATAGACAAAGATGGCATATCCGTAGATCCAGCGAAAGTGGAAGCGGTGAATGAGTAGGAGCAACCAAAAACGTCAACCGAGGTTAGGAGATTTTTGGGGTTAGCGGGATACTATAGAAGGTTCATTTAGGACTTTTTTAAATTAACTACTCCGTTGAAAAATCTTACAAGGAAGTCGGTGAAGTACGAGTGGATAGAAAAGTGTGAGCGTAGTTTTCAAGAACTAAAAAGGAGGTTGAGTGAGGCACCTGTATTATCTTTACCAAATGATACGGGGAATTTCGTAGTTTATAGCGATGCTTCGCATAGAGGACTAGGTTGCGTGCTTATGCAGCATGGCAAGGTCATTGTGTATGCGTCACGTCAGTTAAAAGATTATGAGAAGATCTATCCTACTCATGACCTAGAACTGGCAGCTGTAGTGTTTGCGTTAAAAGTATGGAGATATTATTTATACGGGGAGAAGTGTGAGATATACACGGACCACAAAAGTCTGAAATATATCTTCACACAGAAGGAGTTGAACATGAGGCAGAGAAGGTGGTTAGAATTGATAAAAGATTATGATTGTGATATCTTATATCATCCGGGGAAGGCGAATATAGTAGCTGACGCGTTAAGTCGGAAGGGTAGAGAAAAGCTGTCAATGTTAACGACTCAGAATGAGTTGATAACAGAGATGGCCAGGAGGGAATTAGAAGTTAAGTTGCCAAGTGAAACAGCAGAGATGTTATTTTCAATAGAGACTCAACCAACGATAGTGGAACGGGTTAAGGAGGTACAGAGAAGTATTGAAGAATGCGAACGGATGAAAGAGATAAGGAAGGATGACGTGAAGACTAAGTATAACCTTGATAAAGAAGGTTTACTTTGTTTTGAATGAAGAATTTAGGTTCCAAATAATTCTGAGCTGAAAGAAGAGATTATGTGTGAGGCCCATAGTTAGAGGTACTCGATACACCCTGGTAGTACTAAGATGTATCAAGACCTTCGTCAGAACTTTTGGTGGCCGAACATGAAAAGGGAGATTGCAGAATACGTTAGTAAGTGCTTAACTTGTCAAAAAGTTAAGGCTGAACACCAAAGACCGAGTGGATTGATACAACCATTGGAGATTCCGGAGTGGAAATGGGAGCATATCACCATGGACTTTGTGGTGGGACTTCCAACAACGAGAAAGGGGTACGATGTTATTTGGGTAATAGTGGATCAGTTACCTAAATTGGCTCATTTTTTACCAATAGGAGTTAGGTATTACCTAGAGCAGTTAGCTAAACTTTATGTTAAGGAAATCATTTCCAGACATGGAGTACCTATTTCGATTGTGTTCGATCATGATCCACGATTCACGTCAAACGTTTGGAGGAGTTTGCAAGAGCAAATGGGAACGCATTTGAGATTGAGTACGGCGTATCATCCACAGACGGATGGACAAAGCGAAAGGACAATTCAAACGCTAGAAGATATGTTAAGATCTTGCGTTATGGATTTCAAGGGGAGTTGGGACGAGCATCTACCTTTGGTAGAATTCGCTTACAACAATAGTTTTCACGCTAGTATAGGCATGCCGCCTTACGAAGCGTTGTATGGAAGGAAGTGCAGAACACCACTTTGTTGGGATGAAGTAAGTGAACGTCAAATGTTAGGACCTGAAATGATACAACAAATGGCAGACATGGTGAAGCTGATAAGAGCCCGATTAGTAGCGGCTCAAGATAGACAACGGAGGTATGCATATCCTCATCGAGAGAAGAGGGAGTTTGAAGTAGGGTCTTATGTTTTTCTAAAAGTATTGCCTTAGAAAGGGAAGATACGTTTTGGAAAGAAAGAGAAGTTAAGTTCGAGGTTTGTAGGACCTTTTGAGATTTTAAGAAGGGTAGGAGAGGTAGCTTATGAAGTAGCCTTACCTCCAGAAATGGAAAGAATACACAATGTGTTTCACGTGTCTATGTTGCATCCTTATAAACTGAACTACAAGCACGTAATAGAGTATGAATCTATGCAGGTAGAAAAGGACTTAACGTATGAAGAAATTCTGATTCAGATTATTGATAGGAAGGAACAAGTCTTGAGAAATAAAGTAATACCTTCAGTAATGGTAATTTGGAGTAACCACGATGCTGAAGAAGCAATGTGGGAGCTCAAAAATAAAATGAAAGAAAAGTTTCCTCATTTGTTTATGTAAGAATAGCGAGATTCTTGGGACAGAATCCTTATAAGGAGGGAAGAATGTAACGCCCGAGAATTTCGGATTTTTCAATGAATTAAATTTTTATTTGATTATGTGGATTAAATGAATTTAATTGAGTTATTATGTAAATAAGATACTTGAAGGTCGTTCTATGACCTAGAATGTGTGGATGTGGTTAGTATTTTGGCTTTGTGCTAGAATTAATTGTTGTGAATTATCAAGACGAGAACAAAGGTTTTTCGAGAATGTTTGCGTAAAAACACTATTCATCCGATTTCGTTCAGAGCTAGGATTTGAGATTCTGAGAAACACGTAATGTTAGAATATTACGATAGTATGGAATATCCAATAATAATTCTGTTATGGAAAACGAAGTTTTCGCCTGCGGATTTAAAACCTAACGGTTGAGTATATTGATTTCCGAGAAGGAAATGAAATGCGTGGAAGAAATTGCGTTAGGGTTAAGGCATGTGTTATACAATTAAGATATTATTTAGTATCTATGTATAATATGATGAGTCAATACGGAGTACAATACGATAATCATACTAGTATTATATGGAAAGAATACGTAAAGTGTACATAGGTAATACGAGTTGTATTCTAGAATTAAGTTAAGACTTAATGTTAATTCATTTGGTTGGATTATGTTTAGCCCAATCAATTGAATGAGCAAGCCCAATGGATTAAGTGGTAAGCCCAAGTCAAGGCCCAATATTAGATTGGTTAAGCCCACTGCAAGAAAATTGAACCGTGGATCGAACCGGTGGGTCACCGAATGGGTAAAACCTATGGGGCAACCCATGGGCAAGGTGGGCCGACCACTTGGTGTGCAAGGCAAGCACATCACTTGGTCACTAAGTATTTTACTTGGTAACAAAGTGGTAAATAAGTAAGGAGGTGGGGAGATGGACAATTTTGCCCCTAATTTGGTTTTCTATATATACAAAGCTAGGTTGGTCATTTGAAGTTTTTACAAAGCTTGTCCAACATATTTGAGAGAGAGAAAAGAGCTAGAAACTTATAATCCTTCTACTTTTAAGAAAACCATTAAACGTTTATCAAGAACGTTAACTACTTCAAAAGTAAATTCTCATAAACCGTAATCTTCATCTTTTTCGATTTCTTTCTCATAGAAGAATCGTAGATGGGTGGAGCATGTTTATCGAGGAGAGATAAGGATGCCTAGTAATGACCAAATCATTGATAGGTCATGACCAAATAGAAATCGTAAGTGGTTACGTGAGTTAAAACCATAAAAAGTCTTGAACGTAAACTTAGTTTTGAATGAACGTTTAAGAATCAATATAGCTAAGGAATGTGCCTATTGCTTAGTTAGGATGTAGATATAAAGTCCATGGAGTATTCCATGTGATTTGGCTTAGAGAACATTAGTAACGAAGTGATGGCGGATTTTGCGGAAATAGACGTTAAACGTCGAAAACGTATAAAGTTCGAATTAAAGGTCAAAAGTTATCGTGTGACTTGAAAACATTGGTTTCCAATGTCAACACGTGAGATAAGGTAATTAAGAGTCGTTGGCGAAAGAATCGTCGCATTCCGACTTATAACGAAGAAAACGAGTATTGAACGGACAAAAACATTAAACGAACGCTTAAAAATGAACTTAAAGGTGAATTCTGAGTTAACGGATTAGAAAAGGTAAAATTCTTATACGAACACGTAAAGGATGTAATTTGTGACTTGTAGGAATTCGAATGGGTTAATTCGGATGAAAAATGAACAAATTAGGAAGCCGGGAGTTTCGTTAAGAAACCAAACTGTTTTGGCCAACTGATGCACAGGTTCGGTGCCGCAGCGCCAAACCTAGTGTTTTCTCGCCACCACCGCATGCGCGCGTTATGGTCAAGAAAAAATAAAGGTCTCAGAGACTACACCACACGGTCGAGAGTTTGTACATGGACTCAGGCCAACGGCTAAGTCCCGCAAAACCTCTGGAGAGAGTGATGTCACAGTCGCCACTAGAATACATAGGATGTCGTATGCAGCCATGCGACAAATGATGAAAAATGTTGACCAAGTTAGTTTTTGTTCTATTTTGAATGAAGACTTAAAGCAAGACAATAAAGGTACTTAATGTACATGATACTTACCTTAAATCACTTATAAGTTGTTAAGGTAAGAAGATCTAGTAAGGTTTAATAGAAATTAAACGAAGAACGTAACAATGGAATACGTGCACTGGGAATAATGTTCAACGTTGGTAGTTCACCAATAATGATCGAATGTCAGTTTAATAATGACATAAGAATGTTAATGAAACGTAACGAAGTATAGAAAGTTAAATCGACTTTATTAACGTAGTTAATTCAAATAAAACATAGAAGAGAAAGAAGTTGGTTAGAACCTTAAAGTTAGTTTGTTTGATAACTAATTACAGTGTGTTATGTGAATGTATCATGTAGATCCTGTAAAGACTGAGAATAGTTGAATTATAAATTTGAAGACGCTTGAAGGCAAGTCTTTCTTAACGCTTGCCTAACCTTCGTGTTAGCTAAGTTTTTATGTGATGCATGTTACAATGCATGAATGGTAAATAGGAAAGAGTCGATGCCTGTTTTATTCTGGCTAGACAAGTATTGGAGAGTTGATTGATTTTTTTACAAGTCTGTTGATATAGAACTGTTAACACTATCCTATGCCAAGTATTTGGTACGGATGAGAAGGTAAGTTTGTCTATGTACAAACAAAAGTACCAAATATGTTTAACGTAAGAGTGTTGATCAACATAGAGTACGATAGGCTGATCACCTAGAAGTGCTCGTAAGTAAAGACGAGTGGATGGCCTTAGTGCCGGATATCTTTTTCAAGTATGGAAACGAAAAGCGTATATTCCTGGTCTATTGACCGGTTCATCATTCCTAAGCTATTATTTATGCTCTGGAATTGTTGTATGAGAAGTATTAGTCAAACGTTTCATAATGCTTTGTAGATAATTGTTCAGATATGGAAATAAAGCATGTATTTGTTGATGTAATATTCATATGATTCAGTGTTAAGACTTGTTGAGCTAGTTATGCTCATTCTTGCTTGAACCATATATTTGCAGCTAAAGCCGAACGAACTGAGAGTTCTAAGAGAGATAAAGGCAAGGCTAAGATGGACAATTAATCATCCTATAATAGTCTAGTATATTTGTATGTAATATACTTATGAAGAACAACGAATGTATTCGGTTATGAACCTGGGAAAGGATTTATTACAAATGTAATACCAAGATAGTAATTACACTCATTTTGTTGTTATCTCAATGGAATGATTGTATGAATTATAGTATCGTGGAGCATCATCTGTCGGGTTAGAAGATACCCGGATTTGGGGGCGTCACACTAACACCTTCATTGAAGAATTTTGTGAGACCCAAGATTTTATGAATAAATATTTAATTTTCTCGAAATAATTTTTTTTGAATATTATGGTATGGATTTGATATAATGTTATAGTTGTGGGTAATATTTATAAATTTTGCAAAGTACGCAAGTTGTTATATAATATTCGATTGGTCAGGGAATATTCTTTTTATCGGGGAATATCCGTACGACGGTACAATCATTGGTGGACCCCACAACGGAATTATTGTCGGATTGAGAAAACGACAAAAATATTTTTATGAGAATAATGACGGAAGTTTTACCGTTAAAACTGTTGAACTACTCGGTAGTAAAAGTACGATGTCTGGCGTGGTTGCATAATAACACACACTTATATTGATTATTGATGCTTATGTGATAAGTCACTCGGTTTTGTTTTATTAGTATTATTAATGTAATAAAAGCAGAAAAACTTTTATATAAAATGTAATACTTTTATAAATTTATTCTATAATTAGAATATATTATATTTTATTATGCATAGTGTTTGCATAGTGCCTATATAGTGTTTGCATAGTAAAATCTTTTATAAAGTTATTCTTTTTATTAGATTATAAATAGAATATATTATATTTTATTTAAAAGATTTTGCTTTAAATATGGACCGTTAGATTAAAGTAAATCAATCTGGACCGTTCATAAGTTAGTTACTATGCAGTCCATTTTCTATAAATAGAAGCTCATTCCTTCATTATTTCTTACAAATTCACTGAAACTCTAGAGAGAGAAACTATAGAGAGAAAGAAGAAAAATGTTCTGCTACTTCACTACTTCTATATCCAGTACTCTTCTTCTTAAGGTAGGGAATATTATTTGTTATACTCGTAAGGGGTGTTATTCTTTTGTATTCATGAAGAGAACTTATGTTATTCCATTCTTTATTATTCTGTTGGAATTATGAGACCCCAGATTTTATGAATAAAGATTTAATTTTTTCAAAATATTTTTTTGAATATTATGGTGTGGATTTGATATAATGTTATAGTTGTGGATAGTATTTATAAATTTTGCAAAGTATGCAAGTTGCCATATTATATTCGATTGGTCGGGGAATATTTGTTTTATCATGGAATATTCGTGCAACGGCACAATCATTGGTGGACCCCGCAACGGAATTATTGTTGGAATGAGAAAACGACAAAATTATTTTATGAAAATAATGGTGGAAGTTTTACCGTTATCTTGTTGAACTACTCAAGAGTAAAGTAAATGCGATGTCTGGCGTGAGTTGCATAGTAGCACACGGTATTGATTATTGATGCTTACATGATAAGTCACTCAGTTTTGTTTTATTGGTATTATTAATGTAATAAAATAAAATACTTTTTTAAAGTTATTCTATAAATAGAATATATTATATTCTATTATGCATAGTGTTGAATAATTATGCGCATAGTATTTTGCATAGTAAAATCTTTTATATAAAATAGAATACTTTTATAAAGTTATTCTATAAATAGAATATATTATATTTTATTATGCATAGTATTGCATAATGCTCTGCATAGTGTTTTGCATAGTAAAATCTTTTTATATAAAATAGAATACTTTTATAAAATTATACATTTTATTAGACAATAATTAGAATATATTATATTTTATTATGCATAGTGTTTGCATAATTAATCAGATAGTATTTGCATAGTAAAATCTTTTATAAAGTTATTCGTTTTATTAGATTATAAATAAAATATATTATATTTTATTTAAAAGATTTTGCTTTAAATATGGACCGTCAGATTAAAGTAAATCAATCTGGACCGTTCATGAGTTAGTTACTATGCAGTCCATTTTTCTATAAATAGAAGCTCATTCATTCATTATTTCTTACGAATTCACTGAAACTCTAGAGAGAGAAACTATAGAGAGAAAGAAGAAAAGTGTTCTGCTACTTCACTACTTTTATATCCAGTACTCTTCTTTCTAAGGTAGGGAATATTATTTGTTGTACTCGTAAGGGGTGTTATTCTTTTGTATTCATGAAGAGAACTTATGTTATTCCATTCTTTATTATTCTGTTGGAATAACTTTGTATCTGTGAAGTTACCCTATACTTGGTGACATTCTTCTATTATTCCGTCTTTACTATTCTGTTGGAATATTACGGGTAAGTTAATGATAAACTCTTGTGAAGTCTATACCTTATTAGATACCGGTTCTACCCATTCTTTAATCTCTCTTGCTTGCGCTCGACGTTTAAATTTGACTCCTGAGAAATTAGACTTTGACTTATTGGTTGAAACTTCGATAGTAGAAACATTCGTTACCTCCACTATTTATAAATCTTGTTTAATTCAAATTGTCACTTTCACGTTACCTGTCAATCTTATCTCTTTGAAAATACTTGTCTTTGATGCGATTGTAGGAATCGATTGGTTAACTACTCGTCATGCTTTTCGTGAGGTTGTTAGCTTTCATATTCCTAACCAACCTGTTATGCGAATTCAAGCAACCAAACCACTAAAGTCAATCATTGTCATATCAAGCCATAAGTAAATAGCCCCGATCCTTTCGTTGTTGACTTTCTTGAGTGGAATGCACCGAAGCCAGACTTTCTGTAGGCGACGTCGTGAATGACGGTGGCAAGTTAATAAGTATCAATGTGACGTGTTATCCAAGTCTTGGATGAGAGTCACAGTTTTGAATGATATTTCTGTTGTTAATAAATTTCCTGACGTATTCTTGAAGACTTCTTAGCCTACCCCTAGAGCGTGAAATCGAATTTTGTATTGACCCCAGTACTAAACCCATTTCTAAAACCCTCAAATATTTTTCAACTAAAACGAACGTATAACGTGCCAAAGATGTTGACTCGAACTGTTGAAGATTACGATCGTATCATTCAATATCATCGTGGGAAAAATGAACGTGGTAGCTGACGCGTTGATTAAAAGATCGTATACGTTTACGAGTGTGATGTTGTTAACACAAAGACCCATTTCGTATAACTTACAAATGATGGAGATAGAGTTAAAGATTCTATGGACCCACGTGAAGATAACGAATATATGATTAGAATCGACTTTAATCGATAAAGTTAAAGCCGCTCAAGCTATATACTCAGAGCTGATGAATGTGAAAAAGAAGGTTCAAGAGGGCGTTACTCTAGAAGCAAGAATCGACGAAGAGAGGAAATCTCAACCCTTGATTTAATTGGCTCATTTAAAATCCTCGATCGAGTAGGAACTGTGGCCTATAGACTCGTTTTACCGCCAAGTATGTTGCGTGTTCAGAACAATTTTTTTTACGTATCGATGTTATGTAAATATGTGGACAATCCGAACCACATTATTAATTTAGAACTGGAAGAGATAGCAAAAGATGTAACGTATGAGGAGATACGTGTTAACATCTTGGATAAGAATGATCATATTCGACGCACAAAGGTTATACCTCAAGAATTAGAATCTGAAATGAAGTCAAGGGATCCTCACCTCTTCGGCGTACTAGGTACGTACGTAAATTTCGAGGGCGAAATTCCATAAGGAGGGGAGATTGTTAGACCCCAGATTTTATGAATAAAGATTTAATTTTTTCGAAATATTTTTTTGAATATTATGGTGTGGATTTGATATAATGTTATAGTTGTGGGTAGTATTTATAAATTTTGCAAAGTATGCAAGTTGTCATATTATATTCAATTGGTCGGGAAATATTTGTTTTATCAGGGAATATTCGTTCAACGGCACAATCATTGGTGGACCCCGCAACGGAATTATTATCGAAATGAGAAAACGACAAAATTATTTTATGAAAATAACGGTAGAAGTTTTACCGTTAATACTGTTGAACTACTCGGTAGTAAAAGTACAGTAATACGCGTGGTTGCATAGTAGCACACGGTATTGATTATTGATGCTTACGTGATAAGTCACTCAGTTTTGTTTTATTGGTATTATTAATGTAATAAAATAGAATACTTTTTTAAAGTTATTCTATAAATAGAATATATTATATTCTATTATGCATAGTGTTGAATAGTGTCTGCATAGTATTTTGCATAGTAAAATCTTTTTATATAAAACAGAATACTTTTATAAAGTTATTCTATAAATAGAATTATATTTTATTATGCATAGTGTTGCATATTACTCACTTTGAAAGTGCTGCGTAGTGTTTTTTTGCATAGTAAAATCTTTTTATATAAAATGTAATACTTTTATAAAATTATCTATTTTATTAGACAATAATTAGAATTTATTATATTTTATTATGCATAGTGTTTGTATAGTGCTCATATAGTGTTTGCATAGTAAAATCTTTTATAAAGTTATTCGTTTTATTAGATTATAAATAGAATATATTATATTTTATTTAAAAGATTTTGCTTTAAATATGGACCGTCAGATTAAAGTAAATCAATCTGGACCGTTCATGAGTTAGTTACTATGCAATCCATTTTTCTATAAATAGAAGCTCATTCATTCATTATTTCTTTTAATTCATTGAAACTCTAGAGAGAGAAACTATAGAGAGAAAGAAGAAAAGTGTTCTGCTACTTCACTACTTTTATATCCAGTACTCTTCTTTCTAAGGTAGGGAATATTATTTGTTGTACTCGTAAGGGGTGTTATTCTTTTGTATTCATGAAGAGAACTTATGTTATTTCATTCTTTATTATTCTGTTGGAATAACCTGTATACGCGGGTTACCCTATACTTGGTGACATTCTTCTATTATTCCATCTTTACTATTCTGTTGGAATATTATGGGTAAGTTAATGATAAACTCTTGCGACGTCTATACCTTATTAGATACCGGTTCTACCCAATCTTTAATCTCTCTTGCTTGCGCTCGACGTTTAAATTTGACTCCTGAGAAATTAGACTTTGACTTATTGGTTGAAACTTCGATAGTAGAAACCATCGTTACCTCCACTATTTATAAATCTTGTTTAATTCAAATTGTCACTTTCACGTTACCTGTCAATCTTATCTCTTTGAAAATACTTGCCTTTGATGCGATTTTAGGAATCGATTGGTTAACTACTCATCATGCTTTTCGTGAGGTTGTTAGCTTTCATATTCCTAACCAACCTGTTATGCGAATTCAAGCAACCAAACCACTAAAGTCAATCATTGTCATATCAAGCCATAAGTAAATAGCCCCGATCCTTTCGTTGTTGACTTCCTTGAGTGGAATGCACCGAAGCCAGACTTTCTGTAGGCGACGTCGTGAATGACGGTGGTAAGTTAATAGGTATCAATGTGACGTGTTATCCAAGTCTTGGACGAGAGTCACAGTTTTGAATGATATTTCTGTTGTTAATAAATTTCCTGACGTATTCTTGAAGACTTCTTAGCCTACCCCTAGAGCGTGAAATCGAATTTTGTATTGACCCCAGTACTAAACCCATTTCTAAAACCCTCAAATATTTCTTCAACTAAAATGAACGTATAACGTGCCAAAGATGTTGACTCGAGCTGTTGAAGATTACGATCGTACCATTCAATATCATCGTGGGAAAAATGAACGTGGTAGCTGACGCGTTGAGTAGAAGATCATATGCGTTTACGAGTGTGATGTTGGTAACACAAAGACTCATTTCGTATAACTTACAAATGATGGAGATAGAGTTAAAGACTCTATGGACCCCCGTGAAGATAACGAATATATGATTAGAATCGACTTTAATCGATAAAGTTAAAGCCGCTCAAGCTACATACTCAGAGCTGATGAATGTGAAGAAGGTGGTTCAAGAGGGCATTATTCTAGAAGCAAGAATCGACGAAGAGAGGAAATCTCAACCCTCGATTTAATTGGCTCATTTAAAATCCTCGATCGAGTAGGAACTGTGGCCTATAGACTCGTTTTACCGCCAAGTATGTTGCGTGTTCAAAACATATTTTTTTTACGTATCGATGTTACGTAAATATGTGGACGACCCGAACCACATTATTAATTTAGAACTGGACGGGATAGCAAAAGATTTAACGTATGAGGAGATACGTGTTAACATCTTGGATAAGAAGGATCATATTCGACGCACAAAGGTTATACCTCAAGAATTAGTATCTGAAATGAAGTCAAGGGATCCTCTCTTCGGCGTACCAGGTACGTACGTAAATTTCGAGGGCAAAATTCCATAAGGTGGGAAGATTGTGAGACCCTAGATTTTATGAATAAAGATTTAATTTTCTCGAAATATTTTTTTGAATATTATGGTGTGGATTTGATATAATGTTATAGTTGTGGGTAGTATTTATAAATTTTGAAAAGTATGCAAGTTGTCATATTATATTCAATTGGTCGGGAAATATTTGTTTTATCAGGGAATATTCGTGCAACGGCACAATCATTTGTGGACCACGCAACGGAATTATTGTCGGAATGAGAAAACGACAAAATTATTTTATGAAAATAATGGTGAAAGTTTTACCGTAGAATATCTTGTTGAACTACTTTCGGTAGTAAAGTATCTTTATAATGGCGTGGTTGCATAGTAGCACACCTGTATTGATTATTGATGCTTACGTGATAAGTCACTCGGTTTTTGTTTTATTGGTACTATTAATGTAATAAAATAAAATACTTTTTTAAAGTTATTCTATAAATAGAATATATTATATTCTATTATGCATAGTGTTGAATAATTATCGCATAGTATTTTTCATAGCAAAATCTTTTTATATAAAATGTAATACTTTTATAAAGTTATTCTATAAATAGAATATATTATATTTTATTATGCATAGTGTTGCATAGTGCTGCGTAGTGTTTTGTATAGTAAAATCTTTTTATATAAAATGAGAATACTTTTATAAAATTATCTATTTTATTAGACAATAATTAGAATATATTATATTTTATTATGCATAGTGTTTGTATAGTGGCACTGATAGTGTTTTCATAGTAAAATCTTTTATAAAGTTATTCGTTTTATTAGATTATAAATAGAATATATTATATTTTATTTAAAAGATTTTGCTTTAAATATGGACCGTCAGATTAAAGTAAATCAATCTGGACCGCTCATGAGTTAGTTACTATCAATCCATTTTTCTATAAATAGAAGCTCATTCATTCATTATTTCTTACTTAATTCACCAAACTCTGAGAGAGAGAAACTATAGAGAGAAAGAAGAAAAGTGTTCTGCTACTTCACTACTTTTATATCCAATACTCTTCTTTCTAAGGTAGGGAATATTATTTGTTGTACTCGTAAGGGGTGTTATTCTTTTGTATTCATGAAGAGAACTTATGTTATTCCATTCTTTATTATTCTGTTGGAATAACCTGTATACGCGGGCTACCCTATACTTGGTGACATTCTTCTATTATTTCGTCTTTACTATTCTGTTGGAATATTACGGGTAAGTTAATGATACTCTTGCGAAGTCTATACCTTATTAGATACCGGTTCTACCCATTCTTTAATCTCTCTTGCTTGCGCTCGACGTTTAAATTTGACTCCTGAGAAATTAGAATTTGACTTATTGGTTGAAACTTCGATAGTAGAAACCTTCGTTACCTCCACTATTTATAAATCTTGTTTAATTCAAATTGTCACTTTCACATTACCTGTCAATCTTATCTCTTTGAAAATACTTGCCTTTGATGCGATTTTAGGAATCGATTGGTTAACTACTCATCATGCTTTTCGTGAGGTTGTTAGCTTTCATATTCCTAACCATCCTGTTATGTGAATTCAAGTAACCAAACCACTAAAGTCAATCATTGTCATATCAAGCCATAAGTAAATAGCCCCGATCCTTTCGTTGTTGACTTCCTTGAGTGGAATGCACCGAAGCCAGACTTTCTATAGGCGATGTCGTGAATGACGGTGGCAAGTTAATAGGTATCAATGTGACGTGTTATCCAAGTCTTGGACGAGAGTCACAGTTTTGAATGATATTTCTATTGTTAATTAATTTCCTGACGTATTCTTGAAGACTTCTTAGCCTACCCCTAGAGCGTGAAATCGAATTTTGTATTGACCCCAGTACTAAACCCATTTTTAAAACCCTCAAATATTTCTTCTACTAAAACGAACGTATAACGTGCCAAAGATGTTGACTCGAGCTGTTGAAGATTACGATCGTACCATTCAATATCATCGTGGGAAAAATGAACGTGGTAGCTGACGCGTTGAGTAGAAGATCGTATGCGTTTACGAGTGTGATGTTGGTAACACAAAGACCCATTTCGTATAACTTACAAATGATGGAGATGGAGTTAAAGACTTTATGGACCCACGTGAAGATAACGAATATATGATTAGAATCGACTTTAATCGATAAAGTTAAAGGCGTTCAAGCTACATACTCAGAGTTGATGAATGTGAAGAAGGTTCAAGAGGGCGTTATTCTAAAAGAAAGAATCGAAGAAGAGAGGAAACCTCAACCCTCGATTTAATTGGCTCATTTAAAATCCTCGATCGAGTAGGAACTGTGGCCTATAGACTCGTTTTACCGCCAAGTATGTTGCGTGTTCAAAACATTTTTTTTTACGTATCGATGTTACGTAAATATGTGGATGATCCGAACCACATTATTAATTTAGAACTGGACGAGATAGCAAAAGATTTAACGTATGTGGAGATACGTGTTAACATCTTGGATAAGAAGGATCATATTCGACGCACAAAGGTTATACCTCAAGAATTAGAATCTGAAATGAAGTCAAGGGATCCTCACCTCTTCTACAGCATTGCGTACGTAGACGTAAATTTTGAGGGCAAAATTCCATAAGGAGGGGAGATTGCGAGACCCCAGATTTTATGAATAAAGATTTAATTTTCTCAAAATATTTTTTTGAATATTATGGTGTGGATTTGATATAATGTCATAGTTGTGGGTAGTATTTATAAATTTTGCAAAGTATGCAAGTTGTCATATTATATTCAATTGGTCGGGAAATATTTTTTTTATCAGGGAATATTTGTACAACGGCACATTCATTGGTGGACCCCGCAACGGAATTATTGTCGGAATGAGAAAACGATAAAATTATTTTATGAAAATAACGGCGGAAGTTTTACCGTTAATACTGTTGAACTACTCGGTAGTAAAAGTACAGTAATACACGTGGTTGCATAGTAGCACACGATATTGATTATTGATGCTTACGTGATAAGTCACTCAGTTTTGTTTTATTGGTATTATTAATGTAATAAAATTGAATACTTTTTTAAAGTTATTCTATAAATAGAATATATTATATTCTATTATGCATAGTGTTGAATAGTGTCTGCATAGTATTTTTCATAGTAAAATCTTTTTATATAAAACAGAATACTTTTATAAAGTTATTCTATAAATAGAATATATTATATTTTATTATGCATAGTATTGCATAGTGCCTGTATAGTGCCTGCATAGTGTTTTGCATAGTAAAATCTTTTTATATAAAATAGAATACTTTTATAAAATTATCTATTTTATTAGACAATAATTAGAATATATTATATTTTATTATGCATAGTGTTTGTATAGTGCCTGCATAGTGTTTGCATAGTAAAATCTTTTATAAAGTTATTCATTTTATTAGATTATAAATAGAATATATTATATTTTATTTAAAAGATTTTGCTTTAAATATGGACCGTCAGATTAAAGTAAATCAATCTGGACCGTTCATGAGTTAGTTACTATGCAGTCCATTTTTCTACAAATAGAAGCTCATTCATTCATTATTTCTTACGAATCATGAAACTCTAGAGAGAGAAACTATAGAGAGAAAGAAGAAAAGTGTTCTGCTACTTCACTACTTTTATATCCAGTACTCTTCTTTCTAAGGTAGGAAATATTATTTGTTGTACTCGTAAGGGGTGTTATTCTTTTGTATTCATGAAGAGAACTTATGTTATTCCATTCTTTATTATTCTGTTGGAATAACCTGTATATGCGGGCTACCCTATACTTGGTGACATTCTTCTATTATTCCGTCTTTCCTATTCTGTTGGAATATTACGGATAAGTTAATGATAAACTCTTGCGAAGTCTATACCTTATTAGATACCGGTTCTACCCATTCTTTAATCTCTCTTGCTTGCGCTCGACGTTTAAATTTGACTCCTGAGAAATTAGACTTTGACTTATTGGTTGAAACTTCGATAGTAGAAACCTTCGTTACCTCCACTATTTATAAATCTTGTTTAATTCAAATTGTCAATTTCACGTTACCTGTCGATCTTATCTCTTTGAAAATACTTGCCTTTGATGCGATTTTAGGAATCGATTGGTTAACTACTCATCATGCTTTTCGTGAAGTTGTTAGCTTTCATATTCCTAACCAACCTGTTATGCGAATTCAAACAACCAAACCACTAAAGTCAATCATTGTCATATCAAGCCATAAGTAAATAGCCTCGATCCTTTCGTTGTTGACTTCCTTGAGTAGAATGCACCGAAGCCAGACTTTCTGTAGGCGACGTCGTGAATAACGGTGGCAAGTTAATAGGTATCAATGTGACCTGTTATCCAAGTCTTGGACGAGAGTCACAGTTTTGAATGATATTTTTGTTGTTAATAAATTTCCTGACGTATTCTTGAAGACTTCTTAGCCTACCCCTAGAGCGTGAAATCGAATTTTGTATTAACCCCAGTACTAAACCCATTTCTAAAACCCCCAAATATTTCTTCAACTAAAATGAACGTATAACGTGCCAAAGATGTTGACTCGAGCTGTTGAAGATTACGATCGTACCATTCAATATCATCGTGGGAAAAATGAACGTGGTAGCTGACGCGTTGAGTAGAAGATCGTATGCGTTTACGAGTGTGATGTTGTTAACACAAAGACCTATTTCGTATAACTTACAAATGATGGAGATAGAGTTAAAGACTCTATGGACCCACGTGAAGATAATGAATATATGATTAGAATCGACTTTAATCGATAAAGTTAAAGGCGTTCAAGCTACATACTCAGAGTTGATGAATGTGAAGAAGGTTCAAGAGGGCGTTATTCTAGAAGCAAGAATCGACGAAGAGAGGAAATCTCAACTTTCGATTTAATTGGCTCATTTAAAATCCTCGATCGAGTAGGAACTGTGGCCTATAGACTCGTTTTACCGCCAAGTATGTTGCGTGTTCAGAACATTTTTTTTTACGTATCGATGTTACGTAATTATGTGGACGACCCGAACCACATTATTAATTTAGAGCTGGACGAGATAGCAAAAGATTTAACGTATGAGGAGATACGTGTTAACATCTTGGATAAGAAGGATCATATTCGACGCACAAAGGTTATACCTCAAGAATTAGAATCTGAAATGAAGTCAAGGGATCCTCACCTCTTGGTAGCACCATTGTGCGTCGTAAATTTCAAGGGCGAAATTCCATAAGGAGGGGAGATTGTGAGACCCCGGATTTTATTAATAAAGATTTAATTTTCTCAAAATATTTTTTTGAATATTATGGTGTGGATTTGATATAATGTTATAGTTGTGGGTAGTATTTATAAATTTTGCAAAGTATGCAAGTTGTCATATTATATTCAATTGTTCGGGAAATATTTGTTTTATTAGGGAATATTCATGCAACGACACAATCATTGGTGGACCCCGCAACGGAATTATTGTCGGAATGAGAAAACGACAAAATTATTTTATAAAAATAACGGCGGAAGTTTTACCGTTATCTTTGTTGAACTACTCTCAGTAAAAGTAATCTGAATGTCTGGCGTGGTTGCATAGTAGCACACGATATTGATTATTGATGCTTACGTGATAAGTCACTCAGTTTTGTTTTATTGGTATTATTAATGTAATAAAATAGAATACTTTTTTAAAGTTATTCTATAAATAGAATATATTATATTCTATTATGCATAGTGTTGAATAGTGTCTGCATAGTATTTTTCATAGTAAAATCTTTTTATATAAAATAGAATACTTTTATAAAGTTATTCTATAAATAGAATATATTATATTTTATTATGCATAGTGTTGCATAGTGCACATTTAAAGATTTTGCATAATAAAATCTTTTTATATAAAACCTAATACTTTTATAAAATTATCTATTTTATTAGACAATAATTAGAATATATTATATTTTATTATGCATAGTATTTGTATAAAGTATCCATAGTATTTGTATAGTAAAATCTTTTATAAAGTTATTCGTTTTATTAGATTATAAATATAATATATTATATTTTATTTAAAAGATTTTGCTTTAAATATGGACCGTCAGATTAAAGTAAATCAATCTGGACCGTTCATGAGTTAGTTACTATGCAGTCCATTTTTCTACAAATAGAAGCTCATTCATTCATTATTTCTTACGAATTCACTGAAACTCTAGAGAGAGAAACTCTAGAGAGAAAGAAGAAAAGTGTTTTTCTACTTCACTACTTTTATATCCAGTACTCTTCTTTCTAAGGTAGGGAATATTATTTGTTGTACTCCTAAGGGGTGTTATTCTTTTTTTATTCATGAAGAGAACTTATGTTATTCCATTCTTTATTATTCATTGGAATAACTCAGATACGCCAGTTACCCTATACTTGGTGACATTCTTCTATTATTCCGTCTTTACTATTCATTTGGAATATCATATACATGCGTTTTTACTGTGGGACTGATTCCGCCTTTATTATTCTCATTGGAATATCCTCATCATGTGTTTTACGCCGGGACCGACTGGTTCCGCTTTTTATTATTATTCTCGCTGGAATATCCTCACATGCATGCGTTTTACGCCGGACTGATTCCGCCTCTTTATTAGTATTCTCATTGGAATAACTTTGCCTGTCATGAAGTCCGCATGCATGGTGATTTCTGTTGTTATTCTATTCTTTATTATTACATTGGAACATCCGGCGGGTGCAAATTTCGCCTGACCTGGTTCCGTTATTATTATTCTGTTGGAATAACCTGTCTATGCGAAGTACCGCTTGCATGGTGATTTATTTTGTTATTCCGTTCTTTATTATACTCAGTTGGTTAAAGTTTTGACTTCTATACTCCATGAAATTAGTGTAATATCCTTGATATTTGCGTTTCATCTAGTATCTTTTTATGGAAATATTCTTCTGAGCATTCTAGAATTTTACTCTACAAAGCAGTATCATGTTGACAATTTGGACGTTATTAGTTCTTGGATAAATTAATTCTTGAACTTTTTTTATTGAATTCTTATATCATTGTCATCGTCCTCATGTTTATATTATGTTGAAAGTCATCTGTGGCCTGTAGTGCATAGATGGACTTGGTATGATTATGACGAGGGATTATTCAGTATAATCATAATCGTAATGTTACAAATGATGTGGAAAAATTTCTCATTAGCCCGTAGTGCATTGATGGACAGTTTTTGGTATGATTATGGCTATGGATTCTCTTTGGCCACAGTGCAAATATGAATTGTTTTATGGCATGATCAGGACCGTTGATGAAAACATGATTATCTTTAGCACGTGGTGCATGGATAATTCGTGGTCGTGATACTAAAGAATATCCTTCGCCTGTAGTGCAGGGATGATTTGATGATGTGGATTATTTATTAAGCTGAGTCTCATCGATAAAAGTTATGAAAAACCTTTTAAATCATAGAAGATAGTAGATTTTATTCTCTACTTGACTCTTCTAATGGATTGCTTGTTCCACTGTAGTTAAACTTGATGTTTGTTATATTGTATCAGTTTAACATTGTTGAAGGCTAATGATAATTTATTCTTCATTATCTTAGTCATAATATTTCTTACTGGGCTAGTTGAGCTCACCCTTTCTTTTATTGTTCTCTTGAGAAATGTGAACGTAGGCTGGGACTAGTCGACTAGAACAGTGATGGTCCTAGATGGTGCATTAGTAGTCCTCACTATTCTGTGAAATAATGTAATAATAAATGTAATGAGGACTCCATTGAGTGTGGATATTGTCTAGATGACAATATTTGTATTAAAACTCACAGCTCATGTTGTATATTTAAGTTTGTATTTGAATTATGTACCATGTATTAGTCGACTCAAGATGGGTGATGTATACCTATTTTGGGGGCATCACAGGAATAACCTGTATACGCGGGCTACCCTATACTTGGTGATATTCTTATATTATTCCGCCTTTACTATTACATTTGGAATATCTTGTTTGTGCATTTTACGTCTGGACTTCGATTCCGTCTTTTTATTATTACTGTTGGAATATCACATGCATGTGTTTTTACGCGTGGGACCGGTTCCGTCTTTATTATTATTCTACATTGGAATATCCCGTCTGCATGCTTTTCTGTGGGACCGATTTCGCCCCTTATTAGTATTCTATTGGAATAACTTTTTACGCCTGAAGTACCACATGCATGGTGATTTCGTTGTTATTCCATTCTTTATTATTCATTGGAACATCCTATCGGTGCGAATTTTGTCCGACCGGTTCCATTATTATTATTCATTGGAATAACCTCGCATCATGCCAAGCAATGCATGCATGGTGATTTCTTTTGTTATTCCATTCTTTATTATACTTAGTTGATTAAAGTTTTGACTTCTATACTCCATGAAATTAGTGGAATATCCTTGATATTTGCGCTTCATCCAGTAACTTTTCATGAAAATATTCTTCTGAGCATTCTTGAATTTTACTCTACAAAGAAGTATCATGTTGACAATTTGGACGTTATTAGTTCCTGGATAAATTAATTCTTGAACTTGTTTTATTGAATTATTATGTCATTGTCATCATCCTCATGTTTATATTATGTTGAAAGTCATCTGTGGCATGTAGTGCATAGATGGACTTGGTATGATTATGACCAGGGATTATTCGGTATAATCATGCCCGTAATGTTAAAAATGATGTGGAAAAATTCCTCATTGGCCCATAGTGCATTGATGAACAGTTTTTGGTATGATTATGGCTATGGATTCTCTTCGGCCAAGGGTGCAAAGATGAATTGTTTTATGGCATGATCGGGACCGTTGATGAAAACATGATTATCTTTGGCCCGTGGTGCATAGATAATTAATGGTCGTGATACTAAAGAATATCCTTGGCCTGTAGTGCAGGGATGATTTGATGATGTGGATTATTTATTAAGCTGAGTCTCAGCGATAAAAGTCATGAAAAACCTTTTAAATCATAGAAGATAGTAGATTTTTTTCTTTACTTGACTCTTCTAATGGATTGCTTGTTCCGCTGCAGTTAAACTTGATGTTTGTTATATTGTATCAGTTTAACATTGTTGAAGGCTAATGATAATTTATTCTGCATTATCTTAGTCATAATATTTCTTACTAGGCTAGTTGAGCTAACCCTTTCTTTCATTGTTCTCTTCAGGAAATGAGAACGTAGCTGGGACTAGTCGGGGAACAGAGTGATGGTCCTAGATAGTGCATTAGTAGTCCTCACTATTCTGTGAAATAGTGTGATAATAATTGTAATGAGGACTCCTTTAGAGTTTGTATACTCTCTAGTAGACAATATTTGTATTCAAACTCACAGTTTATGTTTTGTCGTATTATACACGACAGTTGTATTATTAAGTTGTATTTGAATTCTGTACCATGTATCTGGAGACTCAAGATGGATGGTGTATACCTATTTTTGGGGCATCACAGTTGGTATCAAAGCTTAGGGATATGATCCCTGGCTGAGATGTGAGACAAGAACTAGGAGGGGAGAGACGAGGAATTCCTTCGCTAGTATGACCTACCTAAGTTTATTTGATATTTAATTGGTCGGTCAGAGTATATGGATAATGTGTTACATGTCAATTAACCTTTGTTTTGTGGCAGTATTTGCAAATGGCATCCGAAAATGTTGAGATAAGCAATGAAGCACATGAGACCGTTGAGACACCTTTAATCACTAACCAGGTTAATGTGATGTCAGAGGAAGAAGAAATTAGAGATATCTACGTGGTGCGTGAAGAACTAATAGTTGCACCCGAGCTAGTTGCAGAGGTAGCAGCTGAGAGTGAGGAAGAAGAGGAAGAAGAGCATTACAAAATCGTATTCTTGAGTTAGAAGAACAGGCTGAAGAACGGCAGGCGGTCGTGGAGCAAAGAGATGCAACCATTCAAAATTGTGTTACCCGATGTGCGATGCTTGAACAGAAGCACTCTTTGGCAGAGTATAAGATATTAGAGCTGGAATCTGAGAATGCTATGATCAAAGTTCTGATGAAAGCAGAAATAAATGAACGAAGGAGAATAGATGACGCATGGGTAAAAGCCGCACGACGTGTAGATATTGTAGAAAAAGACGTCTGATCCAATAAAGCCAAAATAGATGAAATGGATTTTTCTTTTTGGACAACAATTGGGAGAATCCAACACCGAATTTGGAATTACCCTGTGCATAACGATCAACCCCAATTCGATATGAATCAGAGAATAATGATTCAAATCATGGATCAGGAATGGGACGAAGCACTTAAGGGTGGAGTGCACCCTATAGCAAAGTCAAATCCAGTAGTTTAAGTGAGAGCGTTTGTCGAGGAACCCGAACAAAGTTATTACGGGTAAGTTAATGATAAACTCTTGCGAAGTTTATACCTTATTAGAAACCAGTTCTATCCACTCTTTTATTGTACCTAGTTGTGTTCAATGTTTGAATTTAACTCTGGAGAAGTTAGATTTTGATTTATCTATTGAAACTCAGTTGGGAGAAACCTTCGTTAAATCCACTATTTATAAATCTTGTTTAATTCAAATTGTCACTTTCACGTTACCTGTCAATCTTATCTCTTTGAAAATACATGCCTTTGATGCGATTTTAGGAATCGATTGGTTAACTACTCATCATGCTTTTTGTATGGTTGTTAGTTTTCATATTCCTAACCAACCTGTTATGCGAATTCAAGCAACCAAACCACTAAAGTCAATCATTGTCATATCAAGTCATAAGTAAAGAGCCCCGGTCCTTTCGTTGTTGACTTCTTTGAGTGGAATGCACCGAAGCTAGACTTTCTGTAGGCGACGTCGTGAATGACGATGGCAAGTTGATAGGTATCAATGTGACGTACTATCCAAGTCTTTGATGAGGGTTACAGCTTTGAATGATATTTCTATTGTTAATAAATTTTTTGACGTATTCTTAAAGTCTTCTTAGCCTACCCATAGAGCGTGAAATCGAATTTTGTATTGACCCCAGTACAAAACCTATTTCTAAAATCCTCAAATATTTCTTCAACTAAAATGAACGTATAACGTGCCAAAGACGTTGACTCGAGCTGTTGAAGATTACGATCATACCATTCAATACCATTGTGGGAAAGCGAATGTGATAGCTGACGTGTTGAGTAGAAGATCGGATGCGTTTACGAGTGCGATGTTGTTAACACAAAGACTCATTTCGTATTACTTACAAGTGATGAAGATAGAGTTAAAGACTCTAGGGACCCACACGAAGATAATGAATATACGAGTAGAATCGACTTTAATCGATAAAGTTAAAGTCGCTCAAGCTACACACCCAGAGCTGATGAATATGAAGAAGAAGGTTCAAGAGGTCGTTATTCTAGAAGAAAGAATCGACGAAAAGAGGAAATCTCAACCCTCGATTTAATTGGCCCATTTGAAATCCTCGATGAAGTAGGAACTGTGCCCTATAGACTCGTTTTACCGCCAAGTATGTTGTGTGTTCAGAATATTTTTTTTACGTATCGATATTACGTAAATATGTGGTCGACCCGAACCACATTAGTAAATTAAAACTAAACGATATAGCAGAAGATTTAACGTATGAGGAGATACGTGTTAAAATCTTGGATAAGAAGGATCGTATTCAACACTCAAAGGTTATACCTCAAGAATTAGAATCTGAAATGAAGTCAAGAGATCCTCACCTCTTCGGCATACCAGATACATACGTAAATTTCGAGGGCGAAATTCCATAAGGAGGGGAGATTGTGAGACCCCATATTTTATGAATAAATATTTAATTTTCTCGAAATAATTTTTTTTGAATATTATGGTATGGATTTGATATAATGTTATAGTTGTGGGTAATATTTATAAATTTTGCAAAGTACGCAAGTTGTTATATAAAATTCGATTGGTCGGGGAATATTCTTTTTATCGGGGAATATCCGTACGACGGTACAATCATTGGTGGACCCCACAACGGAATTACTAGTGGATTGAGAAAACGACAAAAATATTTTTATGAGAATAATGGCGGAAGTTTTACCGTTAAAACTGTTGAACTACTCGGTAGTAAAAGTACAGTAATACGCATGGTTGCATAGTAGCACACGGTATTGATTATTGATGCTTATGTGATAAGTCACTCAGTTTTGTTTTATTAGTATTATTAATGTAATAAAACAGAAAAACTTTTATATAAAATGTAATACTTTTATAAAGTTATTCTATAATTAGAATATATTATATTTTATTATGCATAGTGTTTGCATAGTGCTGCAGATATAGTGTTTGCATAGTAAAATCTTTTATAAAGTTATTCGTTTTATTAGATTATAAATAGAATATATTATATTTTATTTAAAAGATTTTGCTTTAAATATGGACCGTCGATTAAAGTAAATCAATCTGGACCGCTCATGAGTTAGTTACTATGGATCCATTTTTTTAAATAAAGCTCATTCCTTCATTATTTCTTACGAATTCATTGAAACTCTAGAGAGAAAACTATAGAGAGAACGAAGAAAAGTGTTCTCGCTACTTCACTACTTCTATATCCAAAGACTTTTCTTAAGGTAGGGAATATTATTTGTTGTACTCAATAACGGTGTTATTCTTTTGTATTCATGAAGAGAACTTATGTTATTCCATTCTTTATTATTACGTTGAATAACTCAGATATCGCTGCTACCCTATACTTGGTGACATTCTTCTATTATTACATCCTTATTATGTTTGTTGGAATATCTTGTGCATGCGTTTCTGGCCGACCGATTCCGCCTCTTTATTATTCTATTGGAATATCCTGTCTGTGCGTTTTACGCCGGACCTGGTTCCGTCTTTATTATTATTCTGTTGGAATATCCTGTCTATGCGTTTTACGCCGGACCTGATTCCGTCCTTATTAGTATTCTGTTGGAATAACCTGTCTATGCGAAGTACCGCATGCATGGTGATTTCTGTTGTTATTCTATTCTTTATTATTCTGTTGGAACATCCTATCGGTGCGAATTTTGCCTGACCTGGTTCCGTTATTATTATTCTGTTGGAATAACATGTCTATGCGAAGTACCGCATGCATGGTGATTTCTTTTGTTATTCCATTTTTTATTATACTTAGTTGGTTTTGACTTCTATAATCCATGAAATTAGTGGAATATCCTTGATATTTGTGCTTCATCCAGTATCTTTTCATGGAAATATTCTTCTGAGAATTCTAGAATTTTACTCTACAAAGCAGTATCATGCTGATAATTTGGACGTTATTGGTTCTTGGATAAATTAATTCTTGATCTTTTTTTATTGAATTCTTATATCATTGTCATCGTCCTCATGTTTATATTATGTTGAAAGTCATCTATGGCCTATAGTGCATAGATGGACTTGGTATGATTATGACGAGGGATTATTCGGTATAATCATAACCGTAATGTTACAAATGATGTGGAAAAAGTCCTTATTGGCCCGTAGTGCATTGATGGACAGTTTTTGGTATGATAATGGCTATGGATTCTCTTTGGCCGTAGTGCAAAGATGAATTGATTTATGGCATGATCTGGACCGTTGATGAAAACATGATTATCTTTAGCCGTAGTGCATGGATAATTCGAGGTCGCGATACTAAATAATATCGTTGGCCGTAGTGCAGGGGTGATTCGATGATGTGGACTATTTATTAAGCTGAGTCTCAGCGATAAAAGTGATTAAAAACCTTTTAAATCATAGAAGATAGTATATTTTATTCTCTACTTGACTCTTCTAATGGATTGCTTGTTTCACTGCAGTTAAACTTGATGTTTGTTATATTGTATCAGTTTAACATTGTTGAAGGCTAATGATAATTTATTTTGCATTATCTTAGTCATAATATTTCTTACTAGGCTAGTTGAGCTCACCCTTTCTTTCATTGATCTCTTCAGGAAATGAGAACGTAGCGGGGACTAGTCGGGGAACAGAGTGATGGTCCTAGATGGTGCATTAGTAGTCCTCACTATTCTGTGAAATAGTGTAATAATAAATGTAATGAGGACTCCATTGAGTGTGGATATTGTCTAGATGACAATATTTGTATTAAAACTCACAGCTCATGTTGTATATTTAAGTTTGTATTTGAATTCTGTACCATTGTATTTGGCGACTCAAGATGGGTGAGGAATACCTATTTTGGGGGCGTCACATTTGATATCAAAGCTTAGGGATATGATCCTAGCTAAGATGTGAGACAAGAACTAGGAGGGGAGAGACGGGGAATTCCTTCGTTAGTATGACCTACCTAAGTTTATTTAATATTTAATTGGTTAGTCAGAGTATATAGATAATGTGTTAATTGTTAATTAACCTTTGTTTTGTGGCAGTATTTACAAATGGCATCCGAAAATGTTGAGATAAGCAATGAAGCACATGAGACCGTTGAGACACCTTTAATCACTAACCCGGTTAATGTGATGTCAGACGAAGAAGAAATTAGAGATATCTACGTGGTGCGTGAAGAACTAATAGTTGCACCCGAGCTAGTTGCAGAGGTAGCAGCTGAGAAGAGTAGGCTAAAGAACGGCAGGCGGTCGTGGATCAAAGAGATGCAACCATTCAAAATTGTGTTACCCGATGTGCGATGCTTGAACAGAAGCACTCTTTGGCAGAGTATAAGATATTAGAGCTGGAATCTGAGAATGCTATGATCAAAGTTCTGATGAAAGCAGAAACAAATGAACGAAGGAGAATAGATGACGCGTGGGTAAAAGCCGCACGACGTGTAGATATTGTAGAAAAAGACGTCCGATCCAATAAAGCCAAAATAGATGAAATGGATTTTTCTTTTTGGACAACAATTGGGAGAATCCAACATCGAATTTGGAATTACCCTGTGCATAGAGGTCAACCCCAATTCGATATGAATCAGAGAATAATGATTCAAATCATGGATCAGGAATGGGACGAAGCACTTAAGGGTGGAATGTACCCTATAGCAAAGTCAAATCCAGTAGTTTAAGTGAGAGTGTTTGTCGAGGAACCTGAACGAAGTTATTACGGGTAAGTTAATGTTAAACTCTTGCGAAGTCTATACCTTATTAGATACCGGTTCTATCCATTCTTTTATCTCTTTTGCTTGCGCTCAACGTTTAAATTTGACTCCTGAGAAATTAGACTTTGACTTATTGGTTGAAACTTCGATAGTAGAAACCTTCGTTACCTCCACTATTTATAAATCTTGTTTAATTCAAATTGTCACTTTCACGTTACCTGTCAATCTTATCTCTTTGAAAATACTTGCCTTTGATGCGATTTTAGGAATCGATTGGTTAACTACTCATCATGCTTTTTGTAAGGTTGTTAGCTTTCATCTTCCTAACCAACCTGTTATGCGAATTCAAGCAACCAAACCACTAAAGTCAATCATTGTCATATCAAGCCATAAGTAAAGAGCCCCGATCCTTTCGTTGTTGACTTCCTTGAGTGGAATGCACCGAAACTAGACTTTCTGTAGGCGACGTCGTGAATGACAATGGCAAGTTAATAAGTATCAATGTGACGTGTTATCCAAGTCTTGGACGAGAGTCACAGTTTTGAATGATATTTCTGTTGTTAATAAAGTTCCTGACGTATTCTTGAAGACTTCTTAGCCTACCCGTAGAGCGTGAAATCGAATTTTGTATTGACCCCAGTACTAAACCCATTTCTAAAACCCTCAAATATTTCTCCAACTAAAACGAACGTATAACGTGCCAAAGACGTTGACTCGAGCTGTTGAAGATTACGATCGTACCATTCAATATCATCGTGGGAAAAATGAACATGGTAGCTGACGCGTTGAGTAGAAGATCGTATACGTTTACGAGTGTAATGTTGTTAACACAAAGACCCATTTCGTATAACTTACAAATGATGGAGATAGAGTTAAAGACTCTAGCGACCCACGTGAAGATTACGAATATATGATTAGAATCGACTTTAATCGATAAAGTAAAAGCCGCTCAAGCTACATACTCAGAGCTGATGAATGTGAAGAAGAAGGTTCAAGAAGGTGTTATTCTAGAAGCAAGAATCAACGAAGAGAGGAAATCTCAACCTTTAATTTAATTTGCCCATTTAAAATCCTCGATCGAGTAGGAACTGTGGCCTATAGACTCGTTTTACCGCCAAGTATGTTGCGTGTTCAGAACATTTTTTTTTACGTATCGATGTTACGTAAATATGTGGATGAGCCGAACCACATTATTAATTTAGAACCGGATGAGATAGCAGAAGATTTAACGTATGAGGAGATACGTGTTAACATCTTGGATAAGAAGGATCATATTTGACGCACAAAGGTTATACCTCAAGAATTAGAATCTAAAATGAAGTCGAGGATCCTCACCTCTTCGACATACCAGTAATGCGTCGTAAATTTCGAGGGCAAAATTTTATAAGGAGGGAGATTGTGAGACCCGGATTTTATGAATAAAGATTTAATTTTCTAAAATATTTTTTGAATATTATGGTGTGGATTTGATATAATGTTATAGTTGTGGGTAGTATTTATAAATTTTGCAAAGTATGCAAGTTGTCATATTATACTTGATTTGCTTAGGGAATATTTGTTTTATCAGGAATATTCGTGCAACCAAGACAATCATTAGTGGACCCCATAATGAATTATTGTCGAATGAGAAAACGACAAAATTATTTTATGAAAATAACGGCGGGAAGTTTTACCGTTAATCTTGTTGAACTACTTCATTAGTAAAAGTATCTTTATACTGGCGTGGTTGCATAGTAGCACACGGTATTGATTATTGATACTTACATGATAAGTCACTCAGTTTTATTTTATTGGTATTATTAATGTAATAAAACAGAATACTTTTTAAAAGTTATTCTATAAATATAATATATTATATTCTATTATGCATAGTGTTAAATAAAGTATCTCAGATAGTGTTTTGAATAGTAAATTTTTTTTATATAAAACAGAATACTTTTATTAAGTTATTCTATAAATAGAATATATTATATTTTATTATACATAGTGTTGCATAGTGCCTGCATAGTAAAATCTTTTTATATAAAACAGAATACTTTTATAAAGTTATCTGTTTTATTAGACAATAATTAGAATAAATTATATTTTATTATTCATAGTGTTTGCATAGTGCCTGCATAGTGTTTGCATAGTGCCTGCATAGTGTTTGCATTGTAAATAGAATATATTATATTTTATTTAAAAGATTTTACTTTAAATATGGACCGTCAGATTAAAGTAAATCAATCTGGACCGTTCATGAGTTAGTTACTATGCAGTCCATTTTTCTATAAATAGAAGCTCATTCATTCATTATTTCTTACGAATTCACTGAAACTCTAGAAAGAGAAACTATAGAGAGAAAGAAGAAAAGTGTTCTGCTATTTCACTACTTTTATATCCAATACTCTTCTTTCTAAGGTAGGGAATATTATTTGTTGTACTCGTAAGGGGTGTTATTCTTTTGTATTCATGAAGAGAACTAATGTTATTCCATTCTTTATTATTCATTGGAATAACTCAGTATCGCCAGTTACCCTATACTTGGTGACAATCTTCTATTATTTCGTCTTTACTATTCTGTTTGAAATATCCCGTTCTGCGTGCATTTTACTGCCGGACTGATTACATCTTTATTATTACATTGGAATATCCTCGTCTGCATGCATTTCTGTGGGACGGATTCTCGCTTTTATTATTACATTGGAATATCCTCATACAGACATTTTACGCCGGACCGGTTCCGTCTTTTATTATTATTATTACATTGGAATATCCTGCATGCATGCATTTTACGCGGACCGATTCCGTCCTTATTAGTATTCTCGTTGGAATAACTCGCCTATGCGCTGGTACCGCATGCATGGTGATTTCTTTTGTTATTCCAATCTTTATTATACTCAAATTGGTTAAAGTTTTGACTTCTATACTCCATCAAATTAGTGGAATATCCTTGATATTTGCGCTTCATCCAGTATCTTTTCATGGAAATATTCTTCTGAACAATCTTGAATTTTACTCTACAAAGCAGTATCATGTTGACAATTTGGACATTTTTGGTTCTTGGATAAATTAATTCTTGAACTTGTTTTATTGAATTCTTATATCATTGTCATCATCCTCATGTTTATATTATGTTGAAAGTCATATGTGGCCTGTAGTGCATAGATGGACTTGGTATGATTATGACCAGGGATTATTCGGTATAATCATGACCGTAATGTTACAAATTATGTGGAAAAAGTCCTCATTGGCCCATAGTGCATTGATGGACAATTTTCGGTATGATTATGGCTATGGATTCTCTTTGGCCGTAGTGCAAAGATGGATTTTTTTATGGCATGATAAGGATCGTTGATGAAAACATGATTATCTTTAGCCGTAGTGCATGGATAATTCGTGGTCGTGATACTAAATAATATCCTTGGCCATAGTGCAGGGGTGATTCGATGATGTGGATTATTTATTAAAATTTGAGTCCCAAATGATAAAAGTGATCAAAACCTTTTAAATCATAGAAGATAGTAGATTTTATTCGTACTTGACTCTTCTAATGGATTGCTTGTTCCGCTTCTTGCTTAAACTTGATGTTTGTTATATTGTATCGCTTTAACATTGTTGAAGGCTAATGATAATTTATTCGCATTATCTTAGTCATAATATTTCTTCTCGGTCTAGTTGAGCTCGCCCTTTTTTCATTGTTCTCTTGTGAAATGAGAACGTAGCTGGGACTAGTCGGGGAACAGAGTGATGGTCCTAGATGGTGCATTAGTAGTCCTCACTATTCTGTGAAATAGTGTAATAATAAATGTAATGAGGACTCCATTGAGTGTGGATATTGTCTAGATGACAATATTTGTATTAAAACTCACAACTTATGTTGTATATTTAAGTTTGTATTTGAATTATGTACCATGTATTTGGCAACTCAAGATGGGTGATGTATACCTATTTTGGGGGCGTCACAGGAATAACCTGTATACGCGGGCTACCCTATACTTGGTCACATTTTCTATTATTCCGCCTTTACTATTACATTGGAATATCCCATGCATGCATTTCTGCAGGACTGATTTCGTTTTATTATTACATTTGAATATCCTGCTTGTGCGTTTTACGTTGGGACTCGGTTCCTTCTTTATTATTATTACATTTGGAATATCATGTCGTATGCATGCGTTTTATGCTGACACTGATTAAAATCTTATTAGTATTATGTGGGAATAACCTGTATATACAATCACCGCATTCATGGTGATTTACATTTGTTATTCCATTCTTTATTATTCTGTTGGAGCGATCTGACGGTGCGAATTTTGCTGACTTGGTTCCGTTATTTAGTATTCATTGGAATAACTTTGTCTGTCACAATCTACCGTATGTATGGTGATTTCTTTTGTTATTCCATTCTTTATTATACTCGGTTGGTTAAAGTTTTGACTTCTATACTCCATGAAATTAGTGGAATATCCTTGATAATTGCGCTTCATCCAAAGATCTTTTCATGAAAATATTCTTCCGAGCATTCTTGAATTTTACTCTACAAAGAAGTATCATGTTGACAATTTGGGCGTTATTAGTTCCTGGATAAATTAATTCTTGAACTTGTTTTATTGAATTATTATGTCATTGTCATCATCCTCATGTTTATATTATGTTAAAAGTCATCTCGTGGCTTTGTAGTGCATAGATGGACTTGGTATGATTATGACCGAGGATTATTATTCTATAATCATGACCGTAATGTTACAAATGATGTGGAAAAAGTCCTCATTGGCCCGTAGTGCATTGATGGACAGTTTTTGGTATGATTATGGCTATGGATTCTCTTCGGCCAAGGGTGCAAAGATAAATTATTTTATGGCATGATCGGACTGGTTGATGAAAACATGATTATCTTTGGCCCGTGGTGCATAGATAATTAATGGTCGTGATACTAAAGAATATCCTTGGCCTGTAGTGCAGGGATGATTTGATGATGTGGATTATTTATTAAGCTGAGTCTCAGCGATAAAAGTCATGAAAAACCTTTTAAATCATAGAAGATAGTAGATTTTTTCTTTACTTGACTCTTCTAATGGATTGCTTGTTCCATTGCTAGCTTAAACTTGATGTTTGTTATATTGTATCAGTTTAACATTGTTGAAGGCTAATGATAATTTATTCTGCATTATCTTAGTCCTAATATTTCTTACTGGGCTAGTTGAGCTCACCCTTTCTTTCGTTGTTCTCTTCAGGAAATGAGAACGTAGCTGGGACTAGTCTGGGAACAGAGTGATGGTCCTAGATGGTGCATTAGTAGTCCTCACTATTCTGTGAAATATTGTGATAATAATTGTAAAGAGGACTCCTTTAGAGTTTGTATACTCTCTAGTAGACAATATTTGTATTCAAACTCACAGTTTATGTTTTTTCGTATTGTACCACGATGATTTGTATTATTAAGTTGTATTTGAATTACATACCATGTATCTGGCGACTCAAGATGGGTGATGTATACCTATTTTGGGGGCGTCACAGTTGGTATCAAAGCTTAGGGATATGATCCCTGGCTGAGATGTGAGACAAGAACTAGGAGGGGAGAGACGGGGAATTCCTTCGCTAGTATGACGTACCTAAGTTTATTTGATATTTAATTGGTCGGTCAGAGTATATGGATAATGTGTTACATGTCAATTAACCTTTGTTTTGTGGCAGTATTTGCAAATGGCATCCGAAAATTTTGAGATAAGCAATGAAGCACATGAGACCGTTGAGACACCTTTAATCACTAACCAGGTTAATGTGATGTCAGATGAAGAAGAAATTAGAGATATCTACGTGGTGCGTGAAGAACTAATAGTTGCACCTGTCTTTGAAGTCAGTTGAGGTAGCAGCTGAGAGTGAGGAAGAAGAGGAAGAAGAGGAACTTGAGGAGAATTTATTAGAAGAATTTTATGATCAAAATTTAGCATTACAAAATTGTATTCATGAGTTAGAAGAGCAGGCTAAAGAACGGCAGGCGGTCGTGGAGCAAAAAGATGCAACCATTCAAAATTGTGTTACCCGATGTGCGATGCTTGAATAGAAGCACTCTTTGGCAGAGTATAAGATGTTAGAGCTGGAGTCTGAGAATGCTATGATCAAAGTTCTGATGAAAGCAGAAACAAATGAACGAAGGAGAATAGATGACGCATGGGCAAAAGCCGCACGACATGTAGATATAGTAGAAAAAGACGTCTGATCCAATAAAGCCAAAATAGATGAAATGGATTTTTCTTTTTGGACAACAATTGGGAAAATCCAACATCGAATTCAGAATTACCCTATGCATAGCGATCAACCCCAATTCGATATGGATCGGAGAATAATGATTCAAATCATGGATCAGGAATGGGACGAAGCACTTAAGGGTGGAATGTACCCTATAGCAAAGTCAAATCCAGTATTTTAAGTGAGAGCGTTTGTCGAGGAACCCGAACGAAGTTATTACGGGTAAGTTAATGATAAACTCTTGCGAAGTTTATACCTTATTAGATACCAGTTTTATCCACTCTTTTATTTCACCTAGTTGTGTTCAATGTTTGAATTTAACTATGGAGAAGTTAGATTTTGATTTATCTGTTGAAACTCAGTTGGGAGAAACCTTCGTTACATCCACTATTTATAAATCTTGTTTAATTCAAATTGTCACTTTCACGTTACCTGTCAATCTTATCTCTTTGAAAATACTTGCCTTTGATGCAATTTTAGGAATCGATTGGTTAACTACTCATCATGTTTTTCGTAAGGTTGTTAGTTTTCATATTCCTAACCAACTTGTTATGCGAATTCAAGCAACCAAACTACTAAAGTCAATTATTGTCATATCAAGCCATAAGTAAAGAGCCCCGGTCTTTTCGTTGTTGACTTTCTTGAGTGGAATGCACCAAAGTCAGACTTTCTGTAGGGGACGTCATGAATGACAATGGCAAGTTGATAGGTATCAATGTGACGTACTATCCAAGTCTTTGATGAGGGTCACAGCTTTGAATGATATTTCTATTGTTAATAAATTTCCTAAAGTATTCTTGAAGTCTTCTTAGCCTACCCCTAGAGCGTGAAATCGAATTTTGTATTGACCCCAGTACAAAACCCATTTCTAAAACCCTCAAATATTTCTTCAACTAAAACGAACGTATAACGTGCCAAAGACGTTGACTCGAGCTGTTGAAGATTACGATCGTACCATTCAATACCATTGTGGGAAAGCGAATGTGGTAGCTAACGTGTTGAGTAGAAGATCGGATGTGTTTACGAGTGCGATGTTGTTAACACAAAGACTCATTTCGTATAACTTACAAGTGATGAAGATAGATTTAAAGACTCTAGAGACCCACGTGAAGATAACGAATATACGAGTAGAATCGACTTTAATCGATAAAGTTAAAGTCGCTTAAGCTACACACCCAGAGCTGAAGAATGTGAAGAAGAAGGTTCAAGAGGGCGTTATTCTAGAAGCAAGAATCGACGAAGAGAGGAAATCTCAACCCTCGATTTAATTGGCCCATTTGAAATCCTCGATGAAGTAGGAACTATGGCCTATACACTCGTTTTACCGCCAAGTATGTTGCGTGTTCAGAACATTTTTTTTACGTATCGATGTTACGTAAATATGTGGACGACCCGAACCACATTAGTAAATTAGAACTAAACGATATAGCAGAAAATTTAACATATGAGGAGATACGTGTTAAAATCTTGGATAAGAAGGATCGTATTCAACACTCAAAGGTTATACGTCAAGAATTAGAATCTGAAATGAAGTCAAGGGATCCTCACCTCTTGACATACCGTGCACGTCACGTAAATTTTGAGGGAGAAATTCCATAAGGAGGGAGATTGTGAGACCCCAGATTTTATGAATAAATATTTAATTTTCTCGAAATAATTTTTTTTGAATATTATGGTATGGATTTGATATAATGTTATAGTTGTGGGTAATATTTATAAATTTTGCAAAGTACGCAAGTTGTTATATAATATTCGATTGGTCGGGGAATATTCTTTTTATCGGGGAATATCCGTACGACGGTACAATCATTAGTGGACCCCATAACAGAATTATTTTCGAATTGAGAAAACAAAAAAAATATTTTTATGAGAATAATGGCAAAAGTTTTATCGTTAAAACTGTTGAACTACTCGGTAGTAAAAGTACAGTAATACGCGTGGTTGCATAGTAGCACACGGTATTGATCATTGATGTTTATGTGATAAGTCACTCGGTTTTGTTTTATTAGTATTATTAATGTAATAAAATGTAAAAAACTTTTTATATAAAGCAGAATACTTTTATAAAGTTATTCTATAATTAGAATATATTATATTTTATTATGCATAGTGTTTGCATATAAATTGCTGATAGTGTTTGCATAGTAAAATCTTTTATAAAGTTATTCATTTTATTAGATTATAAATAGAATATATTATATTTTATTTAAAAGATTTTTCTTTAAATATGGAACGTCCGATTAAAGTAAATCAATCAGACCGCTTCATGAGTTAGTTACTATGCAATCCATTTTTCTATAAATAAAGCTCATTCCTTCATTATTTCTTACGAATTCAATTTGAAACTCTGTAGAGAAAACTATAGAGAGAAAGAAGAAAAGTGTTCTGCCATTACTTCACTACTTCTATATCCAAAGACTCTTCTTCTTCTTAAGGTAGGAATATTATTTGTTGGAATATCATGTATACATGCATTTCTGCTGGGACCTTATTTTTCGCCTTTATTATTCTATTGAATATCCTCAGATGTATGCGTTTTACTACCGGACTGAATTCCGCTCTTTTATTATTATTCTGTTGGAATATCCTCATCATGCATTTCTGCCTGGGACCGATTCCGTCCTTGTTAGTATTCTCGTTGGAATAACATGTCTATGCAAGAGTACCGCATGCATGGTGATTTCGCTTGTTATTCCATTCTTTATTATTCTTTTGGAACATCCTGTCCGGTGCGCAATTTTCACCGACCGGTTCCGTTATTTAGTATTACATTGGAATAACTTTGTTTATCGCGCAATCACCGCATGCATGGTGATTTCTTTTGTTATTCCATTCTTTATTATACTCGGTTGGTTAAAGTTTTGACTTATACTCCATGAAATTAGTAGAATATCCTTGATAATTGCGCTTCATCCAAATCTTTTCATGAAAATATTCTTCGAGTATTCTTGAATTTTACTTGTATAAAAGAAGTATCATGTTAACAATTTGGACGTTATTAGTTCCTGGATAAATTAATTCTTAAACTTGTTTTATTGAATTATTATGTCATTGTCATCATCCTTGTGTTTATATTATGTTGAAAGTCATCTGTGGCCTGTAGTGCATAGATGGATTTGGTATGATTATGACCAGGGATTATTCGGTATAATCATGACCGTAATATTACAAATGATGTGGATAAAGTCCTCATTGGCCCGTAGTGCATTGATGGACAGTTTTTGGTATGATTATGGCTATGGATTCTCTTCGACCAAGGGTGCAAAGATGAATTGTTTTATGGCATGATCAGGACCGTTGATGAAAACATGATTATCTTTAGCACGTGGTGCATGGATAATTTGTGGTCGTGATACTAAAGAATATCCTTCGCCTGTAGTGCAGGGATGATTTGATGATGTGGATTATTTATTAAGCTGAGTCTCATCGATAAAAGTTATGAAAAACCTTTTAAATCATAGAAGATAGTAGATTTTTTTTCTTTACTTGACTCTTCTAATGGATTGCTTGTTCCGCTGTAGTTAAACTTGATGTTTGTTATATTGTATCAGTTTAACATTGTTGAAGGCTAATGATAATTTATTCTGCATTATCTTAGTCATAATATTTCTTACTGGGCTAGTTGAGCTCACCCTTTCTTTCATTGTTCTCTTCAAGAAATGAGAACGTAGCTGGGACTAGTCGGGGAACAGAGTGATGGTCCTAGATGGTGCATTAGTAGTCCTCACTATTCTGTGAAATAGTGTGATAATAATTGTAATGAGGACTCCTTTAGAGTTTGTATACTCTCTAGTAGACAATATTTGTATTCAAACTCACAGTTTATGTTTTGTCGTATTGTACACGACAGTTGTATTATTAAGTTATATTTGAATTCTGTACCATGTATCTGGCGACTCAAGATGGGTGATGTATACCTAATTTTGGGGGCATCACAAATTTCATCAAACACTTCATAGGCAGACTACTTCACAGGCAGAAAAAACAATCTTCGACAATGCTTGAAGTTGATGACATCCAAACAATAGCTCAGATAACCTTTGAGTTTTAAAAAATAGGACTCAAGTTAAACATTTAATTTACAAAATTAGGTAAGAAATAGTTTGGAATCGAGTCAATAAATTCTATTAGAACATCACAACCTAGCCTTTAAACTCACACCTTAACAAAACAATTTAAAATGGATAGATAGATTATAGATACCTTGATGGCTTCCAGTACCGGAGCAGTAACCTCTACTATCAGTTCCTCTCGGACGATCAAATTTTTTTGGTACATTAAACCAAAATTATTTATTTTGGTATCAGAGTCAAATCGACGACCATCAGTTGTGCCAAGAATTTGGACCAAAATTCCAAGACTGACATGCAGAAATTGGACCAAAATTACTTCTTAATATTAAAATTGAACCTCATAATATATTCTCAGTTTCAAATTATGGCACTTGGAGCACTATCAGGTTCAAATTTAGGCTTCTAAAATTAATTAATAATCTTGTTGTTTGCTTTCGAAGTTTGTGTTTCTGAATTATTTAAATTACCAACAGATGACATTCTTAAATTTCAAAAAGATAATTATATTTTTAAATAAACTACAATGCTAATGGAATCCAGATTGCCTATTAATTCCATACTCAGTATGATTCCAAGACTAATTTGACCAAAGAAAATTGACATGGTTGAAGGTGCATTACCATCAGCATTAGGATTAAAATGTGGTCCTGTAATAATGTAATTAAACCAAAAATCACAACATAACACCAAACAACAATAAAATCTAATATAATAAATCACCACTTAAAACGTAACTAAAACCAAAACTTCAACCAATTAAATCTCAAAAGTAAAAATACAATCAAATCCAACATATTGAGATACACCCATTTGTGGCATCACCAAATTCGTGCTACACAACAACCAAAATAATTATAAAAAATTTAGAATCATATGATTTTCAGAAATATAACAACAATTAACAAATTCACACCAAGTTTACTTACAAAATGTAACCCATTAGGTCAAGGAGCAAGTCCAGTAACCTTTGTGATTGCAGCTGTTAGTGAAGTTTTTCCATGACCAACATGTCCAATGGTACCAACATTCACATGAGGCTTTCTGGAACAGAAAAGAAAAAGAATAAACAAAAAAAATGATACACTATATAAGTGGTAATGCCATGGTCATGCAGAGAACATTATAAATGCAGACTTCAGAAAGACAACCACACATAAAGTAATACATACAAATCGTACATGAAAGTTGTGAAAATTATGAAATAAATAATTTTTTTACTCTCAATAATAATAAAAGTTGTAATGAAATTTAACAATGTTATAATGTTGAATCTAACATATCTAATGCTAATGAATAATTTCGACCCCCTTCATAAATTTTCTGGATGTTCCCTGCTCATTTTTCAAAAGTAGACAGATCAGTACTTTTATATTTCAATTAACACTTATTCATGATAAAACAAATCATTTATTCAAAGTGGGTTTCACATCATTCATTCAAACTGCCAACTAAAGTTGGGTTTCATTATCGAACAAAAACAAAAATAAAAATAACCCATTAAATTTTTTAATTTGAAGTTCATCCTCACACCAGAAAACATTGAACCAAGTATCTTATAATTTCTCAACAACCAAACAGATGTAACTGAATATAAGTGTTCATTCCAACTTAACATTCCCAACACTAATTAATTATAAATATATAAAACACAAAATCAAACACCCAAAAAACTAAAAAGAAAATCGTACATAAGTAGTTAAATTTGATTGCATGAATAAACTCACTTATGTTCTTGTGAAGGTGGCCATGGACCGCCGGAAAAACCCTGTCCCTGCATCCTTCAATTTGATCTGTAATTCCAATTTTCTGAAAATTTAGAAAAATATTAAAGGAGACGGGGTTTTGGTGATGGGATTTTTCATAAGAGAGGAGAAATTACCGAATCTAAGATTAACCACCTATTACAACCCTTTTTCTAGGGTTTTCCAATTTCTCAAAAATCTCAAATTATCGCACTTTTCTAACTCTTTCAAGTTATCTGCCTAGAGTTACTTTCCCTTGATTTTTCCAGAGATTGAGGGTTTTCAGAGGTGTGAAAATAGGGGTTTTATAAGATGAAAGGAAGAGAAGAGGCCGGGTGTGAAGAGGTGATGATTTATATAGGTGAAGCGATTGAGGGAAAGAAGAGAAGAATCGCTCGAGAAGAAGAGAAGGAGTCGATCAATTATGAAGAAGAGGAGTCAGTCGACTGAAGAATGGAATCGTGTGAATTTTCTAATTGAGCGAATTGACTCTTAATTATTTAAGAGTTGACTCAGTGAATTTTACAATTGAAGAGTGAGTTTTGAATCGGTCTTTCCGTCTTTATATATAAAGTAATCATTTTAACTATTATAATCACTAGAATTCTCATATGCAACACAAGTTCACTACATTTATTAACTATTACAATCACTAGGCTTCTCATATACAACAAGTGACTCAAGTAATAATAACACATAACAAAATAACAAACACAAGTGCAAAAGCCCCATTTATCCCTAACATTGTATTTTGGATGAATCAAAATCTGCACCTTCTTCACTATGGTTAGGACTCGTTATCTTGAGCCAGTGCAAATCCTCAAAGGAGCATTGTGGTTCATCACTGGCCCACTCAACATCAACAGGCCTCACAAACCTGGGTCCCCAAGCTGGGGTTCCGTCCTCGAACGAATTATGGGTCAATCTTTTTAATCCTGAACCGTCAGATCCAATGATGTAAATCTCGCCATAAGGTTGATATTGATGAGGGTTTGATATAGGCTCAGCTGATACTGCAGCATAGTCCGAAGTAAACACGATATTTTTTCCATCTGGACTAAAATACGGGTGGTTTGTCCGTCCAGCCGACCCGCTTTGGATTAACTTGTGGAGTCTCGTGCCATTTGGATGAATCATATATAATTCAAAGCTACCCAAACCCGGATTTTCGCGATCCGATGCAAAAGCTATCCAGTCACCATCTGGTGACCAATTACACATTGTATCACTCCATGTGCCTTCTGTTAGGCGTTGCAGCCCACCCGTTTCACCGTCAACTGCATCCATGATATACAAATTCTTATGACCCGTCCGACCTGACCGGAACACAACCCATTTTCCATCGGGCGAAGGGGATGGAAAAGCATTGTTTTTCCCTCCTTGAGTTAATTTTTTATAATTAATTTCATCATCATCCACATTTACAGATATTATATCAACCTCTGTGCTTTCGGATTCGAATGTGGGCCCCGAGCTAGTGTATACCACTCCTTTCCTCTTCCAGTCCCATGAAGTAGCAAATGCCATATTACCGAACACTTTGCGGCGACCTGAGCCGTCGCTGTTCACAACATAAAGACCCGGGAAATTTATGTAGGCGATCCGGCGGCCGTCGGGTGAGAACGAAGGAAATGACCCATCAATCCGAAAAAGAGGGATTTCGGGCGTAGGGGTTTGGAGGTTTTCAAGGAATAAACTTTTACTTTTCTCCGCGTTTGTGGATCCTCTACACCTATGGTATCCGACCCGGAAAGAATCCGGAGAGAAGAATGGACTGAAGTGATGGGAATTTGCTGAAACGGGTCGGGTTAATTCTATGAACTTGTTGGATACGACGTCAAATAGCTCTATGTGGCGGTAATCTGAACCAGGTCGTCTTGTTGCGACGGCAATTAAGCCCTTGTTAGCTTGAGAAGCAGATGGTGTGAACGAATGAAGACCTAGTGGGGTGACTCGCTGAGTCACAACCGACTCAAAGTTTATCCGACCATTTCCCTGAAGAATTGCCTTGTAAATACTCCACCAACCATCGCCACCCCTCCTATGAAAGTACAGAGTCGACTCGTCCGCCCAACTCGGCCATCCGCCGTGCTCAACTACCTTAACTCTGCTTGACCCGTCCCTAGTCAAGAACACATATATATCCGTACCGAGTTCCTCAACCTCTCCATCCCAACCCTTCCCTTCCAACGACGCAACCGCCGTCCAAGCCCCAGACGGAGACACCGCAGGGCTGAAATCAGTCACCCCATAAGGCGTCAGCCTTCGAGTCAACCCAGTTTTTAGGTGAGTCGAGTACACAGCAGCCCAACTCGTCCGAGGCTCACCCGGATCCTCCTGAGTCGACACATAAACCAACGACTCACGCGCCAAACTCGGCCGGTCTTTCATCGAGATCCGACCACCACTGTTACTACTTCGTTCATAACTAAGCAGTGGGATTTGAACTCGGCGAGTTGACTCAGTAGAAACTTGAAGAACAGATCTCTTACCGGGGTAAAGGGTTTCCATAGTATCATGATAATAAATCTCATCGAGATATATAGTAGATGATCCGTTTCGTTCAGTGACGTAGATGGCGGAGTGGTGGTGGGTCCGCCTGATTGGGTAACAGGAGAGAAAGATTGCCGGCAGGGAAGTGTCCATTGAAGTTGAGGGAATTACCATCGGTGAGCCGGAGTTCGTAATTGGATTGGGTGAGTTGGTGGGTATTAGTCGGAACTTGGAGGGAGAAGATATCGAAAGATAAGCTTGATCTACTACCTAGTGTTGCGAAAATTATACTAGTGCCGGTGTCGGTGATGCTGTGACCATCACCGTCCGGCGATGCTACTGGGAAATTGGTATTAATGAAGAAGAAGATTATTAAGTGAATCAGTGTATTTGAGAGTTCCATTTTTTCCGTTTCTGTTGCGGTTTAGTCTACTAGTGGCTCACTCAGTAGTGATATATGATTGACACTGAGAAATTATTTTTGGTGATGTCTATTCTTTGATGAGGGTTGCGTAAGAGATGATGTTTGGGAAGGGAATCAATTAGATTGTGACCGGGGGAAATAGTACAATCATTCCAATCTTATCTTGTTCCTAGGACGTCCAATTTAATAAGATTTTTAAATAAAAATTTTATTGTATTCAATCAAGAAATTTAAAGAGTTTATAAAAATTTATTAGTATTAAATTATAACTTTTGTAATATCTTTAAAAGTTAAGTGATATTAAATTAAAACTTTTTACAAAGTATAAAAGTATTTTGGTAATTAAAAAATCATAGATTTTTATCAAACGGTAGAGTTTGACAGACTTTAAAAGAAGAGATACCCATATCCAAAGTGTGACGCCTCTAAATAGGTCCACACAACCCATTCTAAGTCGCCAAAAATAACATTACTGACGCGAACTTTCCTCTTACAACTATTAATTGTCGTGTAAAATACATCGACATATATATTGTGAGTTTCAATACAAATATTGTAACATATATAATACGACAATATTCATACTTAAATTATTACAATGGCATATAAAATACAGCAGCAAATATTTTAAGTTTTCAAATGAATATGAGAAGATTTATGTCCTCCTTATTTTAATGGTGTGCATTTTTAACACTTTCAAAGTTGAGTTCGAATCATCCTATTTGGTTCACCAAAATTAAATATTAAATGACGAATAAAATATGTGACGCTCCCAAAATTAGGTATACGTCACCCATCTTGAGTCACCAGATACATGGTACAGAATTCAAATACAACTTAATAATACAACCGTAGGTATACGATACGACAAAACATAAATTGTGAGTTTGAATACAAATATTGCTCTACTGTAGAGAGTATACTGACTCAAAAGGAGTCATCATTATAATTATTATCACACTATTTCACGTAATAGTGAGAACTACTAATGCACCATCTAGGACCATCACTCGTTCCCGACTAGTCCTTCGTACGCTCTCATTTCTGAAGAGAACAAAAAAAGAAAGGATAAGCTCAACTAGCCCAAAGAAGAAATATTATGACTAAGATAATGCGAATAATTTATCGTTAGCCTTTCAACAATGTTAAACCGATAAAATATAATAACTATCAAGTTTAACTGCAATGGAACAAGCAATCCATTACAAGAGTCAAGTAGGGAATAAAATCTACTATCTTACATGATTTAAAAGGTTTTTCATCACTTTTATCATTTGGACTCGACAATAAATAATCCACATCATTGAATCACCCCTCACTTTACTGACCCAGGATATTCTTTAGTATCACGACCACGAATTATCCATGCACTATGGCTAAAGATAATCATGTTTTCATCAACGGTCCTGATCATGCCATAAAATAATTCATCTTTGCACTATGGCCAAAGAGAATCCATAGCCATAATCATACCAAAAATTGTCAAGGGGATATGACAGTTCCCCAATATGGGAGAGGTTCAAGGAGATTTTCTTTGAGAACTATTTTCCCACGAGTATGCAAAGGAGGATGGGGATGAGGTTTCTTGAATTGAGACAAGGGGATATGACAGTTCCCCAATATGCTGCCAAGTTTAATGAACTGACACGATTGGCTCCACATCAGGTGGACACTGAAGTGAGAAAGGCTAGAAGGTTCGAGCAGGGCTTGAAACCCTGGCTCTATAGCCGAATCTCTGTGTTCTAAAGTACTTCTTTTGGAACCATACTCGAAAAGGCAATAATTGCCGGAGGTGGGAATGAGGCTCTCAGCTAGTACCACAAGGATAAGAAAAACAAGGGCAAGGTTGATGGAGTAACCAAGACCGAGGGAGCCAGTGGAAGTGGCAACGGTTAGAAGAGGAAGGGCTTTAACTTTGGGAATACCGGAGTAAAACAAGGAGATTCTAAGAGGAGAATGGAGGCATGTAAAACCTGCGGGAAGACTCACTTAGGAGTCTGTCTCAAAAGAAAGGAGGTATGTTATAATTGTGGACAGGAAGGGCACATTTTGCCTAACTGTCCAAATCCAAAGAAAAATCACGGATGCTTTGTATGTGGATCAACTGACCACATAGCAAAGAACTGCCCGAAGAAGGGGACAGAGGGAAATAAGGGAATTAATAGTGGTAAGTTAGCTATTAGTGGTCCAGCTCAGCCGGGGAAATCAATGGCCCTCACTTTTAATATGACGGTCCAAGATGCGCTGGCATCAGGGGATATAGTTGCAGGTATTATTCCGATCAACAATATAAATGCATACGTGCTATTTGATTCGGGTGCTACTTGTTCATTTATAGCATGTGATTTTGCTAGACGACTAGAATTATTTCCCAAAAAATTGCCTATACCTTTGAACATTAATGTAGCAAACGAAGAGATAATTCCTGTTGAAGATATTCATAGGAGTTGTTGCGTAGATGTACGTGGTTGTAAGTTATCGGTAGATTTAATACTGATAAAGTTAGGAGAATTCGACGTAATTCTCAGGATGGATTGGTTAATTAACCATGGAACAATTATAGATTTCCAAAAGAAATGTGTGAGAATCAGGACGTTGAAGCAACCTCCTATAGTATTTTACGGTAGTAAATTGCCGGGACGTCCGTGTTACCTTACGATGACACAAACTAGAAAACTCCTAAGGAAGGGTTGTGTAGGTTACCTATGCCATGTTGTTGATACCCAGAGAATGGGAGCAACCATGGAACAAATACGTATAGTAAACGAATTCATGGATGTATTTCCAAGTGAGTTACCGGGTTTACCGCCGGATAGGGTGATCGAATTTGTGATAGACAATGTTCCAGGAGGGGCACCAGTCTCAAGGGCACCATACCGTATAGCACCTGTGGAAATGAAAGAACTAATGGTTCAGTTACAGGAACTATTGGACAAAAAGTACATTCAACCGAGTGTTTTACCGTGGGGAGCACCGGTGTTGTTTGTCTAGAAGAAAGATGGATCGTTAAGGCTTTTTATCGACTATTGGGAGTTGAACAAGTTAATGATAAAGAATAAATACCCATTGCCCAGGATCGATGATCTCTTTGACCAATTGAAAGGGGCAACATATTTTTCTAAAATAGATTTGCGGATGGGGTATCATCAGTTGAAGGTTAGGAAGGAAGATGTACCAAAGACTCCATTCAGGACTCGTTATGGTCATTACGAGTTTCTGGTGATGTCATTTGGGTTGACGAATGCACCAGCTGCATTTATGGACATGATGAACAGAGTGTTCAAACCATATTTGGACAAGTTCGTCGTTGTATTTATTGATGATATTCTAGTCTATTCTAAGACGCCAGAAGATCATGCTGAACACTTAAAATTAGTGTTGGAGACACTAAGGGAGGAGAAGTTATATGCGAAATTCACCAAATGTGAATTTTGGCTGGAAAAGGTGCAGTTTTTAGGTCATGTCATCACCAAGAGGGATTTCGATGGATCCAATTGAAGGTGGAAGCAGTAATGAATTGGGAACAACCAAAAACGCCGACTGAGGTGTGGAGTTTCCTAGGGTTAGCAGGGTACTATCGAAGATTTATCCAAGATTTTTTGAAGATAGCTACCTCGTTGACTAATTTAACAAGGAAGACGGTGAAATATGCATGGACAGATAAATGTGAGGACAATTTTTAAGAACTGAAGAAAAGATTAAGTGAAGCGCTGCTTTGTTGTCGCTGCCGGATGACACGGAAATTTTGTAGTGTATAGTGATGCTCGATAGAGGACTTGGTTGTGTGCTTATGCAGCATGGAAAAGTCATTGCGTATGCATCTCGGCAGTTGAAGGATTATGAGAAAGTTTATCCTGCTCATGATCTGGAAATGGCCGCAGTAGTGTTTGCCATAAAGATATGGAGACATTATCTTTATGGGAAAAAATGTGAGATATATACGGACTATAAAAGTCTAAAGTATATCTTCACTCAGAAGGAGTTGAATATGACACAAAGAAGATGGCTGGAGTTGATAAAGGATTATGATTGTGAAATCATGTATCACCCTGGAAAGGCCAATGTAGTTGCCGACGCCTTAAGTAGAAAGGGTCAGGAAAAGTTGTCTATGTTAACGGCTCAAAATGAGTTAATAATATAGATGGCTAGAATGGAAATAGAAGTCAAGATGCCGAGTGATTCGGGGCAGTTACTCTTTACGACGGAGATGCCATCTACCATCGTAGAAAGAGTCAAGGAGGTACAAGTCAAGATCAACGAGTGTAATCAAATGAAGAAGCGGTTATCCGAGAAGGAAGATACAAAGTATAGTCTTGATAATGAAGGATTATTAAGATTTGAAGGAAGAATTTGGGTTCCGAATGAGACGGAATTAAAGGAGCAAGTGTTACAAGAAGCTCATAGTTCGAGGTACTCGATACATCCTGGTAGCACTAAGATGTATCAAGACCTTCGACAGAGTTTTTGGTGGCCAAACATGAAGAGAGAAATAACAGAGTATGTGAGTAGGTGCTTGACTTGTCAAAAGGTTAAGGCCGAACATCAACGACCCAATGGCTTATTACAGTCATTGGAAATTCCAGAATGGAAGTGGGAGCATATCACGATGGACTTCGTGGTGGGACTTCTGACGACGCATAAAGGGTACGATTTGATTTGGGTAATAGTGGACCGGTTGACGAAGTCAGCTCACTTTTTGCCAATTAGGATCAAGTATAACTTAGACCAGTTAGCTAAACTTTATGTTAAGGAAATTATTTCTAGACATGGAGTACCAGTATCGATTGTGTCAGATCGTGATCCACGATTCACATCGAACTTTTGGAGGAGTTTGCAAGAACAGTTGGGAACACAGCTGAGGTTAAGCACAATTTATCATCCACAAACCGATGGGCAGAGCGAGAGAACAATTCAGACGCTTGAAGACATGTTGAGGTCGTGCGTCATGGATTTCAAGGGTAGTTGGGATGATCACCTACCACTAGTAGAGTTTGCATATAACAACAATTATTATCATGCAAGCATAGGCATGCCACCGTATGAAGCTCACGTATGGAAGGAAGTGCGTAACACTATTGTGTTGGGATGAGGGTGGGAGAAACTTGGGATGCTAGGACCCGTAATTGGTGCGGCAGACAAATGGATGTGGTAAAGTTAATTCGGATGCGTCTAAATCACACTGTGGAATGAGAATGAAGAAGTATGCGGACTCACATAGACTAAGTCGAGAGTTTGAGGTGGGCTCGTATGTGTTTCTAAAGGTATCTCCCTAGAAAGGAAAGATACGCTTTGGAAAGAAAGGAAAGTTAAGTCCAAGGTTTATAGGACCTTTTGAGGTGTTAAAACGGGTGGGAGAGGTAGCTTATGTGATAGCATTACCTCCAGACCTAGAACGAATACATAACGTGTTTCATGTATCTGTATTACGTCCATATAAGCTGGACTATAAGCATGTAATCGAGTATGAACCGATTCATATCGAGAAAGACTTAACATATGAAGAGTCGTTGATGCAGATCATTGATAGAAAAGAACAAGTTCTGAGGAACAAGGTAATACCATCAGTAAAGGTATTATGGAAGAACCACGATGCTGAAGAAGCAACGTGGGAACTAGAAGAAAAGATGAAGAAAAATTTTCCTCATCTATTTGATTAAAGTAAGACGAGATTTTGGGGACATAATCTTTATAAGGGGGGAAGAATGTAACGACCGAGAAATTCGGATCTTATTGTAAAATGATTTTATTAAATTAAATAATAATAAAATCATATTCATGTATTATCAAGATGGTTGTCATTGTATAACCTATTGATGTTAGAATGTCGTAGTAATTGAGCTACGTGAATGAATTAAAGTGTTTGAATTTCCAAGACGAAAATAAAGTTTTCCGAGAAATTTTCTGAAAAACACTATTCATCGATATTTGCTCGGGATATAATTTTGAGTTTCCGAGAAATACGTAATGATGGAATAACAAGGTAAGAGGGATTATGTAATAAAAATCTAGTTATGGAAAAAGTAATAATTCGCTCGTGGACTTAATTTATAAACTTTAAGTAAGGCGAAGTAGTAATGAATAAGTAATAATTGTATGATACTTAAGTATTGTACAAGTGAAATGAAAACAAGTATAATACGAAGTATTATACGAGTTGGTATGAAGAATGAAATATCGTATATATTTTCTCTATGAATTAGAATACAAAAATAATACATAAACTATATGTATATGTATTAAGAAATGTTAATGGACTTGGAAGATTAGTTAACAATTATATACAAGTCCAAGTGAATTAAAGGGAGAGGCCCAATCATTAATGAATGAACAAACTAGTGTTTATTAATGCAAAGCCCAAAGATTGATTTAATGTAAGCCCAAACTAGAATCCATGAGTTGTATGACCTATAGGGCAAACCATATCAATATGGTTAATATGTGGTGATCAAGTATTAAGAGTAATGACCAAGTATAGGATAAGAGTTGTGCTAGCCAAGTAATGAATAGTAAGGAGGTGGCTTAAGGAGGTTGGTGATTTAATGACTAATCTACCCTAGCTTTGCAAAGTCTATAAATAGAGAAGGCTTACAAGCCATTTGTTAGTTGTTCAAATAATCTAACAATTCAAAAGTGCTTAAGTGTTAGAGAGAATAAGCTATAATAAGTCATTTCCATGATGAGTAGTTATCCAATCGATTCCTAAAATCGCATCAAAGGCAAGTATTTTCAAAGAGATAAGATTGACAGGTAACGTGAAAGTGACAATTTGAATTAAACAAGATTTATAAATAGTAGATGTAACAAAGGTTTCTCCCAACTGAGTTTCAACAGATAAATCAAAATCTAACTTCTCCAGAGTTAAATTCAAACATTGAACACAACTAGGTGAAATAAAAGAGTGGATAGAACTGGTATCTAATAATGTATAAACTTTGCAAGAGTTTATCATTAACTTACCCGTAATAACTTCGTTCGGGTTCCTTGACAAACGCTTCTCACTTAAACTCTTTGGATTTGACTTTTGCTATAGGGTACATTCCACCCTTAAGTGCTTCGTCCCATTCACGATCCATGATTTGAATCATTATTCTCCCATCCATATCGAATTGGGGTTGACCGCTATGCATGTGGGTAATTCAAATTCGATGTTGATTCTCCCAATTGTTATCCAAAAAGAAAAATCCATTTCATCTATTTTGGCTTTATTGGATTGGACGTCTTTTTCTACAAAATCTACACGTCGTGCGGCTTTTACCCATGCGTCATCTATTCTCCTTTGTTCATTTGTTTCTGCTTTCATCAGAACTTTGATCATAGCATTCTCAGATTCCAGCTATAATATCTTATACTCTGCCAAAGTGTGCTTCTGTTCAAGCATCGCACATCGGGTAACACAATTTTGAATGGTTGCATCTCTTTGCTCCATGATCTTTGTCGTTCTTCTTCAAATTTCGCTCTTCTTCTAACTCATGAATACGATTTTTTAATGCTAAATTTTGATCATAAAATTCTTCTAATAAATTCTCCTCAAGTTCCTCTTCTTCCTCTTCTTTCTCACTCTCAGCTGCTACCTCTGCAACTAGCTTGGGTGCAACTATTAGTTCTTCACGCACCACGTAGATATCTCTAATTTCTTCTTCGTCTGACATCACATTAACACGGTTAGTAATTAAAGGTGTCTCAACGGTCTCATATGCTTCATTGCTTATCTCAATATTTTCGGATGCCATTTGCAAATACTACCACAAAACAAAGGTTAATTGACATGTAACACATTATCCATATATTCTGACCGACCAATTAAATACCAAATAAACTTAGGTAGGTCATACTAATGAAGGAATTCCCCGTCTCTCCCCTCCTAGTTCTTGTCTCATATCTCATCCAAAGATCATATCCCTAAGCTTTGATACCAACTGTGACGCCCCCAAAATTAGGTATACATCACCCATCTTGAGTCGCTAGATACATGGTATAGAATTTAAATACAACTTAATAATACAACTGTCGTGTACAATACGAAAAAATATAAACTGTGAGTTTGAATACAAATATTGTCTACTAGAGAGTATACAAACTCAAAAGGAGTCCTCATTACAATTATTATCACACTATTTCACAGAATAGTGAGGACTACTAATGCACCATCTAGGACCATCACTCTGTTCCCCGACTAGTCCTCGTACGTTCTCATTTCTGAAGAGAACAAAGAAAGAAAGGGTGAGCTCAACTAGCCCAAGAAGAAATATTATGACTAAGATAATGCGTAATAATTTATCGTTAGCCTTCAACAGTTGTTAAACCGATAAAATATAATAACTATCAAGGTTAATCGCAGGTGAACAAGCAATCCATTAGAAGAGTCAAGTAGGGAATAAAATCTACTATCTTCTATGATTTAAAAGGTTTTTCATCACTTTTATCATTGGGACTCAAACAATAAATAATCCACATCATCGAATCACCCCTGCACTACGACCAAGGATATTCTTTAGTATCACGACCACGAATTATCCATGCACTACGGCTAAAGATAATCATATTTTCATCAACGGTCCTGATCATGCCATAAAACAATTCATCTTTGCACTATGGCCAATGAGAATCTATAGCCATAATCATACCAACAACTGTCCATCAATGCACTACGGCCAATGAGGATTTTCCACATCATTTGTAACATTACAATTATGATTATACCGAATAATCCCTAGTCATAATCATTCCAAGTTAATCTATGCACTACAGGCCACATATGACTTTCAACAAAATATAAACATGAGGATGATGACAATGATATAAGAATTCAATAAAACAAGTTCAAGAATTAATTTATCTAGGAACTGATAACGTCCAAATTGTCAACATGATCTTTCTTTGAGAGTAAAATTCAAGAATGCTCGGAAGAATATTTCCATGAAAAGATACTGGATGAAGTGCAAATATCAAGGATATTCCAATAATTTCATGGAGTAGAGAAGTCAAAGTTTTAACCAACTGAGTATAATAAAGAATGGAATAACAAAAGAAATCACCATGTATGCGTATACTTGATGTAGACGAGTTATTCCAATGTAAATAATAATTAACGGAACCGTGTCAAAGTAAATTCACAAAATAGGATGTTATTATAAAGAATGGAATAACAACGAAATCACCATGCATGCGGTACTTGCATGAGCGAGGTTATTATTGCAAGAATACTAATAGAGACGGAACCAGTCCCACAGAAAAGCACAAATGTGATATTCCAATGTAATAATAATAAAGATTTTAATCCGTGTCCCATGTAAAAACGCATGCATGTGATATTCCAAATGTAATAATAAAGAATGGAATAACGTAAGAATTTCACCAAGTATAGGGTATCCCACAGTATACAAAAGTTATTCCAATGTAATAATAAAGAATGGAATAATGTAAGTTCTCTTCATGAATAAGAAAGAAAGAATACCCCTTATGAGTTAAACAAATAATATTCTCTACCTTAAGAAGAAGAGTACTGGATATATAAGTAGTGAAGTAGCAGAATACTTTCTTCTTTCTCTCTATAGTTTATCTCTCTAGAGTTTCAGTGAATTCGTAAGAAATAATGAATGAATGAGCTTCTATATATAGAAAAATGGACTGCATAGTAACTAACTCATGAACGGTCCATATTGATTTACTTTAATCTGACGGTCCATATTTAAAGCAAAATCTTTTAAATAAAAAATAATATATTCTATTTATAATCTAATAAAATGAATAACTTTATAAAAGATTTTACTATGCAAACACTATGCAGGCACTATACAAACACTATGCATAATAAAATATAATATATTCTAATTATTGTCTAATAAAACAGATAACTTTATAAAAGTATTCTGTTTTATATAAAAAGATTTTACTATGCATAACACTATGTAGACACTATGCAACACTATGCATAATAAAATATAATATATTTTATTTATAGAATAACTTTATAAAAGTATTCTGCTTTATATAAAAAGATTTTACTATGCAAAATACTATGCAGATACATTATGCAATACTATGCATAATTAAATATAATATATTATATTTATAGAATAACTTTATAAAAGTATTCTGCTTTTATATAAAAAGATTTTACTATGCAAAATACTATGCGGACACTTATGAACACTATGCATAATAGAATATAATATATTCTATTTATAGAATAACTTTATAAAAGTATTATGTTTTATATAAAAGATTTTACAGATTATTACATTAATAATACCAATAAAACAAAACTGAGTGACTTATCACGTAAACATCAATAATCAATACCGTGTGCTACTATGCAACCACGCCAGACATCGCATTTTTTTACTACCGAGTAGTTCAACAGTATTAACGGTAAAACTTTTGCCGTTTTTTTCATAAAATATTTTTGTTGTTTTCTCAATCAGACAATTATTCCGTTGTGGGGTCCACCAATGATTGTGCCGTTGCACGAATATTCCCTGATAAAACAAATATTCCCTGACCAATCGTATATAATATGACAACTTGCATACTTTGCAAAATTTATAAATACTACCCACAACTATAACATTATATCAAATCCACACCATAATAATAAAAAATATTTCGAGAAAATTAAATCTTTATTCATAAAATTTGAGGTCTCACAAAATACGACACCCATATTTGAAGTACTCAGTACAATTATTATGTCACTCCGTTTCATAACTTGATTAGGATTGCGACTAATTCAAAATACTACTTTATACCCATGTTATCTCTGCTAGTCACAGCTACACTTTTATTACCTGAAAGAAATTGTAAAGTAAAAGGGTGATCATAAATAGCCCAGTAAAGAATACCATGACTTAAGATAATTAAATTAGAATAGCCTTAATCAGTAGTAAATCAGATATTTCGAACATATGGTAGATGATAAAAGTTTTAAGCCAAAATTGTAGCGGAATCAATAATCCATTAGAAGAGTCAATTAGAAAACAATGTCTACTATCTTCTACAAATTAAAAGTACATCATCAATATTTTATTCCTGTAACACTAATCAACAGTTCTTCGTTGTACCCAAGACAAAGAGAACTTTCATAACTGTTTTTACCTGAAACATAAAGCTCATGGTTATACCAATTCACAGTTCATATTTATAATTATGCCATTATATTTATCTTTGTACTACGGCCAAAGACATACAACTGTAAAACCAATAATCAATAGTCCATCTTTGCACTACGGCCCAAAGATATACAACTGTAAAACCAATAATCAACAGTCCATCGTTGCACTACGGACCAAAGACATGCAACTGTAAAACCAATAATCAACAGTCCATCCTTGCACTATGGGCCAAAGATATACAACTGTAAAACCAATAATCAATAATCCATCTTTGCACTATGGGCCAAAGATATACAACTGTAAAACCAATGTCGACGTCGAGATTTTTATTTGTCCCTTTTCTATTCTTGTCTTTTGGTGTTCTCATGTTAGGTGAGATTTGTTTGAAAAAATAAGTTGTGAAAAGGTCCGACATGTATATGTCGATGATTGGATTGTAAGAGTCGCCAGTTGGTATTTTTAAATGGTTGCACCAACTCAACAAGAAATGATTTGTACATTGACCTAGTGATGTGACATTATTTAACTGGTTTGTGAAACTGAGATTCGTCAGGGTCCCGGGGCTTGATTATGCGGAGGGAAGGTGTTAGGCTGTGACACGCCCAAATCCCGGTACTTCATTACCTCAAGATTTGGTGTTCACGTAATTAAAACATTCATATCTAACTACCCAATCATAATAAATTGAATAATAAAAACCTGCCCATATAAGATTACTTTAATAAAAACATTATCTCCCAGGTTCTCTAACCTTTAATACAATTATTAAAGTGCGGAATTTAAATTATTACATCACATCATTATCAAAAGTCTATTATTATAACGATAAAACAAAATTACAAGTCTTCATCACTTGAACATCTTTCCCTTTCCTTTGCTAGTTGTAGGTTTATCTACCTTCTCAACCATAGCTGCAATAAATGTATAAATATGCAAGAGTGAGCAAACAAAGATCACTTGAAATAAGAATAAATATCTTTACATCATTTGCCAAATAATAGGCTCAATAAAACTGAATGATATGTTCTATTAACATTTCAACATTTGCCAATTCATAGTGTTAGTTCCTAGAGGGCACAATAGATCTAGAAGGGGGGGGGGTTGAATAGATCCTTTTTATTTCAAATACTTTTCTGGTTTATATTATATTGTTCATAATCAACATATGACAAACATGGGAATCTTTTCAAGCACATCGAAATAAGTAAAAGATCCCCGTCATTGATATATTCATAATCATACATACATTGTTTGTAGAGTAAGTTTAGTTATAAGCAGTTAAAACATACATAGCAGTTATAGCAGTTATAGTACATAATGTAAATGACATAATGTAAAAGACACAAGGGGTTTTAAGTGGTTCAGAGACTCAAGCTCCTAATCTACTCTTATGCTTTCAACTAGCAGGATTTCCACTAAAGAAGGGCAGCACCCTGAATCAATAAGATTCCTTCAAGGCCAGCAGCCTTGGAACTCCTCTAGTTCCCTAGGAACTCTTCAAGCGCAGCAGGCTTGGAACTTTGTTTAGTCCCTCAGGACAAGGACCCTTCACCCTCGCTTCATTTAGTCCTCCGGACAAGGACCCCTCAGGCCCTAGCTTTGTTAAGTTGTTTATTTGTTGTTGTTGGAGTTTGGTCTTTGAAATGCTAAGATGTCTTCATGCTCTGAACATCTTCTATACTTAGCAGCTTAGCTTGATCATCCTTGAAGTGCAGCTGAGTGTTGCATGATGCTCAGCTTCTTTGGTTACTCAACCACTTTGGATGACCCCTTGTTGAACTGCCTTGAAGATCATTCTCCTTGGTACTTGATGACTACATATGAGAGGCTTCTAAGCTGACTGTAGGCTCTTCTATTAGGTACTTAGAAGCTTTCTTATGCTTGACACCAAGATGGCTTTTGTGATCTCCCTTTTGCTACTTGATGCCTTCTCATGATGGACTTGCTAAGATGACTGTAGGCTCTTCTCTATTGTACTTAGAGTCTTCCCATGATGGACATCAAGATGTCATGATGCTCTTCTTTCTCTCGGCAGTTCTGAACACTCTTCATGTAGTAGAACTCTTAGTTTTACATAGTAGAACTCAGACTTCTACTTCTTTCTTTATCTGACTTTTGAGTGTTCTTGGTGGATCGTAGAGTGAGCCTTCAGACTCACTGTTTCATATGGTTTAGATCAGTCCACCTTCTCTCCAAACTCGGCAACTCCAGCAACCTTTGATCTTTGAAGCTCTTCCTTATTTATACTCCTTCCCAATCCTTTCGTTGGAAAGTAGCCGTTGAAGGCTATTCAAATCTCTTCACAGATCTCGAGTTGCTTGAGGTAGACTACTTGATGTGACTTGTCATACTTTTTTTGACACTGCAGTCTACTGTTTCATCTACCCTGTCAAATGTATCACTTTAATGTCTTGGGCAGGTCGAAGACTTTATTACCTCTTTCTGATTCCTCGATCAGAGGTTGTCCTATTGCATCGATGCTCTCAATAGGCACTTGTCCGAATATTTCCCTTCAGATTGAACCTTTTCCAATGCTTCAGTCTTCAATTATTCAGACTCTACGATTCTGATGCACGTCTTCAAGGACTTGATCGTAGTGTCTTGTTGAGTGTTGCTCATTGACTGGTAGGTTTAACACTACGATCTTGAAGAGTGTTGATTGGATCTTCAATGTAGAACACCTCTTCCTTGTATTGTGCAGTGCTTCAATACTTCTGTTTATTTCGACTGTTTTCAGATACTAATGGCCTAATTCCCTGCTCTGGTCCCCTTCTAAATATCAAGACACTTCAGATTTGTGGCTCGTCCAGCTTGGTTTCTCCTTGTGATCTTCTGCTCACTTATCATCAATGAACTGACCTTGCACTTAATCACTTTAGCCTTGCTCTTCGTGTCGGCGAAGATCTCGGTTCACCTTCCATCAGTTCCTTCTCTGTTTGGCAAACACTACGATCTTGGTTGCTTCCAAGATCGTTATCTTCTATTCACTTGATAGCTACTGCATAAGCTGACTTTCTTTAGTCAGCTTCTGAAGTCTTCTTTGGATCTCCTTGTGGAAGACTTCATCATGAATGGCCTTACACCTCAATCTTAATTCTGATTGGGTTGGTGATGAGATCTTCTGTTAGCCTGCATGCCATTCGTTGAGTGCTCTCTGGTTTCCTGGGATGTAGCTTGCAACTTGAACCAGAGGCTTCGTTCCTTTGGATATCCTGGGAGTGCTCATATGTTGAGAACCGTATACACTCTACGATTCTTCCTTGGCACTGTGAGCACTTCTTTTGAGGTCATAGTTCTACACTCTACGATTCAGCGTCGGCTGGTGCAGACACTACGATCCCGAGATCAGATCTTGACACTTTATGATTTCTGCCTTGTGCTTGTTGTCTTCATCTGATCTTGCTTGACTACGATCTCTGCATGTAATCAATAGACTCTATGAACTCAGAGTGTGATCTACAATCCTTGACTTGGCTTTGGCATTAGTAGACTTTACGACTTTGAGTGTAGTCTATGTTTCTATCTTGGCTTCTAGGATGACCTATTTTCAAGCGTAGGCGGCAGTCGTCTCTCACGAATCTGAACATGACTTCCTCAACACACTATAATCCCGAGGAAGCTCTACTTGATACACTACGATCCTTCTTCGTTTCCCCTGGCAGTCTACGAACTCCGAGATCTACTATCTTGCATACTTCTATTCTGCCTCGATAGCTCTCGAGTTAACCTTGACTCACCTGGCAGACTACGACTTCTAGTGCAGTGCTCGACGATCAGACTAGACTATCTATTACATCATAAGATCAACCTAACAAGCTTGATCTTTCTATATTTATAGTCCTTGTACATCATTTCTTTTTAAGGACTTTACAAAGCTATTTTGCTTATGTAGGATCAACCTAACATATTTGATCAATTCATTCTAAGTCTTTGTACATATACTTCTATTATCTATTAAAGGACTTTACAGCTTTTCTGAATGTAAGCATACTTGCATATTCATTCATATATATAAATATATATCATAATCAAATCATATATTAAATAGGAATATCATTAACATGTTTATTCCTGACAATCTCCCCTTATTTGATTATGACAAAAACATTATGTGCATATGCATGTTATGAATAAATCTTATATATAGTGAGCAACTATAATTCTAAAACAGATAATCATGAATGTCATTTATATTGATATGATAATTTATATATTCAGACATTCTATATACTGGATCCAGAACATACCTAATAGGTTAGAGATGTACTTCTTTGGCTCATGTATGTTTCCAGGATGCTTGTTAATCAGCTACTCATTTGATTGTTCTTCTTTTTCTCACTCCCCTTCAGCATCCTTCTGATCATGCTCCCCCTCAGACTTTGCAATCTTGTTATCATCATCTTCTGGCTCCCCCTCAGATGATGACTCTTTATCTACAGCTGCTTTCTTCTTATTTGAAATCTTCTCCCTTAACCCTTTGCTCTTCCTTGAATGCCTCTTGCTCCTCTTCTTTCTATGCCTCTTTTTCTCCCCTTTTTTGTCATCAATCATTTGAGAGAGCTGCTCCATGTTGGACATAAGCTGCTCCATCAGGTAGGAGGAGTTGGCAACTTCAAACTTTAGTTCTTGCTGGCTTAGCTCAAGTTGTACTGAGAAGGTCTGCCTCATATCATCAATCTTGTTAGAGAGGGCTTCGATCTGCTCTGCATTGGCCTTCTGAATTTGTAGAGCTTCTGCCTTCTGATCTTGTATGGCCTTCTGATAGATGTTATCTCTCTCTTGGAGTTTAAGAGATACATCATCCAAGATAGCTTGAAGCTTGTGCTGGAAAGAATTATCTCCTGCAGCTGTCTGCTTCTGTGATTCTTCAGTGAGCATAGATATCTTTTTGCGTAGATCATTAGAGCTCTTTTGTAGTTCTTTCTCCAAAATAATTTGATCCTTTTGTTGGGCAGCAGTTGGTTGAGTATCTGTTTGGATTCTACGATTTTCATCCTTAGACAGATTTTCAAAGGTCTGGAGAATCTGGATAATCGTTGAGTTCCAATCACTGGTTGAGGTTGAGGATGAGGGAATATCTGATAGAAGTGCTTGGGCATTAGGAGGCTTCTGGTTTTGGGCTAGAGCATCATCAGAAGTGGAGTGACTAGATTCTACTGTCACCACCTTAGTCATGTTCCTCCTCCATTGAAAGTCCACTCTACGATCATTGGGGATGTAGAGGTTTTTAGCATGACGATAGACCTAGAAGTGGGGCTGGTCTTTGATCAGTTTGGTTGCAAACTTTTTTACTCTTGGAAAGTTCTGAGCCACCAGTTCCATGCTTGGAAACTACTTGTAACACCAACTGAAGTAGCTTCCATCTTTTTCAGTAAAGGCCTTTAGCCATGGGATCCACTGGAAGAACCATCTCTCTGGTGAAGCATCTGTTAGATCATTTGGCACTTCCTCTACGATCCTTCTGCTAAATCTTACAGGAGAGGAACTGGATAATCTTCTTGTTCATCTGCTTCCTGAGGTGCAGAACCAGAATCTTCTTCAATCTCTTCTCCTTCATTGCTGGTTTCTTCTTCAGTATTTTTCTCCCTGGGATACAGACTCATCATCACTCAATTCAATGATGGCATTTGATTGACCACCGCTTCTTTTGAAGGCAAACTTGGCTTGCAGTCTGTAGCTTTTCCTTCTTCTTGGAGGTTCAGGTATGGGAGAGTCAGACTCTTCTTCTTCTTCTTCTTCAGACTCTGACTTCTCTGATTCAGTAGACAGACTTCTTTGAGGTTCAGCACTGGCATGAACAGACTCTTCTTCTGTCATCTCATCAACTCTTGATTCAGCAAGGTGGCTATCTGGATTGGTGGGGGCAAGTTCTTCTTATTCAGACACACCATTACTTGACCTATCATCTTGGGTCATTGAGGCAGTTGCATTTGGGGATGCAATTTGGTCATCTTGGATTTCTTCTTTATCATCAGAGTGACTACTCTGAGAATTAGCCACTAGGCTTCCACATTCTTGTTCATCAGCAGTTGCTGCACTTTCTTTCATCTCATCAGCTTCATTTTCATTTCTGGATGCTGACTGTGGGGATTGGACCTTGACATATGTTTCTTTTTCTTCTGCTGACTCTACATCCCTTTCTTCGTCTGATGTACTGATTTGGGAAGCTAAGGTTGGTGTGTCTTCCACCTTAGCTTTCTTGACTGGCCCTCAAGCAACTTCTTTGCTTCTTCTTTTTGTTGTTTCAACAGTTAGGACTTTTTCTTCTTTATCCTTGTCCTTTGAGGAGACTCTCCTTGGTGGGGCTTGGGTTTTCTTCTCATCACCAGCTTTCTTCATAACTTTTGATTTCTTTCTAACTGGTGTGATTTCTGCTTCTACAAAGTCATTAAACTCTGAGCTCTCTTCCTCAACTATCTTTCTCTTCTTTGCAGAGGCTTTACTGCTGCTCCCAGCTGTCAGCCTTTTGTTCTCCTTAGGTTTCTTCTTCCAGTTCTCAAATAATTGTGGAGACATCACTTTGTGCACATTCAATGTTTCTCCTTCATCATCCTTGATTTTCCCTCCTAGTTTCTTCTTCAGTATAATACTCAGCATCCTTCCATGAAACACCTTGGTTAGGGGTTTTTCAGTGGTCTTCTTCTTCTCAGCCTTCTCTACCCATTTGGACATTTGATCGAACAAGATAGCTCCAAAGCCAATTTGTTTCTTTAGAACTATAGCTGACATTATCTTCAATTGCTGGTTAATCACTGTATCATGTGCAGTGTTTTTGAACAGTATGCACTTTCCAACAATTTCAGCTAGGAACTCATATTCTTCAGGAAACTCCTTCTTCTTCATGTCTTTGAAACTAGGGTTTCTTTGGTACCCCATCAACTCCTTTGCTTGTTCAGTGTTGACATCTTCAAGGTTCTTTAGCCCTTGGTTAGGAAAACCTAGGAATTGATTTAGGTCAGAAGATTTCAGCTTCAGAGTCTGACCTTTAACCTTGGTAGATAGAGTTCCAGAGTTTATGGAGACGTTTGAGTAGAACTCTTTAACCAGGTCAATGTACACACGAGTACTTGTCTCAAGACATTTTGAAAACCCAGCTTTCTTTACGAGTTCAAGAATGCCCCTGAACTTCTTCTCAGATTTCTCAAACGATTTGGTTACGAAATAATGCTGCATGATAACTTGCCGCCTCTCCATTTGAATAGTTCGAAGACTGTGGGTGTTTGATTTAGAGAGGTTTATGCGAGATGGCTGTCTGGGATTTGGTAAGGCTCTGGAGGGTAAACTGATTTTGCTCTTGAAAAGCTTTCTAGGGTTTTGAAAATGGGAGGGAGAGAGGTTAGATAGTTTTTGGTAACTATCTGTAGATTTAAAATTATCTTTAAGGCAGTTCCTTCCAACTCTGCATACTCATTGATGTGTCAACCGTCCATTGGTTGCACGTTGCCCAGTAATGAGATGTAATTCTCCATAACTTTTCAGTTAGATGTTTCCTTTTAGAAGAGTAGTCTTTTAAACGACGTGGCTTTAACCGTTGACCTTTTGATTCATAGAGTAGCATGATGAGGCAGCTATAGACTCTACGATTTCATTTGTTCACTCAACGATCAACTTCTGAGAGATGCTGCATGTGGATGGCTTTGTCTTTTATCCTTACTTTGATGCAGCATAGCTCACTCACTGTAGTATTTGAACTTATCTCTTCCATTTGAATGGTTTAGCAAGTGTCTCATTTTCCAAGCTTCTTGTGAACTGGAGTACCCTTTAGTAGGACTACGATCGTCGAGTTGTATTCTACAATCGCTGAGGTTGTGCTACGATCGTTAAGGTAGCACTACGATCGTTTAGTTCTTTTCAAACTCGACTCTACGATCGTTGACTGACTTGATCCTTGAGATGAACTAGATCAAACATTCCTTCTAGGTCAAGGTAGCTTAGGAAGGGCCAACCTCTTAGTGAGTTAAGGGTCAGGTTTGTCCCTGAGGCGCTTTCTAGATGGAATACTATAGCAGTGATTTGTAATGACATCTCATTCGACCTCTTCTGAGTGGGAGGTCTTCTACCAGCTTTAGACAACTGCATTGCTGAAATCGTGGTGTCCTCCTGCTTCTTACACTACGATCGTATGTTTGATCGTAGGCACTTCACTATTATGGGTTGGGTGGCTGAAGGGTTATCAGTAGTACGTTTTGAGATGTTCCTACTGACTATGGATCTTCATTTGGTTCATCAGCCACAAAGTTTTGGGACTCTCAGAGTGGTACAACTTTTCATAGTATATCTCAAAGGTCTTTGTTGTTCCTTAATGAGATCACCGCTCCTCCGTTGTTGACGCTTGTCTTTCCGTAGATAGATATGATTCCTCTTCTTCGTGTTCATTTGAAGGCGACCTTGCATATCTCCTTCTGACTGGAATCTCCATCATCGCTCGGATTTCCTTGTATCGTAGAGATGAGTATTTTCAGGACTGATCACTCTACGATTATATGATAGTACTACGAACGTAGTCTTCTTTGACAATTGTGTTTGTGAAGTTCTGCTCTCGCAATAAGTTCTTCTAGAATGATGCTCGATAATCTTCTGTTGTGTACTTCCTTGAGGATACTCCCATAGCATTATCGACTGGCTTTTGAGCACATGAGACCCTTTCCTTCTTTAGCTGAATGGCTTGCTTCCATATACAGATTAGCATCCATGTGAGCTCCATTCTGGTTAGCTCAGAGGGTCTTCAAGAACAGGCTTGGACAGATAGGAACTCTATCAGAATTATCTTTGAATTGTCCTTAGCCTTCTGCTGGTTGAGTCTTCTTGACTTAAGTCTTCTGCTTCATCATTCCTTAGTGTGGTCAGACTGACCAAGTACCTGCAGGTTTAAATATATTTCTATTTTTGGTACCCATAATTAAATGGGTCCTGCTAGGTTAGTTTTCTAGACCCCTGTTCCTCTTATTTGGGCAATCATCATATTTATCACCAGCAGACATTCATGCATGCAACTATCTTAAAATAATACATTTTGAGATGCATGATGATGAGTGAGTGTAGGATATGGCATTTAATAACACACTCTCTATCTATGATGGTTTCATCATTTACTAGATTTTGTTCACAGTGTTTAAGTGTTCAGAGTAGAAATCAACTCTATGATTTATAAGTATCTAGTTGATCCATGGAGGTGATCAGTTTCTACAGATCAGCCAGATCCTTTTGTAGAACTGATCATACTCTGTGAGTTGTCAAACACTTAGAACATAGGCTTGTACATGTGACGACCCCAAATCCAGGTACTTGAAACCCGAACTCGGTTCTCCACGATACCATTTCTTTAAGTTGAATAATACTAAATAATAATACATTCGAACTTAATTTACATACATCAAAGTTTACTTCCCCAGGTACGTGACCTTCAAATACATTCCTTACAATACTTGAATAGATATCAATACAACTATAACCATTAACTCATAATACACAATTATTCGATCAGCTTTCCTTTTCCTTTGTTCGTGCTCGAGCCTTCAATGTTACTCATATACATAACTCGAAAACATTTAATTTAAGCAAGGATGAGCATTTAAGTTCCCGAAGAAGTAATAGCAATTATATATAAGTTTGAAAGAATATAAGTATTCTCTTTACATAACACTTCTACAAATGAATTGAAAGTTATGAAGTAATCAGACTTGATAAAAATTCACATAACAACTCTCTTTCAAATTCTTTAAATTTGGCTCGCTCTACCTTGAATAGGGTTTAAGAAACATACTATGAACATTCTTTTCATTTTTGAAAAGGTTTAACGGAATTCTATCCTCAAACCGTCATATCTTACGGCACGGAGGGTGATCACTTTCATTGAATTGTACCTCAGATTGATCAATACTACATAACTTGAACGAAATTCATCGCTTCACTCTATCCGCACTTGCGCAAAAATCTTCCCATATAGGGATGTTCATACATGCACGGTTCCAAACCCAAGGTTTTAATCTTGCTCAACAATAATATGTAATTCAACATATATATACGGGTAATTGACAAAGGTGTATCAACATGTGAATAAATGTTATGATTATCCAAGTGGGGACACTTGTATAACCATTTATAGAAATCAATGAATGTAATATATATCCGAGCTAACATGTCGATAATCAAAGAGTACATAATGCATGCAGGATAGAATAATTACAAACTTCTTACTCATGTCCATTGCATAAAGGAAATGCAAAGGTAAGATACTTGCACGATTCAACATTACAAATCTCAACTTAGGTTTTATCTCTTTATCACAACCTATCAATAATCGATCATTCGTTCGATTAGAACAATATATCTTAACACATAGTATCTGCCTATTATTACAACAACACATAGTCTAATCACATAATCACACGGTGATCATACTTTTAGTTCATATTCTATACTTGAAATATTTTTATACATTTTTCAAATATCTCATCCATGCTCTTACAAGTAGTCTTTTCTTTCTTTTATAAGGTCCCGACATTTGTTTGTATCGACAGACTTTATCGGGTAAATCTTTGAGTCTAAGACTCTTATTCTATACCTCAACATCTCAGTAAATATCGGACATCTTATTTTTAATCATTTTCGCAATTTCGAAATTGAAAAATTTAAAATAATTCAAATCATTACTAAAGGGCCTATAGTGATATAAGCATTACTATAGGTGTTCTTCTTCAAATTCGAACTTCATAATCGGTTCTCAAGTCACTAGTTTGGCCATTATAACTTTCAAATATCTAATCATAATTAAATGATTTAAACATTAAACAATTCCATTATCATTAATAGTTTAATTAATACTAAACTATTAATGAAACCATTCTTAAAAATATAAAAGTTATTTATAATAACTCAAACTATTTTTAAAACATTTATATTACCCAAATAATTACCATTAATATTTAAATATTAATGTACTATTTATCCAAATATTAAAAGTCATTAATTATAACTTAAAATATTTTTAAATCCTTAATATCCTCTTTAAATGGTTTTAAATAAGTAAAACCATTTTTAAACTAATTATTTAATATTAATCATTAAATAAACTAAATATCATTAACATTATCTTAATATCATTAATATTTAATTATTAATGAAATTATCATTTAAATATTAAAAGTTATATTTTATAACTTAAAATATTTTTAAATACCTTATTTTCATTTAAAATTATTTTTATAATATTAAAATCATTTTAAACTAAATTATTTAATATAATCATTAAATAACTTTAATATCATTAATAATAATTAATTAATGAAATTCATCACAAAATATTAAAAGTCATCACAAATAACTCATTTACATAATCAATTCCAAGCCAAAATAAACATAGTAAACTAACTAGTTTATTAACAACACTAACTAAACTTCAAAATTCAAACTTTAACTAACAATTAAAAATAATAACATTACAAAAATTAAATAAGAAACATACCCGGAAATACGAATTCCACAAACTGAATACGCACTTCCACGCCAAAATTTAACTAAGGAGATCTTTATAAAAAGTTCTCCCACAACAAAGCCTTTCTCAAAAATTGGAGGCCTTATTGTTGGTGAATGAAACAAAAGCCAAGCCCTTCTATTTATAGGTTTAGAAAATGGTGAAGTTCTCAATTTAGTCGATGTGGGACTTGGTTTATACTAATTTTTCAATAGCTCACTTTGCGATTTTCTAACGCATTGCTCATAACTCCGATTAATCTGATTTTTGGATATGTTATATATGGTATGTAAGACTATTTTTAAAAAATACGAATTACCCAATTCGGGTTCAAAAGTGGACGTTCATAATGCTTTTCAATCTCGTTTCAACTTTTACCTCTTTCGCTAAAAAAGCGGTCATAACTCTTTCATTTTAAAACATTTTTGAGCGATTCTTGAGCCCACGCGAAGCTAACTTCTGGGGCTACAACTTTTATTCTTTGACCATTTCCAAATTCCGAACACATCAGCCCAGAAATTCCGTTCAAATGGACTGCACCGCACTTGTTGGGAAGTTTTGACACTACTACTTTGAAATGTCATAACTCTCTCCTCCGATATCGGATTTAGTCCGTTTCGGAGTCTATGGAAAGCTTATTCGGTGTACTATAACATACCAAAAGCCCAGAAGGTTTTGGAAACATTAATTGATTGAAACAGTGTCCCAAATAGCACATCCCATCAACGACTTTCAATTTTGAGAAATTTGACACATTTCCTTCCAATCATCAGTAATTCCCTCATTCCGTGTCGGAATGAGGTCATTCCAAAGCCTATGGCTTCCTAACTCGAGTGCACTACAACATATCAAAAGCCCAGACCATTTAAAGCACAAAAGTGGACGAGAATACCCCCATTATAGACCGCCCAAAAACAGGTTTATCATGATCGATCAACCATGTTTGACCATCTATAACTTCTAATCTATACATGATATGGACTTGATTCTTTTTGCAGATTAAAACCACATATCGGGCTACACATAACAACTTTTGAAGAACAAAACTCATGATCGAGCAAAGAGTTATGGCCTCGACATTTGGTGAAAAAATAATGAAATTCGGTTTTTCCAACTTGCTTAAATCTTCAAATTAGTGCACTTTGATGTTATGGGTCTTTGATTTATCAACCCATATCATCAATTAACATTCTATTACACAACTTTAAACAATCAATTGCATCAAATAACATCGAATCAAAGGATTTCTAGGTTTAGTGTTCTTATACCCTTTTTGCCAAAAATTCTTGATTCTTTGCTTCGATTTGTTATGGGTGATGGTTGGGCTTTGTTTAAGAGTGTATGGGCAATCTTGTACAAGGCAATTAAATGTAATATTTAATCACTAGATTTAATTCTTATAATTTACCAATTAACTTCTATCCTTTGGTAAATTAAAACACTTATACAATAACATCAAAATTAAACCCGATAATTAAAATTAGGGTTTCTCAACGTCATCAATTAGGGTTTCTAATTGACAATTAGTGGTTCTTTAATTATCTGTGTATGTTACTAACACAATCGTTACGGTTTCTAATTTCAACCGGTTAGGGTTATAATAATTAGGGTTTGTCCGAATTATCGACGTACAACAGTAATTAGGGTTTCTTCTAATTACCGATATTCTTATTCACAGTAACTTCATATACACAAATCACTACTCGTAAATATCCCATAACCGAGTTTAATAATTAGGGTTTCACAAAGACTACGGTAATATGCTATAACCCTAATTGACCGTCATTGCTCAATATTATCTCGTCATTCATACATACCCAAAGACATAATTATGGTAATCGTAAAATAATATAATATTATTATTCTCATCTCTTGATCACAATCCCAATCCAGGTTTGGATCTCATGTCCGACTTATTCTTCGTACACATCATCAATAATCAAGTCAAAATAATTAACTTAAATATTCTCGAACAATTCATATAATAAAATATTTATTATATAAATCTAATTATCACATCATATATTATTTCCAATCATGTTTTCATGGAAAATAATTAATAAAAACATTTAAACTACGTAAATTTATTACCATATAATTTGTGGTAATTAATAATTCCAAAATTATTTCTAATTTATCAAGTAATAAATGTATTCGCATTTATCGTTCACTTTACTTGACACTTAGTCTCGTCATTAAATAAAAAAAAATTTATACGCAAAATTTCTTATTTATTTTATATAGAAAATCTCGGGTTATTACAGTACATACATACTAACCCACCGACAACGATTATTTCACATAAAGTTTATTAGGCCGATGATATTCTTATGACCTATTTCAGATTTCCTTCAAGATGTCATCTTCAACCTAAAACTTGGATGGAGAAAAAGTTTATAGTCATTTGAGTTTCCATCCTCAGGTTACTTTTGTTAGTTCCCGACATACATGATAGATCTAGAAGGGGGGTTGAATAGATCCTTTTATTTCAAATACTTTTCTGGTTTATGATGTATTATTCATATTAGAGTATATGACAAACATAAGAATCTTTTCAAGCACAACAGAATAAGTAAAAGATTCCACTTCATTGATATATTCATAATCATACATACATTGTTCGTTGGGTTAGTTTAGTTGTAAAGCGCTTAAAACATACATAGCGAGCTTATAGCGATTATAGACATAATGTAAATGACATAATGTAAAAGACACAAGAGGTTTTAAGTGGTTCGAGACTCAAGCTCCTAATCCACTCTTCCGCTTTCAACTAGCGAGATTTCGACTAAGGAAGGGCGTGAACTCAAATCTCTACGATTCCTTCAAGGCCAGCAGCCTTGGTACTTCAGTTCACTAAGAACTCTTCAAGGCCAGCAGCCTTGGAACTCTTCTAGTTCCCTAGGAACTCTTCAAGCCCAGCAAGGCTTGGAACTTCGTTTAGTCCATCTGGACAAGGACCCTTTGGCCCTACTTTGTTTAGTCCCTCCGGACAAGGACCCTCTTGGCCCTGCTTCATTTAGTCTCTCTGGACAAGGACCCCTCAGGCCCTGGCTTCGTTGAGTTATTTGTTTGTTGTTTTTGGAGTCGGTGCTGAGCTGCTAAGATGTCTTCATGCTCTGAACATCTTCTATCCTTAGCAGCTTGGCTTGATCATCCTTGAGGAGCAGTTGAGTATTGCATGATGCTCAACTTCTTAGGTTGCTCAACTACTCCGGATGATCCCTTGATGAACTACCTTGAAGATCATTCTCCTTGATACTTGATGACTGCACATGAGAGGCTTCTAAGATGACTGTAAGCTCTTCTGTAAGGTACTTAGAAGCTTTCTCATGCTTGACACCAAGATGGCTTTTGTGATCTCCCTTCTTGCTACTCGATGCCTTCCCATGATGGACTTGCTAAGGTGACCGTAAGCTCTTCTCTATTGTACTTAGAGTCTTCCCATGATGGACATCCAGATGACATTATGCTCTTCTTTCTCTCGGCAGTTCAGAACACTCTTCATGTAGTAGAACTCTCACTTCTATATAGTAGAACTCACACTTTTACTTCTTTCTTGATATGACTTCTGAGTATTCTTGGTGGATCGTAGAGTGAGCCTTCAGACTCACTATTACTCGGTTGGATCAGTCCACCATTTCTTCAGGAATACACAACTCCAACAACCTTGGATCTTTGAAGCTCTTTCTTATTTATACTTCTTCCCAATCCTTCCGTTGGAAAGTAACCTTTGAAGGCTATTCAAATATCTTCACAGATCTCAAGTTGCTTGATGTAGACTGCTTGATGTGACTTGTCATACTTTTTCTGACGTTGCAGTCTATTGTTTCACCTACCCTGTCAGATGTATCACTTTACTGTCTTGGGCAGGTTGAAGACTTTATTACCTCTTCTGATTTCTTGATCAGAGGTTGTCCTTTTGCATCTATGCTCTCAATAAGCACTTATCCGAATGTTACCCTTCAAATTGAACCGTTGCTAATGCTTCAGTCTTCAGGTATTCGAACTCTATGATTCTGATGCATGTCTTCAAGAACCTGATCGTAGTGTCTTGTTGATTGTTGCTCGTTAACTAGTAGAGTTAACACTACGATCCTGAAGAGTGTTGATTGGATCTTCAATGTAGAACACCTCTTCCTTGTATTGTGCGAGGCTTCAATACTTCGCTTTTTCGATTTGCTCTCGATAATCGATGGCCTAATTCCTTGCTTCTGGTCCCTTCCTCAATATCAAGACACTTCAGATTTGTGGCGCGGCCCAAATTTTGCTTTCTCCCGGTGATCTTCCGCTCACTTATCATCAATGAACCGACTTCGCAATTAATCACTTTAGCCTTGCTCTTTAGAAGCTGACCAGTATCTCGGTTCACCTTCCATCAGTTCCTTCTTTGTTTGGAAAACACTACGATCTTGGTTGCTTCCAAGATCATTGTTTTCTTTATACTTGATAGCTACTGCATAAGCTGACTTTCCTTAGTCAGCTTCTGAAGTCTTTTTTGGATCTCCTTGTGGAAGACCTCATCACGAATGGCCTTACACCCCAATCTTAATGCTGATTTTGTTTGTCCTGAGATCTTCTGTTAGCCTGCATGCCATTCATTGAGTGCTCTCTGGTTCCCTTTCTATGGATTGCATCTTTGCAGTGCCAACCAGAGGCGTCGTTCCTTTGGATATTCTGGGAGTGCTCATACATTGAGAACCGTATTTACTCTACGATTCTGACTTAGCATTGTGAGCACTTTTGTTGGAGTCGTAGTTCGCTCTACGATTCAGCTTTGGCTGTGCAGACACTACGATCCTGAGATCAGATCTTGACACTCTATGATTTCTGCCTTGTGCTTATTGTCATCATCTGATCTTGCCCGACTACGATCTCTGCCTTCACTTAATGAACTCTACGAACTCAGAGTGTAGTCTACGATCCTTGACTTGGCTTCGGCATCACTAGACTCTACGACTCCGAGTGTAGTCTACGTTTCGGACTTGGCTTCGGCAGATGATCGTTCGGCTCTTAGGCAGGCTGTCTCTACGATTCTGAACATGACTTCCTCAGCACGCTACGATCCCGAGGAAGCTCTTCTCGATACACTACGATCCTTCTTCATTTCCCCTAGCAGTCTATGAACTCCGAGATCTACTATTTTGCATACTCCTATTCTGCCTCGATAGCTCCCGAGTGAACCTTGACTAACCTGGTAAACTACGACTTACAGTGCAAAGGTTCGACGCGTCGACTAACCTATCTATTACATCATAAGATCAACCTAACAAGCTTGATCTTTCTATATTTATAGTCCTTGTACATTATTTCTTTTTTTAAGGACTTACAAAGTCGTTTTTTCTTATGTAGGATCAACTCTAACATATTTGATCAATTCATTCTAAGTCCTTGTACACATATTTCTATTATCTATCGGAGGACTTTTATGACTTTTCTTAATGCAAGCATACTTGCATATTATTCATTCATACACATATATATCATAATCAAATCATATATAAATAGGAATAACATTCACATGCTTATTCCTGACATTCTCCCCCTATTTGATTATGACAGAAACATTAAGTGCATATGCATGTTATGAATGAATCTTATATACAGTGAGCAGCTGTATTTCTAAAACAGTTAATCATGAATGAATTTTATATTGATATGGCAATTTATACATTAAGACATTTTACATCCTGGATCCAGAACACATTCCTAACAGATTAGAGATGTACCTCCTTGGCTCCTTGTGTTTCCAGGATGCTTGCTGTTGATCAACTATTCATCTTTTTCTGCTTCTTGCTTTTGCTCCCCCTTTGATGATGACCTTCTATCTTTGTTTGATTCCCCTTCATCACCTTTCTGATCTGGCTCCCCTTCAGCTTCTGTGAATTTGGTATCATCATCTTCAAGCTCCCCCTCAGATGATGATTCTTTATCTGCTGCTGCTTTCTTTTTCTTTAACTTCTTCTCCCTTAACCCTCTACTCTTCTTTTGGTGCCTCTTGCTCCTCTTCTTTCTTCGCCTCTTTTTCTCCCCCTTTTTGTCATCAATCATTTGAGAGAGCTGCTCCATGTTGGACATAAGCTGCTCCATCAGGTAGGAGGAGTTGGCAATTTTAAACTTTAGTTCTTGCTGGCCGAGCTCAAGTTCTACTGAGAAGGTCTGCCTCATATCATCAATCTTGTCAGAGAGGGCTTCGATCTGCTTTGCATTGGCCTCCTGAATTTGTAGAGTTACTGCCTTCTGATCTTGGATGGACTTCTGATAGATGCTATCTCTCTCTTGGAGTTTGAGAGATACATCAGCCAAGATAGCTTGAAGCTTGTGCTGGAAGGAATCATCTCCTGCTGCTATCTGCTTCTGTGATTCTTCAGTGAGCATAGATATCTTCTTGCTTAGATCATCAGAGCTCTTCAGTAGTTCCTGCTCCAAAGCAGTTTGATCCTCTTGATTAGCAGCTTCAGGTTGAGCAATGGATTGGACTCTACGATCATTATCTTTGGACAGATTTTCAAATGTTTGGATAATCTGAACAATCGTGGAGTACCAATTGCTTGTGGAGGATGATGGAGTGACTGATAGCAGTGCTTGATCATAAGGAGGCTTCTGAGATTGGGCTTGAACACCATCAGCCGTAGAATGAACAGACTCTACGATCAGCTCCTTGGTCATGACCCTTCTTCCTTCAGAATCTACTCTACGATCGTAGGGGATGTAGAGATTTTCAGCTTATCGATAGACCTTGAAGTGAGGCTGGTTTGTTATCATCTTGGTAGCATAAGTTTTCACCCTTGGAAAGTTTTGGGCTACCAGTTCCATGATTGGAAAAGTCTTGTAACACCAGCTGAAGTAACTTCCATCACCTTCAGTAAAGGCCTTTGGCCATGGCATCCACTGGAAGAACCATCTTTTTGGTGGAGCATCTGTCAGAACATTTGATACTTCCTCTACGATACTTCTGTCAAATCTTTTAGGAGAGGGAACTGGATAATCTTCTTGTTCGTCTGCTTCTTGAGGTGTAGAACCAGAATCTCCTTTAATCTCTTTTCTCTCGGAGCCTGAACTTTCTTGATTTTCTTCAGCAGGGAATTCCTCTAGCTGTATTTCATTATCAGAACCTTCTTTAGCATCTTCAATAGAAAAACCTTCTTACTGAATTTCATTATCAGAACTTTCTTCAGCAAGTCTTTCCCTAGATTCTTCTTCTTCACTGTTGGCTTCTTCTTTAGCATCTTCTCCTGGGGATACAGATTCATCATCACTTAATTTAATGATGGCATTTGATTGGCCACTGTTCCTTTTGGAGGCAAACTGGGCTTACAGCCTGTTGCTTCTCCTTCTTCGTGGAGGTTCAATTATTGGAACACTGACTCTTCTTTTTCTTCTTCTTCTTCAGTCTCTGACTCCTCTTACTCATCAGATAAACTTCTTGGGAGATCAACATTGGCAGGAGCAGACTCTTCTTTCTTGGCCTCATCACTTTCTGAGCCATCATGAGAGCATTCTTGGTTTGAGGGGACATGTTCTTCTTCTTCTTCTTGAATAGCATTTTCTGACCCATTCTCTGGGCTGGTTGGGGCAGTTGCATTTGGGGATGCACTTTGATCATCGTGAATTTCTTTTTCTTCATTAGAGTGACTGCTCTGAGGATTGGCCATGGGGCTTGAGCACTTTTCTTATTTAGCAGTTTTTGCACTTTCCTTCATCACATCTGCTTCATTCTCATTGTTGGATGCTGACTGTGGGGACTGGACTACATCTTCTGTTTTTCCCTCTCAACGACTCCACGCCCCTTTCTTCAAAGAGATGTATTAATTTGAGCTAAAATTTGGTTTGTCATCCATCTTAACTTTCTTGCTGATTGGCCCTTGAAGCAACCTGTTGCTTCTTCTTTTTGTGGTTTCAGCAGTTTGGGCCTTTTCTTCTTCATTCTTGTTCAAGTAGGAGACTCTCAAGGGGGGGCTGGGCTTTCTTCACATCACCAAATCTTTTCACCACTTTTGATTTCTTCCTGGTCGTGTGATTTCAATTTCTTCTTGAGTCACCGGACTCAGAGCTCTCTCTGTCTTTACTATCTTTCTCTTCTTTGTAGAGGCTCTCTTCTTTGCTCCCAAATGTCGACCTTTTTGTTCTCCTTGGGATTCTTCTTCCAAGGCTCAAATAGTCATGGAGACATCACCTTGTGCACATTCAAGGCTTCTCCTCATCTTCCTTGATTTTTCCTCCTAATTTCTTCTGCTGAGAATGATACTCAAAGAACCTTCCATGAAATACTTTGGTCATTGGCTTCTTCTCAAATTTCTCTTCTCTCCACTTAGAGATATGATCAAACAAAATAGCTCCAAAGTCAATTTGTTTCTTCAGAACTATAGCTGCCATTATCTTCAGTTGTTGATCAATCACCGTATCATGTGTAGTGTTTTTGCACAGTATGCACTTTCCTACAATTTTAGCTAGGAACTCATGCTCTTCAGGGAACTCCTTCTTCTTCATGTCTTTGAAGCTAGGGTTTCTTTGGTATCCCATCAACTCCTTCGCTTGTTCAATGTTGACATCTTCAAGGTTCTTCATCCCTTGGCTAGGGAAACCTAGGCATTGATTAAGGTCAGAAGATTTCAGCTTCAGAATCTGACCTTTAACCTTGGTAGATAGAGTTCCAAAATTTATGGAGACGTTTGAGTAGAACTCCTTAACCAGGTCAATGTATACACGAGTACTCGCCTTGAGACATTCTGAAAACCCAGCTTCCTTTACGAGTCTAAGGATGTCCCTGAACTTCTTCTCAGAATTTACAAATGATTTGGTTCCAAGTTGAATCGTTCGAAGACTGTGGGTGTTTGATTTAGAGAGATTATGCGAGATTGCTGACTGAGATTTGGTAAGACTCTGGAAGGTTAACTGATTTTGCTCTTGAAAAGCTTTCTAGGGTTTTGAAAATGGGAGGGAGAAAGGTTCGATATCTTTTGGTAACTGTCTATAGATTTGAACTTGTCTTTATGGCAGTTCCTTCTAACTTTGCATACTCAGTGATGTGTCAACTGTCCATTGGTTGCACGTTACCCAGTAATGAGCAGTAACTCCCCACAACTTTTTAGTTATTAGAGGAGTGGACGTTTAATTGACGTGGCTTTGACCGTTGACCTTTTGATTCGTAGAGTAACATGATGAGATAGCTATAGACTCTACGATTTCATTTGTTTACTCAACGATCAATTTCTGAGAGATGCTGTAGTGGATGGCTTCGTCTTTCCTCCTTACTTCGATGCAGCATAGCTCAATCACTGATGTATTCGAACTTATCTCCTTAACTTGAATGGCTTAGCAGATGTCTCATTCTTCATGTTCCTTGTGAACTGGAGTACCCTTTGGTAGAACTACGATCGTTGAGTTGTCTTCTACGATCGCTGCAGTTGCACTACGATCGTTTAGTCCTTTTCAAACTCAACTCTATGATCGTTGACTGGCTTGATTCTTCTGAGATGAACTAGATCAAGTATTCCTTCTGGGATAAGGTAGCTCAGGAAGGGCCAACCTCTTAGTGAGAGCTAAGGGTCAGGTTTGTCCCTGAGGCGCTTTCCAGATGAAGTTCTATGACACTGATTTTCAAAACCATCTCATTAGACCTTTTTCTGGTGGGGAGGTCTTCTACCAACTTTTAGACAATCAGACATCAAATCGTGGTGTCCTCTTGCTTTTTACACTACGATCATATATTTGATCGTAGGCACTTCACGATTATGGATTGGGTGGCTGAAGGGTTATCAGTAGTACGTTTTGAGACGTTCCTAATGACTATGGATCTTCATTTGGTTCATTAGCCACAAAGTTTTGAGACTCTATAGCTGGTATATCTCTTCTGGGTTTAATAGTGATGTTATTCCTTAACAGATCACTGCTACCCCATTGTTGATGATGTCTCCTCAGATAGATGTGATTCCTTCTTCATGTTTATTTGAAGGCTGCCCAGCATTTCTCCTTCTGACTGGAATCATCATCGTTGCTTAGTTTTCCTTGTATCGTAGAGATGAGTATTTTCAGGATTGATCACTCTACGATCATTTGACATCACTACGAACGTAGTCTTCCTTGATAGTCCTTTGTTTTGAGAAGTTCTGCTTCGTAAAGAACTCCTTTTGTCTTAAGCTCAATGATCTTCTGTTGTGAGCTTCCCTTGAGGATCCTTTCCATAAAGCATGTCTTTCTTGATATGGGTACATAGAATCCTCTTTTTCTTCTGTTTCATGGCATGCTCCCATATACAGATGTGCAACCATGTGAGCTCCATTCCGGTTAGCTTAGAGGGTCTTCAAGGATAGGCTTGGTCATATAGGAACTTTATCAGACTCATTTCTGAACAGTCCTTAGCCATCTGCTACTTGTATCTTCTTGACTGAAGTCTTCTGCTTCATCATTCCTTAGTGTGGTCAGACTGACCAAATACCTGCATGTTTAAATATATTTGTATTTTTGGAACCCATAGTTAAATGGGTCCTGCTAGGTTAGTTTTCTAAACCCCTGTTCCTCTTATTTGGATAATCATCATATTTATCATCAACAGACATATCCATACATGCAACTATCTTATGATAATATATTTCGAGATGCATGCTGGTGAGTGTGTGTGGAATATGGCATTAATAACACACTCTCTATCTATGATGGTTTCATCATTCACTGAGTTATGTTCACAATGTTTAAGTGTTCACAGAGTGAGAATCAGCTCTACGATTTTAGGAGTATCTAGTTGATTCATTGAGGTGATCAGTTTCTACAAGTCAGCAATATCTTCTTGCAGAACTGATCATGCTCTGTGTGTTGTCAAACACTTAGAACATAGGCTTGTACATACATACTAACCCATCAGCAAAGATTACTTCACATAACATTCATTAGGTCTGTGATGCTCTTATGAACCATTTCAAACTTCCTTCAAGATATCATCTTCACCCTGAAACTTGGATGGAGAGAAAGTTTATAGTCATTTGAGTTTCTATCCTCATGTCACTTTCTCTCTTCACCTTTTTAGGTAGATTATGACTCCTTGACAGAATACTGTTATAGTTCATAAGAAGATGCAATAATGATGTACATTTATAATAGTGAGGAACCGTACCTTTTTACTATCGGTAACGAAACAGTCATTTATTGAAGATATACTGAGTTTGGGTATTGATGTGCATGGCTTTACTTTTTCTCCTGACAGCTTATTTCTCTTACTGACCTTTAATCAATCAGTAGTGGTCTTGAAGATATAGATCAAGAGAATCGTAGCCTTAAGATCTTTGACATCTTTGAGTTTACAAAGATAGCACCCAGTTGATGGTTGGTCACTCATAGGTTTGAGAAGATCTTCTTTCTCCTCTCGATCAGCATTTCTTTGTACGCGTGACCTCTTCATCTTTTAGACTGATGAATGCTTTTTACTCTTTGTCACTGATGTCTCTTGCTCTCTTTCTCTCATCTGGTCTTCAGACTACAAGATTGACTGCAGGCTAGGATTGGTCTTGTTGATATAATAATCAAGGATATGGACCAATCTGAGCAGCTTTAGGTGTATACACATTTTTACCTATACACAATATTTCCAACGTGTGAGCTCTTCTGCATATAACAAGTTACTTACTACTAAACTAAGTTTAGAACAATGTTAGTGCCTGAGATCAGACTCAAAGCGATTAGCTTTTGAATATAGCATGAGAAGCTGCTCTGATACCAATTGTTAGTTCCCAAAGGGCACAATAGATCTAGAAGGGGGGGTTGAATAGATCCTTTTTACTTCAAATACTTTTCTGGTTTATGATGTATTGTTCATATTAGAGTATATGACAAACATAAGAATCTTTTCAAGCACATCGGAATAAGTAAAAGATTCCCCTTCATTGATATATTCATAATCATACATACATTGTTCGTTGGGTTAGTTTAGTTGTAGCGATTAAAACATACATAGCAGATATAGACATAATGTAAATGACATAATGTAAAAGACACAAGAGGTTTTAAGTGGTTCGTAGACTCAAGCTCTAATCGACTCTTCCGCTTTTAACTAGCGAGATTTACACTAAGGAAGGCAAAGACCTCAATCTCTACGATTCTTTCAAGGCCAACAAATTTGGAACTTCATTCACTAAGAACTCTTCATACAAGCACCTTGGGACTCTTCTAGTTCCCTAGGAACTCTTCAAGTCCAGCAGGCTTGGAACTTCGTTTAGTCCATCTGGACAAGGACCCTTTGGCCATGCTTTGTTTAGTCTCTCCGGACAAGGACCCTCTTGGCCCTGCTTTATTTAGTCCCTCTGGACAAGGACCCCTCAGGCCCTGGCTTAGTTGAGTTGTTTGTTTGTTGTTGTTGGAGTCGGTGCTGAGCTGCTAAGATGTCTTCATGCTCTAAACATCTTCTATCCTTAGCAGCTTGGCTTGATCATCCTTGAGGAGCAGTTGAGTATTGCATGATGCTCGACTTTCTTAGGTTGCTCAACTACTCCTGGATGATCCTTGATGAACTGCCTTGAAGATCATTCTCCTTGATACTTGATGGCTGCACATGAGAGGCTTCTAAGATGACTGTAAGCTCTTCTGTAAGGTACTAAGAAGCTTTCTCATGCTTGACACCAAGATGGCTTTTGTGATCTCCCTTTCTTGCTACTCGATGCCTTCCTATGATGGACTTGCTAAGGTGACCACAAGCTCTTCTCTATTGTACTTAGAATCTTCCCATGATGGACATCCAGATGATATTATGCTCTTCTTTCTCTCGGCAGTTCAGAACACTCTTCATGTAGTAGAACTCTCACTTCTACTTAGTAGAACTCACACTTCTACTTCTTTCTTGATCTGACTTCTGAGTGTTCTTGGTGGATCGTAGAGTGAGCCTTCTGACTCACTATTACTCGATTGGATCACCCACCTTTTCTCCGTGAATACATAAACTCCAAAGAACCTTGGATCTGTGAAGCTCTTTCTCATTTATACTTCTTCCCAATCCTTCCGTTGGAAAGTAACCGTTGAAGGCTATTCAAATATCTTCACAGATCTCAAGTTGCTTCATATAGACTACTTGATGTGACTTGTCATACTTTTTCTGACGCTGCAGTCTACTATTTCACCTACCCTGTCAGATGTATCACTTTATTGTCTTGGGCAGGTTGAAGACTTTATTACCTCTTCTGATTTCTTGATCAGAGGTTGTCCTTTTGCATCGATGCTCTCAATAAGCACTTGTCCGAATGTTACCCTTCGATTGAACCGCTGTATAATGCTTCATCTTGTGTATTCGAACTCTACGATTCTGATGCATGTCTTTAAGAACCTGATCGAAGTGTCTTGTTGATTGTTGCTCGTTGACTAGTAGAGTTAACATTACGATCCTGAAGAGTGTTGATTGGATCTTCAATGTAGAACACCTCTTCCTTGTATTGTGCAGTGCTTCAATACTTCTGTTTGCTTCGACTGTTCTCAGATACTGATGGCCTAATTCCTTGCTCTGGTCCCCTTCTGAATATCAAGACACTTCAAATTTGTGGCGCTTCCAACTTGCTTTCTCCTGGTGATCCTCCGCTCACTTATCATCAATGAACTGACCCTGTACTTAATCACTTTAGCCTTGCTCTTTAGAAGTCGACCAAAGATCTCTGCTCACCTTCCATCGCCTCCTTCTTTGTTTGGCAAACACTACGATCTTGGTTGCTTCCAAGATCGTTATCTTCTTTACACTTGATAGCTACTGCATAAGCAAACTTTCCTTAGTCAGCTTCTGAAGTCTTCTTTGGATCTCCTTGTGGAAGACTTCATCACGAATGGCCTTACACCTCAATCTTAATGCTGATTTGGTTTGTGCTGAGATCTTCTGTTAGCTTTCATGCCATTCGTTGAGTGCTCTCTGGTTCCCTTTCTGTGGATTGCATCTTTGCAGTGCCAACCAGAGGCGTCGTTCCTTTGGATATTCTGGGAGTGCTCATACATTGAGAACCGTATTTACTCTAAGATTCTAACTTAGCATTGTGAGCACTTTTGTTGGAGTCGTAGTTCGCTCTATGATTCAGCTTTGGCTGTGCAGACACTACGATCCTGAGATCAGATCCTGAGATCAGTTCTTGACACTCTACGATTTCTGCCTTGTGCTTGTTGTCTTCATCTGATCTTGCCCGACTACGATCTCTACCTTCACTTAATGAAATCTACGAACTCAGAGTGTAGTCTACGATCCTTGACTTGGCTTCGGCATCACTAGACTCTATGACTTCGAGTGTAGTCTACGTTTCGGACTTGGCTTCGGCAGATGATCGTTCGGCTCTTAGGCAGGCTGTCTCTACGATTCTGAACATGACTTCCTCAGCACGCTACGATCCCAAGGAAGCTCTTCTCGATACACTACGATCCTTCTTCATTTCCCCTGGCAGTCTATGAACTCCGAGATCTACTATCTTGCATACTCCTATTCTGCCTCGATAGCTCCCGAGTTAACCTTGACTCACCTAGCGCGACTCGACTTACTCGTGCGATTGCTTTTTACGATCGAGACTAGCCTATCTATTACATCATAAGATCAACCTAACAAGCTTGATCTTTCTATATTTATAGTCCTTGTACATCATTTCTTTTTAAGGACTTTACAAAGCTGTCTTTCTTATGTAGGATCAACCTAACATATTTGATCAATTCATTCTAAGTCCTTGTACACATATTTCTATTATCTATTAGAGGACTTTACAGCTTTTCTTAATGTAAGCATACTTGCATATTATTCATTCATATACATATATATCATAATCAAATCATATATAAATAGGAATAGCATTCCCATGGTTATTCCTGACAACTTTCTCTCTTCATCTTTTTAGGTAGATTATGACTTCTTGACAGAATCCTGTTATAGTTCATAAGGAGATGCAATTATGATGAATGCATTTAATAGTGAGGAACCGTACCTTTTTACTGTCAGTTACTAAATAGTCATTTATCATGGATATATTGACTTTAGGTATTGATGAACATAGCTTTACTTTTGCTCCTGACAGCTTATTGCTCTTGCTGGCCTTTAATCAATCAGTAGTGATCTTGAAGATATAGGCCAAGAGAATCTTAGCATTAAGATCTTTGACATCCTTTAGCTAACAGAGTTTGCACCCAGCTGTTGGTTGGCCAAACATAAGTTTGAGAAGATCTTCTTTCTTCTCTTCGATAAGCATTTCTTATCATGTATGGCTTCTTCATCTTTCAGGCTGGTGGGTGCTTAACTCTTTGTCATTGACATCTCTTGAGTGATCTCGTCTGGTCTTGGGACTACAAGATTGACTGCAGGCTAGGATTGGTCTTGTTGATGTATCAATAAAGACCATGGACCAATCTGAGCAGCTTCAGGTGTATATACACACTTAACCTATACACAATATTTGCAACATGTGAGCTCATCTGCATATAACAAGTTACTTACTACTAAACTAAGTTTAGAACAATGTTAGTACCTTGGATCAGACTCAAAGCGATTAGCTTTTGAATATAGCATGAGAACCTGCTTTGTTACCAATTGTTAGTTCCCAGAGGGCACAATAGACCTAGAAGGGGGGTTGAATAGATCCTTTTTATTTCAAATATTTTTCTGGTTTATATTATATTGTTCATAATCAACATATGACAAACATAAGAATCTTTTCAAGCACAGTGGAATAAGTAAAAGATTCCCTTCATTGATATATTCATAATCATACATACATTGTTCGTAGAGTAAGTTTAGTTGTAAGCAGTTAAAACATACATGTAAATGACATAATGTAAAAGACACAAGGGGTTTTAAGTGGTTCAGAGACTCAAGCTCCTAATCCACTCTTCTGCTTTCAATTAGCAGTATTTCCACTAAGGAAGGGCAGCACCCTGAATCACTAAGATTCCTTCAAGGCCAACAGCCTTGGAACTCCTCTAGTTCCCTAGGAACTCTTCAAGCCCAGCAGGCTTGGAACTTCGTTTAGTCCCTCAGGACATGGAGCCTTCTGGCTCTGCTTCATTTAGTCCCTCTGGACAAGGACCCCTCAGGCCCTGGCTTTGTAGAGTTGTTTGTTTGTTGTTGTTGGAGTCAGTGCTGAGCTGCTAAGATGTCTTCATGCTCTGAACATCTTCTATTTATAATTATGCCATTATATTTATCTTTTTACTACGGCCAAAGACATACAACTTTAAAACCGATAATCAACAATCCATCTTTGCACTACGGCCCAAAGATATACAACTGTAAAACCAATAATCAATAGTCCATCGTTGCACTACGGACCATAGACATACAACTGTAAAACTAATAATCAACAGTCCGTCCTTGCACTATGGGCCAAAGATATACAACTGTAAAACCAATAATCAACAGTCCATCTTTGCACTATGGGCCAAAGATATACAACTGTAAAATCAATAATCAACTGTCCATCTTTGCACTACGGGCCAAAGATATACAACTGTAAAACCAATGTTGACGTCGAGATTTTTATTTGTCCCTTTTTTATTCTTGTCTTTTGGTGTTCTCATGTTAGGTGAGATTTATTTGAAAAAAGAAGTTGTGAAACTGAGATTTGTCAGGGTCCCGGGGCTTAATTATGCGGAGGGAAGGTGTTAGGCTGTGACACCCTCAATTCCTGGTACTTCATTACCTAAAGATTTGGTGTTCACGTATTCAAAACATTCATATCTAACTACCCAATCATAATAAATTGAATAGTAAAAACCTGCCCATACAGGATTACTTTAATAAAAACATTATCTCCCAGGTTCTCTAACCTTTAATACAATTATTCAAGTGCGGAATTTAAATTATTACATCACATCATTATTAAAAGTCTGTTATTATAACGATAAAACAAAATTACAAGTCTCCATTACTTGTACATCTTTCCCTTTCCTTTGCTAGTTGTAGGTTTATCTACCTTCTCAACCATAGCTGCAATAAATGTATAAATATGCAAGAGTGAGCAAACAAAGCTCACTTGAAATAAGAATAAATATCTTTACATTATTTGCCAAATAATAGGCTCAATAAAACTGAATGATATGTTCTATTAACATTTCAACATTTGTCAATTCATAGTGTTAGTTCCCAGAGGGCACAATAGATCTAGAAGGGGGGGGGGGGGTTGAATAGATCCTTTTTATTTCAAATACTTTTCTGGTTTATATTATATTGTTCATAATCAACATATGATAAACATGAGAATCTTTTCAAGCACAGCGGAATAAGTAAAAGATCCCCTTCATTGATATATTCATAATCATACATACATTGTTCGTAGAGTAAGTTTAGTTTTAAGCAGTTAAAACATATATAGCAGTTATAGCAGTTATAGTACATAATGTATATGACATAATGTAAAAGACACAAGGAATTTTAAGTGGTTCAGAGACTCAAGCTCTAAATCCAGTCTTCTGCTTTTAACTAGCAGGATTTCCACTAAGGAAGGGGAGCACCCTGAATCACTAAGATTCCTTCAAGGCCAGCAGCCTTGGAACTCCTCTAGTTCCCTAGGAACTCTTCAAGCCCAGTAGGCTTGGAACTTCATTTAGTCCCTCAGGACAAGGACCCTTCTGGCCCTGCTTCATTTAGTCCCTCTAGACACGGACCCCTCAGGCCCTAGCTTTGTTAAGTTGTTTGTTTGTTGTTGTTGGAGTCGGTGCTGAGCTGCTAAGATGTCTTCATGCTATGAACATCTTCTATACTTAGCAGCTTAGCTTGATCATCCTTGAAGTGCAGCTGAGTGTTGCATGATGCTCAGCTTCTATGGTTACTCAACCACTTTGGATGACCCCTTGTTGAACTGCCTTGAAGATCATTCTCCTTGGTACTTGATGACTGCACATGAGAGGCTTCCAAGCTCTCTGTAGGCTCTTCTATTAGGTACTTAGAATCTTTCTCATGATTGACACCAAGATGGCTTTTGTGATCTCCCTTTTGCTACTTGATGCCTTCTCATGATGGACTTGCTAAGATGACTGTAGGCACTTCTCTATTGTACTTAGAGTCTTCCCATGATGGACATCAAGATGTCATGATGCTCTTCTTTCTCTCGGCAGTTCTGAACACTCTTCATGTTGTAGAACTCTCACTTCTACATAGTAGAACTCTCACTTCTACATAGTAGAACTCACACTTTTACTTCTTTCTTTATCTGACTTCTGAGTGTTCTTGGTGGATCATAGAGTGAGCCTTCGGACTCACTATTTCACATGGTTTAGATCACCCACCTTCTCTCTAAACTCTAAGAACTCCAAAGAACCTTTGATCTTTGAAGCTCTTCCTTATTTATACTCCTTCCCAATCCTTCCGTTGGAAAGTAGCCGTTGAAGGCTATTCAAATCTCTTCACAGATCTCGAGTTGCTTGAGGTAGATCGCTTGATGTGACTTGTCATACTTTTTTCCGATGTCGCATCTCTCTTGTTTCACCTACCACCGCCGATGTATCACTTTAATGATTTGGGCAGGTCGAAGACTTTATTACCTCTTTCTGATTCCTCGATCAGAGGTTGTCCTATTGCATCGATGCTCTCAATAGGCACTTGTCCGAATATTTCCCTTCAGATTGAACCTTTACCAATGCTTCAGTCTTCAGTTATTCGGACTCTACAATTCTGATGCACGTCTTCAAGGACTTAATCGTAGTGTCTTGTTGAGTGTTGCTTATTGACTGGTAGGTTTAACACTACGATCTTGAAGAGTGTTGATTGGATCTTCAATGTAAAACACCTCTTCCTTGTATTGTGTAGTGCTTCAATACTTCTGTTTGCTTCGACTATTCTCAGATATTGATTTCCTAATTCCTTGCTCTGGTCCCCTTCTGAATATCAAAACACTTCAGATTTGTGGCACGTCCAGCTTGGTTTCTCCTTGTGATCTTCCGCTCACTTATCATCAATGAACTGACCCTGCACTTAATCACTTTAGCCTTGCTCTTCAGAAGCTGGCCAGTATCTCGATTCACCTTCCATCAGTTTCTTCTCTGTTTGGCAAACACTACGATCTTGGTTGCTTCCAAGATCATTGTCTTCTATTCACTTGATAGCTACTGCATAAGCTGACTTTCCTTAGTCAGCTTCTGAAGTCTTCTTTGGATCTCCTCGTGGAAGACTTCATCACGAATGGCCTTACACCTCAATCTTAATGCTGATTGGGTTGGTGTTGAGATCTTCTATTAGCGTGCATGCCATTCGTTGAGTGCTCTCTGGTTTCCTGGGATGTAGCTTGCAACTTGAACCAGAGGCTTCGTTCCTTTGGATATCCTGGGAGTGCTCATATGTTGAGAACCGTATATGCTCTACGATTCTTCCTTGGCACTGTGAGCACTTCTTTTGAGGTCGTAGTTCTGCACTCTACGATTCAACTTCGGCTGGTGCAGACACTACAATCCCGAGATCAGATCTTGACACTCTATGATTTCTGCCTTGTGCTTGTTGTCTTCATCTAATTTTGCTTGACTACGATCTCTGCATGTAATCAATAGACTCTACGAACTTAGAGTGTGATCTACGATCCTTGACTTGGCTTTGGCATCAGTAGACTCTACGACTTTGAGTGTAGTCTACGTTTCTGTCTTGGCTTCGGTAGATGACCGATTGGCTCAGAAAGGCGTGTTTGTCTCTCACGATTACGAACATGACTTCCTCAGCACACTACGATCCCGAGGAAGCTCTACTCGATACACTACGATCCTTCTTCGTTTCCCCTAGCAGTCTACCAACTCCGAGATCTACTATCTTGCATACTTCTATTCTGCCTCGATATCTCTCGAGTTAACCTTGACTCACCAAGCGGATTACGACTTACAGTGCGCAAAGCTTCGATTTATTAGACTAGCCTATCTATTACATCATAAGATCAACCCAACAAGCTTGATCTTTCTATATTTATAGTCCTTGTACATCATTTCTTTTTAAGGACTTTACAAAGCTGTTTTGCTTATGTAGGATCAACCTAACATATTTGATCAATTCATTCTAAGTACTTGTACATATACTTCTATTATCTATCAAAGGACTTTACAGCTTTTCTTAATGCAAGCATACTTGCATATTCATTCATATATATATATATATATATCATAATCAAATCATATATTAAATAGAAATATCATTCACATGTTTATTCTTGACACATAGGCTCAATAGAACTGATTTATTTGTTCTATTAACATTCTTAAATATATTACTGAGGGTCAAATGACCATGACCTATGTCCACAGTTATAAGTAATCTTTCAACTTTAACTTTAACAGTCATATGACTATAAGGACTCCACGTACTTAGGGGGATCAATCCTTCGTACAATGTATTGTGCACAAATATTTCAACGCTAAGCGTAAACCTCTAAATATAGGGTTGTTCATCTCAGTATTTAGAGTACAAGTATGCACCAAAGAAAGTTTGGTTTGGATAAGCTTTCAAGGGTAATTGAAGTTTAATGATCATCAACTAGGGAACTAGTTGAATCAACAATGCTTGATAATACAACAGTTGTTTAATAACAACATAACTTAGAACATTTGAGAATCATAAATGAACTGATTCTACATATCAAACTCATGCTTGAAATAACTATAGAGCATAAGCATTCAATAAAATGAATAAAATGGTTAACCTTTGCTTAAACAGTAAAATAAGCTAAGGTTCGAGTCTTATAACATTAGAATGATATTCCTGAACGTACATTTAACTGATAGCAAGCTGGAAACTAAAAACTTGCCCAACAGTGTATTAACTCATGCAAGGAATTAAAACAGTTCAATAATAGAGAATAGAGTTCAAAAACTACGCCCATTATACAATAATAGAACTTAAGAAACTTGCTTAATTGTAAACAAGTTAGAATAAATCAATATAATAATATAACTAACTCAACGAAAATGTAGAGTTAGAAAACTTGCACAATGTAATAAATGAACTAGCTCAACGAAAGTGTAGAGTTAGAAAACTTGCCTTGAGCATAAGCTATAAAATTAAACTCACGATCACCTACACATAATTTTAGAACCACAATACCTATTAGACATGCTAACATATCATAACATGTTCATTACCATTCACATTTTTGAAACTCTAAGTGTTTTACTTTGCAACCTTTGTCTAACCTTCATTATGTCTACTAAATTACCACATAACGTGTTCTTGATTTACTAATATTTTTACAATTTTGAATTCATATTCCACATAACATGACTCTATTTAACATTGTTGTTACATGATTCTAACCATTCTATAACCTTAAGCTAAGCTACAACGAACAACTAAAGTCTGTAGAATAAATGACTTCAAAGTTGTCTAAAATGTCCACTCATGCGTCACAATGAAGTTTTATATATATATGTCACATACCACATGACTTGCAGAACCCAGTTTTGCAGAACAAAGCCATGACACATTTTATTAAGCCAACTAACACGAATTTAACCCATCAAACATTGATACTAACACGTAAAATAAATATACAACTATCATAAACATGATTGCTAACATATACAATCACTTCACACAATTTAACAACTACTAACACTATTTTAATTTCTTAATTTTCAAGTTTTTTCACATAAAACTCCAATTTTTTATATTAATCCCAAAAATCATCACCGTGAATTCATTATTTGGCCAAATCACTCCATTCCAATTAAGTTATGCTCGTATCTCATTGAACTAACATAAATAAAACTCAATTAACATTTTAACATGCAATTTGACCCTCAAAATTGGTACTTACATAAGCCATATGAACAATACATACAAACACTGACATTATTTCTACTACTGTCAAACGAATTTAGCATACAAATTCTCGTTTAAGCACAACCTCTAATCATCATAAACTCATAACATCACAAGTAACCCATTGTAAAGCAACAATTCAATAAACTTGAAATTCATAGAGTAAATAGTTTTTTTTGCCGTGAAACACATATATGCATATATATATATATATATATATATATATATATATATATATATATAATACTAAAGTTATGTAAAAATACCTTTAATTTGCTTGAAATCCTTGTTATCACCACTGATAATCACAACTTCAGCAGTTTGTTGTACCAGTTCTGGTCCTAACATTTGGCGTTCACCAACTTCATCCCAGCATAGTGGAGTTCTGCACTTTCTGTCGTACAATGCCTCATAAGGTGGCATGCCGATGCTTGCATGGTAACTGTTGTTGTAGGCAAATTCTACCAATGATAAATGTTCATCCTAGCTTCCTTGAAATCCATGATGCATACTCTCATCATATCTTCCAACGTTTGGATAGTTCGTTCACTTTGCCCGTCGATTTACAGATGGTATGCTGTACTCATTCGCAACCGTGTTCCCATACATTCTTGTAGTCTCTTCCAGAAGTTTGATGTGAACCTTGGATCTCTATCTGACACAATTGACACTGGAACTCCATGTCTTGACAAGATCTCTTTAACGTACAGTTTTGCTAGCTGATCAGGATTAAATCTAATCTTTATTGGCAAAAAGTGTGCAGATTTGTTAGTCTGTCCACTATCACCCATATCGCATCGTATCCTTTCTGAGTCGTTGGAAGTCCTACCACAAAATCCATTGTGATATGCTCCCATTTCCATTCCGGTATTTTCAATGGTTGAAGTAACCCGCTTAGTCATTAATGTTCAGCTTTCACCTTCTGACACGTCAAACATTTTGCAACGCATTCTGCAACGTCTCTTTTCATATTCGGCCACCAAAAATATCTCCGCAAATCTTGATACATCTTTGTACTTCCTGGATGAATCTAATATCTTGTGTTGTGTGCTTCGGTCAAGATTTCGTCTTTAAGCTCTGGCACTATTAGAACCCAAATTCTTTCCTAGAATCGTAGTAGTCCTTCTAAGATCGATCTTGTATTTTACATCGCTACCACAACCACTTTCTCTTTGATTGTTTCGCATTCTTTTATCTTGTAGTCGAAACTCTTCACTTTGTCCACCAAAGTTGGACTAGCATCTATCTGGAATAGTCGTTCATCGGATTCCTTTGGAAATTTGATTCCCAACTCTAGCTTTGTCATTGCTGAAATAAGCTCCTCCTGAGTAGTTATCAGCATCAACTTCTCCCGACCTTTCCTGTTCAAAGCATCTGCAACCACATGCGCTTTGCCCGGGTGATAAAAGATCTCACAGTCTTAATCCTTTATCAATTCCATCCATCTTCTTTGTCGCATATTCAGGTCCTTCTGTGTGAAAATATACTTCAGACTTTTATGATCTGTATATTTCATTTTCTCCATAGAGATAGTGTCTCCATATCTTGAGAGCAAACACTCATCGCAAATCAATTCCAAATCATGAGTCGAATAACCTTTCTCATAATCCTTCAGTTGTCTTGATGCATACACAATTATTTTGTCGTTCTGCATAAGAACACATCCCAACCCTTTATGTGAGGCATCACTAAACACCACAAAATTTCTGTATATCCGTAATGACAACACAAAAAGCCATGCTTAATTTCTTCTTCAAATCCTGGAAACTTTCTTCACATTTCTCCGTCCAAACAAATTTCATAGCTTTCCTTGTCAAATTTGTTAATGGAGTGGCTATCTTAGAAAAATCTTGAATAAATTGTCTGTAATAACCGGCCAGTCTCAAGAAACTCCTTACCTCTGACGGTGTTCTTGGTTGTTCCCAATTGATTACAGCTTCTGCTTTTGATGGATGCACTGAAATCCCATCCTTGTCAATCACGTGCCCAAGAAATTGCACATGATTTAGCAAAAATTCGCACTTAGAGAATTTCTCGTACAACTTTTCCTTTCTTAGTGTGTCCAATGTCAAACGTAAGTGTTCCACGTGTTCTTCTTGAGTTTTGGAACACACCAGAATGTCATCGATGAATACCACTACAAACTTGTCTAAGAATGGTTTAAACACCCTATTCATCAAATCTATGAATGCAGTAGGTGTATTGGTTTAACCAAAAGACATCACCAAAAATTCGTAATGTCCATACCGAGTTCTGAATGTCGTTCGTGGTATATCCTCCTTCCGCACTTTCAACTGGTGATACCCACTTCTCAAATCTATTTTCGAGAAGTATTTAGCACCCTTCAACTGGTCAAACAAGTCATCTATTCTTGGTAATGGATATTTGTTTATAATAGTGACCTTGTTTAATTCTCTATAATCAATACAAAGATGCATTGACCCATCCTTCTTCTTCACAAATAACACTGGCGCTCCCCATGGTGATACGCTTGGTTGAATATACTTCTTGTCCAACAATTCTTGCAATCGTATTCATCGGTTCCTTCATTTCTACTAGAGCCATTCTCAGATAGGGCCTTCGATATCGGTGGTGTTGTCCCCGCACTAAGTCGATCACGAACTCAATTTCTCTGTCGGTAAGTCCCGCAAATCCTTTGAAACACATCCTCAAATTTCTCACCACCAAATCTCTTCCAGGGTTACATTCTTCTTCCGAGTATCGACTATGTAAGCTAAATAGCCCACACAAACCTCGACTCAACAATTTCTTGGCCTGCATAATCGTCAGACATTTCATTTGTCTAGGAGACTTTCTACCATAAAATACTACCTTTGACGGGGTCATAAGGTTTACACACTTCTTTTGGCAATCAATTACCGCTCCATATTTGAACGACCAATTCATTCCCAAAATAATATCAAACTCCCCCAATCTAATCGGAATCAAATCTACCATCAAAATATTCTCCTTAATGTTCACCCTACTATTCTTGTATACGAATCTAACAGGGATTATCTCTTTATTCGCAATTTCTATGTTTAAAGGGAAATTCAGTTCTTCTCTAGGTAATTCTAACCTCTTACCAAATTTTTCAAAGATAAACGAGCAAGTAGCACCCGAATCAAATAATACATAAGACTCAATATCATTGATTGGGATAATACCTGACACCACATCTTTTGATTGCACAACATCTTGTATAGTAATGTTGAAGGTTCTAGTTATGGGTTTGTTTGATGATGTACCTCCATTGTTACCTTCATTGCTTCTGGTTATCACTCCATCATTCTTCTTAGGGCATTCACGAGCAAAGTGATCCTTGGGGCAATGTGACCCTCCTAGCCACAATTGAAACATACTCGTTTCCCCATCAAGCACGCACCCTTGTGAAACTTTTCGCATGTAGCAAATGCTTCAAACTTCTTATTTTGTTGGTTACCCTGCTGGTTTCCAAAACCCACGTTTCCATTCCATTTCCTCTTCAAGTTGTTGTTGTTTCCACCACTACCACATCCATTCTTAATTTCCACCTCGTTCTTCTTCTTCTTCTGTTCCTGATTGAACTTTTTCACTGCCTCGCCTCCACCTTCAGCGAGTATTTCTTTCTCCATCATTGCTGTGAAAGTCTTCAATTGAAATAGGGAAACCCTACTGTACAACTAGGGCTTCAGTCCCTATTCAAATCTCTTCGCCTTGCGTTCGTCCGTGTTGACTTGATAAGGTGCAAACCTCGCCAACTCATTAAATTTAGCGGCATACTCGGATACCGTCATCGTTCCCTGCTTCAGTTCCAGAAATTGCACTTCCAGCTAACCCTTCGAACTCTCGGGAAAATAGGTCTCGAAGAATATCTCCTTAAACCTATCCCAGGTCATCTTCCTTGGTCCTTCTCGAGTTTTATTGCCCTGCCACCAATAACTAGCTTCTGCTTTCAACATGAATGTTGCGAAAGCAGTCTTCTGATCATCCCCTACTCTAGCAACATCGAACACCTTTTCTATCTCCATAATCCAAGTCTCAGGCCTCGATCGGATTCATCGACCTACGAAATTCAGTGGTCCAACCGCTTGAACTCCTTAAACGTTGTTCCTTGGTTCGTATGGTGATTCTCGCAACGCCTCCTGTCAAGAACCCACTAATTGTTGAACTGGGTTAGCATCAACATTATCGTTATTGTTGGTTCCTTCGTTGGTTCTCTGTCGTGGTGGTTGACGTCTGGGAGGCATTTTTTGTTTAAAAATACACTCATTGGGTTATTATTCAACACTTTTAAGTAATTTCTACTTAACTTGCCTCCACAAAAGAAATATCCACATAATCTCGTAACACTTTGAATAAAATAACCACTTTTATTTATTCATAACCTCTTTAAAAACATAAAACAATAGCATCATTGCTATTTACATTACTTTCCTGAACTACAAAAGTTTTAGGACAACATCATCGTCATATCCCATAGGTTACATAACACTTGGGATTTACAATTTATTTAACATTTATTAATTGCATAACAACTACGATGTTCTACTAAGATACTGCTTAGCCTTACTACGTTCTTCCTCCATAATCCGAAACATTGTTCTGCGATCTAAACATTGTTCAGGATATCTGTGACACCCCCGAATCCCGGTACTTCATTACCTCAAGATTCGGTGTTCACGTAATCAAAACATTCATATCTAACTACCCAATAATAATAAATTAAATAATAAAAACCTGCCCATACTGGATTACTTTAATAAAAACATTCTCCCAGGTTCTCTAACCTTTAATACAATCATTCAAGTGCGGAAATAAAATTATTACATCACATCATTATTAAAAGTCTATCATCATAACGATTTAAGCAAAATTAGAAAATCTTCATCACTTGTATATTTTTCTCTTTCCTTCGCTAGTTGTAGGTTTATCTACCTTCTCAACCATAGCTGCAATAAATGTATAAATATGCAAGAGTGAGCAAACAAAGCTCACTTGAAATAAGAATAAATATATTTACATCATTTGCCAAATAATAGGCTCAATAGAACTGAATGATATGTTCTATTAATATTTCAATATTTGCCAATTCATAGGCTCAATAGAACTGAATGATTTGTTCTATTAACATTCTTAAATAGACTACTAAGGGTCAAATGACCATGAACCATGTCCACAATTATAAGTAATCTTTCATCAGAATTTTAATAAATGATGACTATAATAATTTCCACGTGCTTAGGGGGATCAATCCTTCGTACAATGTATTGTGCACAACCATTTCAACGCTAAACGTAAACCCCTAAATATAGGGTTGTTCATCTCAGTATTTAGAGTACAAGTCCGCACCAAAGAAAGTTTGGTTTAGATAAGCTTTCAAGGGTAATTGAAGTTTAATGATCATCAACTAGGGAACTATTTGAATCAACAATGCTTGATAATACAACAGTTGTTTAATAACAACATAACTTAGAACATTTGAGAATCATAAACAAACTGATTCTACATCTCTAACTCATGATTGAAATAACTATAGAGCATAAAGTTTCAATAGAATGAATAAAATGGTTAACCTTTCCTTGAATAGTAAAATAAGCTAAGGTTCGAGTCTTATAACATTAGAATGATATTCATGAACGTACATTTAACTAATAGCAAGCTGGAAACTAAAAACTTGCCCAACAATGTATTAACTCATGCAAGGAATTAAAAACAATGTATTAACTCATGCAAGGAATTAAAACAGTTCAATAATAGAGACGAGAGTTCAAAAACTACGCTCATTATACAATAATAGAACTTAAGAAACTTGCTTAATTGTAAACAAGTTAGAATGAATCAATATAATAATAGAACTAACTCAACGAAAATGTAAAGTTAGAAAACTTGCACAATATAATAAATGAACTAGCTCAACGAAATTGTAGAGTTAGAAAACTTGCCTTGAGCGTAAGCTATAAAATTAAACTCACGATCACCTACACATAATTTTAGAACCACACTACCTATTAGACATGCTAACATATCATAACATGTTCATTACCATTCACATTTCAGAAACTCTAAGTGTTTTACTTTGCAACACTTGTTTAACCTTCATTATGTATACTAAATTACCACATAACGTGTTCTTGATTTACTAATCATTTTTACAATTTTGAATTCATAATCAACATAACATGACTCTATTTAACCTTGTTGTTACATGATTCTAATCATTCAATAACCTTAAGCTAAGCTACAACAAACAACCAAAGTCTGCAGAATAAATGCAGGACTTCATTGTTCGAAAATGGCCACCACGCCATCAAGTGAGTTTTATATTGGTATGTCACATGGCACACATGATGACACATGCTACGCGCTACTTAAGGGTCATGCGACTTGTAGAACCCAGTTTTGCAGAACAGAGCCACGACACATTTTATTAAGCCAACTAACACGAATTTAACCCATCAAATAGTGATACTAACACGTAAAATAAATATACAACTATCATAAATATGATTGCTAACATATACAATCACTTCACACAATTTAACAACTACTAACACTATTTTAATTTCTCAATTTTCATGTTTTTCACATAAAACTCCAATTTTTGATATTCATCCCAAAAATCATCACCGTGAATTCATTATTTGGCCAAATCACTTCATTCCAATTACGTTATGCTCGTATCTCATTGAACTAACATAAACAAAACTCAATTAACATTTTAGCATGCAATTTGACCCTCAAAATTGGTACTTACCTAAGCCATATGAACAATACATACAAACACTGACATTATTTCTACTACTATCAAACGAATTTAGCATACAAATTCTCGTTTAAGCACAACCTCTAATCATCATAAACTTATAACATCACAAGTAATCCATTGTAAAGCAACAATTCAATAAACTTGAAATTCATAGAGTATATAGTTTTTTTTTACCGTGAAACACATATATGCATATATATATATATATATATATATATATATATATATACAATACTAAAGTTATGTAAAAATACCTTTAATTTGCTTAAAATCCTTGTTATCACCACTGATAATCATTATGAAATCCTCAGGTTTCCTCTCAACTCTCTCTCAATTCTCTCAAGCTTTGCAAACTAGAATGCGTATAGTAAACAAAAGCTAAGCCAATTAATAGAAGGCATATTCTAAAACTGATAAACCCTTAATAATATTACTAATTGCAATTTCAGTTACTAACTAACGTATATAATATAATATAATTATATTTATTATTTTATTTATTTTATTTAATTTAAAAATCTAGAAATTCCAAAAGCTATAATATAAGACCCCAACTTTTATAAATAAAGATGAATTTTCTATAAATATCATTTTTGAATATTATGGAATGAATTTGATATAATGTTATAGTTGTGGGTAATATTTATAAATTTTGCAAAGTACGCAAGTTGTTATATAATATTCGATTGGTCGGGGAATATTCGTTTTAATAGGGAATATTCGTACAACGACACAATTATTGGTGGACCCCACAATGAAATTATTGTCGGATTGAGAAAACGACAAAAATACTTTATAAAAAGAACGACGAAAGTTTTATTGTTAATTGTTGAAACACCCTGTGTTAAAAGTACAATGAATACTGCGTGAGTTGCACAAAGAATACACCTGTATTGATTATTGATGCTTACGTGAGAAGTCACTCAGTTTTGTTAAATTATTGTTACAGTAATTGCTGCATAGTATCCCACGTTATTTGATTCAATTGTTGTCAATATTTTATAATCAATAATTGAGATGACAAAGTTATTAATATTATTATTTGCAATATTAACGATGTCTAAAGTTCATCAAGGAGAGGATTGGTCACCTAATTGCGCTTAATGGGGAGAAATTCTTATTGAAAGCCCCTCTTTCTCGGAACGACACTGGTCGATTAATATTGTGAATTATAATAATGATGATGAGTTTTGTTTTATTAGTATTATTAATGTAATGAAATGAAAAGCTTTTTATATAAAATGTAATACTTTTATAAAGTTATTCGTTTTATTAGACTATAAATAGAATATATAATATTCTATTATGCATAGTGTTTTGCATAGTAAAATCTTTTTATATAAAATGTAATACTTTTATACAATAATTAGAATATATTATATTTTATTATGCATAGTGTTGAATAGTGCCTGCATAGTGTTTTGCATAGTAAAATCTTTTTATATAAAACAAAATACTTTTATAAAGTTATTTGTTTTATTAGATTTTAAATAAAATATATATATATATATATATTATATTTTATTGCATAGTCAAAAGATATTATCCTTTCTATTTTTCAATAAATAGGATGCTTAGTTAGAATTGAAAACCACACCAGAAGTTCAGAGAATTCTTCTATAATCTTGAGCGTATTTCTTTAGAGTTTTAAGAAGCTTTGAACGTAGTGTAAGTTTTCTTCAAGAATATCCTCGACCTACCCAATTGGAATACTATTCTTTTACTAGAATTGGATATTATTTGTTGTACTTTCGTAAGGGTATTCTTTCTTTCTTATTCATGAAGAGAACTTTTGTTATTCCATTCTTTATTATTCTGTTGGAATAACCTATATACGCGGGCTACCCTATACTTGGTGAAATTCTTCTGTTATTCCATTTTTATTATTTTGTTGGAACATCCTGTCTGTGCTTTACGCATGACCTAGTTCCATTATTTATCATTATATTGGAACATCCTGTCTGTGCTTTACGCATGACCTGGTTCCATTATTTATCATTCTGTTGGAACATCCTGTCTGTGCTTTACACATGACCTGGTTCCGTTAATTATTATTCTGTTGGAATATCCTGTCTGTGCGTTTATGCATGACCTGGTTTCGTTATTTATTATTCTGTTGGAATAACTCATGCATAAGGCCTATCGCATGCCTGGTGATTTCTTTTGTTATTCCATTCTTTATTATACACAGTTGGTTAAAGTTTTGACTTCTATACTCCATGAAATTAGTGGAATATCCTTGATATTTGCGTTTCATCCAGTATCTTTTCATGAAAATATTCTTCTGAGCATTCTTGAGTGTTACTCTACAAAGAAGTATCATGTTGACAATTTGGACATTATTAGTTCCTGGATAAATTAATTCTTGAACTTGTTTTATTGAATTCTTATATCATTGTCATCATCCTCATATTTATATTATGTTGAAAGTCATCTGTGGCCTGTAGTGCATAGATGGACTTCGTATGATTATGACCAGGGATTATTCTGTGTAATCATGACCGTAATGTTACAAATGATGTGGAAAAAGTCCTCATTGGCCCGTAGTGCATTGATGGACGGTTGTTGGCATGATCATGACTATTGATGAATACACGAATATCCTTGGCCTATAGTGCATCGATAATTTGTGATCGTGATACTAATGAATATCCTTGGCCGTAGTGCATGGATGATGTGGATTATTTATTAAGCTGAGTCTCAGCGATAAAAAGAAATGAAAAACCTTTTAAATCATAGAAGATAGTAGATTTTATTCTCTACTTGACTCTTCTAATGGATTACTTGTTCCGCTGCAGTTAAACTTGATGTTTGTTATATTTTATCAGTTTAACACTGTTGAAGGCTAATGATAATTTATTCTGCATTATCTTAGTCATAATATTTCTTACTTGGCTAGTTGAGCTCACCCTTTTACTTTCATTATTCTCTTCAGGAAATGAGAACGTAGCAGGGACTGGTCGGGGAACAGAGTGATGGTCCTAGATGGTGCATTAGTAGACCTCACTATTCTGTGAAATAGTGTGATAATAAATGTAATGAGGACCCCATTGAGTTTTTATATTGTCTAGATGACAATATTTGTATTAAAACTCACAACATATGTTTAGTCATATTTTAAACGATTGTTGTATAATTAAGTTTGTATTTGAATTCTGTATCATGTATTTGGCGACTTAAGATGGGTGATGTATACCTATTTTGGGGGTGGTATCAAAGCTTAGGGATATGATCCCTGGCTAAAATGTGAGAATAGAACTAGGAGGGGAGAGACGGGGAATTCCTTCGCTAGAATGACCTACCTAAGTTTATTTGGTATTTAATTGGTCGGTCAGAATATAGGGATAATATGTTACATGTCAATTAACCTTTGTTTTGTGGCAGTAATTGAAAATGACATCCGAGAATGTTGAGAATAGCAATGGAGCACATGAGACCGTTGATTCACCACATATCAATAATCAAGATAATGTGCATCAGGAAGGCGACAATCCTCATGCAAACAACAACACTGACCAAATGATGAATGATGGAATGTTCAGAGGCTTTATGCAATTTATGCAACAGTAGGCGAGAGTGGCTCCTGTCCAAAATGTAGGTGAAAACACTGGAAACTCTCGGACGGTCACCGCTAAACAGTTCAAGGAGCTGGGACCACCGGAGTTTATTGGAGAGCCAAAACCACTTAAGACGGAAACGTGGATAAAGAGGATCACCAAGATATTTGATGTCTTGGGATGCACCGAGGAGCAAAAGGTTCCCTTTGCCACCTTTATGTTGCGAGGAGAGGCAGATTACTGGTGGGAATTGGTAAAGCGTACTCAACCTGCCGCACTGAAGATTTTTTGGGAGAAGTTCCAAGAACTATTCAATGACAAGTACTTTCCCGAAAGTATTCATCACATGAAGGAGGTAGAGTTCACCAAGTTGGAGCAGTATGACCGTGTCGCAGTACGAAGCTAAGTTTGCCGACTTGTCCCGGTTTGCGTCCCACTTGGTTGATAATGAAGAAAGAATGACGCGGATGTTTTTAAGAGGTTTGAAGCCGAAGATACGTCAATATCTTATTTCACATAAACTGTGTTTGTATTCAGATGTTATAAATAGGGCTCAGTTAGTGGAGCGCGATAACGAGTCAAACGCAACCAAAAGAGAGTAGCCGGCAAAATGATAATACCAGTGAGAGCAGTCATCGAAGCGGTGACAACAAGTGTGGAGGGTATCAATTGGCCAGAAATGGTAACCACTTCGGTGGTAATCAGGGCCAAAACAATAAGAATGGACATTTCAAGAAGAGGAGATTCAACAATGATGGAAATACGTCAACACCAGCACCCGTTGTTAAGGAAGGAGAATGACCACCTATCATATGCTTCAAATGCGGAGGGGAGGGACACTTCAGTCCAAACTGCGCGATGCCGTCCAAAACATGTTATAATTGTGGAAGAGAAGGTTACTTAGCCCGATTTTGTCGTTTACCGAAGACAAGTTCAGCTAAGTTGGAGGCACCAAAGGCCGTCCCAGAAAAGTCAAAGCCGGTAGTGCAAGGGAGAGCGTTTGTTGTGACCTCCCAAAAAGAAAGGAACCCGAACGAGGTCATCACGGGTAAGCTTATCATAAACTCTAGCGAAGTTTATACCTTATTTGATAACGGTTCTACCCATTATTTTATTTCTCCTACTTGCGCTCAACGATTAAATTTGACTCTAGAGAAATTAGACTTTGACTTATCTGTGGAAACTCCATTGGGAGAAACCTTCATTACATCCACTGTTTATAAGTTTTGTTTGGTTCAAATCGGTACCCTCACATTACCTGTCGATCTTATTTCATTGAAAATACTTGGATTTGATGTGATTCTAGGGATTGATTGGATAATTACTCATCATGCTAAAATTGATTGTTTTTGTAAAGTTGTTAACTTTCATATTCCTAATCAACCTATTATGCGAATTCAAGCGACCAAACCATTAAAATCAATCACGGTCGTCTAAAGCCATAAAGCTATTCGTTTATTGAAAAACAGATGTCAAGCTTTCTTAGCTCATGTCACGTATCTAAACAAAAATACGTCAGTTTTGAATGATATTTCTATTGTTAATAAATTCTCTGACGTATTCCCTGAATAACTTCCTGGCTACCCCAGTGTGAAATTGAATTTTGTATCGACCTTGAACCCGGTACAAAACCCATTTCCAAAGCCCCATATCGAATTGCTCCTATTGAACTTCAGGAGTTAAAGACCCAACTACATGAATTGTTAGACATTGGCTTTATTCGTCCTAGTACTTCTCCTTGGGGTGCTCCTGTTCTATTCATGAAGAAGAAAGATGGTAGTATGCGACTTTGTATTGATTATCGGGAGTTGAATTATGTCACCATCAAAAATAAGTACCCATTGCCACGTATTGATGACCTGTTTTACAAGTTGCAAGGAGCCAAATTCTTTTCAAAGATTGATCTTCGTTCTGAATATCACCAATTGAAGATTAGAACAGATGACATTCCAAAGACGGCTTTTAGAACTCGGTACGGGCATTATGAATTCCTAGTCATGTCCTTTGGATTGACTAATGCTCCTACTTCCTTCATGGATATGATGAATTGAGTATTCAAGGAATATTTGGATCACTTTGTGGTCGTCTTTATTGATGACATCCTTATTTATTCCAAAAGCCGTGAAGATCATGAGCAACACTTGAGGCTGGTACTCCAAAAGCTTCGTGAATACAAGCTTTTTGCCAAGTTAAAAAAATGCGAGTTTTGGCTTGAAGAAGTAGCATTCCTTGGGCACGTAGTATCAAGTCATAGAATATCTGTTGACCCTGCAAAAATTGAAGCAATTCAAAGTCGAGCAACCTAAATCGAAGGATCAAGTACGTAGCTTTCTCGGTTTAGCTGGTTATTATCGGAGATTCGTGGAAGGATTTTCTTGAATCGCTACTCCATTAACTCAGCTGACTCGGAAAGATACAAAGTTCGGTTGGAGTGAAGAATGTGAGAAGAGTTTTCAAGAACTCAAGAGGAGACTCATTTCAGCACCTGTTTTGACAATACCATCTGGCTCGGAGGGATTTGTCATCTATAGTGATGCTTCGGGAAAAGGGTTGGGATGTGTTCTCATGCAACATGGGAAAGTCATAGCCTATGCATCGCGACAACTCAAAGAATATGAGAGGAATTATCCTACTCATGATCTAGAGTTGGCAAATACCGTTGTCTTCACACTTAAAATTTGGAGGCATTACTTGTATGGGGAGAAAGTGGAGATCTTTACTGGATCATAAAAGCCTCAAATATTTCTTCACTCAAAAGGAACTCAACATGCGACAATGACATTGGCTTGAACTGCTGAAAGATTATGATCATACCATCCAATACCATCCTGGAAAAGCGAACTCGGTAGTCGACGCATTGAGTAGAAGATCATATGCAAGTACGAAAAGGATATTGTCAAAGCAAAGGCCCATTTTGTGTGACTTGTAAAGGATGGAGATAGAGTTAAAGACTCTGTGGACCCATGTGATGATGGCGAATATACGAGTAGAACTGACTTTAATCGATAAAGTTAAAGTCGCTTTCAAGCTACTGCACTGGATCTGATGCGTATGAGGAAGAAAATGCAAGAAGGTGCTATGCCGGAAGCAAGAATCGATGAAGAAGGAATACTTCGAGTCAACTCCAGACTTTGTGTTCCTACCGACCTTGATTTAAAGTATAAAATCACGATGGAGGCGCACAACACACCGTTTGCAATCCATCCTGGGAGTACCAAAATTTATCATGATCTTCGTCATACATTTTGGTGGAGCAATATGAAGAGAGAGATAGCGTTGTTTATCTCAAGGTGTCTAACTTGTCAATGAGTTAAAGCAGAGCATCAAGTACCAAAAGGTCCATTGCAACCACTTGAAATTCCAGAATAGAAATGGGAGCACATTACCATGGATTTCATTACTGATCTTCCCAAGGTTTTTTAAGGCATAGATGTAATTTGGGTCATTGTTGATAGATTGACCAAGTCTGTTCACTTCTTACCTATATGAGAAACTTATGCACTTGAACGTCTTGCTCGTATGTACATAAATGAGGTTGTAAGATTGCATGGTATGCCAGTATCAATAGTGTCTGATCGAGACCCAAGATTCACTTCACGATTTTGGGTTAGTTTGCAAAAAGCTATGGGCACGGATTTACGATTTAGCTTAAGCATATCATCCTCGATTTGGATGGATAGTCGGAGAGGACTATTCAAACTCTTGAAGATCTATTAAGACTCTGTGTCCTTGATTTCAAGGGAAGTTGGGACAAGTTCTTATCATTGGTGGAGTTTTCCTACAACAATAGTTATCAAGCAAGTATTGGTATGTCTCCATTCGAGCGTTGTATGGAAGAAAGTGTCGCTCTCCAAAGATGCTAGGATGAGGTGCGTGAAGCAACGCGTTGTTGGGACCGAGTTGGTACGTATGACTACGAGAAAAGATTTAAACGATCCGCAGAACGATAAAAACCTCACAAGATCGATTAAAGAGTTATCTTTGATCTTCATCGAAAGGACGTGGAATTCGATATTGGAGATCATGTGTTGTTACGTGTTGCTCCATGGAAAGGAGTTACGAGATTTGGAAAGAGAGGAAAGCTCAATCCTCGATCGAGTAGGAACTGTGGCGTATAGACTCACTTTTATCGCCAAGTATGTCTCGTGTTCATAACGTTTTTCACATATCCATGTTACGTAAATATGTGGAAGACCCGAACCACATTATTGAGTTAGAACCGGACGAAATAGCGGAAGATTTGACGTATGAAGAGGTTCATGTTCAAATCTTGGATAAGAAGGAACATATTCTACGCTCAAGGTTATACCTCAAGTCAAAGTTTTATGGAGAAACCACGATGTTGAGGAAATGGCCTGGGAGTTAGAATCTGAAATGAAATCAAGGTATCCTTACCTCTTCGACATACCAGGTACGTACCTTAATTTCGAGGGCGAAATTTCATAAGAAGGGGAGGTTGTAAGACCCTAACTTTTATAAATAAAGATGAATTTTCTATAAATATCATTTCTGAATATTATGGAATGAATTTGATATAATGTTATAGTTGTGGGTACTATTTATAAATTTTGCAAAGTACGCAAGTTGTTATATAATATTCGATTGGTCGGTGAATATTCATTTTAACAGGGAATATTCGTACAACGACAAAATCATTGGTGGACCCCACAACGGAATTATTGTCGGATTGAGAAAACGACAAAAATACTTTATAAAAATAACGACGAAAGTTTTATTGTTAACTGTTGAAACACCCTAAGTTAAAAGTACAAAGAATACTGCCGTAGTTGCACAAAGAGCAATACGATATTGATTATTGATGCTTACGTGAGAAGTCACTTAATTTTGTTCAATTATTGTTACAATAATAATCACGTAAGATCTCACGTTATTTGATTCAATTATTGTCAATATTTTTATAATCAATAATTGAGATGACAAAGTTATTAATATTATTATTTGTAATATTAACGATGTTCAGAAGTTCTCTCAAGGAGAGATTTGGTCACCTAATTAAGCGCCAATGGGGAGAAATCCTTATTGAAAGCTCCTCTTTCCTCAGAAACGACACGGTCGATTAATATTGTGAATTATAATAATGATGATGGGTTTTGTTTTATTAGTATTATTAATGTAATGAAACGTAAAAGCTTTTTATATAAAAATGTAATACTTTTATAAAGTTATTCGCTTTATTAGACTATAAATAGAATATATAATATTCTATTATGCATATTGTTTTGCATAATAAAATCTTTTTATATAAAATGTAATACTTTTATAAAGTTATTTGTTTTATTAGAAAATAATTAGAATATATTATATTTTATTATGCATAGTGTTGCATAGTGCCTACATAGTATTTTTCATAGTAAAATCTTTTTATATAAAATGTAATACTTTTATAAAGTTATTTATTTTATTAGATTTTAAATAATATATATATATATATATATATATTTAGAATATATTATATTTTATTGCATAGTACATCATAGTATCCTTTCTATTTTCTTATAAATATGATGCTTAGTTAGAATTAAAAACCACACCAGAAGTTCAGAGAATTCTTCTATAATCTTGAGCGTATTTCTTTAGAGTTTTAAGAAGTTTTGAGCGTAGTGTAAGTTTACGGTAAGGGATATTATTTTTTGTACTCGTAAGATATGACGCCCCCAAAATAGGTATACAACACCCATTCTGAGTCGCCAAATACATGGTATATAAAGCAAACTACAACTTCAATAATACAATTGTCGTGCAAAATACGACAACACATACTGTGAGTTTAAATACAAATATTGTCTTCTAGACAATATCCACACTCAAATAAGTCCTCATTACAATTATTCAAACACTATTTTACGTAAATAGTGAGGACTCAAGTAAAACATCTTTCTAGAACCATCACTCCATACCCCGACTAGATCCTCTATGTTCTCACCTCCCGAGAAGAAAAATAGAACAAAAAGAAAAGGGTGAGCTCAACTAGCCCAAGAAAAGAATATTATAACTAAGATAATATACAACAAATTATCATTAGTTTTCAACAGGAAAAATCGATAAAATATAATAGACAACAAGTTTTAGATCAACAATCGCAATGAAAAAACAATCCATTAGAAGAGTCAACTAGAGAATGAGTTCTACTATCTTCTAAGATTTAAAAGTCCATCATCAATATTTTATCCCTGTAACAACAATCAATATACATCTTTAATCAATATTCATCTTTGCACTACAGGCCAAAGATATTCAATTGTATCACCAAATGGTCATGTTCATCTCAACACTGTTCATCTTTGCACTACGGGCCAAAGATATTCATCAGTTAATCATTCATCTTTGCACTACAGGCCAAAGATATTCAGTAATATCATCGTTTAGAACTGAGGATGATGAAAAATATTTTAAAGAAAACGAATCCAGTGAGACAGAAGGACAAATATTAAGGATTCGTATAACAATTTATCCAAGATCAATAATACTCCATAATAACCAATTTTGAAGTAGAATTCAAAAATAAAGACCAAAACATGGATACAATCAAATATAGTAACCATAATAGACATCTTGGACAAAAAGAAGAAAATTTCATTTTTTCTATTGAATAGTGCCAGATTCGTGAATAAAGTCTTATACGTGTATAGTAACCCCTACACAAAAAGTTCAAATTTGATAAAAGTTTAAACCAATATTTTGGCATAATGATATCGAAAGAAATAATATCATTTACGAAGAAAATAACATCCCTTACCTCAAAATAACCGTACTTCTGACTGAATTTCTGATATAATGCGGACAGAAACTTGCACTGAATAGCAACTCTCGAAATATCAAAATACTCACAAAAATAGGCTCGATAATCTAGAGAGAAAGAAAACTTGTTTCTGGTATGATTTCAATTCTAACCTAAGCGTCTATTTATAGGAAAATGCTAGAACGCCTAAGGAGATTAAATAATAAATTAATAATATTTCATTTCTTATTTTCTACGCATGCTTCTTGACCAAGCTCAGCCACCAGCCATCTTTGAACAAATTTTGGTAGCCCACATGTGTTAAACAAAAGTGGGTCCCACCCATAATTTAATAAAAATCATTTTATTTTTTGAAACTTCAGTAATTCATAGAAAATAGCCCGTTTATCAGAAAAATATGAATTTTATGTTAATTGCACACGAAATCGAATTCTCTACAACTTTGTAGATTTGAGTTTTTCCAAATTCCAAACAAAAAATATCCGAAATCCACAAACGGATGATTTTTAATACCTCCACACCGACAAAATACTGATAAAACACCTCAGCATTAATTCATTTATTTTTATCCACATAAAAATAAATATATCTATCATTTATATCCACATAAAATAAATATTTCCTTATCATATAAATCAATAATTAATTATTCATAAATAATATTACAGAATCACAATTGTGACAACTGTATGCTCCTCAGAAAGATGGGGCTTTCCAATAAGAATTTCTCCTTACTGGCACGCAATTAGGTGACCAAACCTCTTCTTGACAGAACTTTCTAGACATTGCCAATAATGCTATCTAATAATATTATTCAAATAATATATATGAATTATTGATCTGATAATGAAAAATACTGTGTAGTGATTATTATTGAAACAACAATAATATAAAATATCAACGCAAAAATTATTGAATCAATAAAATAAAATATTGAATAAAGAATTACTGTAATAATTATTGAGTAGTGCCTTCTTAAGTAAGAATCAATAATTCAAAAATACCGCGTGAATCCACACGACATCGTATTTTAACCACCGGTATTCCAACAAAGGTTAATTCCAGAATAACTACGCCAGATTATTTATAAAAACTCAAACTTGTCATTTTCTTCATCCGACAGCTTATTCTCATTATGGGGCCCACAATGGTCACGCTTGGCAGATGCATTTAATATTCCCCAACAACAAGAATATTCCACGACCAAACAAATATTCCCCGACAACAATGATTATTTTATAACCACTTGTTTATTTTGCAAAATTTGCACATTTCACCCATAACCAGAGAATTATATCAAATTAATACCTTATTATTCACAATAATAATTAGAGGAAATTCAATTTTATTTATAATAAGTTGGGGTCTTACAACCTCCCCTCCTTATGAAATTTTGTTCTCGAAATTGACATACGTACCTGGTGTTTCGAAAAGGTGAGGATACCTTGCTTTCATTTCTGATTCCAACTCCCAGGTCATTTCTTCAAAAGCATGGTTTCTCCACAAAACATTAACTTGTGGTATAACCTTCGTGCGTAGGACATGCTCTTTCTTATCCAAAATCTTAACAGGTACTTCTTCGTACGTTAAATCTTTGGCTATCTCGTCTGGTTCTAAAACAATAATATTGTTCGGGTCTTTCAAATATTTACAAAGCATAGATATGTGAAAAATATTATGAACACAAGACATAATTGGAGGTAATGCGAGTCTATAGGCCACATTTTCTATTCGGTCAAGAATGTGACGCCCCCAAAATAAGGTATACGTCACCCATCTTGGGTCGCCACTTACATGGTACATAAATTCAAATACAACTTAATAATACAACTGTCGTGTACAATACGAAAAAACATAAACTATGAGTTTGAATACAAATATTGTCTACTAGAGATTATACAAACTCAAAAGGAGTCCTTATTACAATTATTATTACACTATTTCACATAATAGTGAGGACTACTAATGCTAACATCTGGTCCGTCACTCCGTTCCCAACTAGTCCCTGCTACGTTCTCATTTCCTGAAGAGAACAATAAAAGTAAAAGGGTGAGCTCAACTATCCCAGTAGGAAATATAATGACTAAGATAATGCAGAATATATTATCGTTAGCCTTCAACAGTGTTAAACTGATACAATATAACAACCATCAAGTTTAACTGCAGTGGAACAAGCAATCCATTAAAAGAGTCAAGTAGAGAATAAAATCTACTATCTTTTATGATTTAAAAGGTTTTTCATCACTTTTATCGCTAGGACTCAGCTTAATAAATAATCCACATCATCAATCACCCCTGCACTACGACCAAGGATATTCTTTAGTATCACGACCACAATTATCCATGCACTACGGGCCAAGAATATTTGTGTATTCAATAATGGTCATGATCATGCCAACAACTCATCCATCAATGCACTACACAGCCAATGAGGACTTTTACCACATCATTTGTAACATTACGGTCATGATTACACCGAATAATCCCTGGTCATAATCATACCAAGTCCATCTATGCACTATAGGCCACAGATGACTTTCAACAAAATATAAACATGAGGATGATGACAATGATATAAGAATTCAATAAAACAAGTTTAAGAATTATTTTATCCAGGATCTAATAAGTCCAAATTGTCAACATGATACTGCTTTGTAGAGTAAAATTCAAGAATGCTCAGAAGAATATTTCCATGAAAAGATACTAGATGAAGCACAAATATCAAGGATATTCCACTAATTTCATGGAGTATAGAAGTCAAAACTTTAACCAACTGAGTATAATAAGGAATGGAATAACAAAAGAAATCACCAGGCATGCAATAGATCGCACAGACAGGTTATTCCACTAGAATAATAAATAACGGAATCAGGTCCGGCGTAAAACGTACAGACGGGATATTCCAACAGAATAATAAAGACGGAATTAGGTACGACATAAAACGCACAGACATGATATTCCAACAGAATAATAAAGACAAAATCAGGTTCGGCGTAGAAAGCACAGACAAGATATTCCAATGTAATAATAAAGATTTTAACCCGTGTCCCGTGAGAACGCATGCACAAGATGTTCCAACAAAATGATAAAGAATGGAACAACAGAAGAATTTCACCAAGTATAGGGTAGCCCGCGTATACAGGTTATTCTAATAGAATAATAAAGAATGGAATAACAGAAGTTCTCTTCATAGATAAGAAAGAAATAATACTCCCTACGAGTACAACAAATAATATTCCCTACCTTGGTAAAACTAGATACTAGAATAGTGAGGTAGCAGATTTCTCTTCTTCTTTCTCTCTATAATTTCTCTCTATAATAATCGCTCTAAAGCTTTTGTGAATTGGTGATAAATGAAGGAAGAATGAGCTTCTATTTATAGGAAAATATAGTTTCGATAATTGCACATTTTGGGGCTCGAAAATTACAGTACAATACCTCCAATTTTTCTTTCATTTATAATTTAGTCCTGCAAGTATTATCAATCTTGCACCAACTCCCCTAATAGTAAATAATGTGAATCAATAGTTCAATCATGTGAATCAATAGTATAATCATGGTGAAAAAATACGAATTTCAGTATAGTACCTCCATCTATACCTCTATTTTTAATTTAGTCATGCAATTATTATCAATCTTGCACCAACTCCCCTAATAGTAAATAATGTGATTCAATAGTACACATATGTGAATAAATAGTTATATAAGCATGTGAATTAGTAGCAATTAATTGCTCATTTATCCGATAAATTACCCGATTTATCAATATAACCCCTAGACATCAATTATCATCGGAATAAATGTCGATTTTTACTAACACAAACAATTCCAACATAATGAAACTATTTTTATCAAAAATATAAATTTTAAAATTTCAAAGTTTGACTTTTCCCGAAAAAGTCAACTGTTGACTTTTCGACCAAATAGTGAATTCCGAATTTTTTTGTCTTTATAGACTATTTTTACTAATTTCATCATTCCAGACTCAAATATCACGTCCGCGTCTCCAAATTCAACTCCGAACACAACTTCAATTTTAATAACATTAATCATTAATATTATAACTCACAATATTTATCAACCAGGTCGTTCCCAAGAAAGAGGGGGCTTTTCGATAAGAATTTCTCCCTATTGGCGTGCAATTAGATTATCTAACCTCTCCTTGACAAAACTTCTATACATTGTAAATATTGCAATTTATAATATGAATAACTTTGTCGTCTCAATTATTGATTTAATAAAATAACATTTTATGCAGATGATACTGTGACAATAATTGAATCAATAATATGAGAGATATGATGCAACAATTACTGTAGCAATAATTGAGTATAACTGAGTGACTTCTTACGTAAGCATCAATAATCAATATCGTGTGCTACTATGCAACCACGCCAGACATCGTATTTTACTACTTACTCTGAGTAGTTCAACAGTTTTAACGGTAACACTTTCGCCGTTATTTATATAAAAAGATAATTTTGTCATTTTCTAACTACGACAATACTTCCGTTGTGGGGTCCACCAATGATTGTGCCGTCGTACGAATATTCCCCGACAAAAAGAATATTCCCCGACCAATCGAATATTTTATAACAACTTGCATACTTTACAAAATTGGTAAATATTACCCACAACTATAATATTATATCAAATCCACACCATAATATTCAAAAATATATTTCGAGAAAATTTAATCTTTATTCAAAAAGTTGGGGTCTTACAACCTCCCATTCTTATGAAATTTTGTCCTCGAAATTAGGGTGCGTACCTGGTATGTCGAAGAGGTAAGGATATCTTGATTTCATCTCAGATTCTAACTCCCAGGTCATTTCTTCCACATCCTAGTTTCTCCACAAAACTTTGACTTGACGTATAACCTTGGAGCGTAGAATATGATCCTTTTTATCAAAGATTTTAACAGGTAACTCTTCATACGTTAAATCTTCCTCTATCTCGTCTGGTTCTAATTCAATAATGTGGTTCGGGTCTTTTACATATTTACGTAACATAGATATGTGAAAAACGTTATGAACACGAGACATACATGGCGGTAAAGCGAGTCTATAGGCCACAGTTCCTACTCGATCGAGGATTTCAAATGGGCCAATTAAATCGAGGGTTGAGATTTCCTCTCTTCTTCGATTCTTGCTTCTAGAATAACGCCCTCTTGAACCTTCTTCATTCATCAGCTCTGAGTATGTAGCTTGAACGGCTTTAACTTTATCGATTAAAGTCGATTCTAATTGTATATTCGTTATCTTCACGTGGGTTCCTAGATTCTTTAACTCTATCTTCATCATTTGTAAGTCGTACGAAATGGGTCTTTATGTTAACAACATCGCAATTGTAAACGAATACGATCTTCTACTCAACGCGTCAGCTACCACGTTCGCTTTCCCACGATGGTATTGAATGGTACGATCGTAATCTTCAATGAAATTTCGAGCCAACGTCTTTGGCGCGCGTGTTACGCCTGTTTTAAGTAAAGAAATATTTGAGGGTTTTAGAAATGGGTTTTGTACTGGGGTCAATACAAAATTCGATTTCACGCTCTAGGGGTAGGCTAAGAAGTCTTCAAGAATACGTAAGGAAGTTTATTAACAATAGAAATATCATTCAAAATTGTGACTCTCATCCAAGACTTGGGTAACACGTCACATTGATACCTATCAACTTGCCATCGTCATTCACAAATACGCCTCTGAAAAGTCCGCATTGGTGCATTCCACACAAGGAAGTCAATAACGAAAGGACCGAGGCTCTTTACTTATGGCTTGATATGACCATGATTAACTTTAGTGATTTGGTTGCTTGAATTCGCATAACAGGTTGGTTAGGAATATGAAAGCTAACAACCTTACAAAAAGCATGATGAGTAGTTAACCAATCGATTCCTAAAATCACATCAAAGGCAAGTATTTTCAAAGAGATACGATTGACAGGTAACGTGAAAGTGTTGATTTGAACAAGATTTATAAATAGTGGAGGTAATGAAGGTTTCTCCCAACTGAGTTTCAACAGATAAATCAAAATCTAACTTCTCCGGAGTTAAATTCAAACATTGAACACAACTAGGTGAAATAAAAGAGTGAGTAGAACTGGTATCTAACACGGTATAGACTTCGCAAGAGTTTATGACTAACATACCCGTGATAATTTTATTCAGGTTCCTCGTCACGAAAAAAACATTCTCTCTTAAACTATCGGCTTTGACTTTTCTGGGACGGCCTTTGGTGCCTCCATCCTAGCTGAACTTGTCTTCAGTGAACGATAAAATTGGGCTAAGTTACCTTCTCTTCCACAATTATAACATGTTTTGGACGGCATCGCGCAGTTTGGACTTATGTGTCCCTCCCCTCCACATTTGAAGCATATGATAGGTGGTCGTTCTCCTTCCTTAACAACGGGTACTGGTGCTGACGTCTTTCCATCATTGTTGAATCTCCTCTTCTTGAAATGTCCATTATTATTGTTTTGACCATGATTAAAACCGAAGTGGCTGCTCTCTTTTGGTTGCGTTGACTCGTTATCACACTCCACTAACTGAGCCCTATTTACAACATCTGAAAATAAAAACAATTTCTGAGAAATAAGATATTGACGTATCTTCAGCTTCAAACCTCTTAAAAACATTCACTCCTCATTATCGACCAAATGGGATGCAAACCGGGATAACTTCGTAAATTTAGCCTCGTATTGCGACACGGTCATATTGTTTTGTTCCAACTTGATAAACTCCACCTCCTTCATGTGACGAATACTTTCGGGAAAGTACTTGTCGTTGAACAGCTCTTGGAACTTCTCCCAAGACATCTTGAGTGCGTCAGGCTGGGTACGTTTCACAGATTCCCACCAGTTATCTGCCTCTTCACGCAACATAAAGGTGGCAAAGGAAACCTTTTGCTCCTCGGAGCATCCCAAGACATCAAATATCTTGGTGATTTTCTTTAACCATGTCTTTGCCTTAAGTGGTTATGGCTTTCCCAAAAACTCCGGTGGTCCCAGCTCCTTGAATTGCTTTGCGGTGACCAACCGTGGGTTGCCATTGTTTACTCCTGTATTATGAGCAGGAGTGGCCTTCACTTGATGTTGCATGAATTCTAAAAAGCTCCTAAACGTATCGTGTAACGCCCCGAAATCCGGTCTATCTTCACACCCGGATTTCGTACGTCACGAGTACATCATTCATCCAACATACATCATTATATAGCTAAATATAATAACATATATCCTCAAATCCCAGGTTCTCGAAACCTTAGAACCTCTTTCATTACAAATAATGATAATTACATTATTCTTTACATCTTGCAGGAGTGACTTTTATCCGCCACCAAGGATACATAATCGTTCATTAAACTAGTCTATAGTTTAATTTTCTTCTTTCTACATTACAAGTCTTCACTTGATCTTCTCGTTCATTCACATTCTGAATGACACTTCATCTGGATACCATTAGCTTGATCTACGGGATCCTTAAGTTCTTCTAACATCGTTCGCTGAAAATGTTTTTCATTTAAAGCAAGTGTGAGCATTCAATTGCCCAGCAAGTCATAGCAGTTAAACATACAACTTCAAGAGTTTAACATTTCTTTGGAACTTCAATAACCGAACAAAGGTTATGAAGCAGCTTGAACAATAGGAATAATCTCGATTCCTATTATTTTAAAACATTAGTCACATTCAATTTGAAATACTTTCATTCTCTACTATCTTTCATACATATCCTGTCTGGCTAGAATCAATAGAACATACTTAACAATAACGGTTCATGTATAAACAGAACATTCTTTTATTGAACAGTTCACATATAGAACAATTCATCTCATAGAAACACCGAAGTGTTCACATTGTGGCACAAGGCCTCATATGTTCTGCCACCTTGCACAAATATCGCACATTCGCACATAGACAGAACTTCTCAAGTTCAACATCTCAGAAGTTTAAGAAACTAGCATTCATTTAAAATATGAATCAAGTTAGGAAACTTTCCTTACGCACAGCTACAACTTATGTTGAACTGCTCATTCTAATCCCTATAACACATAAGGAAATAACAAATACACCAATTAGTCATATACTTGACTTACGCATTGGTTTACTTAATTTTACTTCTTAAGGTTCGCGTTCTTGCAATATAATTTTACGCGACTAACTTTCATTACCGGTTTACGGTTTCATGACATACGGAGATGTCTTACTCAAAACGTTCATCATCTTTGATGATTCACATTCTTATCTTATTCATATACTTCTCTAGGACTCAGTACACATTGCTTCTCTGCTAGTAGTCCATATGGTACTCTGAGTGGTTTCCTACAAACAACCAACAAACAAGTTCCCGTCTCATCTACACTGCTATCACAGTGAGTTAGATCGGTTGCCAGTTTCGTATATACCTTCGCTCTCTGAAGGAATTGTTTAGCCCAGCTCCCATATGTCAACCATCAAAGGTTACGATTGTACCATAACCTAACTTTCTCTTAACTTATACGAACCATTAACTATAATGTTCGTTAAGTCAACATCTTATTCCTTACGGCTTTCTGGCAACCAAATGCCATACCTCAGGATTCATTTCTTATCGTCTAAGTCATATAGTATTTTGTATACTCGGAATGATCACTCAATGTCAATACTATGAGGTCATAGCGTTAAACATTTCATATGAATTTATTCATATCCTACAACGTCCAGTTCCTTCAACTCGGAACATTTATCCAAGTTATACTTATTAACTCGGCTTCTTAACATTATACGTTATTATCTTCAACTCAATTTCTTCACCGTTCACGGTTAATCAACATTCTTCATTACCTTACAAACTGACCCTACTGCGAAGTGTAGGTTCTACCCGTTTAATATTCGCGTACACTCAACCTTTACTCAAGGTTTCAATTACATTCATCGTTATCCATCCCATGAACCCCATGTTCATTATTCTTTCTTAATGTCGAAGCCATACCATTCATTGTATGCTTAGACCGATCGTTCATCGCAACAACGTTACATTCATAGTGTCTAAATGCTTTACATTCATCTCTCATTTCCATGACATAACATAAGAATGTTATTCATTACCTTCATCAACCAACGTCTAAGGAATTCCCAATCATAGTAATCCCTCACGTTCATTTATCGTGACTATGGTCCCGGGATATCGGTACCATAACCCGCATCTACATTCCTTGTCCTTTAATCTCGTTTAATCTTTTCGTTCAACCTTTATTAAAGGTTTAAAACACTTGATTAATTGTTACATTAGTTGAACATTATGTTCATATTTCTTTCTTGCACATCCCCCGAGAAATTGAGCAATTAAAATCTCATTTATGGGTATTGCCCTTCACTGGCGCTGCGGCGCCGTGCCCTTCCCTTCCTCTCGTGCTGCGGCGCGACCTACTTCTCTCTCCTCTCTTCCCGGACTGGCGCTGCGGCGCCAAGTCCTTTGTTATGTATCACGCTGCGGCGCTAACTCTCCAGAAGATTATGGCCGATCTCACGCTGCGGCGTCGACCTCCAAGGCACGACTCGCGTTGTAGCGCCGAGTATGAAACCTAGAAAATTTTTCTAAGTCTTTTACAAGCTTGAGATGCTGATTTCGAAATCTCATAATTTCTTTGTTATAACTTAGAACGAGGTCGTTCCAAAGCCATTTTCTTCCTTATCTTATGCACTTCGATTACCCATGGACAGAACTTTGTTCTCAGTCCGTTAACATGCCATTCAATTGGCTTAATCTTCACTCTTTGTTCATTTTACGTTATTAACGTTCTTCGTTCGTCCGTAATTCGGTCATCTGAACTCGGAATTCGTTTGTTCTTTAGTCCACGACTCACGTTATCTACGTTCTCTTACATTCTTATGAAACCCTACACGTTCGGGTTCATTTACTAACTTTCAAATTCTCGCTCGTCTTTTATAAACTTTTCGCCATAACTTCGTTATAGCTAAGTTTTAATCCGTTCTTCATAAACGTTTCTAACGTTCCTAACCAAGCAATTAGCATCTAACTTATACGCGATGGTTTTAAACTTGTCCATCAACAACAATTACACTACGATGGTTTTAAATTTGTCCATCAACAACGTTCTTTGTGTTCTTTGCGTGTTCTTCGCGTTCTTCGTTCGTTCTTCATTTTTAATCGATATTTTGGATTACGATTTCATTTTTTCTTGGAATTTGATGTTATAGAACATCATTCCTTATTTAATTCACTACTCGTTCATAATATTCATTCAGATCGCTCAAAATCCTCACGAATCTTATACTTGCTTAAGAAATTTATAAACAAAATTCTTTATTTTTTATTTCTTATTTTCTTATGATTTCAACCATATGAAATCATTTTTAATTTCTTTTACTTCTTATTCTCATTAAGTTATGTTTTTGAACATAAAAACTTAAAGAAAATTTAGAAGAATTAGGGTTCGGATTACCGTTCTTCTTTAATCTCCTTCCGTTTTACAAAGCGTGCATTCCAAATGGCTAGCTTTTCATTCTCTTTCTCTTCCTTTCTCATCCGAACTCTCTCTCTTTCTCTCTCAAAGTGTAGGATTTTCAAAATCCCATTCAAATGAGATTAAGCCTCCTATTTATAGATTTTCAAGGCTAGGGGTATTTTAGTCATTTCGGTCCCCAACCTCCTTACTATTCATAACTTAGCCACCAAGTTTACTTGGTGGCCAAGTGGCCGCCCCACCTCCTTAGCTAGCTTCCCTTGGAAGCTTCATGCTTCCGTAATTCGGAATTCGTCCAACGAGTTCAAAATCATGATTCTCGGAATCCAAATATTTTTGGATATTTCGTGTTTCCTTTACCGATTAACTTTTACGTATTCTTCGGATCTTCGAAAAACTGAAAAACACTTTTTGGCGTCAATCATTTTCCTTCACGTTTTCCCCTAACGTAGTTAAACGAATGAAAAGTTCACAGCGGTACTTTTCGTCATTTTTATTTCGCCCGATTTCTGCACGTTTTTCGAGAAAATTTTTTATCGGGTTACTTATCTTTTCACGATATATTATCGTCAAATCTTTCGACGGAATGTCATTTCGACATACCGAACTCTCAAAAAGGCTTAGGTTATTCAAACCCTAACCCTTAGGTTTCATCGGGTAAATAGTGCCTATTTTGTCTTTTTTTCCCGAAAATATTTTTGTCTCCGGAAAAATTTTATTTTCGTTTTGAAAATTCTTACTCGTTCAATCTAGCTCGTAGCCAGAATCCTCCCGATTAATAATCATTCTAGGTTATAGAACGATTAATAAACACATAGTACAAAATAGTATTAATAAAAATTCATTTTATTAATAACTAATTCTTTAAACCTAAATTCTGGATAATCCAAAATTCCGGGTTGTTACATTCTTCCCTCCTTATAAAAATTCCATCCTTAGAATTTCTTAAAACCAAACCCTTACCCGGGTCCTCACATTCTCCTCTTCTTCAAAGAATTTCGTCCTCGAAATTTTAGCTTACCCTTCTTCTCAACTTCTCTTCAAAGAAGTTCTTATCTTTCATACATTCCCTACCCTTCATAACTTATCAAGAATCATGAAGTGAAAGGAATAACGAGGAATATAAAGATTCCTTTAAAGCATTTCATACTTTTGCTGAGGGGTCAAATTGACCATGAACTCTTACTAGGTTAAACAACATTTCTCTGTAAACCCTTCTTTCCACGGTCAGTTTACAATCACAAAGAAAGTAAACCACCTCTTCCATGTTCTCCTCAGACTAAATCATTAGATTCCGCACCAAAATAATTTGGTTTGGCACAAGTTCTCAAAGAAAGCTCGATTTTCTTTTAATCAAGACATACCATTCGTCTTAGCCAAATCAAATAGCTTAGACCATACCAATAAATTGGATATCAACTTGAAACATTCGTCTAGTCAACTCACTTGACATTGACTACTTCTTTAAATTCTTTTACAATACATCAAAACATTTCATGACGTCATGATACCGTAGTACTTTCACGAAGACGTTGAGGACTTTGTCAGTTTATGACTTCATCATTATACATCATACCATAGCAGTTTGTTGATCCTAAGATCACATCCCACCAGGTTCAATTACATTAATAACTCCATCCTTTTACCATCCTTGCATCAAATGCACTGATGATATAAAATTCATTTTGATATTTCAAATCAATTTCTGTCTAGCCAAAACAATTAGCATAGACATACCAAGAATAGTTCCTTTAAAATCCATCGGTTCCAAAAGTCGAACCCATTCTTTCATTTTTTCCAAAACTCGCACATTAGCACGATTTCAAGAAATTTTGAAATCTAGTATAGCTAGATGACTTGGAATATCCTATTCTCCATCTTCCTTCATTGTCTTACTTGCGACAATACTTAATCTTCTCTAGCACCTTCAATGCTAAGTCTACTGAAAATATTTACTTTCAGTCTAAACATTCCTATACCGTAGTATAGTTCATCAACTTACCACACTTTGTGTTTAGGAACTTTCCACAACCATATGTGTTTAAGAACTTATCTTCGCAATATGTAATCTAAGAACAAATCAAGGACTATCCATATGCTTAGGGCTCAGAAACATAGCATATAACTATGAGTCACAAACTTTTCATAAGTATGAGTTTCAAGAACCCGCACCTATCTTATCATTTTCTACGTTTCAAGTATATACATGAGAAAAGATTCACCTTCTCGTTATATACATCTTGATAGCGCGACCAGTTTCAATGATTATCACTGTAATAAACTGAGTGGTTGTTACACCAAGCACAAACCTCTGCCCATACAAAGATTCATACAACTCAGCCATCACATAAGTCCTCAATTGAAATCTTACAACTTCTAACTTTCTCTTTACTTAATACGAATTTTCTTTAATTCGTATTCTATCCTTTACAACTCAATCTGAGTTCTTCTTCCCGTACTACTTTGTAGTACCATTCATTCATAGCATTAGCTATAAATCATTCATCATTTAACAGCTCATCTGTTACTACGATTTACTATGATCACGTGGTGATCTTCTTATCCTTCTCTTTACGATTATAGTCTTAGGTACTCATACCTAAGGTTTATAACCTATCAGCTCTGATACCAAACCTGTAATGCCCCGAAATCCGGTCTATCTTCACACCCGGATTTCGTACGTCACGAGTACATCATTCATCCAACATACATCATTATATAGCTAAATATAATAACATTTATTCTCAAATCCCAGGTTCTCGAAACCTTAGAACCTCTTTCATTACAAATAATGATAATTACATTATTCTTTACATCTTGCACGAGTGACTTTTATACGCCACCAAGGATACATAATCGTTCATTAAACTAGTCTATAGTTTAATTTTCTTCTTTCTACATTACAAGTCTTCACTTGATCTTCTCGCTCATTCACATTCTGAATGGAACTTCATCTGGATACCGTTAGCTTGATCTACGGGATCCTTAAGTTCTTCTAACATTGTTCGCTAAAAATGTTTTTCATTTAAAGCAAGTGTGAGCATTCAATTGCCCAGCAAGTCATAGCAGTTAAACATACAACTTCAAGAATTTAACATTTCTTTGGAACTTCAATAACCGAACAAAGGTTATGAAGCAGCTTGAACAATAGGAATAATCTCGATTCCTATCATTTTAAAACATTAGTCACATTCACTTTGAAATACTTTCATTCTCTACTATCTTTCATACATATCCTGTCTGGCTAGAATTAATAGCACAGACTTAACAATAACGGTTCATGTATAAACAGAACATTCTTTTATTGAACAGTTCACACATAGAACAATTCATCTCATAGAAACATCGAAGTGTTCACATTGTGGCACAAGGCCTCATACGTTCTACCACCTTGCACAAATATCGCACATTCGCACATAGACAGAACTTCTCAAGTTCAACATCTCAGAAGTTTAAGAAACTAGCATTCATTTAAAATATGAATGAAGTTAGGAAACTTGCCTTACGTACAGCTACAACTTACGCTGAACTGCTCATTCCAATCCCTATAACACATAAGGAAATAACAAATACACCAATTAGTCATATACTTGACTTACGCATTGGTTTACTTAACTTTACTTCTTAAGGTTCGCGTTCTTGTAATATAATTTTACGCGACTAACTTTCATTATCGGTTTACGGTTTCATGACATACGGATATGTCTTACTCAAAACGTTCATCATCTTTGATGATTCACATTCTTATCTTATTCGTATACTTCTCTAGGACTCAGTACACATCGCTTCTCTACTAGTAGTCCATATGGTACTCTGAGTGGTTTCCCACAAACAACCAACAAACAAGTTCCCGTCTCATCTACACTGCTATCACATGAGTTAGATCGGTTTGCCGATTTAAGTATATACCTTCGCTCTCTGAAGGAATTGTTTAGCCCAGCTCCCATATGTCAACCATCAAAGGTTACGATTGTACCATAACCTAACTTTCTCTTAACTTATACGAACCATTAACTATAATGTTCGTTAAGTCAACTTCTTATTCCTTATGGCTTTCTGGCAACCAAATGCCATACCTCAGGATTCATTTCTTATCGTCTAAGTCATACAGTATTTTGTATACTCGGAACGATCACTCAATGTCAATACTATGAGGTCATAGCGTTAAACATTTCACATGAATTTATTCATATCCTACAACGTCCAGTTCCTTCAACTCGGAACGTTTATCCAAGTTATACTTATTAACTCGGCTTCTTAACATTATACGTTATTATCTTTAACTCAATTTCTTCACCGTTCATGGTTAATCAACATTCTTCATTACCTTACGGTCAAACCCTACACGGAGTGTAGGTTCTACCCGTTTAATATTCCCGTACACTCAACCTTTACTCAAGGTTTCAATTGCATTCATCGTTATCCATCCCATAAACCCCATGTTCATTATTCTTTGTTAATGTCGAAGCCATACCGTTCATTGTATGCTAAGACCGATCGTTCATCACAACAACGTTACGTTCACAACGTCTAAACACTTTACATTCATCTCTCATTACCATGACATAACATCGGAATGTTATTCATTACCTTCATCAACCAACGTCTAAGGAATTCCTAATCATAGTAATCTCTCACGTTCGTTTATCGCGACTACGGTCCCCGGATATCGTTACCATAACCCGCATCTACATTCTTTGTCCTTTAATTTCGTTTAATCTTTTCGTTCAACCTTTATTAAAGGTTTAAAACACTTGATTAAGTGTTACATTAGTTGAACATTATGTTCATATTTCTTTCTTGCACATCCCCCGAGAAATTGAGCAATTAAAATCTCATTTCAGGTATTGTCTCCTGCTTGGCGCTGCTGGCAGTGCCTTCCTTCCTCTCCTCTCTACATGGCCCGACCTACTCTCTCTCTCTCTTCTTCCAGAATCATGCTGCGGTGCCAAGTCCTTTGTTATCTCTCACGCTGTGGCGCCACTCTCTAGAAGATTATGGCTGATCTCGCGCTGCGTCGCCGACCTCCAAGGCAGGACTCGCGCTGCGGCGCCGAGTATGAAACCTAGAAAAATTTTCTAAGTCTTTTACAAGCTTGAGACGCTGATTTCAAATTCTCATAATTTCTTCGTTATAACTCGGAACGAGGTCTTTCCAAAGCCATTTTCTTCCTTATCTTATGCACTTCGATTACCCATGGACATAACTTCGTTCTCAATCCGTTAACATGCCATTTAATTGGCTTAATCTTCACTCTTTGTTTGTTTTACGTTATTAACGTTATTCGTTCATTCGTCTGTAATTCGGTCATCCGAACTCAGAATTCGTTCGTTCTTGAGTGCACGACTCACGTTTTCTACGTTCTCTTACATTCTTATGAAACCCTACACGTTCGGGTTCATTTACTAACTTTCAAATTCTCCCTCGTCTTTTACAAACTTTTCGCCATAACTTCGTTATAGCTAAGTTTTAATCCGTTCTTCATGAACGTTTCTAACGTTCCTAACCAAGCAATAAGCATCTAACTTATACGCGATGGTTTTAAACTTTTCCATCAACAACAATTACACTATGATGGTTTTAAATTTGTCCATCAACAACGTTCTTCGTGTTCTTCGCGTGTTCTTCGTTCGTTCTTCATTTTTAATCGATATTTTGGATTAAAATTTCACTTTTTCTTGGAATTTGATGTTATAGAACACCATTCCTTACTTAATTCACCTACTCGTTCATAATATTCATTCGGATCGCTCAAAATCCTCACGAATCATATACTTGCTTAAGAAATTTATAAACTAAATTTCTTATTTCTTATTTCTTATTTTCTCATGATTTCAACCATATGAAAATCATTACTAATATCTTTTACTTCTTATTCTGATTAAGTTATGTTTTTGAACATAAAAACTTAAAGAAAATTTAGAAGAATTAGGGTTCGGATTACCGTTCTTCTTTAATCTCCTTCCGTCGGACAAAGCGTGCATTCTAGCTAGCTTTTCCTCATTCTCTTTCTCTTCCTTTCTCATCCGAACTCTCTCTCTTTCTCTCTCAAAGTGTAGGATTTTCAAAATTCCATTCAAATGAGATTAAGCCTCATATTTATAGATTTTCAAGGCTAGGGGTATTTTAGTCATTTCACTTTGAACCTCCTTACTATTCATAACTTAGCCACCAAGTTTACTTGGTGGCCAAGTCTTCGCCCACCTCCTTAGCTAGCTTCCTTGGAAGCTTCGTATTCCGTAATTGAGAATTATCCGAGCGGTTCGAAAACTGCGATTCTCGGAATCCAAATATTTTTGGATATTTCGTCTTTCCTTTACCGATTAACTTTCATGTATTCTTCGGATCTTCGAAAAACTGAAAAACACTTTTTGGTGTCAAGCGTTTTCCTTCACGTTTTCCCCTAACGTAGTTAAACGAATGAAAAGTACACAGCGGTACTTTTCGTCATTTTTATTTCGTCCGTTTTCTGCACGTTTTTTGAGAAAAACTTTTATCGGCTTCCTTAACTTTTCACGATATATTATCGTCAAATCTTTCGATGGAATGTCATTTTGACATACCAAACTCTCGAAAAGGCTTAGGTTATTCAAACCCTAACCCTTAGGTTTCGTCGGGTGAATAGTGCCTATTTCGTCTTTTTTCTCCGAAAATATTTTTGTCTCCGGAAAAATTTTATTTTCGTCTTGAAAATTCTTACTCGTTCAATCTAGCTCGTAGCCAGAATCCTCCCGATTAATAATCATTCTAGGTTATAGAACGATTAATAAACACATAGCACATAATAATATTAATAAAAATTCATTTTATTAATAACTAATTCTTTAAACCTAAATTCTGGATAATCCAAAATTCCGGGTTGTTCCATACTGTCGTTCATTAATTGATCAGTGTTGGTGTTTACAAGAGGATTATCGCCATCCTGTTGCACATTGTCCTGATTATTGATTTGTGAAGACTCAACGGTCTCCTGTGCTCCATTGCTATTCTCAACATTCTCGGATGTCATTTTCAAATACTGCCACAAAACAAGGGTTAATTAACATCACATATTATCCCTATACTCTGACCGACCAATTAAATATCAAATAAACTTAGGTAGGTCATACTAGCGAAGAAATTCCCCGTCTCTCCCCTCATAGTTCTAGTCTCAAATCTTAGCTAGGGATCATATCCCTAAGCTTTGATACCAACCGTGACGCCCCCAAAATTAGGTATACGTCACCCATCTTGGGTCGCCACTTACATGGTACATAAATTCAAATACAACTTAATAATACAACTGTCGTGTTCAAGACGACAAAACATAAACTGTGAGTTTGAATACAAATATTGTCTACTAGAGATTATACAAACTCAAAAGGAGTCCTTATTACAATTATTATTACACTATTTTATAGAATAGTGAGGACTACTAATGCTATCATCTGGTCCGTCACTCCGTTCCCTGACTAGTCCCTGCTACGTTCTCATTTCCTGAAGAGAACAATAAAAGTAAAAAGGTGACCTCAACTAGCCTAGTAGGAAATATTATGACTAAGATAATGCAGAATATATTATCGTTAGCCTTCAGCGGTGTTAAACCGATACAATATAACAACCATCAAGTTTAAGCTGCTAGATGAACAAGCAATCCATTAAAAGAGTCAAGTAGAGAATAAAATCTACTATTTTTATGATTTAAAGGTTTTTTCATCACTTTTATCGGCGGGACTCGACAATAAATAATCCACATCATCGAATCACCCCTGCACTACGGCCAATGATATTCTTTAGTATCACGACCACAATTATCCATGCACTACGGGCCAAGAATATTTGTGTATTCAATAATGGTCATGATCATGCCAACAACTGTCCATCAATGCACTACAGGATGTTCCAACTAAATGATAAAGAATGGAACAACAGAAGAATTTCACCAAGTATAGGGTAGCCCGCGTATATAGGTTATTCCAACAGAATAATAAATAATGGAATAACAGAAGTTCTCTTCATAGATAAGAAAGAAATAATACTCCCTACGAGTACAACAAATAATATTCCCTACCTTGGAAAAACTGGATACTGGAATAGTGAGGTAGCAGATTTCTCTTCTTCTTTCTCTCTATAATTTCTCTCTATAATAATTGTTCTAAATCTTTTGTGAATTGGTGAGAAATGAAGGAAGAATGAGCTTCTATTTATAGGAAAATATAGTTTTGATAATTACACGTTTTGGGGCTCGAAAATTACAGTACAATACCTCCAACTTTTCTTTCATTTATAAATTAGTCCTGCAAGTATTATCAATCTTGCACCAACTCCCCTAATAGTAAATAATGTGAATCAATAGTTCAATCATGTGAATCAATAGTATAATCATGTGAAAAAAATACAAATTTCAGTATAGTACCTCCATCTATACCTCCATTTTTAATTTACTCATGCAAGTATTATCAATCTTGCACTAACTCCCCTAATAGTAAATAATGTGATTCAATAGTACACATATGTGAACAAATAGTTATATAAGCATGTGAATTAGTAGCAATTAATTGCTCATTATCCGATAAATTACCCGATTTATGAATATAACCCCTAGACATCAATTATCATCGGTATAAATGTCGATTTTTACTAACACAAACAATTCCAACATAATGAAACTATTTTTATCAAAAATATAAATTTTGAAATTTTGAAGTTTGACTTTTCTCTCTAAAAAGTCAATTTGTTGACTTTTCACCAAATAGTGAATTAGGAAAATTTTGTCTTTATAGACTATTTTTACTAATTTCATCGTTCCGGACTCAAATATCACGTCCGCGTCTCCAAATTCAACTCCGAACACAACTTCAATTTTAATAAAATTCATCATTAATATTATAACTCACAATATTTATCAACCAGGTCGTTCCCAGGAAAGATGGGGCTTTCCGATAAAAATTTATCCCTATTGGCACGCAATTAGATTATCTAACCTCTCCTTGACAAAACTTCTAGACATTGTAAATATTTCAATTTATAATATGAATAACTTTGTCGTCTCAATTATTGATTTAATAAAATACCATTTTATGCAGATGATACTGTGACAATAATTAAATCAATAATATGAGAGATATGATGCAGCAATTACTGTAGCAATAATTGAGTATAACTGAGTGACTTCTTACGTAAGCATTAATAATCAATACCGTGTGCTACTATGCAACCACGCGTATTACTGTACTTTTACTACCGGGTAGTTCAACAGTTTTAACGGTAACACTTCCGCCGTTATTTTTATAAAAGATAATTTTGTCGTTTTCTAACTACGACAATACTTCCGTTGTGGGGTCCACCAATGATTGTGCCGTCGTACGAATATTACCCGATAAAAAGAATATTCCCTAACCAATCGAATATTTTATAACAACTTGCATACTTTGCAAAATTTGTAAATATTACTCCGGGTACTTCAATTCCACGGGATTTGGTGTTCCTTTCATAAAATATCATCTATCTATCTACCCATAATAAATGCAAGCCATGCAATAGATAGAATAAAAATCTTCCCTTAAGGGTTACAACATCCAGAATAATAATAATACAATCCCGGTTAAACTAACCTTAAACATACATGCGGAATCATAAACAAATAAGTCTTAAACAACATCATTAACTCAAGTCTTAACACATAAATACATCATCTAATAAAAATAACAAGTCTTCATCATTTTGCTAACTTTGCCCTTGCCTTTACTAGTGGAAGGTTCATCGGTTCTTTAGTTTCTAAGCGCAATGTTATTATTAAGCAAGAGTGAGCACTATTGCCCACAAGTATAATAATGAAATAACAATATAATAACATGCGAGTAAATCAAAGACATCTGAATAAAAGCTCGACTTTTGAATCAAGAATGAATAGCAAGCATCAAAAGAATTCTGAGGGTCATAAGACCTTGAACTATGTCCTAGGTTATCAAGGGTTATACTTGAAACCTTTAACGATCGTAAGACTATGGACCTTTCTACTCGTACTTAGGGGATCGACCCTTAGTACCATCTTTGCACAATATCTTAACAGCTAACGCATAAGTAAATCCCTTTGCGGGTTGTTCATCTCGATTTGACATTCGAGTCCGCACCAAAAGGAAGTTTGGTTTGGATAATTCAATAAGGGTTACGAAATTTAGAGCGTTCATCAACTAAGGACTAGTTGAATCAATAAAGTTCACTAGTCTAATAAGGTTTAACAATAATGATATTATTCGATTTGAATAATAATCTCAAGAAGTATACAATAGGACAATTATTGTATAAGCTGAATCATGCTTTGAAAAGATAATCAATCTTTAATATAACATTTGAACTTGAATAATAGTAATGATAATTTACTCGAGGTAAATAATAAACTTGAACAATAATGACAAGTAGGGTTAGGAAACTTGCCTCGTCGTAGATTACACTTTAACTAAACACGTTCTTTGAATTTAATCCTACATACCATTCACATTCACAATACCGATTAATTATAACTTAACTAATCATCATAAACTCATTCTCTTTGTCTACTTTGATTATTAACTATACTTAGTTAATTTACCACTTTGTCACATAATTTACACATCATGAATAACAAGCTAATTATGTATTCAATAATTCAATCCACATGTAATTATGTTATTTACATGTTAAGTATCTATTTTAACATCTCATTATACTTATAACATAGTTTTATATTCATTAAATCAAGTTGCTATCACGTTGCTAGACTTGAATATTAAAAATATTTCATTTACGGACATTACGGCAGTGGTATTTGCGGCGCCACTTTTTTATACTAAGTCTTCTTACTTTGCTTGTGTCTTGGTTTGGATGATTTGACATCTGACATTAAGTGGCATGTGGTGGTTATGGCGGGGGACTTTAAGGCGTTGAATTGGCCCGTGCCGTGACGAACTTGAAAGCGATACGCAATTAGCGAAAATTGCGAAACCATTAAAAAATTCAATTAAATTATCTACTACACGAAATTTAATCATACCCACATGTTATAATTCATGTATAATCATAACCCAACATTTATAGAATGGTTTTAACCCATTAAAACACATAATCACAGAACTAAAATATGTGAATTTCAACGACTTTGATGTTCTTGGAGGTTTTGAAAATAAAACATGAAAATTGTCACTCTGGATTAGTTATAACAAGAATCCGTTTATTTAAACTTTGGTCTCTTAATATCAACATGCATAATAATATCTGAGTGTAAAATTTAGGGATAATATCGATCGATACATAAAATATCACGTATAAGGCCATAAGGCCAAAACCCATACTACTGTAATTTTGTAGAAATCATATCGATGTAATATTATGAAAGCGATGATATGGAATATGAAATCATATATATATATATATATATATATATATATATTTGATACATCTTAACCCATAAATAACTCATAAATATTACTCCTTTCTCAATCAATCAGAGGCTTTACGAAAACTTTGAAAGCCATTTTCTTATAAAAACTTAATGACGTAAAATAGAATTTGGGAAGGAGAATTACCAGAGTATAATTAATGGAAGATGAATTCCTTAAGATGACTCTCACAATCCTCTTAACAACTCGACTTCTCAACTCTTTCTCTGTATTTCTCTCTCTATGTATGCTTTCTAGACTTAGGCAAATAATGAAGAAGAAATAAAAGAATATAAAAACTAAATAATGAACAAGCGGCGCGTTGGTGGTGGATTACCCGATCGTGGGTTAAGCGGCTCCAACTCCCTTTAGTGCCATGTTTGCCTAGCTAGAATAGGTTTCAAAAACCATTTAATTTAATAAAACTTTATCACATAGTTAATTCATGTCACACCCACTTTTACAATAATTCATATATCTTATTTAATATAAATAAAATATAATAACTTCTCATAAATTCACATAGTCATATATTTAATTTTCTCATTAATTAATAATGTCAAATTATTAACTCTCTAATTAATAATTAATTTAATTAAAATAACATCATGCTTAATTAAATATTTCATTTTAATTGATAAGCTCACATAAATACATACTTGAATAATAAATATTCTCTACATTAATTTAATAAATGTAATACATATATAATTAAATTAATCTACCACAATTGCATCAATTAATTATTTAATCCAATAATTAAATCATCGAAAAATATTTATTTAATTCAATAAATATTAAAATAAATTTACAAAATCTAGTTAATCACATCTTTCCCCTTAAAAGGATTACATCCCCGAATCACGACTCAATAATTTTGACAGTTACATTCTCCCCCCCCTTACAAAGATTACATCCCCGAATCGCTTACACATAATTAAGTAAATAAATGAGGTAATTCTTCATCATATTCTCTTGAGTTCCCCGTAGCTTCTTGACGTTGTGGTTCCTCCAATTACCTTAACGGAAAGGTATAACTTTATTTACGAGAACTTGTTCTTTTTGATTGAACAATTTGGGCGAAATTTCTTACGTAAGATAAGTCTTTCTCAAAATGTAGGGGTTCGTATTCAATTACATGCTTGTAATCGGCTTTGTATGGTCGTAACATACGAAAACATGGAAAACGTTGTGGACATTCTCGAGTCTTTGGAGGTAAGGCTACCTCGTCTGCGACTTCTCGATTCTTCTCGATACTTGAAAGGGTCCAATGAATCTTGGGCTCAATTTTCCTTTCTTTTTGAACTTTGATTTTCCCCTTCGGGGAGAGACCTTCAAAAACATAACTACGATTCAAACTCGATATTTTTACGATGTGGATCGGCGTATTTCTTCTGTCGATCTTGGCCGCTACCGATCGTGCTCGGATCACTTTGACTATTTACTGTAATCTGCTTTGTACCAATTACGGGCCTAGCAATTGTCTTTCACCAACTTCATCCCGATAAAGTGGAGTTACGCACTTTCTCTGTAGTATAACGCTTAACCGTGGTGGCATGCCAATACTAAGCGTGGTAGCTTTTGTTGTTGTGGCCAGAACTCTACTAATGGTAGGTGATCATCCCAATTTCCTTTGAAGTCCATCACACGAACTCTTAGCATATCTTCTAACGTTTGAATTATTCGTTCGCTCTGTCCAAATACATTTGAGGGTGATAAGCTATACTCATTCATAATTGCGTACCCATGCATTCTGAAGAAGGCGTTTCCGGAAATTTGATGTGAAGCGCGCGGATCCTATCTGAAACAATTGATCTGGAACTCCAGTGCCTCAAAACAATCTCTTTTACGTATAGCCTTGCCAAGCCAGTCTAAGTTGAATCTTATTTTGATCGGAAGGAAGTGTGCGGATTTAAATCGATCGGATCGGCGATAACCCATCTTGCGTCGTAGCCTTTACGAGTCGAGTCGGAAGGCCCAACCACGAAGTCCATTGTAATATGTTCCCATTTCCATTACGGGATTTCTAACGGTTGTAGCAACCCACTTGGTCTTTGATGTTACTTCTTTCACTTTACGGCGGGTAAGACACTTGGCAACACATTCTACGCAACATCTCGTTTTAAATTTGGCCACCAAAATGTTGTCGAAGAAGATCTTGGTACATCTTGGTACTACCGGGGTGAATCGAATATCGTGAACTATGAGCCTCGCTCAAAATATCTTCCTTAATCTCTTGTTTGGTGGTACCCAAATTCTACTCTCAAATCTCGATATTCCTTCCTTATCCATCTTAAATCTTGGTTCGGTTCCTTGAGATATCTTCTTTGTCACCTTTTTGCATTCATCATCCACGAAGTGAGCCTCCTTTACTTTATCTAGTAGAGGTTGTACTAGATTGCATCTGAAATAGCTTCTCATCAATCTCCATAGGATACTTCACTTCCAACTCTAGTTTCTCCATTTACGTAATTAGCTCCTCTGGAAGCGATCAACATCATCAATTTCTCCAGACCCTTTTCTACTTAAGGCGTCGGCAACCACATTTGCTTTACGGATGGTATAAAATCTCACGATCGTAATCCTTAATTAATTCCAACCATCTTCTTTGGCGCATATTCAAATCATTACAACGTGAAAATATATTTGAGACTCTTGTGGTCAAGTATATATTTCACACTTCTCCCCGTAGAGGTAGTGCCTCCAAATTTTCAAAGCAAAAACAAGCTGCGACTAACTCTAAGTCATGGGTGGGATATCCCTTCTCGTAATCCTTCATTGTGTGTGATGCATACACAATGACTTTTGCCGTTTTGCATCGACACACAACCAAGTCCTTTATCGACGCATCACTATAAACAACAAAATTTCTGTATCATCCGGAAGAGATAACACGGTAGTACTCAACCTCTTCTTCAATCTTGAAAACTTTCCTCCTCACACTTATCCGTCCAAACAAATTTCCACGACTTTTGAGTTAAATTAGTTAGCGGAGTTGCGATCTTGGAAAAGTCTTGTATGAATCTTCTATAATATCCTGCTTAATCCAAGAAAACTTCTTACTTAAACGGCGTTCTCGGTGATCCCGATTAATCACGGCTTCTACTTTGGATGGATCTCTGAAAATTCCATTTTTATCGATCACGTGACCAAGAAATTGTACTCGTTCGATCCAAAATTAGCATTTCAAAAAAACTTGGCATACAACTTTTCCCTTCTCAATACTTCCAATGTTAATCTCAAATGCTCTTCGTGTTCTTCTTTGGTTTTGGAATATACCAAAATGTCATCTATAAATACCACTACTGAACTTGTCCAAAAATGGCTTGAACACACCATTCATTAGTCCCATAAATCTTTGCGGGGAGCATTACGTTAGACCAAACGACATTACTAAAAATTACGTAGTGACCATATCGCGTTACGAGCAGCTGTCTTGATACATCCTCTGGCCTCACCTTGATTGATGATAACCACTTCTCAAGTCTATCTTGGAAAAGTATCTACGCTCCTTCAATTGATTGAAAGCAGGTCGTCGATCCTCGGTAATGGATATCTATTCTTAATCGTGACCTTATTCGGTTCTCTGTAGTCGATGTAGAGCGCATCGATCCATCCTTCTTTTTCACAAACAACACCGCGCTCCCCCACGGCGATCGCTTCGGTTGAATGTACTTCTTGTCCAACAATTCTTGTAGTTGTACCATTAATTCCTTCATCTCTCTTGGTGCCATTCGGTATGGTGCCTTCGATATTGGAAGCGTTTAGGGCGCCAAATCGATCCACGAAATCTACCTCTCTATCGGTGGAAGTCACGGTAAATCGTCTGCGGAAATCGTCGATGAAGTCCCTCACAATCGGTATTTCTTCTACCTTGGATTCTCTTTTCATTGTCGACTATATAAGCTAAGTATCCTACTACAACCTTGTCTTAATAACTTCTTGGCACGCATCATCGTCGACAACTTCGCTTGTCTAGGCGACTTCTTTACCATAAAAAACACAACCTTTGGCCAGGAGTCATAAAGGTTATCACTTTCTTTTGGCAATCAATTACAACCCCGTAATTGAATAACGATCCATTCCCAATAACGTCAAATTCCCCAAGTCGAATAGGGATAAGATCTACGTTCATGATATTACCCTTAATATCCTCTCTACATTCTTATATACGTACTTAACGAGGGATTATTTCTCTATTACATAATTTCTATGTTCATGGGGTAATCCAATTCATTCTTAGGCAAATCTAAATTCTTGGCAAAATCATGGGATATAAAGGAACAAGTAGCACCCGAATCAAATAAAACATAAGCATTAACTTTATTGATCGAATGATACGACACCACATCACGGGATTGAGCTGCATCTTGCCGTCGTGTTGAAAGTCGGTGCGGTCGGTCGGTTTTGTTGCGGTTGGTCGGTGATGGTTAAAATATTTCCTTTATTATTTCCCGGTTTCCTCCACGATCCACGACCCTCCGATCCCTTCTTGGGACAGTCTCTTGCCGGATGGTCCTTGAACCACAAGTAAAACAAGCACCCTTCTTTGGGTTTGGGCGGTTTGGTGCTATGTGGCCTTCGACCCACAATTGTAGCACACTCTTTTTTTCCTTTCATACAAACTCCCGGATGGGCTTTCCATGCAAGTCGGGCATGCTTGATTCTTTTCTTGATTACTTTCTTGATTCCCGATGATGAGTTGTCGTTCCACCTTTTCTTGATTGAAATTTCCACCTCTGTGCCACTTCCATTTGGCCTTGTTATTAATTTCACTTCTTCATTCTTCTTCTTCTTCTTGATCTTGATTGTACTTGGTCACCACATCGCTTCCTCCTTGACGAGGATGGCCTTTTCAAAACTCTAGCAAATGTGTTTATCTGAAACATTGATACCTTCTTGTACACCCAAGGCTTTAGTCCTTGTTGAATCTTCGGCTTTTCTTTCGTCGGTGTGTACTTGATGCAGGGGCGAACCTTGCCAACTTCGTTGAATTTAGCCGCGTAGTCGGTACACTCATGTTTCCTGCTTGATTCGAGAAATTGAACCTCCATCGATTACGAAACTAGTTGGGAAATACATTTGAAAAACATCTCTTTAAATCTCTCCCGTAATTACACCTTCACCTCCTCGCACTTTGTTTGCTTGCCACGGTAGCTAGCCTCGGACTTGACATAAACGTTGCAAAAGCGGTCTTACGGTCTTCTCTAACCTAGCAGCGTCGAAAACCTTCTCCATTTCCATAACCCATTTTGAGCCTCGATTGGGTTCATGGAACCTTTGAACTCTGGCGGTCCCCCCGCCTTGAAATCTTTAAACGTTGTGTTTGGTGGAGCTTGAGGTTGATTATTCATTGCTCCGGTCGATAAGTTAACTAAGCTGTTGAGCAGGATTTGTGTTGGCATTATTGTTATTATTGGTTGACTCTTCTGAGTAGGTTGGCGTTGTTGTCTTCTCCTTGGCGGCATTTTTACATTAAATAAATGCTTATTAGAACTTTATTTATTTCTCTAAATAGTTAAGGCATTACTTAACAATTTAACATACTCATTTAACACATCATCTCAAACAACTTGATATATTTTCATTCAAATCAAAAGTTTTAACATTAAGCGATAGCATAAGCTGCTATTTACATCAACTATCACGGAATAAAGAATCCACAGATTTAAAACATTAAAATATTCTTTCGTTCATAAACACGTCGAATTTACATCTAAAACTAATTAAGTTCTTCACATAATTAAATAAATCATATCATCATGTCGGTTAAAGTCTTGATTAGCCTTGCTCTACGCTCCTCTTCTAAGATGTGATACATCGTCCTGCGATCCATCATGTACAATGGTAGTCCTTGAATTGGATTGGGTACCTCAAAACTTCGATCTTGGGTCTCATTCATTGCCTTGTTAAGTGTAGAATATGTCTCCCCAATCTTACGCCTTCTTTGCACGACCATCATCTTACTTACGCGATCGATTTCGGCGTGATTCTCTTACCCGACCTTCCTCTGCTATTTTTTAGTCTTTGGAGGTTTCCTTGATTCCTTCTTGATTTCTCTATCTCCTCGGTCTTATCTTGGTTTGACCCTTCTCATGGACCAAATCCCATTCTACATTTCCCGATCATGTGAGTGAAGAGTCAAAATCTCCCTCTCCTTCTCTCTAGAGTAATCTCTTTGAATAATAGCTTCGCTCGATCGGATCCTACACCTCATCTAAGTAACTCCACGTTACGGTGCGTATAATGTGTCATACATCTCGGCATCAACGGTGTCTTAGTAGTAACTCCTCTTCTTCCTCTTCCTCTTCTTCTTCCTCAACAAATTCCTCCTCGGGATCCTCCTCGGGATCGATCTAGGGCTCATGCTCTGACCAACAACGGTGATCAATGGAGATGACTCCCTCTGTACCATTTGCTCCCCTAACGACATGAATGTCTCGGGGCTCCTCCTCTGTCGGTCTATAGGTACAGGGGTTTCCTCCTCGATGGGTACTATAGGTACAGGGTTCTTCCTCCCGGCTTGACTAGCTTCTCCAACATTACGACATCCACGACAACAAAATTTTAAGTTTTAGTTACTAAGTCGTATCATCTAGCATACATACTTTAACACATAAACACATAAGGTCTTTTATTATCTTCAATGAATTACAAAAATTCATTTCTTATAACTCGATAAGAGTTTTCCATCACTATCTTCTTTCTATAAAGGCTACTACCTAAGGTTGTTCCCCCACCTAAGGTTCATAACCTCTGACTTTGATACCAACTTGTGACACCCCCAAATCAAGGTACTTCAATTTCACGGGATTTGGTGTTCCTTCTACAAATATCATCTATCTATCTACCCATAATAAATGCAAACCATGCAATAGATAGAATAAAAATCTTCCCTTAAGGGTTTACAACATCCGAATAATAATAATACAATCCCGGTTAAACTAACCTTAAACATACATCTTGAATCATAAAAACAAATAAGTCTTAAACAACATCATTAACTCAAGTCTTAAACACAAATACATCGTCTAATAAAATAACAAGTCTTCATCACTTGTTAACCCTGCCCTTGCCTTTACTAGTGGAAGGTTCGTCGGTTCTTTCGTTCTTAACTGCAATGTTATTATTAAGTAAGTGTGAGCACTATTGCCCACAAGTATAACAATGAAATAACAGTGTAATAACATGCGAGTAAATCAAAGACATCTGAATAAAAGCTCAACTTTTGAATCAAGAATGAATAACAAGAATCAAAAAGAATTACGAGGTCATAAGACCTTGAACTATGTCCTAGGTTATCAAGGGTTATACTTGAAACCTTTAACGATCGTAAGACTATGGACCTTTCTACTTTCGTGCTTGGGGGATCGACCCTTAGTACCATCTTGTGCACAATATCTTAGCAGCTAACGCATAAGTAAATCCCTTTGCGGGTTGTTCATCTCGGTTTGACATTCGAGTCCGCACCAAAGGAAGTTTGGTTTGGATAATTCATAAAGGGTTACGAAATTTAGAGCGTTCATCAACTAAGGACTAGTTGAATCAATAAAGTTCACTAGTCTAATAAGGTTTAACAATAATGATATTCGATTTGAATAATAATCTCAAGAAGTATACAATAGGACAATTATTGTATAAGCTGAATCATGCTTTGAAAAGATAATCAATCTTTAATATAACATTTGAACTTGAATAATAGTAATGATAATTTACTCGAGGTAACTAATAAACTTGAACAATAATGACAAGTAGGGTTAGGAAACTTGCCTCGTCGTAGATTACACTTTAACTAAGCACGTTCTTTGAATTTAATCCTACATACCATTCACATTCACAATACCGATTAATTATAACTTAACTAATCATCATAAACTCATTCTCTTTGTCTACTTTTTGATTATTAACTATACTTAGTTAATTTACCACTTTGTCACATAATTTACACATCATGAATAACAAGCTAATTATGTATTCAATAATTCAATCCACATGTAATTATGTTATTTACATGTTAAGTATCTATTTTAACATCTCATTATACTTATAACATAGTTTTATGTTCATTAAATCAAGTTACTATCACGTTGCTAGACTTGAATATTAAAAATATTTCATTTACTGGACATTACGCAGTGGTATTTGGCGTTTTCACTTTTATACTAAGTCTTCTTACTGCTTTGGTATGTGCTTATTGTATTGACTGGACATCTGGATTTGATGGCCTGCGGATGGCTTGGCGGCCTTAAAGCATTGCGTTGAATTGCGGCGAACGCAGCGGCGAACGAAAAACTTTATTGCGAAAATTGCGAACACGATTAAAAAACTCAATTAAATTATCACTACACGAATTTAATCATACCCACATGTTATAATTCATGTATAATCATAACCCAACATTTATAGAATGGTTTTAACCCATTAAAACACATAATCACGAGAGAACTAAAATATGTGAATTTCAACGACTTTGATGTTCTTGGAGGTTTTGAAAATAAAACATGAAAATTGTCACTCTGGATTAGTTATAACAAGAATCCAGTTTATTTAAACTTTGGTCTCTTATTATCAACATGCATAATAATATACTGAGAGTAAAATTTAGGGATAATATCGATCGATACATAAAATATCACGTATAAGGCCATAAGGCCAAAACCCATACTACATAATTTTGTAGAAATCATATCGATGTAATATTATGAAATGATGATATGGAATCATGCAATATATATATATATAAAATACGATTTGATACATCTTAACCCATAAATAACTCATAAATATTACTCCTTTCTCAATCACGAGGCTTTCTGAAAACTTTGAAAGCCATTTTCTTATAAAAACTTAATGACGTAAAATAGAATTTGGGAAGAGAATTACCCAGTATAATTAATGGAAGATGAATTCCTTCTCGGATGACTCTCATAATCCTCTTAACAACTCTAACTTCTCAACTCTTTCTCTTTGTATTTCTCTCTGTTATGCTTTCTAGACTTAGGCAAATAATGAAGAAGAAATAAAAGAATACGTAAACTAAATAATGAACAAGCGGCGCGTTGGTGGTGGTGATTACCCGATCATGGGTTAAGCGCCCAACTCCTTTTAGTGCCATGTTTGCCTAGCTAGAATAGGTTTCAAAAACCATTTAATTTAATAAAACTTTATCACATAGTTAATTCATGTCACACCCACTTTTACAATAATTCATATATCTTATTTAATATAAATAAAATATAATAACTTCTCATAAATTCACATAGTCATATATTTAATTTTCTCATTAATTAATAATGTCAAATTATTAACTCTCTAATTAATAATTAATTTAATTAAAATAACATCATGCTTAATTAAATATTCACTTAATTTAATCATATAAATAAGCTCAAATAATAAATATTCTGACATTAATTTAATAAATGAATAATAAATAAATTCTCTCATTAATTTAATAAATGTAACACATATAATTAAATTAATCTACCACAATGCATCAATTAATTATTTAATCAAATAATTAAATCATCAAAAATATTTATTTAATTCAATAAATATTAAAATAAATTTACAAAATCTCTTCGTTTGAATAGTGTGATCATTATCTTTCAATAGTTCAAGCCAACGTCGTTGCCGCATGTTGAGTTCTTTTTGGGTGAAGAAATATTTGAGGCTTTTATGATCTGTATAGATCTCCACTTTCTCCCCATGCAGGTAGTGTCTCCAGATTTTTAATGTGAAAACGACTGCTGCCAACTCTAGATCATGAGTAGGATAATTCCTCTCATATACTTTGAGTTGTCGTGAGGCATAGGCTATGACTTTCCCATGTTGCATGAGAACGCATCCTAACCGTTTGCCTGAAGCATCGCTGTATATAACAAATCCATTCGAACCATATGGTATTGCCAGAACAGGTGCTGAAATGAGTCTCCTCTTGAGCTCTTGGAAACTCTTCTCGTATTCCTCGCTCCATACAAATTTTGTATCCTTCCGAGTCAAACTGAGTTAACGGAGTAGCGATTCGAGAAAATCCTTCCACGAATCTCCGATAATAACCAGCTAAACCTAGAAAGCTACGCACTTGGTCCATTGACTTTATTTGCTCCCAACTTTTCTTGCTTGATCTTCGTCGGGTCAATGGATACTCCATGTTTTGACACCACGTGCCCAAGGAATGCTACTTCCTCAAGCTAGAGCTCGCATTTTTTCAGCTTGGCATAAAGTTTGTTTTCACGAAGTCTTTCAAGTATCAGCTTCAAATGGTGCTCATGATCTTCACGACTTTTGGAATAGATGAGGATGTCATCAATAAAGACAACAACGAACTGATCCAAATATTCCTTGAATACTCGGTTCATCATATCCATGAAAGCGGTTTGGAGCATTAAATCGATCCAAAGACATGACGAAGAATTCATAATGCCCGTACCTAGTTCTGAAGGCAGTCTTTGGAATATCCTCAGTTTTAATCTTCATCTGATGATATCCAGCACGAAGGTCGATCTTTGAAAAGAATTGTGCTCCTTGCAACTGGTCGAACAGGTCATCAATGCGAGGTAGCGGATACCTATTCTTGATGGTGACATGGTTTAATTCTCGGTAGTCAATATAAAGTCGCATACTCCCGTCTTTCTTCTTTACGAATAAAACAAGAGCACCCCAAGGAGATGTACTAGGAAGAATGAAACCTATGTCTAACAATTCCTGTAGTTGGACTTTTAACTCCTAAAGTTCAATAGGAGCCATTCGATATGGGGTTTTAGAAATGGGTTTTGTACCCGGTTCGAGGTCAATAAAGAATTCAACATCACGTTCTGGGGGTAGACCGGGAAGTTCTTCAACAAATACATCAGGAAATTCTTTAACAACAGAAATATTATCCAAATCTGACTTGTCTCTGTTCAAATCCATAACATGGTCTAAGAAAGCTTGGCATCCGTTTTTCAATAAACGAATAGCTTTATGGCTTGATATGACAGTGACTGATTTTAGTGGTTTAGTTGTTTGAATTCGTATGATAGGTTGGTTAGGAATATAAAAACTAACAACCTTACGAAAACAATCAATTTTGGCATGATGAGTGGTTAACCAATCAATTCCTAAAATCACATCAAAAACAAGTATCTTTAAAGAGATAAGATCAACAGGTAATGTGATTGTGCCAACTTGGATAATGCAAGATTTATAAACTGTAGATGTAACGAAGGTTTCACCCAATGGAGTTTCAACAGATAAGTCAAAGTCCAATTTCTCTGGAGTCAAGTTTAAACGTTGAGCACAAGTAGGAGAGATAAAAGAATGGGTAGAACCGGTATCTAGTAAGGTATAAACTTCGCAAGAGTTCAATATTAGCTTACCCGTGATCACCTCATTCGGGTTCCTCACATTTTGGCCAGTCACGACAAACGCTCTTCTAGGAACCACTGATTTCGACTTATCCAGGACAGCCCTTGGAGTCACCATCCCCGTTGAACTTAGTTTTTCTACAGAACAATCCCGAGCTATTTGGCCTTCCTTTCCACAGTTGTAATATACCTTGGATTATTGTGGACAGTTTGGGCTGATATGTCCCTCTTTCCTGCATTTGTAACATCTAACTGGCGGTCGTTCTCCTTGTGACGCCCCCAAAACAGGTCCATTCCATCCAACCCATTCTGAGTCGCCAAATACATGGTACAGAAACAACTACAACTTTATTAATACAATTGTCTTGCAAAATACGACAACACATAAACTGTGAGTTTAAATACAAATATTGTCTTCTAGACAATATCCATACTCAAATAAGTCCTCATTACAATTATTGATACACTATTTTACAAAATAGTGAGGACTACTAAAAAAACTGTCTTGAACCATTACTCCACACCCCGATTAGTTCCCGCTTATATTCTCGTCTCTGAGAGAAGAAAAATGGAACAAAAAGGAAAAGGGTGAGCTCAACTAGCCCGATAAAGAATATTATGACTAAGATAATGTACAACAAATTATCCTTAGTCTTCAACAGGAAAAATCGTGACGAATACAATAGACAACAAGTTTTAGATCAACAATTGCAATGAAACAACAATTCATTAGAAGAGTTAAGTAGAGAATGAAATCTACTATCATCTATGAATTTAAAAGTCCATCATCGATATTTTATCCTGTAACATCAATCAATATACATCATAAATCAAATATTCATCTTTTCACTATAGGCCAAAGATATTCACCGGTTAATGGTCATGTTCATCTAAACACTGTTCATCTTTGCACTCGCCAAAAGATATTCATCATAAAATCATTCATCTTTGCACTACGGGCCAAAAATATTCATTATATCATCATTTAGACCGAGGATGATGAAAAATATTTTAAAAGAAACGAATCCATTGAAACAAAAGAACAAGTATTAAGGATTCATACTTTAAATAACCCAAGTTCGAAAATACTTCATAAATAACCAGAGTGAAGTAAAATTCAAGAATGATCAAAATATAGATCCAATCAAGGATAGGAATCATAACAGACGATCTTGGACACATAAAAGAAAATTTAATTTTTCTGTGAATAGTGCCGTATACGTGAATAGTGTCGTATACGTGAATAGTAACTCCGACACCAAAAGATAGAAATTTCACAAAAAACATCATCATGCTTCGTGAATAGTACTCGTGAATAGTAACTCATGAATAGTAACCCCAACATGAAAAGTTCCAAATTTGATAAAAATTCAGACCAATATTTTGGCATAATGATATTGAAGAAATAATATCATTTACGAAGAAAATAACATCCCTTACCTCGAAAGAATAGTACTTCTAGTTGAAACACTGGATATAAGCTATGACTTGAACTTGCACCATTTAGCAACACTAAAAGTATCAAAATACTCACAAGAATACACTCAATATATCGAGAGAGAAAGAGAGAGAAGATTTCAGTTTCTGGTGTGATTTTCAATTCTAACCTAAGTACCCTATTTATAGGAAATTGCTTAGAACACTAAAGCATAAAATTTATTAAAATAATTTTATTTAATAAAAATTCAAGCCCACCACCCAAGAATCTGAATTTCAGCAATTCACACATGCTAACCTTCTAGAAAAAATAAGAAAAAATGTTTTTCATCAAATAAATAATTAAAACTTCTAAAAATTAATTATTTCGGAACTTCAATAATTCATAATAAATAGCCCTTTTATCAGACAATTCAAATCTCACGACGTTTTATAGGAAATTCAATTCTCTACAACTTTGTAGAAGAAAGTTTTTCCAAATTCCAAACAGAAATTGACCAAAATCCATATACGAACAATTTTTCAGGCTATAATCAAATTTCAGTCAAGAAATGAGGTCCACCGACACACAAAATATGTGTTAGACATTTAATGCAACAAAAATACTCTTTCTCCTCATATACTCATATATCCCACATTCATTGTAAAAATATCATCATTATTCTATTATAATAATATAATAAAATATTATTTTATTAGAAAGGATAAAATATCAATTTTTAACAAATGTCACTTTAAAAATTTTCTCCATCTATATCCACATAAAATCAATATTTTCCTCATCATATAAACCAATAATTAATTATTCACAAATAATATTACGAAATCACAATCATCGACAACCAGGTAGTTCTGGGAAAGAGGGGCTTTCGAATAAAATTTCTCCTTACTAGCGCCACAAGATTAGGTGACCAAACCTCTCCTTAGACAGAACTTTCTAGACATTGCCAATAATGTTTTCTAATAATATTATTTAGATAATATGAATTATTGCTTCGATAATGGAAAATACTGTGTAGTGAAAATTATTGAAACAACAGTAATATAAAAATCAACGCAAAGCAATTATTGAATTAATAAAATAAAATCTTTGAACAAGTAATTCTTTGTAACAATTATTGAAGCGGTGCCTTCTTATATAAGAATCAATAATTGGTGCAATACCGTGTGCTACTGTGCAACAACGCGTATTACTGTGTTTTAACCACCGGGTATTCCAACAGTATTAATGGTATCAACTACACCGTTATTTGTAAATAACTTATACTTGTCGTTTTCTTCATCCAATCACTTTCCGTTATGGGGCCCACACAAGGCTGCGCCGTCGTACGAATATTCCCCGACAGTAAGAATATTCCACGACCAAACGAATATTCTCCGACAACAATGAATATTTTATAACCACTTGCTTATTTGAAATATTTACGCATTTTACCCATAACTAACCACATTAATCAAATCAACCCCTTACTATTTCAAAATAATAAATAGAGGAAATTTAATTTCATTAATAATAAGTTGGGGTCTTACAACCTCCCCTCCTTATGAAATTTCATCCTCGAAATTGACGTACGTACCTGGTGTTTCGAAAATGTGAGAATACCTCGCTTTCATTTCCATTTCCAACTCCCAGGTCATTTCCTCAATAGCATGGTTCCTCCACACAACTTTAACTTGTGGTATGACATTTGTGCGTAGGACATGCTCTTTCCTATCCAAGATCTTGACAGGTACCTCCTCGTACGTTAAATCTTCGGCTATCTCGTTTGGTTCTAACTCAATAATGTGGTTCGGGTCGTTCACATATTTACGTAACATCGAAACGCGAAAAACGTTATAAACACACGACATACTTGGCAGTATAACGAGTCTATAGGCCACAGTTCCTACTCGATCGAGGATTTCAAATGGACTAATAAATCGAAGGTTTGAACTTTCCTCACATCGCCAATTCTCACTTTTGGAATAACAACTTCTTGTACCTCCTTCTTCATATTCATCAGCTCCGGTGTGTAGCTTGAACGGTTTTAACTTTATCGATTAAAGTCGGTTCTACTTGTATATCATCATGTGAGTCCCTAGAGTCTTTAAATCTATATCTATCATTTATAAGTTATATGAAATGGGTCTTTGACAATATCGCACTCATACTCGTATACGATCTTTTACTCAATACGTCAGCTACCACGTTTGCTTTTCCAGGATGGTATGGTCAGAACATGTACCGAAATGAGTCTCCTCTTGAGTTCTTCGAAGCTCTTCCCACATTCCTTGCTTCATTCGAATTTTGTATATCTACGAGTCAGCTTTGCGTTAATGGAATAGCAATTCGAGAATATCCTTCAACGAATCTCCGATAATAACCAACTAAGCCTAGAAAGCTACGTATTTCGATTACTGACTTAGGTTGCTCTCAACTATGACCCATATCCCAATCTTGGATAGCACGTCACAATGGCACCTATCAGTTTACTATCGAACGAATATGGCATCCCCTATGGAGAGTCTGGCTTCGGTGCATTCCACAAAAGAAGTCACCAGATAGAGGCTCGGTTATCAACTTCTATAGTTGGGGTTTTAACTCCTGAAGTTCAATAGGAGCTATTCGATATGAGATTTTAGAAATGGGTTTTGTACCGGGTTCAAAGTCAATACAAAATTCAATATCACGCTCTGGGAGTAGGCCAGGAAACTTTTTTAGGAAATACGTCAGGAAATTTACTAACAACAGAAATATCATTCAAATCTGACGTATTTTTGTTCAAGTCCATAACATGGCTAAGAAAGCTTGACATCCGTTTTTCAATAAACGAATGACTTTATGGCTTGATATGAAAGTGTTTGACTTCAATGGTTTGGTTGCTTGAATTCGAATAACAGGTTGCTTAGGAATATGAAAACTAACAACCTTACAAAAGCAATCAATTTTTGCATGATGAGTAGTTAATCAATCAATCAATCCCTAAAATCACATCAAAAGCAAGTATCTTTAAAGAGATAAGGTCAACAGGTAAGGTGATGGTTCCAACTTGAATCAAGCAAGATTTATAAATAGTAGATGTAATGAAAGTTTCTCCTAACGGAGTTTCAACCGATAAGTCAAAGTCTAATCTCTCCGGAGTCAAATTTAAACGTTGAGCGCAAATAAGAGAGATAAAAGAATGGGTAGAACCGATATCGAGTAAGGTATAAACTTCGCAAGAAATTATAATTAACTAACCCGTGATAACTTCGTTCGGGTTACTCGCTTTTTTGAGAAGTCACAAAAAATGCTCTTCCAAGAACCGATGACTTTGACTTGTCCGGGACAGCCTTTGGAGTCACCATCCCCGTTGGACTTGGTTTCGCTACAGGACAATCTCGAGTTATATGACCGTCCTTTCCACAACTAAAACATACCTGTGAAACCCCAGATTTTATGAATAAAGATTTAAATTTATCGAAATATTTTTTTGAATATTATGGTGTGGATTTGATATAATGTTATAGTTGTGGGTAGTATTTATAAATTTTTCAAAGTATGCAAGTTGTTATAAAATATTCGATTGGTCGGGGAATATTCTATTTATCGGTGAATATTCATACGACGACACAATCATTGGTGGACCCCACAACGGAAGTATTGTCGTAGTTAGAAAACGATGTAATTATCTTTTATAAAAATAATCTTGGCGGTGTTACCGTTAAAAGCTGTTGAACTACTCGGTAGTAAAAAATACGATGTCTGGCGTGGTTGCATAGTAGCACCGGTATTGATTATTGATGCTTACGTAAGAAGTCACTCGGTTATACTCAATTATTGCTTTCACGATAATTCTTTGCATCATATCTCTCATATTATTGATTCAATTATTGCACGCAGATCATCTCATAAAATGTTATTTTATTAAATCAATAATTGAGACGACAAAGTTATTCATATTATTAAATTGCAATATTTACAATGTCTAGAAGTTACATCGATGAGAGGTTTGGTCACCTAATTGCGCCGCCAATAGGGAGAAATCCTTATTGGAAAGCCCCTCTTTCTTGGGAACGACCTGGTTGATAAATATTGTGAGTTATAATATTAATGATGAATGTTATTAGAATTGAAGTTGTGTTCAGAGTTGAATTTGGAGACGCGGACGTGATATTTGAGTCCGGAACGATGAAATTAGTAAAAATAGTCTATAAACACAAAATTTTCCGGAATTCACTATTTGGTGAAAAAGTCAAACTTCAAAATTTCAAAATTTATATTTTTGATAAAATGGTTTCATTGTGTTGGAATTATTTGTGTTAGTGAAAATTGACAATAATTTCGATAATAATTGATGTCTGGAGGTTATATTGACCAATTGGGTATTTAACCGGATAAATGAGCAATTGATTGCTATTATTTCACATGATTATAACTATTTGTTCACATATGTGTACTATTGAATCACATTATTTACTATTAGGGGAGTTGGTGCAAGATTGATAATACTTGCATGACTAAGTTAAAAATGGAGGTATAGATGTAGGTATTATACTGTAATTCGTATTTTTCACATGATTATACTATTGATTCACATAATTGAACTATTGATTCACATTATTTACTATTAGGGGAGTTGGTGCAAGATTGATAATACTTGCAGGACTAAATTAAAAATAAAAGAAAAGTTGGAGGTATTGTACTGTAATTTTCGAGCCCCAAAATGTGCAATTATCAAAACTATATTTTTCTATAAATAGAAGCTCATTCTTCCTTCATTTCTCACCAATTCACAAAAGCTTTAGATCGATTATTATAGAGAGAAATTATAGAGAAAAGAAGAAGAAATCTCTGCTACCTCACTATTCCAAAGATCCGAGTTTTTCCAAGGTAGGGAATATTATTTTTTGTACTAAATAGGGAGTATTATTTCTTTCTTATCTATGAAGAGAACTTACATTATTCCATTCTTTATTATTCTGTTGGAATAACTCAGATATATCTGTGGCTACCCTATACTTGGTGAAATTCTTCTATTGTTCCATTCTTTATTATTCTGTTGGAACATCCTGTCTGTGCGTTCTATGCCAGATCTGGTTCCATCTTTATTATTCTGTTGGAATATCCTATCTGTGCATTTTACGCCGGACCTGATTCCTTCTTTATTATTCAGTTAGAATATCATGTCTATGCGTTCTACGCCGGACCTGGTTCCGTCTTTATTATTCTGTTGGAATATCACGCTCATGCATTTTACGTCGGACTGATTACGTCTTTATTATTCATTGGAATATCCTCGCATGCATGCATTTTACGTGGGACTGATTCCGTTATTTATTATTCTCATTGGAATAACCTACACCGATCTCTATCGCATGCCTGGTGATTTCTTTTGTTATTCCATTTCCTATTATACTCAGTTGGTTAAAGTTTTGACTTCTATACTCCATGAAATTAGTGGAATATCCTTGATATTTGTGCTTCATCTAGTATCTTTTCATGGAAATATTCTTCTGAGCATACTTGAATTTTACTCTACAAAGCAGTATCATGTTGACAATTTGGATGTTATTAGTTCCTGGATAAAATAATTCTTGAACTTGTTTTATTGAATTCTTATATCATTGTCATCATCCTCATGTTTATATTTTGTTGAAAGTCATTTGTGGCCTATAGTGCATAGATGGACTTGGTATGATTATGACCAGGGATTATTCGGTGTAATCATGACCGTAATGTTACAAATGATGTGGTAAAAGTCCTCATTGGCCCGTAGTGCATTGATGGACAGTTGTTGGCATGATCATGACCATTATTGAATACACAAATATTCTTGGGCCGTAATGCATGGATAATTGTGATCGTGATACTAAAGAATATCCTTGGCCGTAGTGCAGGGATGATTCGATGATGTGGATTATTTATTAAGATGAGTCCCAGCGATAAAAGTGATGAAAAACCTTCTAAATCATAAAAGATAGTAGATTTTATTCTCTATTTGACTCTTTTAATGGATTGCTTATTCCGCTGCAATTAAACTTGATGGTTGTTATATTGTATCAGTTTAACACTATTGAAGGCCAACGATAATATATTCTGCATTATCTTAGTCATAATATTTCCTACTGGGCTAGTTGAGCTCACCCTTTTACTTTTATTGTTCTCTTGAAATGAAAACGTAGCGAGGGGACTAGTGCAGGGGAATGGAGTGGCGGACGGATGATAGCATTAGTAGTCCTCACTATTCAATTGAAATAGTGGAAAATAAATGTAATAATATTGAATTTGTGTTTGAATATTGTCTGAGACGACAATATACGTATTAAAACTCACGAAACATATTTTGTCGTACTTTTACATTGTGACAGTTGTATTATTAAGTTGTATTTGAATTTATGTACCATATAAGTGGCGACCCAAGATGGGTGACGTATACCTAATTTTGGGGGCGTCACAATATCATCGTTTGTCATCTGCTCAGTGATGTTGTTCATAAGAGGAACATTGCCAGCCTGTTGCACGTTCTCCTCGTTGGTGAGCAAAGGTGTCTGCACAGTCTCATTTACTCCACTGTTAACATTCTCAGTCGACATTCTCAAATACTGCCATAAAACAAGGGTTAATTTAACAAATTAACAAATCACATAATACCCTATATTATGATGACCCAACAAATATACGCTTAGGTAGGACACACTAGCGAAGGATTTACTCGTCTCTCCCCTCCTAGTTCTATTCCCCGATCTCCGCCAGAGACCATATCCCTAAGCTCTGAAACCAACTGTGACGCCCCCAAAACAGGTCCATTCCATCCAACCCATTCTGAGTCGCCAAATACATGGTACAGAAACAACTACAACTTCATTAATACAATTGTCATGCAAAATACGACAACACATAAACTGTGAGTTTAAATACAAATATTGTCTTCTAGACAATATCCATACTCAAATAAGTCCTCATTACAATTATTGATACACTATTTTACAAAATAGTGAGAACTACTAAAACAACTGTCTTGAACCATTACTCCATACCCTGACTAGTTCCCGTTATATTCTCGTCTCTTGAGAAGAAAAATGGAACAAAAAGGAAAAGGGTGAGCTCAACTAGCCCACTAAAGAATATTATGACTAAGATAATGTACAACAAATTATCCTTAGTCTTCAACAGGAAAAATCGATAGAATACAATGAATAACAAGTTTTAGATCAACAATCAGTAGCGGAAACAACAATTCATTAGAAGAGTTAAGTAGAGAATGAAATCTACTATCATCTATGAATTTAAAAGTCCATCATCGATATTTTATCCTCAGTAACATCAATCAATATACATCATAAATCAAATATTCATCTTTTCACTATAGGCGAAGATATTCACCAATTAGTCATGTTCATCTAAACACTGCTCATCTTTGCACTTTCTGGGCCAAAGATATTCATCATAAAATCATTCATCTTTGCACTACGGGCCAAAGATATTCATTATCATCATTTAGGGTGAGGATGATGAAAATATTTTTAAAGAAAAGCGAATCCGATGAAACAAAAGAACAAGTATTAAGGATTCATACTTTAAATAACCCAAGTTCGAAAATACTTCATAAATAACCAGAGTGGAGTAAAATTCAAGAATGATCAAAACATAGATCCAATCAAAGATAGAAATCATAACAGATTTATCTTGGACACAGAAAAGAAAATTTAATTTTTCTATGAATAGTATCGTATTAAATGAATAGTCTTATATCGTGAATAGTAACTCCGACACCAAAAGATAGAAATTTCACAAAAAACATCATCATGCTTCGTGAATAGTACTCATGAATAGTAACTCATGAATAGTAACTCGTGAATAATAACTCGTGAATAGTAACCCCGACATGAAAAGTTCCAAATTTGATAAAAATTCAGACCAATATTTTGGCATAATGATATTGAAGAAATAATATCATTTACGAAGAAAATAACATCCCTTACCTCGAAAGAATAGTACTTCTAGTTGAAACACCGGAAATAAGCTATGACTTGAACTTGCACCGTATAGCAACACTCAAATATCAAAATACTCTCAAGAATACGCTTAATATATCGAGAGAGAAAGAGAGAGAAGATTTCAGTTTCTTGTGTGATTTTCAATTCTAACCTAAGCACCCTATTTATAGGAAATTTCTTATAACACCAAAGTAGAAAATTTATTAAAATAATTTTATTTAATAAAAATTCAAGCCCACCACCCAAGAATCTGAATTTCAGCAATTCACACATGCTAACCTTCTAGAAAAAAATAAGAAAAAACGTTTTTCATAAAATAAATAATTAAAACTTCCAAAAATCAATTATTTCGGAACTTAGAAACTTCAATAATTCATAATAAATAGCCCTTTTATCAGAAAATTCAAATCTCACAAGCTTTTATAGGAAATTCAATTCTCTACAACTTTGTAGAAGAAAGTTTTTCCAATTTCCAAACAGAAATTGACCGAAATCCACATACGGAGGATTTTTCAGGTTATAATCAAATTTCAGTCAAGAAATGAGGTCCACCAACACACAAAACATGTGTTAATCATTTAATGCAACAAAATACTCTTTCTCCTCATATACCCATATATCCCACATTCATTGTAAAAATATCATCATTATTCTATTATAATAATATAATAAAATATTATTTTATTAGAAAGGATAAAATATCAATTTTTAACAATTGTCACTTTAAAAATTTTCTCCATCTATATCCACATAAAGTCAATATTTTCTCATCATATAAATCGATAATTAATTATTCACAAATAATATTACGAGAATCACAATCATCGACAACCAGTAGTTCCTCAGAAGAGGGGGCTTTCCAATAAGAATTTCTCCTTACTAGCGTGCAATTAGGTGACCAAACCTCTTCTTAGATAGAACTTTCTAGACATTGCCAATAATATTTTCTAATAATATTATTCAGATAATATGAATTATTGCTTCGATAATGGAAAATACTGTGTAGTGACAATTATTGAAACAACGATAATATAAAAATCAACGCAAAGAATTATTGAATCAATAATTGGTGCAATACCGCAATCTTCTTCTTCGCGGCAACAACGCCAGATTACGAGTGTTTAACCACCGGGTATTCCAACGTGATAATCTGTAACAACTTCGCCATTATTTATAAACAACTTATACTTGTGCGTTTTCTTCATCCAATCGCTTTTTGGTTATGGGGCCCACAAATTTTGCTATCGTCGCGAATATTCTCCGGCGCGTGAAGAATATTCCACGACCAAATGAATATTCTCCGAAACAACAATGAATATTTTATAACCACTTGCTTATTTGAAATATTTGCGCATTTTACCCATAACTAACCACATTAATCAAATCAACCCCTTACTATTTCAAAATAATAAATAGAGGAAATTTAATTTCATTAATAATAAGTTGGGGTCTTACACTCCTCCCCTAGAATTTGTTGTTGGTGCTGGTGCTGCTGCTGATGTCTTCCCATCATTGTTGAATCTCCTCTTTCTGAAATTTCCACTTGACTCGGATCTCCTATTATCATGGCCACGATGACCACCCGAGTGGTTCTGGCCTTTGTTCAGTATTTTTCCTCCTCGTTGGTTATCATCACTCGATGATCTTTGTCACCAGATGTGACCTCAGTTTGTGGTCCCTCGGTTGAACATACTCACTATCTCATTCTAATAATTGAGCCACATTGACAACATCCAATATAGAGAAAATTTATGAGAGATAAGGTATTGTCGAATCTCGGGTTTTAGACCTCTCAGAAACATCCTTGTCATTCGTTCCTCATTCTCTACCAAATGAGGTGAAAACCTAGATGACTCAGCGAACTTCGCTTCGCTTCGTCTTGCGACAATCAATCATGTTGTTTTGTTCCAGTTTGATAAACTCTACCTCCTTCATATGACGAATACTTTCAGGAAAGTACTTGTCATTGAATAGTTTTTGAAATGTTTCCCAAGACATGTTGAGTGCAGTAGGCTGGGTACGCTTCACAGACTCCCACCAGTAGTCTGCCTCACCGCGAAACATAAAGGTGGAGAATAAAACCTTTTATTCCTCCGTGCATCCCAAGACATTGAATATCTTGGTAATTTGCTTGACCCATGTTTTCGCCTTGATCGGATTCGGCTTTCCAATAAATTCTGGTGGTCCCAACTCCTTGAACTTGCTTGTGTAATAGATCCAGCGCGTTCTTATCACTTCCACCAGATATTTTGTACATGAGTCTCCTCGTCGATTTTGCATGAACTAGTAAAAGCTCCTAAACATTCCATCATGCATCGTTTGCTCGGTAGTGTTGTTTACAGGAGGAATATTGCCTTCATGTTGAACGTTCTCCTGGTTTGTGACTAAAGGTTGTTCCATAGTCTCATACACTCCATTGTTAACGTTCTCAGCAGCCATTTTTAAATACTGCCATAAAACAAAGGTTAATTAAACAAATTAACATATCACATAATATCCCTATATTATGATTGACCAACAAATAAGCTTAGATAGGACACACTAGCGAATGATTTACTCATTTCTCCCCTCCTAGTTCTATTCTCCAATCTCCGCCAGAGACCATATCCCTAAGCTCTGATACTAACTGTGACGCCCCCAAAATAGGTATACAACACCCATTCTGTGTCACAAAATACATGGTACATAAAGCAAACTACAACTTCAATAATACAATTGTCGTGCAAAATACGACAACACATACTGTGAGTTTAAATACAAATATTGTCTTATAGAACCATCACTCCATACCCCGACTAGATCCTGCTATGTTCTCACCTCCTGAGAAGAAAAATGGAACAAAAAGAAAAAGGGTGAGCTCAACTAGCCCAGTAAAGAATATTATGACTAAGATAATATACAACAAATTATCATTAGTTTTCAATAGGGAAAAATCTGATAAAATATAATAGACAATAAGTTTTAGATCAACAATCGCAGTTTGAAATTGACAATCCATTAGAAGAGTCAAGTAGAATGAGTTCTACTATCTTCTAAGATTTAAAAGTCCATCATCAATATTTTATCCCTGTAACAACAATCAATATACATCTTTAATCAATATTCATCTTTGCACTACAGGCCAAAGATATTCATTTGTATCACCAGTTGGTCATGTTCATCTCAACACCTGTTCATCTTTGCAGTATGATCCAAAGATATTTATCAGTTAATAATTCATCTTTGCACTACAAGCCAAAGATATTCAGTAATATCATCATTTAGGACTGAGGATGATGAACAATATTTTAAAGAAAACGAATCCAGTGAGACAGAAGGACAAATATTAAGGATTCGTATAACAGTTTATCCAAGATCAATAATACTCCATAATAACCAATTTTGAAGCAGAATTCAAAAATAAAGACCAAAACATGGATACAATCAAAGATAGTAACCATAATAGACATCTTGGACAAAAAGAAGAAAATTTCATTTTTCGATGAATAGTGCCGTATTCGTGAATAGTGCCGTATACGAGAATAGTGTTGTATACGTGAATAGTAACCCCGACACAAAAAGTTCCATATTTGATAAAAAGTTCAAACCAATATTTTGGCATAATGATATCGAAAGAAATAATATCATTTACGAAAAAAATAACATCCCTTACCACAAAATAACTGTACTTTTGACTGAATTTCGGATATAGTGCGGACAAAAACTTGCACTGAATAGCAACTCTCGAAATATCAAAATACACACAAAAATACGCTCGATAATCTAGAGAGAAAGAAAACTTGTTTCTGGTGTGATTTTCAATTCTAACCTAAGCGTCTATTTATAGGAAAATGCTAGAACGCCATAGGAGACTAAATAATAAATTAATAATATTTCATTTCTTATTTTCTACGCATGCTTCTTGACCAAGCTCAGCCACCAGCCATCTTTGAAGAAAATTTGGCAGCCCACACGAGTTAAACAAAAGTGGGTCCCACCTATAATTTAATAAAAATCATTTTATTTTCTAAAACTTCAGTAATTCATAGAAAATAGTCCGTTTATCAGAAAAATATGAATTTTATGTCCATTCCACACAAAATCGAATTCTCTACAACTTTGTAGCTGTGAGTTTTTCCAAATTCCAAACAGAAAATATCTGAAATCCACAAACGGATGATTTTTTATACCTCCACACTGACAAAATACTGATAAAACACCTCAGCATTAATTCCTTCATTTTTATCCATATAAAAATAAATATATCCACATAAAATAAATATTTCCTTATCATATAAATCAATAATTAATTATTCACAAATAATATTACGAAATCACAATTATGACAACCAAAGTAGTTCCTGGAAAGAGGGGGCTTTCCAATAAGGATTTCTCCTTACTGGCGCGCAATTAGGTGACCAAACCTCTCCTTGATAGAACTTTCTAGACATTGCCAATAATGCTATCTAATAATATTATTCAAATAATATGAATTGTTGATCGATAATGGGAAATATTGTGCGGTAGGACAATTATTGAAACAACAATAATATAAAATATCAATGCGGAATTATTGAATCAATAAAATAAAATATTGAACAATAATTACAGTAACAATTATTGAGTAGTGCATTCTTACGTAAGAATCAATAATTCAAAATCTCGCATCCAACCAGACATCGTATTTTAACCACGGGTATTCCAACGGTGTTAACCTGTATAACTACGCTAGAAGTATTTATAAAAACTCAAACTTGTCATTTTCTTCATCTGACAGTTATTCTGTTATGGGGCCCACAAATGACTGCACCATCGTACGAATATTCCCTGACAACAAGAATATTCCACGACCAAACGAATATTCCCCGACAACAATGATTATTTTATAACCACTTGCTTATTTTGCAAAATTTGCACATTTCACCCATAACCAGAGAATTATATCAAATTAATACCTTATTATTCACAATAATAATTAGAGGAAATTCGATTTTATTTATAATAAGTTGGGGTCTTACATAAGGGGTATTGTTTCTTTGTTATTCATGAAGAGAACTTCTGTTATTCCATTCATTATTATTCTGTTGGAATAACCTGTATACGCGGGCTACCCTATACTTGGTGAAATTCTTCTGTTATTTCATCTTTATTATTTTGTTGGAACATCCTGTTTTTACTTTACGCATGACCTGGTTCCATTATTTATCATTCTGTTGGAATATCCTGTCTGTGCATTTATGCATGACCTGGTTTCGTTATTTATTATTCTATTGGAATAACCTGTTTGTGCGGTCTATCGCATGCCTGGTGATTTCTTTTGTTATTCCATTCTTTATTATACTCAGTTGGCTAAAGTTTTGACTTCTATACTCCATGAAATTAGTGGAATATCCTTGATATTTGCGCTTCATCTAGTATCTTTTCATGGAAATATTCTTCTGAGCATTCTTGAGTGTTACTCTACAAAGAAGTATCATGTTGACAATTTGGACATTATTAGTTCCTGGATAAATTAATTCTTGAACTTGTTTTATTGAATTCTTATATCCTTGTCATCATCCTCATATTTATATTATGTTGAAAGTCATCTCGTGGCTTCAGTAGTGCATAGATGGACTTGGTATGATTATGACCGAGGATTATTCGGTGTAATCATGGCCGTAATATTACAAATGATGTGGAAAAAGTCCTCATTGGCCCGTAATGCATTGATGGACGGTTGTTGGGATGATCATGATCATTGATGAATACACGAATATCCTTGGCCTGCAGTGCATGGATAATTTGTGGTCGTGATACTAATGAATATCCTTGGTCGTAGTGCAGGGATGATGTGGATTATTTATTAAGCTGAGTCTCAGCGATAAAAAGAAATGAAAAACCTTTTAAATCATAGAAGATAATAGATTTTATTCTCTACTTGACTCTTCTAATGGATTGCTTGTTCCGCTGCAGTTAAACTTGATGTTTGTTATATTTTATCAGTTTAACACTGTTGAAGGCTAATGATAATTTATTCTGCATTATCTTAGTCATAATATTTCTTACTAGGCTAGTTGAGCTCATCCTTTTACTTTCATTATTCTATTCAGAAAATGAGAACGTAGCAGGGACTAGTCGGGGAACAAAGTGATGGTCCTAGATGGTGCATTAGTAGTCCTCACTATTCTGTGAAATAGTGTGATAATAAATGTAATGAGGACCCCATTGAGTTTGTATATTGTCTAGATGACAATATTTGTATTAAAACTCACAGCATATGTTTAGTCATATTTTACACAATTGTTGTATATTTAAGTTTGTATTTGAATTCTGCATCATGTATTTGATGACTCAAGATGGGTGATGTATACCTATTTTGGGGGTCTGACACATAAGGCTTTGTTTGGCAAAACCCTTTAATTTTTAAAGAATTTATATAATAAGCATTGTTTGGCAAAAACTAAATTAAACTACTTTAATTTATTTTATTAACTCTTTATAATATTGTTATTTGTCACACTGTATTTAATCAAGCTTTAATATTTATTTTAATTAATGCAAATTACAATTAATAAAATAAATCCTTTATTCACATAACACAATACAAATAATTAATCATTTAAATTGAAATATCAATATCATAATCATTTCTTTAATTCATCAATTATTTATTTAATAAATAGTTAACTAAACAAAATTAAATCAATTGAACAAATATTTATTCAACGATAATCACATCCATTAAATATATATATAAATCAATAAATATTTATTCAACGATAATCACATCCATTAAATATTTATATAATTCAATAAATATTTAATATTACATTAAAAATTTTAGAATTAAAAATTTTAGAATGTTACATCATTCCCTCCTTAAAAGGATTCTGTCCTCAGAATCACAATTCAAATAATCAAATTGTCATATTCTTCCATACTTACAAAGATTCTGTCCCAAGAATCGAAGACATAGATTAAACAAATAACTCAGGGTAACTTTTCATCATTTCAGCTTCGAGTTCCCACGTTGCCTCTTCAACATTGTGGTTTCTCCATATCACCTTCACAGAAGGTATCACTTTATTTCTGAGCACTTGTTCTTTCCTGTCGACTATCTAGATAGGAACTTCTTCATAAGATAAATCTTTATCGAATTGCAATGGTTCATACTCGATAACGTGCTTGTAATCGGGTTTGTAACACCGAAATGTGAAAAACATTATGAATGTTTTCCAACTCTGGAGGTAGAGCTACCTTATAAGCCACGTCCCCCACTCTTCGTAGTATTTCAAACGGTCCAATAAATCTTGGGCTGAGCTTTCCGTTCTTGCCAAAATGAATCTTCCCCTTCCAAGGATAAACTTTTAGGAAAACGAAATTTCCTACTTCAAATTCGCGATTCTGCCTATGTTGATCGGCATACATTTTATGTTTGTCTTGGGCTGCTACCAATCTTGTCTCGATGAGTTTGACAACTTGATGGTTTGTTGTACCAATTACGGTCCTAACGATTTAGGCGTTCACCAACTTCATCCCAAAGACAAATGGAGTTCTCGCACTTTCATGTCAGTCTGATGCCTCGTAAGGTGGCATCTTGGATGCTCAGCGTGGTAACCGCTTGTTGTTGTAGGCAAATTCTACCAACGATAAATGTTCATCCCAGCTTCCTTCGAAATCCATGATGCATGCTCTCAGCATATCTTCCAACGTTTGGATAGTTCGTTCACTTTTCCCGTCGGTTTGCGGATGGTATGTTATACCCATTCACAACTGTGTTCCCATACATTCTTGTAGTCCCTTCCAGATGTTTGATGTGAACCTTGGATCTCTACCTGACACAATTGACACTGGAACTCCATGTTTTGACACGATCTCTTTAACGTACGGTTTCGCTAGCTGATCAAGATTAAATCTAATCTTTATTGGCAAAACATGTGCAGATTTTGTTAGTCTGTCCACTATTACCTATATCGAATTGTATCCATTCTGAGTCGTTGGAAGTTGTACCACAAAATCCATTGTAATATGCTCCCATTTCTATTCCGGTATTTCCAATGGTTGAAGTAAACCGCTTGGTCGTTGATGTTCAGCTTTCACCTTCTGACACATCAAACATTTTGCAACGTATTCTGCAATGTCTCTTTTCATATTCGGCCACCAAAAATGTAGCCGCAGATCTTGATACATATTTGTACTTCCTGGATGAATCGAATATCTTGTGTTGTGTGCTTCGGTTAAGATTTCGTCTTTAAGCTTTGGCACTGCTGGAACCCAAATTCTTTCCTCAAATCGCAGTAGTCCTTCGGTATCAATCTTGTATTTTACATCACTACCCTCAACCACTTTCTCTTTGATTGTTTCGCATTCTTTATCTTGTAGTTGAGCATTCTTCACTTTGTCCACCAAAGTTGGACTGTCATCTATCTGAAATAGTCGTTCATCGGATTCCTTTGGAAATTTGATTTCCAACTCTATCTTTGTCATTGCTGAAATAAGCTCCTCCTGAGTAGTTATCAGCATCAACTTCTCCCGACCTTTCCTGGTCAAAGCATTTACAACCACATTCGCTTTGCCCGGATGATAAAAGATCTCTCAATCGTAATCCTTTATCAATTCCATCCACCTTCTTTGTCGCATATTCAGGTCTTTCTGTGTGAAAATATACTTCAGACTTTTATGATCTGTGTAGATTTCATATTTCTCTCCATAGAGATAGTGTCTCCATATCTTGAGAGCAAATACTACTGTAGCCAATTCCAAATCATGAGTCGGATAACCTTTTTCATAATCCTTCAGTTGTCTTGATGCATACGTAATTACTTTGTCGTTCTACATAAGAACACATCCCAACCCTTTATGTGAGGCATCACTATACACCAAAAAATTTCCTGTGCTATCTGGCAATGACAACACAGGTTCCATGCTTAATTTCTTCTTCAAATCCTGGAAACTTTCTTCACATTTCTTTGTCCAAACAAATTTCACAGCTTTCCTTGTCAAATTTGTTAATGGAGTGGTTATCTTAGAAAAATCTTGAATAAATCATCTGTAATAACCGGCCAGTCCCAAGAAACTCCTTACTTCCGATTGTGTTCTTGGTTGTTCCCAATTGATTACAGCTTCCACTTTTGATGGATCCACAGAAATCCCATCCTTGTCAATCATGTGCCCAAGAAATTGCACACGATCTAGCCAAAATTCGTACTTAGAGAATTTTGCGTACAACTTTTCCTTTCTTAGTGTCTCCAATGTTAAATGTAAGTGTTCCACGTGTTCTTCTTGAGTTTTGGAATACACCAGAATATCATCGATGAATACCACTACAAACTTGTCTAAGAATGGTTTAAACACCCTATTCATCAAATCCATGAATGCAGCAGGTGTATTGGTTAAACCAAAAGACATCAGCAAAAACTCGTAATGTCCATACCGAGTTCTGAATGCCGTTCGTGGTATATCCTCCTTCCTCACTTTCAATTGGTGATACCCACTTCTCAAATCTATCTTCGAGAAGTATTTAGCACCCTTCAACTGATCAAACAAGTCATCTATTCTTGGCAATGGGTATTTATTCTTAATAGTGACTTTGTTTAATTCTCTATAATCAATGCAGAGACGCATTGATCCATCCTTCTTCTTCACGAATAAAACTGGCGCTCCCCCACGGTGATACGCTTGGTTGAATATACTTCTTGTCTAACAATTCTTGCAACTGTACCATCAGTTCCTTCATTTCTACTGGAGCCATTCTGTACAGGGCCTTCGATATCGGTGATGTCCCCTGCACTAAGTTGATCACGAACTTAATCTCTCTGTCAGGCAAAAGTCCTGGTAAATCCTCTAGAAACACATCCTCAAATTCCCTCACCACTGGTATCTTTTCCAGTTTCACAATCTTTTTCTGAGTATCGACTATGTAAGCTAAATAGCCCACACAGCCTTGACTCAACAATTTCTTGGCCTGCATAATCGTCAGGCGTTTAATTTGTCTTGGCGACTTGCTACCATAAAATACTACCTTTGACGGGGTCATAAGGTTTACACACTTCTTTTGGCAATCAATTACCGCTCCATATTTGAGCAGCCAATCCATTCCCAAAATAACATCAAACTCTCACAATCTAATCGGAATCAAAACCATCAAGATATTCTCCTTAATGTTCACCCTACAATTCTTGTATACGAATCTAACAGGGATTATATCTTTATTCGCAATTTCAATGTTCAAAGGGAAATTCAGTTCTTCTCTAGGCAATTAACCTCTGAGCAAATTCATCAGAGATAAACGAGCATGTAGCACCCGAATCAAATAATACATACACATCAATATCATTGATTGGGATAATACCTGACACCACATCTTTTGATTTCACAGCATCTTGTACAGTCATGTTGAAGGTTCTAGCTGTGGGTTTGTTTGATGTTATACCCCCATTGTTACCTCCATTGCTTCTGGTTATCACTCCCTCCTTCTTCTTAAGGCATTCACGAGTAAAGTGATCCTTGGATCCGCACGTGAAACACAAGTTCTTCTTAGGTTGAGTGCAATTTGGGGCGATGTGACCCTCCTGGCCACAATTGAAGCATACTCGTTTCCCCATCAAGCACGCACCCTTGTGAAACTTCCCACATATAGCATATGCTTCAAACTTCTTATTTTGCTGGTTACCCTGCTGGTTTCCAGCACCCACATTTCTATTCCACTTCCTCTTCAAGTTGTTGTTGTTATTGTTGTTGTTGTTTCCACCACTACCACCTCCATTCTTAATTTCCACCTCGTTCTTCTTCTTCTTCTTCTTTTTCTGTTCCTGATTGAACTTTGTCACTGCTTGTAACAACCTGATATTTTCTATATAATTAAATCAGAAATTTTGCGTATAAATTTTTATTTATTTATTTTAAAGATGAGGATTTGTACAAGATAAAGCGTATGTAATTATGTAATAAATAAAATATATTTATTACATGAATATTTATAAATAATTTTATTGTTGAATAATTGATTATTATAAAGTATATTCTTATAATAATTAAGTTATAGTAAAAATGTTTTTATTAAATATTTTCTATGAAAATATAGTTATATATTATTTAAATAATATATGAAAGGATTATAAATTATTATAATAATTATTTTATTTTATTATATGAATTTATTTCAGATTAATTAAGTTATTTATTTTAACTTAATTATTAATGTTATATATGAAAGTTAAAATCAGATATAGAATCCAAAACCCTAATTTTGGATTTTAATCAAGGAATGAGAATAATAATATTATATTATTATTTGTCAGTGTTATAATTAGGTATGCTATGCGTGTACGGTTAATGTGAGGATCAGTTTTGATGGAACAATTTTAATGTTACTGATAAACCCCAGTTTGAAGTCAAATGCGACTTTAAAATCTGTCTAGTAATTATGTTATGTGATTAATGATATTTATTATTATATTATTTTATTTCAGTGTCGTAAATATGTACTGTATGTGTGTAGACTGATGATGTCGGTCAAATTATGTATATAATGACAAAACCCTAGTTTGAAGATGTTAAACCCTATTTTTAATTCAATTGGAAATTTAAGACTGTGTGGTAATTCTGTCAGTTGAATTTTGTTGAGTATGACATAATTTAAGATTAATTTGGAAATCCTAATTATTTAAGAAACCCTAATTTCAAATTGAGGACCCTAATTGTATAAATTAGAAATATTAAATGCTAAAAATTTAAAACCCTAATTTTCTAATTGTAACCCTAATTGCTAATTGGGTAATCCTAATTGCTAAATTAGAAAGATAAATACTATTTAGAAAAACTTAACCCTAATTAGGGAGAATCTTAATTATTCAAAACCCTAATTAATATTTAAAAATATTAATTTCTAGAAACCCTAATATTTATATTATAAACGCTAATTTATATATTGCAAACCCTAATTGCTAAATTTGAAAGTTTAATGCTAATTAGTGTATCTTAAACCTAATTAGTAAGGTATTAAGTAATTAAAAAAAACCTAATTTAGTAAACCCTAATTACAATTTTAGAAACTAAAAATTTTATTTTAAACCCTAAATAAAAATCCTAGAAAAGCAAATTTGTGTTAACCTTAGGGTTAAACCCTAAGGGTCAAACCCTAAGGGTTTGCAAAGTTTATAATTGTGCCCTTAAAATTGGAATCAAATTGACCATACTACCCTTTTTGAATTATTTAGTAGGAAACTTGTATATCTTGCCAAACCTTTAGTGGTTGAACCACCCTTGACTTGCCAATATATTAAAAATCTATTCAAATCAGCCAATTATTGACGGCAAACTCAGATTCATGCATTGTATTCACATTATATATAGGTTGGAGAGAGAAAGTGCATTTTTTTGCCTCATTTATTCCCCATGCTCATCCTAGACCCACTCTCTCTAAAATCCACAAAATTTAGTAGTGTATCAGTCCCAAATCACAACCCCACTAACACCAATAACAAATCAGTAGCCAAGATTCAAGGATTTGATCAAGAAAGGTATAACTTAAAAACCAAAATCTGACTTTTAATCTTGTGTTAGATGTTAATTTTTTTGTGTTATATATGTATTATGGAGTCTAAATAAGTGATCTGTGTTGATAGATGTTAGATCCATAACATCTATAGGCTCGGATTTGAAGATTTCATGAATCTGGAAATTTTTGTTTTTATGTCTGAGAGTCAAATGTCAGTCCTCATAGATCTTTGGTTGTTATCCGTTTTTTGTTGTTTCAATGTTTTATCTTGTTGTATGCTGTGAGATCTGTGTTCTGCAACTTTTAGTAGGACCAGATCATGCATAGGTTGTTAGATAATTGTGGTCAAAGTCAGTTGACCGACCACGAAAACTGAAAATCTGGGCAGCCTAGATTTTTCAGGTGGCTCTGACAAGCTTTTCAAAGCTTCTGATCTCGCTAATTTTTGATGTTTTGGCCCAATTGTTGTTTTGTTTTTGTATCTTGTTATGAAGACTACATATTAGAATCTTCAGACAACCTAGATACGTAATGGGATCCAAGTTCTGCAAGGTCAAACATGAGTTGACCGTCTGTTTATGAACATTTCTGGGTTTTCCAGAAATGTTTAAGAACAGTTTCTAGAGACCACTTTGACCGGCTTTGATTTCGTTACTGTATTGATGTTAGATCTATATTATGTTATGTATTGGGTCTTTGACATGTATTCTACACGATGGAAGCTTCATATTACACAAACTAAGCACACAATGTTAGATTCAGAGCCTGCAAAATAGGTACCTTGGTTGTTCTTCATTTCTGGGTAACCTAGAAAATTAAGAACAGGCCTGACAACGTTTTTAAAGCCCCAGATCTCACTTGTTTAATGTTGTTTGGTCATGTTTCTTGTTAGAACATGTAGTATGGACCTAGAACTACACGATCAGTTGATAAGTTGTTCCAGAAACATCATGAGTTATGAATTACTGATAGTCAAACTAGTGCTCTTTGTGACTGACATGAAGTTCTAGGTTTGGCCCAAGAACACTCAAGAACACATTCAGCGACAGTTTTGTCGCCTAAAGCACCTATATCGACACTTTATTTATAAAATCAATTATTTTGATTAAATAATTAGAAAAATTAGTTTTTAATTATGAAAAATACAAAATAAATTCTTAAAAATTATTTTAAAATCAGAAAATTAGTTTTTAATTATTTTGAATATATTTCATAAATATTTAATATTTTTAGAATATTAAAAGTATTTAATTTATTTAATTATAATATTAAATAAATTATTTAAAAATGATTTTAATATATGAAAAATCATTTAAAATTATATTATGGTATAAAAAATAATTTAAGTTATTTTTGATAACTTTTAATATTTTGTGATAAATTTCATTAATTAATTAATATTAATGATAATTAAGTTATTTATTGAATATATTAAATAAATTATAGAAAAATGATTTAAAGGTTATAAAAATATTTTAAGTTATAAAATATAACTTTTGATATTTTGTCATGAAAAATATTAATTATTTACTATTAATGATATTAGAATTATTTAATAATTAAATTAAATTAATTAATTAAAATGTTTTTAATATTATAAAATCATTTTAAATAAAAATAAATAGTTTAAAAATATTTGAAGTTATAAAATATAACTTTTAATATTTAAGGGTAAATTTCATTAATTAATTATTATTAATGATATTAAGTTTATTTAATAATTATATTAAATAAATTAGTTTAAAAATGGTTTTGTTATTATAAAAATCATTTAAAATGATAATAAATTGTTTAAAGGTATTTTAAGTTATAAAATATAACTTTTAATATTTAAAGGTAAATTACATTAATTAATTATTATTAATGATATTCAGGTTTATTTAATAATTATATTAAATAAGTTAGTTTAAAAATGATTTTTTATTATAAAATCATTTAAAATGATAATAAATTATTTAAAGGTATTTTAAGTTATAAAATATAACTTTTAATATTTAAAGGATAATTCCATTAATAATTTAATATTAATGATATTAATTTAATATTAATTTTATTTAATAATAATATTAAATAAATAGATGATTTTATCTATTTAAAATTATTTAAAAGGATATTAATGAATTAAAAATATTTTTAAGTTATAATTAATGACTTTTAATATTTTGATAGATAATGCAAGAATATTTTGATAAATAAAACATTAATACTTTAATATTAATGATAATTATTTAAAAATGATTTTAATTAATATTAATACTTTAAAAGTATTTTGAGTTATTATAAATAACTTTAACCTTTTTGGCAATGGTTTTATTAATAGTTTAATATTAATTAAATATTAATGATAATGGAATTGTTTAATATTTAAATCATTTAATAATGATTCTGATGTTTGAAAATTCATGATAAATTATAATAAATGTTTTAAAAATTATTATAAGTCATTTAAAAATAATATGATTGATACTTGTAGATATTGAGGTATAGGATAGAGTCTTAGACTCGATAATTACCCGATAAAGCCGTCGGTACACCGACATATTTTAGAAATTGATCTGGACTTGTATAATTTGTCTATATATGTGTTTATTTGTGATTCATTGACTGTTGAATATGTGTGACAATGTGATTAGGTTATGTGCTGACTGCAATAAGCAGTGCTATGTGTTATAGTATGTTATTCTAATCGATCAAATGATCTTATTAATGATAGGTTTCGGTATAAAAGATAGAACTAAGTTACGAACTGTAAGCAGTATCTTACCTTTTCATTTCCTTTATGCAATGGACATGAGTAAGAAGTTTCAGAATTATATTATTATTATACTATATTATTAACCCTATTGTGATATATTCTATATCCGATCATTGTTTATCAACATGTTAGTATATGGTAATTCAGATATATATTCTGTTCGTTAATTTCTATAATGGTTATACAAGTGTCTCCACTTGGATAATCATTTTATTTAATCATATGTTGATATATATATATATATATATATATATATATATATATATAAGCCGTCTAAGCTATTTGATCAGCTAGACATAAATTTCGAAATGTCGTTGAATAAGTTAAAACCTTTTTGTATCCAATCAAATTGGTTCGGATTCCAGTCTAAGTATGAATGTAAGACCCCAAATTTTATGAAATAAAAGTATTCAATTTTTTTATTTAGTAAATAGTTAAATTGATAAAAAGTTAAAGTTAAGGTGATATGTGAAAATTTTTCAAAATAAACAAGTGGCTATAAAATACTTATTATTGTCGGGAAATATTCGTTTGGTCGTGGAATATTCGTACGACGGCGAAGCCATTTGTGGGTCACATAATAGAATAACTGTCGAATGAAGAAAACGACAAATTTGAGTTTTTTTATATAACGACATAATTGTTACCGTTAACACTGTTGGAATACCCGGTGGGTAAAGTAAAGTAATACGCGTTGTTGCACAGTAGCACACGGTATTGCATAGTATTTTTGAATTATTGATTCTTACGTAGAAGGCACTACTCAATAATTGTTACAGTAGTTACTGTTCAATATTTTGTTTTATTGATTCAATAATTGTTGCGTTGATAGTTTATATTATTGTTGTTTCAATAATTATCACTGAACAGTATTTGCCATTATCAGATTAATAATTAATATTATTTGAATAATATTATTAGATAACATTATTGGCAATGTTTAGAAAGTTCTGTCAAGGAGAGGTTTGGTCACTTAATTGCGCCAGTAAGGAGAAATCCTTATCGGAAAGCCCCCTCTTTCTTGAGAACGGCCTGGTTGTCATAATTGTGATTATGTAATATTATTTGTGAATAATTAATTATTGACTTATATGATAAGGAAATATTTATTTGATGAGGATATAAATGATGGATTTATTTATGTGGTTATTAATGAAGGAATTAATGTTGAGGTGTTTTATCAGTATTTTGTCGGATTGGAGGTATTAAAAGATCAAATCGGTGTTCTTAAAGCTCTAATGCGTGAGTTATAATTTTAATCTGACCGTTAAATTGTTGTGATTTTTGGATATGTTATACATATATAATTTGAGTATATGTCCACAAATTTTGAACCGTTAAAAATTAACGGTTGATTTGTTATGAATTTTAAAAGGTGTTGAAAATCGTCCGTTTATGGATTTCAGATATTTTTTTCTGGAATTTGGAAAAACTTGAAGCTACAAAGTTGTAGAGAATTCAATTTCGTGTGGAATGGACATAAAATTTGTATTTTTCTGATAAACGGGCTATTTTCTATGAATTTCTGAAGTTTCAGAAAATAAAATAATTTTTATTAAAATTGGGTAGGACCCACTTTTTGTTTTTGGTGGAAAACATGTGCTAGAAAATTTTTCAAGTGTGATGGTTGGTCACTGAATGGTTGGTGGCGTAAAATATGAGAAAAAAGAAAATATAATATTTTTTTATTAGTTTAGTCTCCTTTGGCGTTATAACATTTTCCTATAAATAGGCGTTTAAGTTAGAATTGAAAATTACACCAGAGACATAAATTTTCTCTCTCGATATTATCGAGCGTATTTTTGTGAGTATTTAGACACTTTGAAAGTTGCTATCCAGTGCAAGGTTTCTTTGGCTTTACATCCGATATTCCAGTCAGAAATACTGCTCTTTTGAGGTAGGGGATTTTAAGGGTTTTATGTTTTTCAGTTTCGTAATTTTTTTGACTTTCAAAAATTCTGAAAAAATTTGAAATGATAATTTGATGAGTTTTCTAGATTGTGTCCAAAAATGACGATTTTTGGATGTATAGATTAAGAGTTATGAATTTTATGGGAAAAGACTATTTTAAAAGTAAACCCTTAAAACTCCTTGTGGTTAACTCCAAAATTGGTGAAATTTTTATTAGGAGTACATGTATATAACAGAAATATAATCTGTAAATTTCAGAATTTTTGGATAAAAGTACAGTTTATGATAAATGTCTAAATATTCGACTGTTTTGGCCATATAAAAAATAGTAAATGAATTTTAAAAATTCTGAGAAAAATATATGTTTAATATGGAACTATATTCTGCTAAATCCCAGAAAAGAAAATTTGTTTGTACTGATTTGGTATTTTTCATGAAAACGGACTAGTTATGAGTAAATGAATTAAATATATTATATGAAGTAAGAAATTAGAAAATAGGATTTTATGGCTTGAGAATCCTATATGAGGTATATGCAGATTTTGGATTAGGGTTTTGGTTATTGGTGTTGAAATCTTATGAGTTTGGAATTTTAGGATGATTAAATGCATTATTTAGTAAAGTGTAAACAATTAAAATAAATTATTTATAATTTTAAGAAATGTTATTCTTTCAATATCACTATACCGAAATATTGGTATAGATTCTATTGTGGAATTTTTATCTTTTTCATGTCGGGATTACTATTCATGAGTTACTATTCACGAGTTACTATTCACGGGTGCTATTCACAACAAAATTGGTTTCTTTTTCTGACCAAATTATCGTTGATTTATGAATCTTACTCTTGAGATTAAATCTATATATTGATTATATTGTTTTCATTATCATATATAACATTTTTATAACCCTAATAATGATATTTCTCTTTGACTTGAGTGTAAAGATGGGTAGATTATTGGTATGATCATGACTATGGGTTCTCTTTGGGCAGTAGTGCAAGGTTGAATTGTTGACTAGTATGATCATGACCATTGAATTTACAATTGGATATTTTTAGCTTAAGTGCAAAGGTGAATTGATCAACATGGTTATAACTATGGTTTATATAAATTCTGAAATGATTATGTATTTCATTGAGATATTAATATCTTTGGCCTATAGTGCAAAGATGAATTATTGATGAATATCTTTGGCCTGTAGTGCAAAGATGAGTTATTGTTGAATATCTTTGGTCATAGTGCAAAGATGACCTGTTGTTGAATATCTTTGGCCAGTAGTGCAAAGATGAACTGTTGACGAATATCTTTGGCCCGTAGTGCAAAGATGAACTTATCAGTATGATTATGAACAGGAACTGTGATTTGGTATAACCATGATCTTTGATGTTTCAGGTAAAGACATGTGATGTAAATTATCTTCGTCCTGGATGAGAAGAGGAATTTAGAACCACAATTATGATTATGAGTTATTCACATGATTGTGGACATGAACTGTTGATTGATGTTACAGGGATAAAATATTATTGGTGGACTTTTAACATGTAGAAGATAATAGACTTCATGATCTATTTGACTCTTCTAATGGATTGTTCGTTCCGCTGCAACTATGGTTGAAAATATTTATCATCTACCATATGCTCTAAATCTCTGATTTATTACTTTTGAAGGCTATTGATAATTTATTTATCTTTAGTCATGATAATCTTTACTGGGCTAGTTGAGCTCACCCTTCTGCTTCACAATTCCTTTTAGGTAATAAGAGTGTAGCTGGGTCGAGCGGGAGTCATAAAGGAATAGAATGGTGGTCTCTAGCTGTGGAAGTTCTCCCTAAACAGTATAGAAAAAGTGTGTTGTATTTTATACATCATTTAGTAGTTATATTTGGTGAATCAAATAGGGTGAGGCGAACCCAACGTTGTAAGAGTGTTCTGCCACTATCATACAAGATGTCTAATGACATACAAACTCGCGTTATCATAAGACAGGGTTGTGCACATCCACTTGCTGAGTATATCTACGAGCACTACCTATATGATCTTGGAGTTTTGTTGAAGTATAGTTCTCAATTAGAGACAGTGGAGATAGTCATATGTCAAGAGAAGACTCACCATTGGAAAGAATATGATAGTAATCTTCTCATTTTTCTTTGGGGTCTATTGGGTCAACTAAGGATAATTCTGTGGACATATGATATCTATAATAACCTAGACGCATTGTCTCCCATGTACGAAGGTTTCCTTGAGCATTTCCCAAAAGTTTTAATTTCTAAAACAGTTTTTAACTGTACCTTTATGTAAGGTGCCATTGTGACGTGCTATCCAAGGTTGGGATGAGAGTCACAGTTGGTATATATTTGTATCAAAACTAACAACATATATGTTGTTGTATTTTGCACGACAATTGTTGTAATAAAGTTGTAGTTATTTTCTGTACCATGTATTTACCGACTCAGAATAGGTTGGATGGATTGGACCTATTTTGGGGGGCGTTACAATGAACATCCCGATCACGGGAAAACTTTTATGTGCCTGGGCAAGTGAAGATGAGAGAACGATCCTATCGTTCTTGTAATGTAGTATTGATCAATACAGGTCCATGGGATGTACACCCTCGTGCGTAAGCTATGATGGTTTTGCGGATGAAGTTCGCATCTAACCTTATCAAAATTTAAAACAATATTCATAGTATGTCGACTACCCTATATATATAGTCAATAATGTAGTTTCAAAAATTTGAGATAGAATTGTTATGTTATTATTATTGGTTCAATTTTACTTCACAACTATAAATTCGTTGTAGAAGTGTTGTACAAAAAAAACATTTATTTCTTTTCACTAATTATATTTCTAATTGTTATTACTTGCTGGGCACCCAAATGCTCATTCTTGCTTTAAATTAAATGTTTTCAGCCAGGCATGATCAACCCGAAGGTTCAGACAAGAACAAGTGAAAAGGAAAGCAAATAGAAAATGTTTAATGGTATCTTCTGTAATAGTTAGACAATATATAGAAAATGATATTTATTATATATCATGTAAAGAATTATAGTAAAGGTTGCGTAATTGGGATTAGACTCTGATAAATGTAAGATAAGTTTGATATTCATATTATTGTTATTATTATTAGTATTATTCTGCTCATAGAAATGGTATCGTGAAGCACCGAGTTCGGGTTTCAAGTACCCAGATTTGGGGGCGTCACACTGCCTCGCCTCCACCTTCAGCGAGTATTGCTTTCTCCATCACTGTTGCGAAAGTCTTCAATTGAAATAGGGAAACCCTACTATACAACCATGGCTTCATTCCTTGTTCAAATCTCTTCGCCATGCGTTCGTCCGTGCTGACTTGATAAGGCACAAACCTCGCCAACTCATTGAATTTAGCGGCATACTCGGATACCGTCATCGTTCCCTGCTTCAGTTCCAGAAATTTCACTTCTAGCTGACCCTTTGAACTCTCAGGAAAATAGGTCTCAAAGAATATCTCCTTAAACCTATCCCAGGTCATCATCCCTGGTCCTTCTCGAAGTTTTATTGGCCTACCACCAATAACTAGCTTCTGCTTTCAACATGAATGTTACGAAAGCAGTTTTCTGGTCATCTCCTACCCTAGCAACATCGAACACCTTTTCTATCTCCATAATCCAAGTCTGTGCCTCGACTGGATTCATTAACCCACAAAATTCAGGTGGTCCAACTGCCTTGAACTCCTTAAATGTTGTTCCTTGGTTTTGTGGTTGATTCTGTAACGCTCCTGTTAGTAACGTCACTAATTGTTGAACTAGGTTAGCATCAACATTTTCGTTATTGTTGGTTCCTTCGTTGGTTATCTGTCGTGGTGGTTGACGTCTGGGAGGCATTTTCTGTTTAAAAATACACTCATTAGGTTATTATTCAACTCTTTTAAGTAATTTCTACTTAACTTGCCTCCACAAAAGAAATAACCACAATCACATAACACTTTGAATAAAATAACAACTTTTATTTATTCATAACCTCTTTAAAAACATAAAACAATAGCATCACTGATATTTACATTACTTTCCTGAACTACAAAAGTTTCAGGACAACATCATCGTCATATCCCATAGGTTATATAACACTTGAGATTTATAATTTATTTAACATTTGTTAATCGCATAACAACTCTGATGTTCTACTAAGATACTGCTTAGCCTTACTACGTTCTTCCTCCATAATCCGAAACATTGTTCTGCGATCTAATACGTACGATGGCAGTGTCTCGAACTAAATTGGATAACCCATGACCCGATCTTGAGCTTGATTAACCACGATGTTGAATACTCTATTCATATCTCCCATCTTCATTCTCTTTGCATGTGCGTCTTTCACTGCTATCCCGGCTCGTTGAAACATCTCCTCATATGCGTCCTCGGCTCTTACCCTCTTCGTAGCTTCTTCCCTTAGCTTATTCTTCAATTCAACGACCTCCACTGTAAGACCCAATTTTTATTTAATAAAGATGATTTTTCTATAAATATCATTTTTGAATATTATGGAATGAATTTGATATAATTTTATAGTTGTGGGTAATATTAATAAATTTTGCAAAGTACGCAAGTTGTTATATAATATTCGATTGGTTGGGGAATATTCATTTTAAAGGGAATATTTGTACAACGACACAATCATTGGTGGACCCACAACGAAATTATTGTTGAATTGAGAAAAATGACAAATATATTTTAGGAAAATAACGGCGGAAGTTTTACCGTTAACTGTTGAAACACCCGGTGTTAGTACAGTAATACGCGTGGTTGCATAGTAGCACACAATATTGATTATTGATGCTTACGTGAGAAGTCGCTCAGTTGTATTCAATTATTGTCGATATTTTATATATTGAGATGACAAAGTTATTAATATTATTATTTGCAATATTAACGATGTCTAGAAGTTCTGCCAATGAGAGATTTGGTCACCTAATTGCGTGCCAATAGGGAGAAATCCTTATTGGAAAGCCCCCTCTTTCTTGGTAATGACCTGGTCGATTAATAATGTGAATTATAATAATGATGATGAGTTTTGTTTTATTAGTATTATTAATGTAATAAAACAGAAAAGATTTTTTTATAAAACAGAATACTTTTATAAAGTTATTTGTTTTATTAGACCATAAATATAATATATAATATTATATTATGCATAGTGTTTTGCATAGTAAAATCTTTTTATATAAAATGAATACTTTTATAAAGTTATTTGTTTTATTAGACAATAATTAGAATATATTATATTTTATTATGCATAGTGTTGCATAGTGTATCTGCATAGTGTTTTTGCATAGTAAAATCTTTTTATATAAAACATAATACTTTTATAAAGTTATTTATTTTATTAGATTTTAGATAATATATATATATATATATATATAGAATATATTATATTTTATTACATAGTTCAGCATAGTATCCTTTTTATTTTCCTATAAATAGGATGCTTAGTAATTAGAATTGAAAACCACACTAGAAGTTCAGAGAATTCTTCTATAATCTTGAGCGTATTTCTTTAGAGTTTTAAGAAGCTTTGAGCGTAGTGCAAGTTTTCTTCAAGAATATCCTCGCCCTACCAGTCGGAATACTCTTCTTTTACGGTAAGGGATATTATTTGTTGTACTCGTAAGGGGTATTATTTCTTTCTTATTCATGAAGAGAACTTCTATTATTCCATTCTTAATTATTTTGTTGGAATAACCTGTATACGCGGGCTACCCTATACGTGGTAAAATTCTTCTGTTATTTCATTCTTTATTATTATGTTGGAATAACATGTCTATGCAAAGTACTGCATACATTGTGAAATTCTTCTGTTATTCCATTCTTTATTATTCTGTTGGAACATCATGTCTGTGCGTTTACGCATGACCGGTTCCGTTGTTTATTATTCATTGGAATATCCCAGTATGCGTGCGTTCGCACGACCGCTCCATTATTTATTATTCTGTTGGAATATCCTATTTGTGCGTTTACATGAACTGGTTCTGTTATTTATTATTCTGTTGGAATAACCTGTCTGTGCGGTCTATCGCATGCCTGATGATTTCTTTTGTTATTCCATTCTTTATTATACTCATTTGGTTAAAGTTTTGACTTCTATACTCCATGAAATTAGTGGAATATCCTTGATATTTGCGCTTCATCCAGTATCGTTTCATGGAAATATTCTACTGAGCATTCTTGAGTGTTACTCTACAAAGAAGTATCATGTTGACAATTTGGACGTTATTAGTTCCTGGATAAATTAATTCTTGAATTTGTTTTTATTGAATTCTTATATCATTGTCATCATCCTCATGTTTATATTATGTTGAAAGTCATCTGTGGCCTGGAGTGCATAGATGGACTTAGTATGATTATGACCAGGGATTATTCGGTGTAATCATGACCGTAATAGTACAAATGATGTGGAAAAAGTCCTCATTGGCCCGTAGTGAATTGATGGACAGTTGTTGGCATGATCACGACCATTGATGAATACACGAATATCCTTGGCCCGTAGTGCATGGATAATTTATGGTCGTGATACTAATGAATATCCTTGGGCGTAGTCTTGTGGATGATGTGGATTATTTATTGTCGAAGTCTCAAAGAATAAAAGTAATGAAAAATCTTTTAAATCATAGAAGATAGTAGATTTTATTCTCTACTTGACTCTTCTAATGGATTGCTTGTTTCGCTGCAGTTAAACTTGATGTTTGTTATATTTTATCAGTGTAACACTATTGAAGGCTAATGATAATTTATTCTGCAATATCTTAGGCATAATATTTCTTACTGGGCTAGTTGAGCTCACCCTTTTTCTTTCATTGTTCTCTTCAGGAAATGAGAACGTAGCAGGGACTAATCGGGGAACGGAGTGACGGTCCAGATGATAGCATTATTAATCAACACTATTCTATGAAATAGCGTGATAATAAATGTATTGAGGATTTATTTTGAGTTTGAATACTGTTTAGAAGACAATATTTGTATTAAAACTCACAGCTCATGTTGTATATTTAAGGTTGTATTTGTATTTTGTACCATGTATTTGGCGACTTAGAATAGGTGCTGTATACTGTAACGCCTGAGAAAATCGGATTTTTATGACAATTAAATTTTTAGTTGATTATGTGAATTAAATGAATTTAATTGATTTCTTTGTGAGTAAGATATGTGAAGGTCGTTCTATGACCTAGAATGTGCCAACGTGGTTAGTATTCTGACTACGTGTTAGAAATAATTATTTGGAATTTCCAAGACGAAAATAATTGTTTTCCGAGAAATTTTCGTAAAAACACTATTCATCCGTTTCTGTTTGGGGAATTATTTTGGAATTCCGAGAAACACGTAATGATAGAATATCGTGATAAGATGGAATATCTGATAATATTTCATTTATGGCAAACACAGTTTTCGCATGCGGACTTAAAACCTAAGGGTTGAGTATATTGATTTCCGAGAAAAAAATAATATGCGTAGAAGGAATGACGTTAGGGTTAATACGAGTGTTATACATTTGGTGATACTATTTAGTATCCATGTATAATACGTTGAGCAAATACGAAGTACAATATGATTATTGTACGAGTAGTATACGGAGATAATACGTGAATTGTACGTATGTGATACGATTCTTATTATATAATTAAGTTAAGACTTAATGACTAATTCATTTGAGTTGGATTATTAATTAATCCAATCATTTGAATGACGAAGGCCCAATGTTAATTTAGTTAAGCCCAATTCATTAAAACCGAACCGTGGGTCAAACCAGTGGGTCACCGAATGGGTAAAACTCATGGGGCAACACATGGGATGTCACATGGGGTGGTGGGCCGGCCACCTTGGTGTGGAAGTCAAGCATAAGGCTTGGTCACCAAGTGTTTTACTTGGTGACCACACATGAATAGTAAGGAGGTGGTGGTTTAAAGTCCAAATTGCCCTCCATTCTAGTTTTCTATAAAGAAAAAGCTAGGTTGATTCATTTGAGAGTTTTTCCAAGACTCAACCTTAGATTATTGAGAGAGAAAGAGAGCTATACTTGCAAAATATACACTTTGGAAGCTTGATCTTAGAGTTTTCGAAGAAAGAAAACCAAGAGTTCTTAAGGTATAATCCTTACCTTTCATCTCCATCTCTTTTAGATTTGCTTTCATCTTAGAGGATCATAGAATGGGTGGCATATGTCTTGTGTGAGGATTTAAGGATGACTTATCATAGATTCAATCTCTTTAAGTCATGAGATTATAAGAATCATAAGTTTTGAACCATGGAAATATTGATAGTTGAGATCGATCGTTGATAAACAATTGAACTCCATCAATACGTTAGTATATGCATCTTGTTTGGCTAGGATGTAGATATGAAATCCATGGAGTATTCCATGTGATTTTGCTTAGAGAACATTAGTAACGAAGTTATGGCGAATTTTATGGAAATAGACGTTAAACGTCGAAAACATAAAAATTCCAGAATGGTGGTCGAAAGTTGTCGTGAGACTTGAAAACGTTGATTTTCAATGTCAACACGTGACATAAGGTGATTAAGAGTTGTGGGTTCGAGAATCGTCACATTCCGACTTAAAACGAAGAAAACGAGCATTGAACGCTCATTAACATTTCTGAATGTATATAAAATGAACTTAATAGTGAATTTTGTGGTAACGGATTTGAAAGTGTCAAATTCATATACGAACGCGTAGGGTATGTCATTTATGACGTGTAGGCTTTTGAACGGACTAAATCGGGCTTATAACGAAGAAGTTACGGCCCTGAGAATTTCACACAGATTTTTAAAACTGCTGAGAATCTGGTACTGAGGCCTGGCGCCGCGGTGCCAGACGTAGTGTAAAAAGCCACGCTTCAGCGCCAATTATGGCCGGGAGAAAATAAAAAGGTCTAGAGACTTGCACCGCAGCACGAGAGTTTGTTCATTGACTTTCCATGGCTTAACGCCAAATCTGGGCAAAACCTCGAGAGTGAAATACAGCGGCCACTAGAAGGTTTAGGATGTCATGGCATGACAATATGTGTTCGAGGCTTTTGATAATAACGTAGATTTTGAACTTCAGTTGTTTCGAGACCTACTTGAGTTGAGTTTATATACTCAATGAATGTACTAAGACTAATTCTATAGTACCTATACTAAGGTATATGGTATAAAACTTAGGAATGTAATGCATGTTAACAAGATATGTACGATAAACAAAGTTGGTACCTTATCAACGATGTCTGAGTCCGGTTAATAAACGTCAGTTAAATGATAAACCGGGACAAAGGGTAATAAGTCATGTTGACTTTAATAAAAATATTAAGTTAACAAAGACATAGAAGAGAAAGAAGCTTGTAGGAACAATGTGAATAGTTGTTTGATAGCTAATTATAGTGTGCTATGTGAATATATCATGTAGATTCTGTAAAGGCTGTGGTCAGTCGATTAAGTTATTTGAAGACGCTGAAAGGAAAGTTTTCTTAACGCTTGTCTAACTTCCATGTTAGCCAAGTTTTATGTGATTCGTTGAACTAAATTGCAAGACTTGTTTTAAAGAAAGGGTCGATGCCAAATTTTAACTCGGCTAGACTATTCGTAAGATGTAGACTGATTATTATTCATATCATTCTATATAGAAATGTTAACTATGACGCCCCCAAAATTAGGTATACATCACCCATCTTGAGTCGTCAGATACATGGTACAGAATTCAAATACAACTTAATAATACAACCGTATGCAGTATACAATACGACAAAACATAAAGTGTGAGTTTGAATACAAATATTGTCTACTAGAGATTATACAAACTCAAAAGGAGTCCTCATTACAATTATTATCACACTATTTCATAGAATAGTGAGGACTACTAATGCAATATCTAGGACCATCACTCTGTTTCCCGACTAGTCCCGCCCACGCTCTCATTTCCAAGAGAATAAGGAAAGAAAAAGGTGAGCTCAACTAGCCCAAAGAAGAAATATTATGACTAAGATAATGCAAAATAATTTATCGTTAGCCTTCAACAGTGTTAAACTGATAAAATATAATAACTAACAAGTTTAACTGCAGCGGAACAAGCAATCCATTAGAAGACTCAAGTAGGGAATAAAATCTACTATCTTGTATGATTATAAAGGTTTTTCATCACTTTTATCGCTGGGACTCAGCTTAATAAATAATCCACATCATCGAATCACCCATGCACTACGGCCAAGGATATTCTTTAGTATCACGACCACGAATTATCTATGCACTACGACTTAAGATAATCATGTTTTCATCAACGGTCCTGATCATGCCATAAAACAATTCATCTTTGCACTACGGCCAAAGAGAATCCATAGCCATAATCATACCAAAAACTATCCATCAATGCACTACACAGACAATGATGACTTTTTCCACATCATTTGTAACATTACTATGATTATGATTATACCGAATAATCCTCGGTCATAATCATACCAAGTCCATCTATGCACTCATGTGCCACATATGACTTTCAACATAATATAAACATGAGGATGATGACAATGATATAAGAATTCAATAAAACAAGTTCAAGAATTAATTTATCCAGGAACTGATAATGTTCAAATTTTCAACATGATACTGCTTTGTAGAGTAAAATTTAAGAATGCTCAGAAGAATATTTCCATGAAAAGATACTAGATGAAGTGCAAATATCAAAGATATTCCACTAATTTCATGGGTATAGAAGTCAAAGTTTTAACCAACTGAGTATAATAAAGAATGGAATAACAAAAGAAATCAACATGTATGCGATAGATCGAACAGGCAGGTTATTCCAACAGAATAATAAAGGATGGAACCAGTCCCACAGAACGCACGCATGTGATATTCCGGCGTAATAATAAATAATGGAACCAGTCCCATGTAAACGCATGCACAAGATATTCGATTGAACAATAAATAATGGAACCAGTCCGACGTAAACGCATGTATGTGATATTCCGGTAATAATAAAGAACGGAATATTAGAAGAATGTCACCATGTATAGGGTAGCTCAGATACAAAGTTATTCCAACGTAATAATAAATAATGGAATAATGTAAGTTCTCTTCATGAATACAAAAGAAATAATACCCCTTACGAAAGTACAACAAATAATATCCCTTACCGTAAAAAAAAAGCTGGATATAAGAGTAGGAAGTAGCGAATACTTTTCTATAGTTTCTCTATAACTTTTCTCTCTAGAGTTTCAAAGAATTAAAAGAAAATAATGAAGGAATGAGCTTCTATTTATAGGAAAATGGAATGAATAGTAATTAATTCATGAACGGTCCATATTGGTTTACTATTAAAACTTAAAACAACGGTCCATACTGATTTACTATTAAAACTTTAAACCAGCGATCCATATTGATTTACTATTATAACTCCACCAGCGGTCCATATTGACTTACTATTGTATCTTCAACCAACGGTCTGAAAAATTAGCACACCTCCTCATGGAATAATATTGTACCCAAATAACCGAATGCACAATACTAGAGTGAATAGTAACTGGGTGAATAGTAACTCGTGAATAGTAACTCATAAATAGTAACTGGGTGAATAGTAACTCATGAATAGTAACTCGTGAATAGTAACTCATGAATAGTAACTCCTGAATAGTAACTCATGAATAGTAACTCATGAATAGTAACTCATGAATAGTGACTCGTGAATAGTAACTCATGAATAGTAACTTGTGAATAGTACTCTAACACGAAAAGTGTCATAAATACCCGATTGAACAATATATCATATTATGCAGATGATACTGTAACAATAATTGAATCAATAATATGAGAGATATGATGCGTCAATTACTGTAGCAATAATTGAGTATAACTGAGTGACTTCTCACGTAAGCATCAATAATCAATACTGTGTGCTACTCTTTATGCAACCACGCCAGACATCGTACTTTTAACACCAGGTGTTTCAACAGTTAACGGTAAAACTTGCGCCATTATTTTCATAAAGTATTTTTGTCATTTTCTCTATTCGACAATAATTCTGTTATGGGATCCACCAATGATTGTACCGTCATACGGATATTCCCCGAAAAAAAGAATATTCCTCGACCAATCGAATATTATACAACCACTTGCTTACTTTGCAAAATTTGTAAATATTACCCACAACTATAACATTACATCAAATCAACACCATAATATAAAAAAAATTATTTGGAGAAAATTAAATCTTTATTCATAAAATCTGGGGTCTCACATTAACGCTATCCTATGCCAAGTAATTGGTACGGACGTGAAGGTAAGGTTTGTCTATGAATAAACAAAAGTATTTTTCATCGGTTATTCGATGGGCACGCGAGTTTGCCAAAAATATTAAACGTAAATACATTTAATGAATGAGTGTTGATCAACATAGAGTACTATAGGCTGATCACCTAGAAGTGCTTATAAGTTATACGGATGAACGACCTTAGTGCTGTGGACTCCTTTTCAAGTATGAAAACTGAAATTACTGTTCATGGTCTATTGACCGGTTCAGAATTCCTAATCTATTTTATACTTTGGGAATTGAAGTTATGAACTGTTAGAGTATTATTGATTCATAATACTTCATAACTATTGTTCAGTTATGTTGGAATTGTTATATAATTCATGAATGTGGTATTCATGTTATCCTTGATTAAACTTCTTTGAAATACATGCTCACTTCTTCTTATGTGAATTATATAACCAAGTTAAAGATGAACGTACTGTGAATGCCAAGAGAGATAAGGGCAAAGCTAAGATGGATGCTTAGACATTGTGTAATAGTTTAGTAAGTTTGTATGTATTATACATTATGAACAATGAATGATGTAACCGATTTATGAACCTGGGAAGGATTATACTTTGATTGTAATAAGAAGATAGTAATTACCTTCATTTTGTTGTATTTTCAATGGAATGATTGTATGGATGTTAGTACAGTGGAGCACCATCTGTCGGGTTGGAAGACACCCGAATTTGGGGGCGTCACTGGTTAGTATCAAAGCCTTAGGTTATAAAACTTAAGAGGGGAAAACCTTAGGCTAATAAGCTCGTAAGGAAGATAAAGTCCGAGGAATGAAATTCAAGTCCATTGACTTAAAAAGATATTGAGATAACTCAGTATCAAAATGATTAAAAGATGAAAATTAATCTTAAAGATATTAAATGTGATTTGTGCTTATACTATTGTGTATTATGTATTAATCAACGTGTTATGTGTTTGTAGATTTCAACCGATAGCTTGATATTTAGAAACGTGGAAATGATAAGTGAGGACTCTGTTAACCAAGTTGAGGTTGTACCAATGCCAGTGGTGGAGGTACCGATAGTTGTACTAGAAGACTCAGACATTGAGGAGTACATCTCTGAGAAGGAATACTCTGAGGAGACCATGGGATTAGCATCATACCTTAACGAGATGCTAGATGTGGAGGAGGAGATGGAGGTGACATCGATTAACATGGTGTTACATACTCAGGAGCCAACATCTTCGGATGCAACTAGAGAAGTGTATCTAACAGTGTTGGATAGGAATGTGCATTTGTGCATTGTGGTAAAGGCACAGATTGAGGAAATAACTTCCTTATATGAGGCGAAAGAATCTGCAGAGGCAGAATTTGAGTCAGAGCACGATGAGAAAGTTCTTATGACTGATAAGGCTCGTAACTATAAGGATGAGGTCCTTGAGCTACAAAAGAAACTGGATGAGAAAGACCAGAAAATAACTAGGATGTCATACATCCATGAATGCGCTCATGAGGATTTTAAGCTAAAAATTGGTTGTTATTCTATTGAGTCCAGGCAGACTCGACATACCATAAGTCGAGATATAGTGTCGATTCTAGCAAATCAGAAATATGAGAATGTCGTTCGACAGTGTTAGTAGATCGCTAGATTTTTTTTGTATATAAGTAGTGACGTAAAACCCTCTTTTGTATAACTAAGGGTAGTCTTGTTGTGAATCCCAATTTTTGTAGAAGGCAATCGCGGGATAGTATGTAATAGCTTTTGGCTAAGGGAACATGATGTAAATAGTTTTGACTATGAAAGCATATATATATAATGAAGTTTTTATTTAATATGCTTGTTGTGGTGTGAATGGTTGTTGTTGATTTAGAATGAAAACCGAGTAGTTAAATAGATAATAACGAAGTTTTATTTATTTAATCAGAATTATGCCGCCGAGAAGGAGACAACGGAACCAATAGGCCGAGTCTCATAATGAAAATCAGGGGGGTCCTAACAACCCCATGAAAGAGTTCGTTAATTTATTAACGGTTGCATTTAACCAAGTGGGGGGTGGGATTCTTATAACTCCTAGGGTAGCAAGATCAACTACCTTTAAGGACTTTAAAAGTGTGGGTCCTCCCGAGTTTCGAGGAACAACGGATCCACTAGAAGCCCTAACATGGGTTAGAGAGATCGAAAAGGCGTTTGTGATAACAAACGTAGGTGAGGCGCAAAAGACTTCTTTTGCGACTTACATGATGAAGGAGGAAGCCAACTACTGGTGGGAAGCTCACCAGGGTGGGGCTAGGACAGAGGCTGTTACGTGGGAACAGTTTAAGAAGGTTTTCTTTGAGAACTATTTCCCTACTAGCATTCAGGGTAGGATGGAAGTTAAGTTCTTAGAACTTAAGCAGGGGGATATGATAGTTCCCCAGTATGCCGCCAAGTTTAACGAATTGGCGAGATTTGCTCTACATCAGGTGGATACAGAGGAAAGAAAGGCGCGCAGATTTGAGCAGGGCTTAAAACCCTAGCTCTATAGTAGGATATCGGTTTTCCAGAGTGCTTCCTACGGGACCATTCTGGAGAAGGCAATAATAGCTGAAGGTGGCGGTGAGGCTTTGTCTCAGTACCACAAAGAGCGAATGATTAAGAGTAAGTTAGAAGGAGGTAATAAGGCTGAAGTTGCCAGCGGAAACGACAACTTGCCAAAGAGGAAGAGCTTTAACCCTGGGAATACCGGGGTAAAGCAGGGAGATCCCAAACGGAGGACGGAAGCATGTAAGACATGCGGTAAAGCTCACATGGGAGTCTGTTTAAAGGGGAAAGTAGTATGCTACAACTATGGGCAGGAGGGACATTTGTCACCCAACTATCCTAACCCTAAGAAGAACCAGGGGTGTTTTGTCTGTGGGTTAATGGACCACATGGCAAGAAATTGCCCGAAGAAGGGTTTAGAGGGGAATAAGAGTTCTGGTAGTGGTAAATTAGCCATTCTTTGGACCAACACCATCGATGGGTAGACCCTCATTCACGACGTTTAATATGATTTGCTCAAGATGCGGTTGCATCAATAGATGTGGTAGAAGGTATCATTCCAAATCCTTTGAGATAAATGCTTATGTGCTATTTGACTCGGGTGCTACTTGTTCTTTTATAGCATGTGAATTTGCTAAGCGATTAGGTTTAATCCCTGAGAAGTTACCTATACCTTTAGACGTTAAGGTAGCAAATGAAGAGATAATCCCCATTGTACATATTCATAAGGATTGTTGCGTAGAAATTAGAGGGAATAAGTTATCGGTAGATTTGGTACCGATAAGACTAAAAGAATTCGACGTAATTCTTGGTATGGATTGGTTGATTAACCATAAAGCGATTATAGATTGTCATAGGAAAAGTGTAAACCTTCGGCTTTCTAAGAAAACCAAGGTAGTGTTCTTCGGTAGTAAATCACCGAGACGCTCTTGTTGTCTGTCGATGACACAAGCTAAGAAGATGTTGAGAAAATGGTGTGTAGGTTATCTGTGCCATGTTATGGATACCTAAAGAGTGGGAACATCCTTGGACTAGTTAACTATTGTGTAAGAGTTCGCGGATGTATTTCCGGAGGAGTTACCAGGTATTCCACCGGACATGGAGGTGGAGTTTGTATTTGATCTGTTACCGGGAACGACACCAGCTTCAAGGGCACCATATCAAATGGCACCAGTTGAGATGAAGGAGTTAATGGTTCAATTACAAGAACTATTAGATAGGAAGTAAATTTAACCAAGTGTGTCTCCTTGGGGAGCACCAGTGTTGTTTGTAAAGAAGAAGGATGGGTTGTTAAGGCTTTGTATCGACTATCGAGAGTTGAATAAGTTAACGATTAAGAATAAATACCCTTTGCCCAGGATCGATGATCTATTTGATCAGTTGAAAGGGGCAAAGTATTTTTCTAAGATAGATTTGTGCACGGGGTATCATCAGTTAATGGTGAGGAAGGAAGATGTACCTAAGACGGCGTTCAGAAATCGTTATGGTCATTATGAGTTTCTGGTTCAGAACAGAGTGTTCAAACAATATTTGGACAAGTTTGTTGTAGTGTACATTGATGATATTGTAGTCTATTCAAAGACGCCCAAAGATCATTCGGATCATTTAAGAATAGTGTTGGAGACACTATGGAAGGAGAAGTTGTATGCAAAATTCATAAAGTGTGAATTTTGGCTTGAGAGGGTGCCGTTGCTAGGGCATGTTATTGATAAGGATGGCATTTCCGTAGATCCGGCAAAAGTAGAAGTAGTTAACGAATGGGAGCAACCGAAAATGCCAACTGAGGTTCGGAGTTTTCTGGGGTTAGCGGGATACTATAGAAGGTTCATTCCGGACTTTTCTAAAATAGCTACTCCGTTAACAAATCTGACAAGAAAGTCGGTGAAGTATGTGTGGACTGAAAAATGTGAGAATAGTTTTCAAGAGTTGAAGAAGAGGTTAAGTGAGGCACCTGTATTATCCTTACCAGACGATACAGGAAATTTTGTAGTGTATAGCGATGCTTCGCATAAAGGACTGGGTTGCGTGCTCATGCAACATGGCAAGGTCATTGCGTATGCGTTACGTCAATTGGAGGATTATGAGAAGGTCTATCCTACTCATGACCAGGAATTGGCAGCTGTAGTTTTTGCCCTAAAGATATGGAGGCATTATCTTTATGGTGAGAAATTTGAGATATACACAGACCACAAAAGTCTGAAATACATCTTCACACATAAGGAGTTGAACATGAGACAGAGAAGGTTGTTAGAGTTAATAAAATATTATGACTGTGATATTTATATCATCCGGGGAAAGCAAATGTAGTAGCCGATGCGCTAAGTAGGAAGGGTAGAGAGAAACTATAAATGTTAACGACTCAGAATGAGTTGGTAACAGCGATGGCAAGAATGGAGTTAGAAGTTAAGTTACCAGAGGAAGCATGTGACGCCCCCAAAATAGGTATATAACACCCATTCTGAGTCGCCAAATACATGGTATAGAAAGAAAACTACAACTTCAATAATACAATTGTCGTGCAAAATACGACAACACATACTGTGAGTTTAAATACAAATATTGTCTTCTAGACAATATCCACACTCAAATAAGTCCTCGTTATAATTATTCAAACACTATTTTACAGAAATAGTGAGGTCTCATAAAAATATCTTTCTAGAACCATCACTCACAGTACTCCAGATTAGTTCTCGCTATATTCTCACCTCCCGAGAAAAATGGAACAAAAAGGAAAAGGGTGAGCTCAACTAGCCCAAGAAGAAATATTATGACTAAGATAATATACAACAAATTATCGTTAGTCTTCAACAGGGAAAAATCTGATAAAATATAATAGCCAACAAGTTTTAGATCAACAACTGCAGCGGAAACAACAATCCATTAGAAGAGTCAAGTAGAGAATGAGTTCTACTATCTTCTAAGATTTAAAAGTCCATCATCAATATTTTATCCTTGTAATAACAATCAATATACATCTTTAATCAAATATTCATCTTTGCACTACAGGCCAAAGATATTCATTTGTATCACAAGTTGGTCATATTCATCTCAACACCTATTCATCTTTGCACTACGGGCCAAAGATATTCATCAGTTAATCATTTATCTTTGCACTACAGGCCGAAGATATTTAGTAATATCATCATTTATGACTGAGGATGATGAAAATTATTTTAAAGAAAACGAATCCAGTGAAACAGAAGGACAAATAGTAGGGATTCGTATAACAGTTTATCCAAGATCAATAATACTTCATAAATACCCATTTTTGAAGCAGAATTCAAAATAAAGATCAAAACATGGATACAATCAAAGATGGTAACCATAATAGACATCTTGGACAAAAAGAAGAAAATTTTATTTTTCGGTGAATAGTGCCGTATTAAGTGAAAAGTCTTTGTATCGTGAATAGTCTGAGTATGTGAATAGTAACTCTGATACAAAAAGTTCCAAATTTTATAAAAATTCAGATCAATACTTCGACATAATGATATTAAAGAAATAATATCATATATGAAGAAAATAACATCCCTTACCTCAAAATATCGAAGATTTACGATCGGAATATCGATTATAAATTTGAAGGAAACTTGCACTGATGAATAGAAACTCATAAAGTATCTAAATACTCACAAAATACACTCAATAATCTAGAGAGAGAAAGAGAGAAAACTTGTTTATGGTGTGATTTTCAATTCTAACTTAGCCCTCTATTTATAGGAAAATGTTAGCAGACTTGACCTACAACCTGATGGCTTTACCTGCTACTATTCCCACCCACCACATTTGAAATAAATTCAGCACATTTCTTCACCAACCACAAGTGGGGCCCACTCAATTCTAGAATTTTCCACCAAAATCATTCATACGTTCATTTTTAACGGTTCAAAATTTGTGGACATATACTCAACTTATATATGTATAACATATCCAAAAATTACAACGATCCAACGGTCGGATTAAAAATTATAACTCACACAATATATCTCAAAAACACTGGTTTAATTTTTAATACCTTCATTCCGACAAAAATACTGATAAAACACCTCAACATTAACTCCTTCATTTTTAACCACAATAAATATATCCAACATTTATATCCACATAAAATAAATATTTCCTTATCATATGAATCAATAATTAATTATTCACAAATAATATTACGAATCACATTTATAACAACCAGTAGTTCCTCGGAAGAGGGGCTTTCAATAAGAATTTCTCCTTATTGGGCGCGCAATTAGGTGACCAAACCTCTCCTTGACGAACTTTCTAGACATTGCCAATAATGCTATCTAATAATATTATTCAAATAATATGAATTATTGATCCGATAATGAGAAATCTTTATGCAAAGACAATTATTGAAACAACAATAATATAAAATATCAACGTAGCAGTTATTGAATCAATAAAATAAATTATTTAACAATAACTACTATAACAATTATTGAGTAGTGCCTTCTTTCGTGTAAGGATCAATAATTCATCAATCTGCATGCATCCACGCCAGATTACTATATTTTAACCAATTGGGTATTCCAACAGTGTTAACGGTAATAACTACGTCGTTATTTATAAAAACTCAAACTTGTCGTTTTCTTCATCCGACAGTTATTCTGTCATGGGGCCCACAAATGACTGCGCCGTCGTACGAATATTCCCTGATAACAAGAATATTCCACAACCAAACGAATAGTCCCCGACAACAATGATTATTTTATAACCACTTGCATATTTTGTAAAATTTGCACATTTCACCCATAACCAGAGAATTTATCAAATTAATACCTTATTATTCACAAATATAATTAGAGGAAATTCAATTTTATTTATAATAAGTTGGGGTCTTACAAAGTAGTGGAGATGTTATTTTCCATGGAAACCCAACCTACCATAGTGGAGCGGGTTAGGGGAGTACATCTGAGCAACGAGGAGTGCAAACAGATACAGAAGAGGATAGAAGATGAAGAAAAGACTAAGTATAACCTCGATAAGGAGGGATTACTTCGTTTTGAAGGAAGAATTTGGGTTCCTAATGATCCTGAATTAAAAGAAGAAATTATGATGGAGGCCCATAGTTCGAGGTACTCGATACATCCCGGTAGTACGAAGATGTATCAAGACCTTCGTCAGAACTTTTGGTGGCCGAACATGAAGAGGGAGATAGCAGAATATGTTAGTAGGTGCTTAACTTGTCAAAAAGTTAAGGCTGGACATCAACGACCGAGTGGGTTGTTACAACCGTTAGAAATTCCAGAGTGGAAGTGGGAGCACATCACGATGGACCTTGTGGTGGGACTTCCAGCAACAAGAAAAGGATATGATGCTATTTGGGTGATAGTGGATCGATTGATGAAATCGGCTCATTTTCTACTAATAGGAGTTAGGTATAACCTAGATCAGTTAGCTAAGCTGTATGTCAAAGAAATTATTTCCAGACATGGAGTACCTATTTTGATTGTGTCAGATCGTGATCCACGATTCACATCGAACTTTTGGAGGAGTTTGCAAGAGCAAATGGGAACGCAGTTAAGATTGAGTACGACGTATCATCGTCAGACGGATGGTCAGAGTGAGCGAACAATTCAAACGCTTGAAGATATGTTAAGATCTTGCGTTATGGATTTCAAAGAGAGTTGGTACGAATGTCTACCGTTAGTGGAATTTTCGTACAACAATAGTTTTCACGCTAGTATAAGCATGTCGCCGTACGAAGCGTTGTATGGAAGGAAGTGCCGAACTACCTTATATTGGGATGAGGTGGGTGAACGTCGGATGTTGGGACCTAAAATGGTACAGTAGACAACGGACATGGTAAAGTTAATACGTACTCGATTAGTTGCAGCTCAAGACCGACAAAGGAAGTATGCAGATCCTCACAGAGAGAATAGAGAATTCGATGTAGGATCTTTTGTTTTTCTGAAAGTATCGCCTTGGAAGGGGAAGATACGTTTTGGAAAGAAAGGGAAGTTAAGTCCAAGGTTTGTAGGACCTTTTGAGATTTTAAGAAGGGTAGGAGAAGTAGCTTATGAAGTAGCTTTACCTCTAGAGATGGAACGCATTCATAATGTGTTTCATGTGTCAGTGTTGCGTCCTTATAAACCGGACTATAAACACATGATAGAATATGAATCTATTCAGGTAGAGAAGGACTTGTCCTATGAGAAACTTCCAATTCAAATTATTGATAGGAAGGAACGAGTTTTAAGAAATAAGGTAATACCTTCAGTGACGGTGTTATGGAGAAACCACAATGCTGAAGAAGCAACGTGGGAGCTCGAAAGTAAAATGAAGGAATATTTTCCTCATTTGTTTATGTAATTATAAGCTAAGATTAAAGGGCAGAATCCTTATAAGGGGAGAGATGTAGCCTTGAGAAAATCGATTTTTATGACAATTAAATTTTTATTTAATTATGTGAATTAAATGAATTTAATTGATTTCTTTGTGAGTAAGCTATGTGAAGGTCGTTCTATGACCTAGAATGTGCCAACGTGGTTAGTATTCTGACTACGTGTTAGAAATAATTGTTTGGAATTTCCAAGATGAAAATAATTGTTTTCCGAGAAATTTTTGTAAAAACACTATTCATACGTTTCTGTTCGGGGAATTATTTTGGAATTCCAAGAAACACGTAATGATAGAATATCGTGATAAGATGGAATATCTGATAATATTTCATTTATGGTAAACACAGTTTTCGTCTGCGGACTTAAAACCTAAGGGTTGAGTATATTGATTTCCGAGAAGAAAATAATATGCGTAGAAGGAATGACGTTAGGGTTAATACGAGTGTTATACATTTGGTGATACTATTTAGTATCTATGTATAATACGTTGAGCAAATACGAAGTACAATATGATTATTGTAAGAGTAGTATACGGAGATAATACGTGAATTGTACGTATGTGATACGATTCTTATTATAGAATTAAGTTAAGACGTAATGACTAATTCATTTGAGTTGGATTATTAATTAATCCAATCATTTGAATGACCAAGGCCCAATGTTAATTTAGTTAAGCCCAATTCATTAAAACCAAACCGTGGGTCGAACCGGTGGGTCACCGAATGGGTAAAACCCATGGGGAAACCCATGGGATGTCACATGGGGTGGTGGGTCGGCCACCTTACTTGGTGACCACACATGAATAGTAAGGAGGTGGTGGTTTAAAGTCTAAATTTCCCTCCATTCTAGTTTTCTATAAATAGAAAGCTAGGTTGATTCATTTGAGAGTTTTTCCAAGACTCAACCTTAGATTATTGAGAGAGAAAGAGAGCTATACTTGCAAAATATACACTTTGGAAGCTTGATCTTAGAGTTTTCCAAGAAAGAAAACCAAGAGTTCTTATGATATAATCCTTACCTTTCATCTCCATCTCTTTTAGATTTTTTTTCATCTTAGAGGATCATAGAATGATTGGCATATGTCTTGTGTGAGGATTTAAAGACGACTTATCATAGATTCAATCTCCATAAGTCATGAGATTATAAGAATCATAAGTTTTGAACCATGGAAATATTGATAGTTGAGATCGATTGTTGATAAACAATTGAACTCCATCAATACGTTAGTATATGCATCTTGTTTAGCTAGGATGTAGATATGAAATCCATGGAGTATTCCATGTGATTTGGCTTAGAGAACATTAGTAACGAAGTTATGCTGAATTTTACGAAAATAAACGTTAAATATCGAAAACATAGAAATTCTGGAATGGTTGTCGAAAGTTGTCGTGAGACTTGAAAATGTTGGTTTTCAATGTCAACACGTGAGATAGGGTGATTAAGAATTGTGGGTTTGAGAATCGTCGGATTCCGACTTAAACGAAGAAAACGAGCATTGAATGCTCATTAACATTTTCGAACGTATATAAAATGAACTTAATAGTGAATTTTGTGTTAAAGAATTCGAAAGTGTTGAATTCTTATATGAACGCGTAGGGTATGTCATTTATAATGTATAGGCTTTTGAACGGACCAAATTGGGCTTATAACGAAGAAGTTATGGCCCCGGGAATTTCACATGATTTTTAAAAGCTATTTGAGAATCAGTACTAAGGTGCAGCGCATGGCAGCGCTGAGCGTGATGCAAAAAAGCCACACCGTAGTGCCAGTTATGGCCGGGAGAAAATAAAAAGGTCTAGAGACTTGCGCCGCAGCGCGAGAGTTTGTTCATGGACTCGCGTCGCAGTGCCAAGTCCGGGCAAAACCTCTAGAGAGTGGCGCCGCAACGCCACTAGAAGGCTTAGGATGTCGCGCCGCAATGTGGGTTCAGGGCTTTTGATAGTAACTTAGATTTTGAACTTCAGTTGTTTCGAGACCTACCTGAGTTGAGTTTATATACTCAATGAATATACTAAGACTAATTCTATATTACCTATACTAAGGTATATGGTATGAAACTTAGGAATGTAATGCATGTTAACAAGATATGTACGATAAACAAAGTTGGTAACTTATCAACGATGTTTGAGTCCGGTTAATAAACGTCAGTTAAATGATAAACCGGGACGAAGGGTAATAAGTCATGTTGACTTTAATAAAAATATTCAGTGAACAAAGACATAGAAGAGAAAGAAGCTTGTAGGAACAATGTGAATAGTTGTTTGATAGCTAATTATAGTGTGCTATGTGAATATATCATATAGATTCTCAAAAGGCCGTGTGGTCGATCGAGTAAGTTATTTGAAGACTATTTGAAGAAAAGTTTTACGAGCAACATCTAACTTCCATATTAGCCAAGTTTATGTGATTCGTTGAACTAAATTGCCAAACTTGTTTTTTAAGAAAGATTCGATGCCAAATTTTAACTTTCATTTAGACTATTAAATAAAGATATAGATTGATTATTATTCATATCATTTTATATAGAAATATTAACGCTATCCTATGCCAAGTAATTGAATACGGACGTGAAGGTAAGGTTTGTCTATGAACAAACAAAAGTATTTTTCATCGGTTATTCGATGGAGTGCAGCGAGTTTGCCAAAAATATTAAACATAAATACGTTTAATGAATGAGTGTTGATCAACATAGAGTACTATAAGTGATCACCTAGAAGTGCTCGTAAGTTATCTGGATGAAACGACCTTAGCGTTGTGTGGACTCCTTTTCAAGTATGAAAATTGAAATTCTTGTTCATGGTCTATTGACGATTAAATTCTAATCTATTCTATACTTTGGGAATTGATGTTATGAACTGTTAGAGTATTATTGATTCATAATACTTCATAACTATTGTTCAGTTCTGTTGGAATTATTATATAATTCATGTATGTGGTATTCCTGTTATCCTTGATTAAACTTGCTGAGCTGTCATGCTCACTTCTTGCGTGAATTATATAACTGCACTTAAAGATGAACGTACTGTGAATGCCAAGAGAGATAAGGGCAAAGCTAGGCTGGATGCTTAGGCATTGTGTAGTAGTTTAGTAAGTTTGTATGTATTATAAATTATGAACAATGAATGATGTAACCGGTTTATGAACCTGGGAAGGATTATGCTTTGATTGTAATAAAAAGATAGTAATTACCTTCATTTTGTTGTATTTTTAATGGAATGATTGTATGGATGTTAGTACAGTGGAGTACCATCTATTGGGTTGGAAGACACCTTAATTTGGGGGCGTCACATATATACCTATTTTGGGGGCGTCACAGTTGGTATCAAAGCTTAGGGATATGATCCCTGACTGAGATGTGAGACAAGAACTAGGAGGGAAGAGATGGGGAATTCCTTCGCTAGTATGACCTACCTAAGTTTATATGATATTTAATTGGTCGGTCAGAGTATAGGGATAATATGTGATATGATAACTAACCCTTGTTTTGTGGTAGTATCTGAAAATGACATCCGAGAATGTTGAGAATAACAATGGAGCACAGGAGACCGTTGAGTCTCCACATATCAATAATCAGGAGAATGTGCATCAGGAAGGCGACAATCCTCATGCAAACAACAACACTGACTAAATGATGAATGCTGGAATGTTCAGAGGCTTTATGCAATTCATGCAACATCAAGCGAGAGCGGCTCCTGTCCAAAATGTAGGTGGAAACACAAGAAACTCTCGGACGGTCACCGCTAAACAGTTCAAGGAGCTGGGAGCACCAGAGTTTATTGGAGAGCCAAAACCACTTAAGGCGGAGACGTGGATAAAGTAGATCACCAAGATATTTGATGTCTTGGGATGCTCAAAGAGAGCAAAAGGTTCCTTTGCCACCTTTATGTTTGAAGAAAGGCGATTCTTGGTGGGAATCGGTAAAAGCGTACTCAACACCTTGCACCGAAGATGTCTTGGGAGAAGTTCCAAGAACTATTCAATGACAAGTACTTTCCGAAAGTATTCGTCACATGAAAGAGGTAAAGTTCATCAAGTTGGAGCGGTAGAATATGGCCAGTGTCGCGATGACGAAGCTAAGTTTACTGAGTTATCTCGGTTTAAGTCTCACTTGGTTGATAATGAGGAAAGAATGGCGGATGTTTCTAAGAGGTTTGAAACCCGAGATACGTCAATATCTAATTTCTCATAAACTGTGTTTGTATTCAGATGTTGTAAATAGGGCTCAGTTATTGGAGCACGATAACGAGTCAACTCAACCAAAAGAAAGCAGCCGGCAAAATGATAATACCAGTGGTAGCAGTCATCAAAGCGGTGACAACAAACGTGGAGGGAATCAACATGCCATAAATGGTAACCACTTCGGTGGTAATCATGGCCAAGACAATAAGAATGGATATTTCAAGAAGAGGAGATTCAACAATGATGGAATGACGTCAGCATCATCACCTGTGGTTAAGGAAGGAGAACGACCACCTATCATATGCTTCAAATGCGGAGGGGAGGGACATATTAGTCCAAAGTGCGCGATGCCATCCAAAGCGTGTTATAATTGTGGAAAAGAAGGTCACCTAGCCCGATTTTGTCGTGCACCGAAGATAAGTCCAGTTGGAACAGTGACACAAAATACTGTCCCAGACAAGTCAAAACTAGTAGTTCAAGGGAGAGCTTTTGTTGTGACCTCCCGGAAAAAGCAAGAACGAGCGAGGTCATCACGGGTAAGCTTGTCATAAACTCTAGCAAAGTCTATACCTTATTTGATACCGGTTCTACCCATTCTTTTATTTCTCCTACTTGCGCTCAATGATTAAATTTAACTTCGGAGAAATTAGACTTTGACTTATCTGTGGAAACTCCGTTGGGAGAAACCTTCATTACATCCACTGTTTATAAGTCTTGTTTGGTTCAAATCGGTACCCTCACATTACCTATCAATCTTATTTCATTAAAAATACTTGCATTTGATGTGATTCTAGGGATTGATTGGTTAACTACTCATCATGCAAAAATTGATTATTTTCGTAAGGTTGTTAGCGTTCATATTCCTAACCAACCTATTATGCGAATTCAAGCAACCAAACCATTAAAATCAATCACTGTCATCTTAAGCCATAAAGTTATTCGTTTATTAAAAAATGGATGTCAAGCTTTCTTTGCTCATGTCACAGATTTAAACAAAAATATGTCAGATTTGAATGATATTTCTATTGTTAATAAATTTCCTGACGTATTTCCTGAAGAACTTCCTGGCCTACCCCCAAAGCGTGAAATTAAATTTTGTATCGACCTGGAACCCTGTACAAAACCCATTTCCAAAGCCCCATATCGAATGGCTCCTATTGAACTTCAGCAGTTAAAGACCCAATTACAAGAATTGTTAGACATTGGTTTCATTTGTCCTAGTACGTCTCCTTGGGGTGCTCCTGTTCTATTCGTGAAGAAGAAAGATGGGAGTATGCGACTTTGTATTGATTATTGGGAGTTGAATCATGTTACATGGGAAAGGATTCATGGAAGAATTTTCTCGAATCGCTACTCCATTAACTCAGCTGACTCGAAAAGATACAAAGTTCGGTTGGAGCGAAGAATGTGAGAAGAGTTTTCAAGAACTCAAGAGGAGACTCATTTCACACCTGTTCTGGACAATACCATCGGCTCGGAGGGATTTGTCATCTACAGTGATGCTTCGGGCAAAGGGTTGGGATGTGTTCTCATGCAACATGGGAAAGTCATAGCCTATGCCTCAAGACAACTCAAATAATATGAGAGGATTTATCATACTAATGATCTAGAGTTGGCAGCTATTGTCTTCGCACTTAAAATTTGTAGGCATTACTTGTATGGGGAGAAAGTGGAGATCTTTACGGATCATAAAAGCCTTAAATATTTCTTCACTCAAAAGGAACTCAACATCTGACAACGACGTTGGCTTGAACTGTTGAAAGATTATGATCATACCATCCTGGAAAAGTGAACGTGGTAGCTGATGCATTAAGTAAAAGATCATATGCAAGTACGAGTGCGATATTGTCAATGCAAAGGCCCATTTTGTGTGACTTGCAAAGGATGGAGATAGAGTTAAAGACTCCATGGACCCATGTGATGATGGCGAATATCTGAGTAGAACCAGACTTTAATTGATAAAGTTAATCTTTGCTCGAGCTCTGGACACAGGTGATCGTATGAGAAAGAAAGTGCAAGAATGTGCTATCTTGGGAAGCAAGAATCGATGAAGAAGGAATACTTTGAGTTAACTCCGGACTTTACATTCCTAACGACCCTGATTTAAAGTATAAAATCTTGATGGAGGCGCACAACACACCGTTTGCAATCCATCCTGGGAGTACCAAAATGTATCATGATCTTCGACATACATTTTGGTGGGGTAATATGAAGAGAGAGATAGCCCTATTTATCTCAAGGTGTCTAACGTGTCAACGAGTCAAGGCAGAGCATCAAGTACCAAAAGGTCCATTGCAACCACTTGAAATTCCAGAATGGAAGTGGGAGCACATTACCATGGATTACGTTACTGGTCTTCCCAAGGTTTCTCAAGGCATAGATGCAATTTGGGTCATTGTTGATAGATTGACCAAGTCTGCTCACTTCTTACCTATACGAGAAACTTATACACTTGAACGTCTTGCTCGTATGTACATAAATGAGGTTGTAAGATTGCATGGTATGCCAGTATCCATAGTTTCTGATTGAGACCCAAGATTCACTTCACGATTTTGGGTTAGTTTGCAAAAGGCTATGGGCACGGACTTACGATTTAGTTCGACATATCATCCTCAGATGGACGGACAATCAGAGAGGACTATTCAAACTCTGGAAGATTTATTAAGACTCTGTGTCCTTGACTTCAAGGGAAGTTGGGACAAGTTCTTACCATTGGTGGAGTTTTCCTACAACAACAGTTATCAAGAAAGTATGGGCATGGATCCATTTTAGGTGTTGTATGGAAGAAAGTGTCGTTCTCCAGTATACTGGGATGAGGTGGGTGAAGCAACATTGTTGGGACCGGAGTTGGTACGTATGAGTACAGAAAAGATTCAAACGATCCAACAACGTATAAAAACCTCACAAGATCAACAAAAGAGTTATGCTGATCTTCATCGAAAGGACGTGGAATTCGATATAAGAGATCATGTGTTGTTACGTGTTGCTCCATGGAAAGGAGTTATGAGATTTGAAAAGAGAGGAAAGCTCAATCCTCGATTCATCGGCCCATTTTTAATCCTCGATCGAGTAGGAACTGTGTACTATAGACTCGCTTTACCGCCAAGTATGTCTCGTGTTCATAACGTTTTTCACATATCCATGTTACGTAAATATGTGGAAGACCTGAACCACATTATTGATTTAAAACCGGACGAAATAACAGAAGATTTGACGTATGAAGAGGTTCCTGTTCAAATCTTTGATAAGAAGGAACATATTCTACGCTCCAAGGTTATACCTCAAGTCAAAGTTTTATGGAGAAACCACGATGTTGAGGAAATGACTTGGGAGTTAGAATCTGAAATGAAATCAAGGTATCCTTACCTCTTCGACATACCAGGTACGTACCCTAATTTCGAGGTCGAAATTTCATAAGAAGGGGAGGTTGTAAGACCCCAATTTTTTTTTAATAAAGATGATTTTTCTATAAATATCATTTTTGAATATTATGGAATGAATTGATATAATGTTATAGTTGTGGGTAATATTTATAAATTTTGCAAAGTACGCAAGTTGTTATATAATATTCGATTGGTGGGGTATATTCGTTTTAACGGGGAATATTAAATGCAACAACACAATCATTGGTGGACCCACAACAAAATTATTGTCGACTTGAGAAAATGACAAAAATATTTTATGAAAATAACGGCGGAAGTTTTATCGTCAACTGTTGAAACACCCGGTGTTAAAAGTACAGTAATACGCATGGTTGCATAGTAGCACACGGTATTGATTATTGATGCTTACGTGAGAAGTCGCTTAGTTGTATTCAATTATTATCGATATTTTATATATTGAGATGACAGAGTTATTAATATTATTATTTGCAATATTAACGATGTCTAGAAGTTATGCCAAGGAGATGTTTGGTCACCTAATTACGCGCCAATAAGGAGCAATCCTTATTGGAAAGCCCCCTCTTTCCTAGGAACGACCTGGTCGATTAATAGTGTGAATTATAATAATGATGATGAGTTTTGTTTTATTAGTATTATTAATTTAATAAAACAGAAAATCTTTTTATATAAAACATAATACTTTTATAAAGTTATTTATTTTATTAGACTATAAATAGAATATATAATATTCTATTATGCATAGTATTTTGCATAGTAAAATCTTTTTATATAAAACAGAATATATTTATAAAGTTATTTGTTTTATTAGACAATAATTAGAATATATTATATTTTATTATGCATAGTGTTGCATAGTGCTGCATAGTATTTTGCATAGTAAAATCTTTTTATATAAAATAGAATACTTTTATAAAGTTATTTGTTTTATTAGATTTTAAATTATATATATATATATATATATATATATTGGTATGTATATATATAATATATATTATATTTTATTACATAGTGCAACATAGTATCCTTTCTATTTTCCTATAAATAGGATGCTTAGTTAGAATTAAAAACCACACCAGAAGTTCAGAGAATTTTTATATAATCTTGAGCGTATTTCTTTAGAGTTTTAAGAAGCTTTGAGTGTAGTGCAAGTTTTCTTCAAGAATATCCTCGCCCTACCAGTCGGAATACTCTTCTTTTACGGTAAGGGATATTATTTGTTGTACTCGTAAGTGGTATTATTTCTTTCTTATTCATGAAAAGAACTTCTGTTATTCCATTCTTTATTATTCTATTGGAATAACCTTTATACGCGGGCTACCCTATACTTGGTGAAATTCTTCTATTATTCCATTCTTTATTATTATGTTGGAATAACTTTGTCTATACAAAATCTTTGCATACATGGTGAAATTCTTCTGTTATTCCATTCTTTATTATTACATTTGGAACATCACATGCGTGCGTTTATGCATGACACGGTTCCGTTGTTTATTATTATGTTGGAATATCTTTATGCAATGCGTTTACGCATGACACAGCTCCATTATTTATTATTACATTTGGAATATCTATTTGTGCGTTCTGTGACTGGTTCCGTTATTTATTATTACATTGGAATAACTTGCATGCGGTCTATCGCATGCACGGTGATTTCTTTTGTTATTCCATTCTTTATTATACTCAGTTGGTTAAAGTTTTGACTTCTATACTCTATGAAATTAGTGGAATATCCTTGATATTTGCGCTTCATCCAGTATCTTATCATGGAAATATTCTTCTGAGCATTCTTGAGTGTTACTCTACAAAGAAGTATCATGTTGACAATTTGGACGTTATTAGTTCCTGGATAAATTAATTCTTGAACTTGTTTTATTGAATTCTTATATCATTGTCATCATCCTCATGTTTATATTATTTTGAAAGTCATCTGTGGCTTGTAGTGCATAGATGGACTTGGTATGATTATGACCAGGGATTATTCGGTGTAATCATGACCGCAATGCTACAAATGATGTGAAAAAAGTCCTCATTGGCCGGTAGTGCATTGATGGACAATTATTGGCATGATTATGACTATTGATGAGTACACGAATATCCTTGGCCCGTAGTGCATGGATAATTTGTGGTCGTGATACTAATGAATATCCTTGGCCGTAGTGCAGGGATGATGTGGATTATTTATTAAGCTGAGTCTCAGCGATAAAAGTAATGAAAAACCTTCTAAATCATAAAAGATAGTAGATTTTATTCTCTACTTGACTCTTCTAATGGATTGCTTGTTCCGCTGTAGTTAAACTTGATGTTTGTTATATTTTAACAGTTTAACACTGTTGAAGGCTAATGATAATTTATTCTGCATTATCTTAGTCATAATATTTCTTACTGGGCTAGTTGAGCTCACCCTTTTGCTTTCATTGTTCTCTTCAGGAAATGAAAACGTATCAGGGACTAGTCGGGGAACGGACTGACGGTCCATATGATAGCATTAGTAGTCCTCACTACTCTATGAAATAGTGTGATAATAAATGTATTGAGGACTTATTTTGAGTTTGAATACTGTCTAGAAGACAATATTTGTATTAAAACTCACAGCTCATGTTGTATATTTAAGGTTGTATTTGTATTCTGTACCATGTATTTGGCGACTCAGAATAGGTGATGTATACCTATTTTGGGGGCGTCACATCCTCGATCAGTTGTTCTTTCTCTCCTTCAGTCTGTTTTAGCTTCTCCTCGACATTAGTCAGTCGTTCATCATGATCTTGGATCTCATCATGTTTCTGTGTCATTGCAGTCTGTTGTTCAGCTACTATCTCTTCCAATTCGTCGACTGTATCATGAAGTTCCATGTTATGGTCGTAGACTTCATCGTATATTCAAGCAGCTATCGAGATTAGTGGAGTCTCCATCTCCTCGTCCTCGTCATCCTCATCCTCCTGTGGCAACTCAACGGGATCCTCCTCATCCGTCTCCACATCATCATCCTCATCTTCAACCACTGTGACCAACGGGGCTGACTCCCGTGGTAGTAGTTGTTCCCAACTAACATAAATGTCGCGAGGCTCCTCCCCTGTAGGCACTTGAGGTCTATCCTCCCTAGCCTGACTGGATTCTCTGACATTAGTCATCCTGACAACAAAATTTTAAGTTTTAATTATTAATCATTACTACTCGACACTCACGAGCACATAAGTATAAACACATAATCACATAAGTGTTTTATTATTTATTCCTTAAAACTCAATAAGAGTTAATCAACACTATCTTTTCAAAGGTTACTTCCTAAGGTTTTTCCCCACCTAAGGTTCATAACCTAAAGCTTTGATACCAACATGACACCCCCCAAATCCGGTGCTTCATTACCTCAAGATTTGGTGTTCACGTAATCAAAACATTCATATCTAACTACCCAATCATAATAAATTGAATAATAAAAACCTGTCCATACAGGATTACTTTAATAAAAACATTATCTCCCAGGTTCTCTAACCTTTAATACAATCATTCAAGTGCGGAATTTAAATTATTACATCACATCATTATTAAAAGCCTATTATCATAACGATAAAACAAATTACAAGTCTTCATCACTTGTACATCTTTCCCTTTACTTTGCTAGTCGTAGGTTTATCTACCTTCTCAACCATAGCTGTAATAAATGTATAAATATGCAAGAGTGAGCAAACAAATCTCACTTGAAATAAGAATAAATATCTTTACATCATTTGCTAAATAATAGGCTCAATAGAACTGAATGATATGTTCTATTAACATTTCAACATTTGCCAATTCATAGGCTCAATAGAACTGATTGATTTGTTCTATTAACATTCTTAAATATACTACTGAGGGTCAAATGACCATGAACCATGTCCACAGTTATAAGTAATCTTTCAACTTTAACTTTAACAGTCATATGACTATAAGGACTCCACGTACTTAGGGGGATCAATCCTTCGTACAATGTATTGTGCACAAACATTTCAACGCTAAGCGTAAACCCCTAAACATAGGGTTGTTTATCTCAGTATTTAGAGTACAAGTCCGCACTAAAGAAAGTTTGGATTGGATAAGCTTTCAAGGGTAATTGAAGTTTAATGATCATCAACTAGGGAACTAGTTGAATCAACAATGCTTGATAATACAAGTTGTTTAATAACAACATAAATTAGAACATTTGAGAATCATAAATGAACTGATTCTACATATCAAACTCATGCTTGAAATAACTATAGAGCATAAGCATTCAATAAAATGAATAAAATGGTTAACCTTTGGCGAACAATTAAAATAAGCTAGGTTGAGTTTTATAACATTAGAATGATATTCACGAATGTACATTTAAGCGATAGCAAGTGGAAACTAAAAACTTGCCCAACAATGTATTAACTCATGCAAGGAATTAAAACAGTTCAATAATAGAGACGAGAGTTCAAAAACTATGCTCATTATATAATAATAGAACTTAAGAAACTTGCTTAATTGTAAACAAGTTAGAATAAATCAATATAATAATATAACTAACTCAACGAAAATGTAGAGTTAGAAAACTTGCACAATGTAATAAATGAACTAGCTCAACGAAAGTGTAGAGTTAGAAAACTTGCCTTGAGCATAAGCTATAAAATTAAACTCACGATCACCTACACATAATTTTAGAACCACAATACCTATTAGACATGCTAACATATCATAACATGTTCATTACCATTCACATTTTTGAAACTCTAAGTGTTTTACTTTGCAACCTTTGTCTAACCTTCATTATGTCTACTAAATTACCACATAACGTGTTCTTGATTTACTAACATTTTTACAATTTTGAATTCATAATCCACATAACATGATTCTATTCAACCTTGTTGTTACATGATTCTAACCATTCTATAACCTTAAGTTAAGCTACAATGAACAACTAAAGTGCAGAGAATAAATGCAGACTTGATGTCTAAAAATGTCCACTTTCATGTCAGTACAATGAAGTTTTATATCAGGTATCTTGCGTGCCGCGCACGCGCTTACGAACCCAGTTTTGCAGAACAAAGCCACGACACATTTTATTAAGCCAACTAACACGAATTTAACCCATCAAACATTGATACTAACACGTAAAATAAATATACAACTATCATAAACATGATTGATAACATATACAATCACTTCACATAATTTAACAACTACTAACACTATTTTAATTTCTTAATTTTCATGTTTTTTCACATAAAACTCCAATTTTTTATATTAATCCCAAAAATCATCACTGTGAATTCATTATTTGGCCAAATCACTCCATTCCAATTACATTATGCTCGTATCTCATTGAACTAACATAAACAAAACTCAATTAACATTTTAACATGCAATTTGACCCTCAAAATTGGTACTTACATAAGCCATATGAACAATACATACAAACACTGACATTATTTCTACTACTGTCAAACGAATTTAGCATACAAATTCTCGTTTAAGCACAACCTCTAATCATCATAAACTCATAACATCACAAGTAACCCATTGTAAAGCAACAATTCAATAAACTTGAAATTCACAGAGTAAATAGTTTTTTTTTCCGTGAAACACATATATGCATATATATGTATATATATATATATGTATATATATACAATACTAAAGTTATGTAAAAATACCTTTAATTTGCTTGAAATCCTTGTTATCACCACTGATAATCACTATGAAATCCTTAGGTTTCCTCTCAACTCTCTCTCAATTCCCTCAAGCTTTGCAAACTAGAATGCGTATAGTAAACAAAAGAAGGCGTATTCTAAAACTGATAAACCCTTAATAATATTACTAATTGCAATTTCAGTTACTAACTAACGTATATAATATAATTATATTATATTTATTTTATTTAATTTAAAAATCTAGAAATTCCAAAAGCCATAAGGCTTTGTTTGGCAAAACCCTTTAATTTTTAAAGAATTTATATAATAAGCCTTGTTTGGCAAAAACTAAATTTAATTTATTTTAATAACTCCTTATAATATAGTTATTTGTCACACTATATTTAATCAAGCTTTCATATTTATTTTAATTAATGCAAATTATAATTAATTAAATAAATCTTTTAATCACATAACACAATACAAATAATTAATCATTTAAATTGAAATATCAATATCATAATCATTTCTTTAATTCATCAATTATTTATTTAATGAATAGTTAACTAAACAAAATTAAATCAATTGAACAAATATTTATTCAACGATAATCGCATCCATTAAATATATATATAAATCAATAAATATTTATTCAACGATAATCACATCCATTAAATATTTATATAAATCAATAAATATTTAATATTACATTTAAAATTCTGGAATGTTATAGAGGCACCCCCCCCCACCCCCCCACCGACATTTGTGGTGACACGGTGACTGCCACTTTTCAATTTAAACTTTCATCTGAATGTTTGTGTGTGTGGGTCAATGTGCAGTTGTCTAGAAGTAGTGCTATGCCTCGTTTGCACCTATATACAAATGGTTTAAATTTTGTATAAAAGTTCAATTTTAACAAGATATAGTAATGATATTTTGTAAAATTTATTTTTCAAACCCTTGTGCTCAATAGTAATTGAGGCATTTGATACTGTTAGTTCCCAGTAGGCACACAATAGATCTAGAAGGGGGGGTTGAATATATCCTTTTTTTTATTTCAAATACTTTTCTCGTTTATTTTGTATTGCTAATGACTTAGCATATGATAGACATAAGAATCATTTTAAGCACAGCGGAATAAGTAAAAGATCCCCTTCATTGATATAATCATGAGCATATATACTGTAAGACCCTAACTTATTATAAATAAAATCGAATTTTCTCTATTTATTATTGTGAATAATAAGGTGTTAATTTGATATAATGCTTTAGTTATGGGTGAAATGTGCAAATTTTGCAAAATAAGCAAGTGGTTAAAAAATATTCATTGTGTCGGGGAATATTCGTTTGGTCGTGGAATATTCTTTTTACGTAGGGGAATATTAAATGCACGACAGTATGACCATTTATTGGGCCCCATAACGGAATAACTATCGAGATGAAGAAAACGACAAAAGTTTGAGTTTTTATAAATAACGGCGTAATTATTCTGAATTAACAATGTTGGAATACTTGGTGGTTAAAATCACGATGTCTGGCGTGGTTGCCGCGATGGCACTACGGTATTGCCGCAGTATTGTTGAATTATTGATTCTTACGTAAAGAGCCTTTACTCAATAATTGTTACGATAATTCTTGCTCAATATTTTATTTTGTTGATTCAATAATTGCTGCGTTGATATTTTATATTATTGTTGTTTCAATAATTGTCACTACATATTATTTCCCATTATCATATCAATAATTCATATGATTTGAATAATATTATTAGATAACATTATTGGCAATGTCTAGAAAGTTCTGTCAAGGAGAGGTTTGGTCACCTAATTGCGCGCCAGTAAGGAAAAATTCTTATCGGAAAGCCCCATCTTTCTTGGAAACTGTATGGTTGTCATTATTGTGATTCTGTAATATTATTTGTGAATAAGTAATTATTGATTTATATGATAAAGAAATATTTATTTGATGTGGATATAAGTGATGGATTTATTTATTTATGTGGTTATAAATGAAGGAATTAATGCTGAGGTGTTTTATCAGTATTTTGTCGGATTGGAAGTATTAAAAATAATCCGTTTATGGATTTTGGATATTTTCTGTTTGGAATTTGGAAAAACGTAAAGCTAGAAAGTTGTAGAGAATTTGATTTCGTGTGGAATGGATATAAAATTCGTATTTTTCTGATAAACGGGCTATTTATTATGAATTACTGAAGTTTCGAAAAATAAAATGATTTTTATTAAAATTGGATGGGACCCACATTTGTTTTAAACATATGGGCTACCAAAATTTTTCATATTTGGCATGCTTGATGGCTGGTCTTGGTAGGTGGCGTGGAAGGAAGAAATATATATTATATTTTATTATTTTAGTTTCCTTTGGCGTTCTAGCATTTTCCTATAAATAGGCGCTTAGGTTAGAATTGAAAATCACACCAGAAACAAGTTTTCTTTCTCTTTATATTATCGAGCGTATTTTTGTGAGTATTTAGATACTTTGAGAGTTGTTGTTCGATACAATCTTCCTTCGGCTTTATATTCGATATTAGATCGGAAATCTGAGTTATTTTGAGGTAAGGGATGTTATTTTCTTAAGTAAATGATATTATTTCTTTCAATATCATTATCTTAGAAATATTAGTCCGAACTTTTTATCAAATTTGGAACTTTTTGTGTTTGGGAGTTCTTATTCACGTATACGACACTTATTCACGTATCGACACTATTCATGAATACGGCACTATTCACCAAAAAATGAAAATTTTCCTTTTTATCCAAGATGTCTATTATGGTTACTATCTTTGGTTGTATCAATGTTTTGATCTTTATTTTTGAATTACGCTTCACAATTGGTTATTATGGGTATTATTGAACTTGGATAAACTATGTCTGAATCTCTAATATTTGTTCTTTTATCTCATCGGATTCGTTTTCTTTTAAAATATTTTTCATCATCCTCGGTCCTAAATGATGATATTCTTGAATATCTTTGGCACATAGTGCAAAGATGAATGATTAATCGATGAATATATTTGGCCGTGGTGCAAAAGATGAGCAGTGTTGAGATGAACATTACCAATGGTGATACAAATGAATATCTTTGGCTCAGAAAGTGCAAAGATGAATATTTGATTCAAGATGTGTATTGATTGATGTCCTAAGGATAAAATATTGATGATGGACTTTTATATCTTAGAAGATGGTAGAATTCATTCTCTACTTGACTCTTCTAATGGATTGTTGTTTCCGCTGCAGTTGTTGATCTAAAACTTGTTGTCTATTATATTTTATCAGATTTTTCCCTGTTGAAGACTAATGATAATTTGTTGTATATTATCTTAGTCATAATATTCTTTGCTGGGCTAGTTGAGCTCACCCTTTTACCTTTTTGTTCCATTGTTCTTCTTAAGAGGAGAGAATTTAGCAGGAACTAGCCGGCGTATGGAGTGATGATTTAAGATAGTTGTTTTAGTAGTTTTCACTATTTTGTAAAATAGTGTATCAATAATTATAATGAGGACTCCTTTTGAGTTTGTATACTGTCTGTTAGACAATATTTGTATTTAAACTCACAATATAGGCGTTGTCGTATTTTACACGACAATTATGTTACTAAAGTTGTATTTATTTCTGTACCATGTATTTGGCGACTCAGAATGGGTGATGTATACCTATTTTGGGGGCGTCACAAACAATCGCCAAATACATAGTATAAAATTCAAATACAACTTAATAATACAACTGTCGTGTAAAATACGACAAAACATAAACTGAGAGTTTTAATAAGAATATTGTCTTCTAGACAGTATTTAAACTCAAATACAGTCCTCAATACATTTATTATCACACTATTTCATAGAATAATGAGGACTACTATTGCAAACATCTGGACCGTCACTCCGTTCCCCGACTAGTCCCGACTATGTTCTTATTTCCTGAAGAGAACAATGAAAGCAAAAGGGTGAGCTCAACTAGCCCAATAAGAAATATTATGACTGAGATAATGCAGAATAATTTATCGTTAGCCTTCAACAGTGTTAAACTGATAAAATATAACAAACATCAAGTTTAACTGCAGCAGAACAAACAATCAATTAGAAGAGTCAAGTAGAACATGATATCTATCATCTTCTATGATTTAAAAGGTTTATCATAAATTTTATCGCTAAGACTCAGCTTAATAAATAAGCCACATCATCAAATCACCCCTACACTACGACTAAGGATATTCATTAGTATCATGACCACAAATTATCCATGCACTACGGGCCAAGGATATTCGTGTTTTCACCGATGGTCACGATCATGCCAACAACTGTCCATCAATGCACTACGAGCCAATGATGACGTTTACCACATCATTTCTAAGATTACGGTTATAATTATACTGAATAATCCCTGGTCATAGTCATACCAAGTCCATCTATGCACTACGGCCACAGATAAGCATGAGGATGATGACAATGATATAAGAATTCAATTAAATGAAAGCAAAATGATAAAATTTTTAAAGATTTATAATTTAATTTATCCAGTATTCAATAATGTCCAAATTATCAACATGATACTGCTTTGTGGAGTTAAATTCAAGAATAATATTGTACCAAAAATATTTTGGACCAAAAACGAATCAATTTTTCACGAATAGTATCCCAGGTGAATAGTACTCGAGTGAATAGTATCCCGTGAATAAGAATTCGGGAATAGTACCCCGTGAATAGTACTCCGGCATGAAAAAGTTAAAACTTGTCAAGAATGCTCAGAATAATATTTTCATGAAAAGATATTGGATTAAACGCAAATTTTAAGGATATTCTACTAATTTCATGGTGTATAGAAGCCAAAAATTTAACCAAATGAGTATAGAATTCAAAATCTGAAACGAAATAATATTACTTGCATACTACAGAGTATGGAAGAAAATATTATTTTAAGCGAATATTGAACAAAAATAACATCCCTTACCTTGAAAAGAAACGTATTTGGAATTGTAGGGCGGGGATATTCTTGAAGAAAACTTTAACTATTTTCTACGCTCAAAGCTTTCTAATATTCGAAAGAAATACGCTTAATATTATAGAAGAAGAATTCTCTTATTCTGGTGTGATTTTCAATTCTAACTAAGCATCCTATTTATAGGAGAATGAAAGGATACTATTTAGAAAAAAATTATCATGGACCAACAGTAGGTTTTCGGACGAAAGCGTCACGGGGGAAAAAAATTTCTGACGTTTTCTTTTTTTTCAACTTTAATAATATAATATTTAATAAAATATAATATATTTTATTTTTCCTAAAAAACAAAACTTATTATAATATATATATATATATATATATATATATAATATACATAATTTCAACAAAAAAAAACCCACCCATGAACAACTTCAGCTTCCCCCTCCCAAAAGTCTTCCACTTGTGGACCCCACCTTATGTCTTCATCACATGTGGGCCCCACTTTATATATATATATATATATATACACTGAATAACTTTCTATCGATTATTTTTGAAAAATGGGTAAATGAGGGTTCATAAAATAAGCAAAATTTACATCAAATACCTCATAAAAAATCCCCTCAATATTTTTAACAACATTTATTCATCATCATTATAACACGCAATATTAACAACCAGATCGTTCCCATGAATGAAGGGGCTTTCCAATAAAGATTTCTCCCTATAAGCACGCAATTAGGTGACCAAACCTCTCCTCCATAGAACTTTCTAGACATTGTTAATTATGCTGATAATAATATGAATAACTTGTCATCTCAATTATTGATTTAATAATATGTAAAATATCGATAATAATTTAATCAAATAACGTGAGATACTATGTAGCAATTACTGTAGCAATAATTGTACAAATTTGAGTGACTTCTCACGTAAGCATCAATAATCAATACCGTGTGCTACTATGCAACCACACGTATTATTGTACTTTTCATCACCGGGTATTTCAACAGTTAACGGTAAAACTTCTGCTGTTACTTTTATAAAAAGATATTTATGTCGTTTTCTAACTCCGACAATAATTCCATTGTGGGGTCCACCAATGATTGTGCCGTCGTACGAATATTCCCTGTTAAAACGAATATTCCCCAACCAATCGAATATAATATAACAACTTCTGTACTTTGCAAAATTTATAAATATTACCCACAACTATAACATTATATCACATTCACTCCTTAATATTCAAAAATGATATTTATAGAAAATTCATCTTTATTCATAAAAGTTGGGGTCTTACAACCTCCCCTTCTTATGAAATTTCGCCCTCGAAATTAGGGTACATACCTTGTATGACGAAGAGGTTAGGATACCTTGATCTCATTTCAAATTCTAACTCCCAGGTCATTTCCTCAACATCGTGGTTTCTCCACAAAACATTGACTTGAGGTATAACCTTGGAGCGTAGAATATGTTCCTTCTTATCAAAGATTTTAACAGGAACCTCTTCATACGTTAAATCTTCCGCTATTTCGTCAGGTTCTAACTCAATAATGTGGTTCGGGTCTTCCAAATATTTATGTAACATGGATATTTGAAAAATGTTATGAACACGAGACATACTTGGAGGTAACACGAGTCTATAAGCCACAGTTCCTACTCGGTCAAGTATTTCAAATGGGCCAATGAATCGAGGATTGAGTATTCCTCTCTTTCCAAATCTCGTAACTCCTTTCCATGGTGCCACATGTAACAACACATGCTCTCTAACATTGAATTCCACGTCTTTTCGAAGAAGATCAGCATAACTCTTTTGTCGATATTGTGAGGTCTTTATACGTTACCAACATACTGGAGAAAGACACTTGTGCCCATACAACGCCTCAAATGGAGTCATGCCAATACTTGCTTGATAACTGTTGTTGTAGGAAAATTCCAGTAATTGCAAGAACTTGTTCCAACTTCCTTTGAAGTCAATGACACAGAGTCTTAATAAATCTTCAAGAGTTTGAATAGTCCTCTCCGACTGCCCGTCCGTTTGAGGATGATATGCCGAACTAAATCGCAAATCCGTGCCCATAGCGTTTTGCAAACTAACCCACAACCGTGAAGTGAATCTTGGGTCTCGATCAGAAACTATGGATACTGGCATACCATGCAGTCTTACAATCTCATTTATATACATATGAGCAAGACGTTCAAGTGTATAAATTTCTCGTATAGGTAAGAAATGAGTAGACTTGGTTAATCTATCAACAATGACCCAAATTGCATCTATGCCTTGAGAAACCTTGGGAAGACCAGTAACGAAATCCATAGTAATGTGCTCCCACTTCTATTCTAGAATTTCAAGTGGTTGCAATGGACCTTTTGGCACTTGATGCGCCGCCTTGACACGTTGACAAGTTAAACACCTTGAGATAAATTCTGTGATCTCTCTCTTCATATTACTCCACCAAAATGTATGTCGAAGATCACGATACATTTTGGTACTCCCAGGATGGATTGCAAACGGTGTGTTGTGCGCCTCCATCATGATTTTATACTTTAAGTTAGAATCGTTAGGAACACAAAGTATGGAGTTGACTCGAAGTATTCCTTCTTCATCGATTCTTGCTTCCGGAATAGCACCTTCTTGTAATTTCTTCCTCATACGCATCAGCTCCAAGTCTGTAGCTTGAGCAACTTTAACTTTATCGATTAAAGTTGGTTCTACTTGTATATTTTCCATCATCACGTGGGTCCCTGGAGTCTTTATCTATATCTCCATCCTTTGTAAGTCATACCAAATGTTTGCTTTGACAATATCGCACTCGTACTCGCATATGATCTTCTATTCAATGCGTCAGCTACTACATTCGCTTTTCCAGGATGGTATTGAATGGTATGATCGTAATCTTTCAACAGTTCAAGCCAACGTCGTTGCCAAATGTTGAGTTCCTTTTGGGTGAAGAAATATTTGAGGCTTTTATGATCTGTATAGATCTCCACCTTCTCTCCATACAGGTAATGTCTCTAAATCTTTAGTGCGAAAACGACTTCTGCCAACTCTAGATCATGAGTAGGATAATTCCTCTCATATTCTTTGAGTTTTTGAGAGGCATAGGCTATAACTTTTCTATGTTGCATGAGAACACATCTCAACCCTTTGCCCGAAGCATGGTCAGAGATGACAAATCCTCTACGAGCGGATGGTATTGTCCGAGCAGTCTTTGAATGAGTCTCCTCTTTAGTTCTTGAAAACTCTTCTCATATTCTTCGCTCCAACCAAACTTTGTATCTTTCCGAGTCAGCTGAGTTAATGGAGTAGCGATTCGAGAAAACCCTTCTACGAATCTCCGATAATAACCAGCTAAGCCGAGAAAGCTACGTACTTCGGTCACTTATTGAGGTTGCTCCCAGCTTTGTATTGCTTCAATTTTCACTGGGTCAACAGATATTCCATGACTTGATACTACGTGCCCAAGGAATGCTACTTCCTCAAGCCAGAACTCGCATTTCTTCAACTTGGCATAAAGCTTGTATTCACGAAGCTTTTAGAGTATCAGCCTCAAGTGTTGCTCATGATCTTCACGGCTTTTGGAATAAATAAGGATGTCATCAATAAAGACGACCACAAAGTGATCCAAATATTCCTTGAATATTCGGTTCATCATATTCATGAAGGCAGCAGGAGCATTAGTCAATCCAAAGGACATGACTAGGAATTCATAATGCACGTATCGAGTTCTGAAAGCCGTCTTTGGAATGTCATCGGTTCTAATCTTCAATTGGTGATATCCGGAACGAAGATCAATCTTTGAAAAGAATTTGGCTCCTTGCAACTGGTCAAACAGGTCATCAATACGTGGCAATGGGTACCTATTTTTGATGGTAACATGATTCAACTCCCGATAATCAATACAAAGTCGCATACTCCCATCTTTCTTCTTTACGAATAGAATAAGAGCACCCCAAGGAGACGTACTAGAACGAATAAAGCCAATGTCTAACAATTCCTGCAGTTGGGTCTTTAACTCCTGAATTTCAATAGGAGCCATTTGATATGGGGCTTTGGAAATGAGTTTTGTACTGGGTTCTAGGTCAATACAAAATTAAATTTCATGCTCTGGGGGTAAGCCAGGAAGTTCTTCAGGGAATACGTCAGGAAATTTATTAATAATAGAAATATCATTCAAAACTGATGTATTTTTGTTTAAATCCGTGACATGAGCTAAGAAAGCTTGACATCCGTTTTTAATAAATGAATAGCTTTATGTCTTGAAATGACAGTGATTGATTTTAATTGTTTGGTTTCTTGAATTCGCACAATAGGTTGGTTAGGAATATGAAAGCTAACAACCTTACGAAAACAATCAATTTTTGCATGATGAGTAGTTAACCAATCAATCCCTAGAATTACGTCAAACACAAGTATTTTTAAGGAAATAAGATGGACGGGTAATGTGAGGGTGCCGATTTGAACCAAACAAGACTTATAAGCGATGGATGTAATGAAGGTTTCTCCCAGCGGAGTTTAAGCAGATAAGTCAAAGTCTAATTTCTCCGTAGTCAAATTTAAACGTTGAGCGCAAGTAGGAGAAATAAAAGAATGGGTAGAACCAGTATGAAATAAGGTATATACTTCGCTAGAGTTTATGATAAGCTTACCCGTGATGACCTCGTTTGGGTTCCTTGCTTTCTGGGAGGTCACAACAATTGCTCTCCCTTGAACTACTAGTTTGGACTTGTCTAGAACGACATTTGGTGTCACCGTTCCAACTGGACTTGGCTTCCCTGTACTGTAACGCCCGAGAATTTTAAATTTTCAATGAATTAAAATTTTATTTGATTATGTGGATTAAATGAATTTTATTGAGTTATTATATGAGTGAGATGTTCGAAGGTCGTTGTATGACCTAGAATGTGTAGATGTGGTTAGTATTCTGGCTTTGTGCTAGAATTAATTGTTGTGAATTATCAAGACGAGAACGAAGGTTTTCTGAGATTGTTTGCGGAAAAAAAACACTATTCATCTGATGGCGTTCGGAGCTAGGGTTTGAGATTCTTAGAAATGCGTAATGTTAGAATGTGACGATATTATGGAATATCCAATAATATTTCCGTTATGGCAAACGAAGTTTTCGCCTGCGGACTTAAAACCTAAGGGTTTCTGAAAGAGGTTTCCGAAAGGGAAATGTAATGCGTATAGTCGTTTCGATTATTATACGTAAGGAATATGAGTATTATACTAGTATGTATACGAGTATGGTATACAAGCTCAAGTCAAGGCCCAATATTAGATTGGTTAAAGGCCAATGTTTTTATGTCAAGCCCAAACCAAAAAGTAAACCGCGGGTCGAACCGGTGGGTCAAGGGATGGGTAAAACCCATGGGGCAACCCATGGGAATGACCCATATGCAAGGTGGGCCGGCCAATTGGTGTGCAAACCAAGTGTATCACTTGGTCACCAAGTACTTTACTTGGTGACAAAGTGGTAATTAAGTAAGGAGGTGGAAAATTAGACATTTTTTCCCTCATTTGGTTTTCTATAAATAGAAAGCTAAGAGTTGGATTTTTGGTCTTTTACAAAGTTTGTCCAACATATTTGAGAGAGAGAAAAGAGCTAGAATCCTATAATCCTTCTACTTCCAAGCAAACCAAAAGACGTTTATCAAGAACGTTAACTACTTCAAAGGTAAATTCCTACAAACCGTAATCTTCATCCTTTTCGATTTCTTTCTCATAGAAGAATCGTAGATGAGTGGAGAATGTTTATAGAGAAGATATAAGAATGCCTTTTAATGACCAAATCATTGATAGGTCACGACCAAATAGAAATCGTAAGTGTTTACGTGAGTTAAAACCATAGAAAGTCTTGAAAGTTAACTTAGTTATAATTGAATGTTTTGGAAACCGTTGTAGCTAAGATATGTGCATCTTGATTGGTTAGGATGTAGATATGAAGTCCATGGAGTATTCCATGTGATTTGGCGTAGAGAACAATAGTAACGAAGTTATGGCGGATTTTATTGAAATAGGCGTTAAGCGTCGAAAAGCAGCATAAAGTCCGGATTAAAGGTTAAAAGTTGTCGTGTGACTTGAAAACGTCGGTTTCCAATGTCAACACGTGAGATAAGGTAATTATGAGTCGTTGGCGAAGGAATCGTCGAATTTTAACTTATAACGAAGAAAACGAGTATTGAACGGGTGAAAATATGGATTCGAAAATATGAAATTCAAACGCTTAAAAACGAACTTAAAGGAGAATTCCAAGTTAGCGGATTCGAAAATATGAAATTCTTATATGAACACATAAAGGATGTAATTCCTGACTTGTAGGAATTTGAATGGGTCAATTCGAATGTAAAACGAACAAATTAGGAAGCCGGAAGTTTCGTTAAGAAACCAAATCTGTTTTGGCTAATTGGTGCACAGACTCAATAACATGACACCAAAACTAGTACAAAGTGGTGGTAGCATATTTCCAGACTTCGGCCGAGTACCACCGCTAACTTTCGCGTCATGCGCCACTAATATACAAAGGATGTTGTGCGCCACTTGTGCCGGGAGTGGAAAAAAGTTGACCAAGTTAGGTTTAGTTCCCTTTTAAATGTAGACCTAAAGTAAGATGATAAAGGTACTAAAAGTACATAATGAGACTTACTTTAAAAACACTTATAAGATGTTAATGTAAGAAGAATGGGTAAGGTTTAATGGAAATTAAATGAAGAACACAAATACGTAATGAGTGAACCGTGAACGACGTTCAACATTGGTAATTAACCATTAATAATCGAATGTCGGCTAAGGACGTAAGAACGTTAATAAAACGTAACGAAGTATAGAAAGTCGAATTGACTTTAATAACGGAGTTAAAACAAGTAAGACATAGAAGAGAAAGAAGTTGGTTAGAACCGTAAAGTGAGTTTGTTTTATAACTAATTACAGTGTGCTATGTGAATGTATTATGTAGATCCTGTAAAGACTATGAATAGTCGGAATATATATTTGAAGACGCTTAAAGGCAAGTCTTTCTTAACTCTTGTCTGACCTTCGTGTTAGCCAAGTTTTTACGTAATACATGATATACAAAGCATGAATGGTAAATAGAAAAGTGTCGATGCCTATTTTATCCGGGCTAGACAAGTATTGAAGGATAGATTGAATTGGTTATAAGTCTGTTGCTATAGAACTGTTAACGCTATCCTATACCAAGTATTTGGTACGGATGAGAAGGTAAGTTTGTCTATGAACAAACAAAAGTATTTTCATCGATTATTCGATGGGCACGCGAGGTTGCCAAATGTTAAACGTAAATACGTTTAACGTAAGAGTGTTGATCAACATAGAGTACAATAGGCTGATCACCTAGAAGTGCTCGTAAGTTAAGACAGGTGGATGGCCTTAGTGCCGGATATCCTTTTCAAGTATGAAAACGAAAAGAGTATGTTCATGGTTTATTGACCAGTTCATCATTCCTACGCTATTATATATACTCTGGAATTGTTGTAGTAGAAGTGTTAGTCAAATGATTCAGGATGCTTAGTAAATAATTATTCTGATATTGATATAAAGCATGTACTTACTGATGTGATATTCACATGTTTTGTTGTTAAGACTTGCTGAGCTAGTTATGCTCATTCTTGCTTGAACCATATATGTTTACAGCTAAAGCCGAACGAACTGAGAGTTCTATGAGAGATAAAGGCAAGGCTAAGATAGACAATTAATCGTCCTGTAATGGACTAGTATATTTATATGTAATATACTTATGAAGAACAACGAATGTATTCAGTTATGAACCTGGGAAAGGATTTATTACAGATGTAATACAAAGATAGTAATTACACTCATTTAGTTGTTATTTCAATGGAATGATTGTATGAAATGTAGTATCGTGGAGCACCATCTGTCGGGTTGGAAGATACCCGGATTTGGGGGCGTCACATGTACGACAAAATCTAGCTAGGTGACCTTCTCTTCCACAATTGTAACACATTCCAGACTACTGCGCACAGTTTGGACTGATGTGTCCCTCCCCTCCGTATTTGAAGCACATGATAGATGGTCGTTCTCCTTCCTTAACAACGGGTGTTGGTGCTGACTTCTGTCCATCATTGTTCAATCTCCTCTTCTTGAAATGTCCACTTTTATTATCTTGGCCATGATTACCACCGAAGTGGTTACCATTTATGGCATATTGATTCCCTCCACGTTTGTTGTCACCGCTTCGATGACTGCTACCACTGGTATTATCATTTTTCTGGCTGCTTTCTCTTGGTTGGGTTGACTCGTTATCGCGCTTCAATAATTGAACCCTATTTACAACATCTGAATACAAACACAGTTTCTGAGAAATTAGATATTGATGTATGTCGGGTTTCAAACCTCTTAGAAACATCCACGTCATTCTCTCCTCATTATCAACCAAGTGGGATACAAACCGGGATAACTCGAAAAACTTAGCTTCGTACTGCGACACGTTCATATTGTTCTGCTCCAGCTTGATGAACTCTACCTCCTTCATGTGACGAATACTTTCGGGAAAGTACTTGTCGTTGAATAGTTCTTGGAACTTCTCCCAAGACATCTTCAGTGCGGCAGGTTGAATATGCTTTACCGATTCCCACCAGTAATCTGCTTCTCCTCGTAACATAAAGGTGGCGAAGGGAACCTTTTTCTCTTCGGAGCATCCCAAGACATCAAATATCTTGGTGATCTGCTTTATCCACATTTTCGCCTTAAATGGTTTTAGCTCTCCAATAAACTCTGGTGGTCCCAGCTCCTTGAACTGCTTAGCGGTTGTAAGACCCCAACTTTTTGAATAAAGATTAAATGTTCTCGAAATATATTTTTGAATATTATGGTGTGGATTTGATGTAATGTTATAGTTGTGGGTAATATTTACAAATTTTGCAAAGTACGCAAGTTGTTATATAATATTCGATTGGTCGGGGAATATTCGTTTTAACGAGGGAATATTAAATACAGCAAGCACAATCATTGGTGGACCCACAACATAATTATTGTCGGATTGAGAAAATGACAAAAATACTTTATGAAAATAACGGCGAAAAGTTTTACTGATTAAGCTGTTCAAACACCCTTGTTAAAAGTATAATGTCTGGCGTGGTTGTATAGTAGCACACGGTATTGATTATTGATGCTTACGTGAGAAGTCACTCAGTTATACTAAATTATTGCTATAGTAATTGTTGCATCATATCTATCATATTATTGATTCAATTATTGTCACAGTATCATCTGCATAAAATGTTTTTTATTAAATCAATACTTGAGACGACAAAGTTATTCATATTATAAATTGCAATATTTAGAATGTCTAGAAGTTCTGTCAAGGAGAGGTTTGGTCACCTAATTGTGCGCCAATAGGGAGAAATCCTTATTGGAAAGCCCCCTCTTTTCTGAGAACGACCTGGTTGATAAATATTGTGAGTTATAATATTAATAATGAATGTTGTTCGGAGTTGAATTTGGAGACGCGGACGTGATATTTGAGTCCTAACGGCGAAATTAGTAAAAATAGTCTATAAACACAAAATATTAAGGATTCACTATTTGGTCAAAAAATCAACAGTTGACTTTTTTGGGAAAAATCAAACTTGAAATTTCAAAATTTATATTTTTGATAAAAATAGTTTCATTTTATTTGGAATTGTTTGTGTTAGTGAAAATCGACATTTATTAGTTGATAATTGATGTCTAGGGTTATATTGATAAATCGGGTAATTTATCGGATAAATGAGCAATTAATTGCTACTAATTCACATGCTTATATAACTATTTGTTCACATATGTGTACTATTGAATCATATTATTTACTATTAGGGGAGTTGGTGCAAGATTGATAATACTTGCATGAATAAATTAAAAATGGAGGTATAGATGGAGGTCTTATCTTTGAAATTAAGTATTTTCACATGATTATACTATTGATTCACATGATTGAACTATTGATTCACATTATTTACTATTAGGGGAGTTGGTGCAAGATTGATAATACTTGCAGGACTAAATTATAAATGAAAGAAAAGTTGGAAGTATTGTACTGTAATTTTTGAGCCCTAAAACGTGCAATTATTGAAACTATATTTTCCTATAAATAGAAGCTAATTCTTCCTTCATTTCTCACTAATTCACAAAAGCTTTAGAGCGATTATTATAGAGAGAAAGAAGAAGAGAAATCTGCTACCTCACTATTCTAGTATCTAGTTTTTCCAAGGTAGGGAATATTATTTGTTGTACTCGTAGGGAGTATTATTTCTTTCTTATCTATGAAGAGAACTTCTGTTATTCCATTCTTTATTATTCTGTTGGAATAACCTTTATACGTGGGCTACCCTATACTTGGTGAAATTCTTACATTGTTACATTCTTTATCATTACATTTGGAACATCTTGTGCATATGCTCTACTGGGGACTGATTACTTCTTTATTATTACATTGGAATATCACATGCATGCGTTTCTGGCCGGACTGATCTGTCTTTATTATTACATTGGAATATCACATGCATGCGTTCTCACGCGGACTGATTTCGTCTTTATTATTACATTTGGAATATCACATGCATGCGTTTTACTGGGGACTGATTCGATCTTTATTATTTTGTTGGAATATCCTGTTTTGTGCGTTTCTGGCGGACTGATTCCGTTATTTATTATTCTATTGGAATAACCTGCCTGTACGATCTATCGCATGCCTGGTGATTTCTTTTGTTATTCCATTCTATATTATATTCAGTTGGTTAAAGTTTTGACTTCTATACTCCATGAAATTAGTGGAATATCCTTGATATTTGCGCTTCATCCAGTATCTTTTTATGGAAATATTCTTCTAAGCATTCTTGAATTTTACTCTACAAAGCAGTATCATGTTGACAATTTGGACGTTGTTAGTTCCTAGATAAAATAATTCTTGAACTTGTTTTATTGAATTCTTATATCATTGTCATCATCCTCATGTTTATATTTTATTGAAAGACATCTGTGGCCTATAGTGCATAGATGGACTTGGTATGATTATGACCAGGGATTATTCGGTGTAATCATGACCGTAATGTTAGAAATGATGTGGTAAAAGTCCTCATTGGCCCGTAGTGCATTGATGGATAGTTGTTGGCATGATCATGGCCATTATTGAATACACAAATATTCTTGGCCCGTAGTGCATGGATAATTGTGGTCGTGATACTAAAGAATATCCTTGGCCGTAGTGCAGGGGTGATTCGATGATGTGGATTATTTATTAAGTTTGAGTCCCAAAATGATAAAAGTGATGAAAAACCTTTTAAATCATAAAAGATAGTAGATTTTATTCTCTACTTGACTCTTTTAATGGATTGCTTGTTCATCATGAGTAAACTTGATGGTTTTTATATTGTATCGGTTTAACACTGTTGAAGGCTAACGATAATATATTCTGCATTTTCTTAGTCATAATATTTCCTACTAGGCTAGTTGAGCTCACCCTTTTACTTTTATTGTTCTCTTCAGGAAATGAGAATGTAGCAGGGACTAGTCGGGGAACGGAGTGACGGACCAGATGATAGCATTAGTAGTCCTCACTATTCTGTGAAATAGTGTAATAATAATTGTAATAAGGACTCCTTTTGAGTTTGTATAATCTCTAGTAGACAATATTTGTATTCAAACTCATAGTTTATGTTTTGTCGTATTGTACACGATAGTTGTATTATGTACCATGCAAGTGGCGACCCAAGATGGGTGACGTATACCTAATTTTGGGGGCGTCACAGTTGGTATCAAAGCTTAGGGATATGATCCCTGGCTAAGATGTGAGAATAGAACTAGGAGGGGAGAGACGGGGAATTCCTTCGCTAGTATGACCTACCTAAGTTTATCTGGTATTTAATTGGTCAGTCAGAGTGTAGGGATAATAAGTTTCATGTCAATTAACCCTTGTTTTGTGGCAGTATTTGAAAATGACATCCGAGAATGTTGAGAATAGCAATGGAGCACAGGAGACCACTGAGTCTCCACAGATCAATAATCAGGACAATGTGCAACGGGATGGCGATAATCCTCTTGTAAACAACAACACCGATCAATTGACGAATGACCAGTGCGTTTAAGAGCTTTTAAAATTCATGCAACATCGGTGACGGTTCCTGCTCATAATGCGGGGAGAAAACAATGGCAACCCACGGTTGGTCACCGCTATGCAATTCAAGGAGCCGGGACCACCGGAGTTTTTGGGAAAGCAGAACCACTTAAGGCGAGACGTGGTTAAGCGAGATCACCAAGATATTTGATGTCTTGGGATGCTCCGAGGAGCAAAAGGTTCCCTTGCCACCTTTATGTTGCGTGAAGAGCGGATCACCGGTGGGAATCTATAAAGCGTTACCCGACTGGCGAACTCAAGATGTCTTGGGAGAAGTTCCAAGAGTCATTCAATGACAAGTACTTTCCCTAAATCATTCGTCACATGAAGGAGGTGGAATTTATCAAGTTGGAGCAAAACAACATGACCGTGTCACATACGAAGCCAAGTTTGCCGAGTTGTTTCGATTTGCGTCCTATTTGGTTGATAATGAGGAGAGAATGACGCGGGTGTTTCTAAGAGGTTTGAAACCTGAGATACGTCAATATCTTATCTCTCATAAACTGTGTTTTTATTCAGATATTGTTAATAGGGCTCAGTTATTGGAGCGCAATAATGAGTCAACCAAACCAAAAGAGAGCAGCCGACCAAATGATAATACCGGTAATAACAGTCATCAAAGTGGTGATAATAAGCATGGAGGGAATCAACATGCCATAAATGGTAACCACTTCGGTGGTAATCATGGTCAAAATAATAAGAATGGACACTTCAAGAAGAGGAGATTCAATAATGATGGAAAGACGTCAGCACCAGCACCCGTTGTTAAGGAAGGAGAATGACCACCTATCATATGCTTCAAATGCGGAGGGGAGGGACACATCAGTCCAAACTGCACGATGCCGTCCAAAGCATGTTATAATTGTGGAAGAGAAGGTCACTTAGCCCGATTTTGTCATTCACCGAAGACAAGTTCAGCTAGGATGGAGGCACCAAAGGCCATCCCAGAAAAGTCAAAGTCGGTAGTTTAAGAGAGAACGTTTTTTTTCGTGACAAGGAACCTGAATAAAATTATCACGGGTATGTTAGTCATAAACTCTTGTGAAGTCTATACCGTGTTGATATCTGGGATTCTACTCACTCTTTTATTTCACCTAGTTGTGTTCAATGTTTGAAGTTAACTCCTAGAAGTTAGACTTTGATATATCTGTTTAAACTCAGTTGAGAGAAACCTTCGTTACCTCCACTATTTATAAATCTTGTTCAAATCAACACTTTCACGTTACGTGTCGATCTTGTCTCTTTGAAAATACTTGCCTTTGATGCGATTTTAGGAATCGATTGGTTAACTACTCATCATGCTTTTTGTAAGGTTGTTAGCTTTCATATTCCTAACCAATCTGTTATGCGACTTCAAGCAACCAAACCAGTAAAGTCAATCATTGTCATATTAAGCCATAGGTAAAGAGCTCCAGTCCTTTCATTGTTGACTTCCTTGTGTGAAATGCACTGAAGCCAGACTTTCTGTAGGCGACGTCATAAATGACGATGGCAAGTTGATAGGTATCAATGTGACGTATTATCCAAGTCATGGATAAGGGTCATAGTTTTGAATGATATTTCTATTGTTAATAAATTTCTTGACGTATTCTTGAAGACTTCTTAGCCTACCTCTAGAGCATGAAATCGAATTTTGTATTGACCCCAGTACAAAACCCATTTCTAAAACCCTCAAATATTTCTTTACTTAAAATGAACGTAACATGCGCCAAAGACGTTGGCTCGAGCTGTTGAAGATTACGATCGTACCATTCAATACCATCGTGAGAAAGCGAACGTGGTAGCTGACACGTTGAGTAGAAGATCGTATGCGTTTACGAGTGCGATGTTGTTAACACAAAGACCCATTTTGTACGACTTATAAATGATGAAGATAGAGCTAAAGAATCTAGGAACCCATGTGAAGATAACGAATATACGATTAGAATCGACTTTAATCGATAAAGTTAAAGCCGCTAAAGCTACATACTCAGAGCTGATGAATGAAGAAGGTTCAAGAGGGTGTTATTCTAGAAACAAGAATCGACGAAGAGAGGAAATCTCAACCCTCGATTTAATTGGCCCATTTGAAATTCTCGATCGAGTAGGAACTGTGGCCTATAGACTCGCTTTACCGCCATATATGTCTCGTGTTCATAACGTTTTTCACATATCTATGTTACGTAAATATGTGAAAGACTCGAACCACATTATTGAATTAGAACCAAATGAGATAGAGGAAGATTTAACGTATGAATAGTTACCTGTTAAAATCATGGATAAAAAGGATCATATTCTACGCTCCAAGGTTATACCTCAAGTCAAAGTTTTGTGGAGAAACCACGATGCGGAAGAAATGACCTGGGAGTTAGAATCTAAGATGAAATCAAGATATCCTTACTTCTTCGACATACTAGGTATGCAACCTAATTTTGAGGACGAAATTTCATAAGAAGGGGAGGTTGTAAGACCCCAACTTTTTGAATAAAGATTAAATTTTCTCGAAATATATTTATGAATATTATGGTGTGGATTTGATATAATGTTATAGTTATAGGTAATATTTACAAATTTTGCAAAGTGCGCAAGTTGTTATATAATATTCGATTGGTCGGGGAATATTCGTTTTAACAAGGAATATTCGTACAACGGCACAATCATTGGTGGACCCCCACAACGGAATTATTGTCGGATTGAGAAAACGACAAAAATACTTTATGAAAATAACGGCGGAAATTTTACCATTAATCTGTTGAAACACACGGTTAAAAGAAATGAATGTCTGGCGTGGTTGTGCATAGTAGCTACCAGTATTGATTATTGATGCTTACGTGAGAAGTCACTCAGTTATACTAAATTATTACTACAGTAATTGCTGCATCATATCTATCATATTATTGATTCAATTATTATCACAGTTTCATCTGCATAAAATGTTTTTTTATTAAATCAATACTTGAGACGACAAAGTTATTCATATTATAAATTGCAATATTTATAATGTCTAGAAGTTTTGTCTAGGAGAAGTTTGGTCACCTAATTGCGCGCCAATAGGGAGAAATCCTTATTTGAAAGCTCCCTCTTTCTTGGGAACGACCTGGTTGATAAATATTGTGAGTTATAATATTAATAATGAATGTTGTTCGGAGTTGAATTTGGAGACGTGGACGTGATATTTGAGTACGGAACGACAAAATTAGTAAAAATAGTCTATAAACACAAAATATTCCGGGATTCACTATTTGGTCAAAAAGTCAATAGTTGACTTTTTCAGGAAAAGTCAAACTTCAAAATTTCAAAATATATATTTTCGATAAAAATAGTTTCATTATGTTAGAATTGTTTGTGTTAGTGAAAATCGACATTTATTCCGATGATAATTGATGTCTAGGGGTTATATTGATAAATCGGGTAATTTATCGGATAAATGAGCAATTAATTGCTACTAATTCACATGCTTATATAACTATTTGTTCACATATGTGTACTATTGAATCACATTATTTACTATTAAGGGAGTTGGTGCAAGATTGATAATACTTGCATGAATAAATTAAAAATAGAGGTATAGATGGAGGTACTATACTGAAATTCGTATTTTTTCACATGATTATACTATTGATTCACATGATTGAACTATTGATTCACATTATTTACTATTAGGGGAGTTGGTGCAAGATTGATAATACTTGCAGGACTAAATTATAAATGAAAGAAAAGTTAGAGGTATTGTACTGTAATTTTTGAGCCCTAAAACGTGCAATTATCGAAACTATATTTTCCTATAAATAGAAGCTCATTCTTCCTTCATTTCTCACCAATTCACAAAAGCTTTAGAGCGATTATTATAAAGAGAAAGAAGAAGAGAAATCTGCTACCTAACTATTCTAGTATCCAGTTTTTCCAAAGTAGGGAATATTATTTGTTGTACTCGTAGGGAGTATTATTTCTTTCTTATCTATGAAGAGAACTTCTGTTATTCCATTTTTATTATTACATTGGAATAACTTTTGTATCGTGAGCTACCCTATACTTGGTGAAATTCTTACATTGTTACATTCTTTATCATTCTCTTGGAACATCACATGCATGCGTTCTACGCTTGGGACCGGGTTAAAATCTTTATTATTACATTGGAATATCATGTCTGCATGCGTTTTTACGCCTGACACGATTTCGCCTTTATTATTACATTGGAATATCACATGCATGCGCGTTCTCGCCGGACTGATTCCGCCTTTTATTATTACATTGGAATATCACATGCATGCGTTCTCTACGGGACACGATCTGTCTTTATTATTACATTGGAATATCTTGTGCGTGCGTTTTACAGAACAACTGATTCCGTCTTTATTATTACATTAGAATATCTTATGCGTGCTTTTGACCTTGGGACTGATTTCGTTATTTATTATTACATTGGAACAACTCGCATGTGCGATCTATCGCATGCCTGGTGATTTCTTTTGTTATTCCATTCCTTATTATACTTAGTTGGTTAAAGTTATGACTTCTATACTCCATGAAATTAGTGGAATATCCTTTATATTTGCGCTTCATCCAGTATCTTTTCATGGAAATATTCTTCTCGAGCATTCTTGAATTTTACTCTACAAAGCGATATCGTGTTGACAATTTGGACGTTATTAGTTCTGGGATAAAATAATTCTTGAACTTGTTTTATTGAATTCTTATATCATTGTCATCATCCTCATATTTATATTTTGTTGAAAGTCATCTGTGGCCTATAGTGCATAGATGGACTTGGTATGATTATGACTAGGGATTATTCGGTGTAATCATGACCGTAATGTTACAAATGATGTGGTAAAAGTCCTCATTGGCCCGTATTGCATTGATGGACAGTTGTTGGCATGATCATGACCATTATTGAATACACAAATATTCTTGGCCCGTAGTGCATGGATAATTATGGTCGTGATACTAAAGAATATCCTTGGCCATAGTGCAGGGGTGATTCGATGATGTGGATTATTTATTAACCTGAGTCCCAGCGATAAAAGTGATGAAAAACCTTTTAAATCATAAAAGATAGTAGATTTTATTCTCTACTTGACTCTTTTAATGGATTGCTTGTTCCGCTGGAGTTAAACTTGATGGTTGTTATATTGTATCAGTTTAACACTGTTGAAGGCTAACGATAATATATTATGCATTATCTTAATCATAATATTTCCTACTGGGCTAGTTGAGCTCTCCCTTTTAATTTTATTGTTCTCTTCAGGAAATGAGAACGTAGCAGGGACTAGTCAGGGAACGGAGTGACGGACCAGATGATAGCATTAGTAGTCCTCACTATTCTGTGAAATAGTGTAATAATAATTGTAATAAGGACTCCTTTTGAGTTTGTATAATCTCTAGTAGACAATATTTGTATTCAAACTCACAGTTTATGTTTTGTCGTATTGTACACGACAGTTGTATTATTAAGTTGTATTTGAATTTATGTACCATGTAAGTGGCGACCCAAGATGGGTGACGTATACCTAATTTTGGGGGAGTCACAGCGGTGATCATCCAAGAGTTGTCAGTGTTTCCACCTGCATTTTGGACATGAGTCTCTCTTGCCTGATGTTGTACGAATTGCAGAAAGCTCCTAAATATTCCGCCGTTTGCCATTTGGTCGGTGTTGTTGTTCACCTAAGGATTATTACCTTCCTGATGCACATTATCCTAGGTATTGATCTGTGGTGACTCAACGATCTCCTGTGCTCCATTGCTATTCTCAACATTATCGGATGTCATTTTTAAACACTGCCACAAAATAAGGGTTAATTGACATGCCACATATTATCCCTATATTCTGACCTACCATTTAAATTACAAATAAACATAGGTAGGTCATAGTAGCGAAGGAATTACCTGTCTCTCCCCTCCTAGTTCTAGTCTCACATCTCAACCAGGGATCATATCCCTAAACTTTGATACCAACTGTGATGCCCCCAAAATAGGTATACATCACCCATTCTTAGTCGCCAAATACATGGTATAAAATTCAAATACAACTTAATAATACAACTGTCGTGTAAAATACGACAAAACATAAACTGAGAGTTTTAATATGAATATTGTCTTCTAAACAGTATTCAAACTCAAATGGAGTCCTCAATACATTTATTATCACACTATTTCATAGAATAGTGAGGACTACTATTACAAACATCTGGATTGTCACTCCGTTCCCCGACTAGTCCCGGCTATGTTCTCATTTCCTGAAGAGAACAATGAAAGCAAAAGGGTGAGCTCCCAGTGAGAAATATTATGATTAAGATAATGCAGAATAATTTATCGTCAGCCTTCAACATTGTTAAACTGATAAAATATAATAAACATCAAGTTTAACTGCAGTGGAACAAGCAATCCATTAGAAGAGTCAAGTAGAACATGATATCTACTATCTTCAATGATTTAAAAGGTTTATCATAAATTTTATCGCTAAAATAAATAATCCACATCATCGAATCACCCCTGCACTACGACTAAGGATATTCATTAGTATCACGACCACATATTATCCATGCACTACGGGCCAAGGATATTCGTGTTTTCACTGATGGTCATGATTGTGACAACCCTAAAATTTGGAATATTTTTAAAATTTTTACTAATTGATTTATGGTTCAAAATTAGAACCTAGACAGAAAATAAGTGTATGAGTTTGATATTTTGAGCAGGAATTTTGAGTATTTCAAAATTCTGTGAAGGAGTTAGGTAAATTATTCAGGATTAAGTGTATATGTAAATATGTTCTGTGTATATGGTATTATATGTGTACAGTATGTGGTTAAGGGTCAAGGGTTGGCCAGACAATGACAAACTTAAATATTATATTAAGAACGTAAACGTTCAGTTAGAAAATTCTTACGATTTATATTAAACCCTAATTTGGGAACTCTAATGCTAAGTATAAAACCCTAAGCATTAAAAGTTATGTGAGTAATGAGTATGAATATTATGTGATGATTTATACTTGTTTATTATACAAACAAATAAAAGAAACTAGAGTGATCCTAATTATATATTAGGAATTAAAAATTTATTTAACTTAAGGGTTATGGGATGAGAGAATTATGGTATGTAAAATATATACTAATTATAAGAGATTTATTTTATACATCTCAGGTAATTAATTTTATAACCTAATTATAGCAAGTCTAATTGGGTTAAGGAAATAAATGTGCATGAGTAAGGATTTAAGTTATAATTGAGGAAATGAAAACCCTAATTAAAAAATTAGGGAATTGTTATATTAAGGGTATTGAAATATGTTATTTATTTTGGCCCAAGGAATTAAATTAGAAAGCCCAAACATTTTAATTTTAGAAGCCTAAAAGAATTAATTGGATGGCCCAATTTTTAGCCCAAGTGGGAGAGGACTTTTTGGACATTTAATAAATCAAATAAAGCATAAAAAAGGAAAGCCAAAATTGGGAGGATATTAAGGCCATAAGGCCGGACAAGATAAGAGAGGAAGAGGGGAATGAATGTCATCATTGCAAACTCCCAATTTTCTAGAGACAAGTACAAGATGAGCCATGTGTCATTTTTTTTATGGAGCCACAACATTTGGCTATTCTTGTAAGTAACATAGTTATAATTAAGAGAGAGAGAGAGAGAGATGAGATATGTTAGTGGATTAGATATAGATATACTAATGTATCTATATATTTTTGTCCAACACATTAAACCATCTTCTCTTTCATCTTTTATTTTAATTATTTCATCTTACTTTCTCTTTAGTTAACCAAACAAAACATAAGAGAGAGAGAGAGGGAAAATTCGGTGTAGAGGAAGAGAGATAGAGGAAGAGATACATCATTGATACTCCATAAATTCATTTTCTACTTTGGAAGACAAAGAAGAGTAGCCCAAAAATCAAGGTGAAAACTTAAACTAGCTTAAACCTTTTTATTTTGTTTGATTTGATTTTTGATTATATGAAGTTATAATCTTGAGGTTTAAAACCTTAGATCTATGTTTTTATGAGTATTTCATGTTTAGATATACCCATATTGGGTGTTGATTTGGTTGGAATCAAAAGGAATAGAAAAATATAATTTTCCGGAAAGCTTAAACTTGAAAGTGTGATCTAGCTTTTGATTTTTGAAATCTATGATGGATATTTGTGATTTATTTTCTTGGGATGCTAGATCTATGTATTAAGGATAAAACCCATTTAGAATCACTCAATTAGGTTGAACAATGAGCAAGTTATGGAATTTACCACAAACTACTCAAAACTAAGAAAACTGTTAGAACAACAGTTTTTATCAGCCACTTTTGGGCTAATTTTTGGGAACTTAACATGTCCAAATACGGATTGTAATAGATGAAAACTGTAGATCGAAAAGATATGAATCCAAAAAAATTAACGGATCGTTAATTGGAGTTATAGATCTCATTTTATTTAAGTTTTAGCAAAGGACTCCAAAACTTCAAATTGCAAAAGTAAACTGCCAAAGATTTTAAAAGGGCTATTTTGCCAACTTAATTTGTGACAAAATTTCCGGCCTTTTGGTACATGAAAATATATGGTATTAAGTACGTCCTGTCCAAAAATGAGCTCATTCCGACTTAAAATGACCAAGTTATGACCATTTCAATTTCTGTGATTTTCCGACGAAAATAGCTATAACCGGAGTTCTATAACTCCGATGGCCACGAAATTTAAACTGGAGCATCACGTTAACATGTATAAGATTGTGCCAAGAGATGGGAATATCTGGAGTTGAGCATGATAGGGCTAATTTCTTAAGCTACGCACTAAAAATAATTTTTGAAAAATACTAAAGGAAGTTGGAAAATTATGGAAAAATACTTTTTGTGTATGATTTATATGTATATGTGTTTGGACAAAGGATAGAAAAATAATAAACTGATTTTGTATTTTCGTAAAAAGGATATGGAATCCAGCTTGCTGGATTGGAAAATCTGATGAATCCAACTTCTTTGGATTGAAAAAAGTTCTTGAATTAAAATATATTGAATCCAGTTTGCTGGATTGTAATCTAGTCACTGGATGTGATATTCAGTTTGCTGGATTTCAGTTTATTTTGCTGGATTGACCATCTAGATACTGGATTTAGAATCCAGCTTGCTGGATTCCAAATCTAGATTGCTGGATTGGTATTTGATTTATATGTTCAAGAAAAACTTATAATATATGAGATTAAAGTATTTTAAATCATATAAATAAATATTAATGATAAAGGAATTACGTGGTATTTAAATTAGATAAATACGTTATTAATGATTGAAAAATCAAGATAAATAGTAATAATTATTTAAAAATTATTGCGAACTTATGAAAAATATTTTGACTCTTAATAAATTATCTTAGATAATGGTTAAGCGTTTATGCAGAGTTTAATTGAACTTACACTCGAACTTTTGTCCGACTAGACCGTCGGGATGTTAGAACTTTGTCAAACTCAAGTCAGACTAAAATAGTTTGACCTGATACTGAGTCTTATGTGTGTTATAGACTAATAGGGTTATGAGTTATGTGTTTAGGTTATTGTATGTATATCTTTATATATAATAGTATTATATGGTGATGATATTAGTCTAATATTGAAGATCTATATTACTAATATTAGGCCTTCGTATAAAGCGTTATAAATTGCGTAACGGTAATCAACGTTTCAGGCAAGTTTGTTTTTACTTAACTCTAATATGACTTGTTTCATTTAGATAAGCTTATTGTGACGACCCTAAATCCAGGTACTTGAAACCCGAACTCGTTTCTCCACGATACCGTTTCTTTAAGCTGAATAATACTAAATAATAATACATTCGAACTTAATTTACATACATCAAAGTTTACTTCCCCAGGTACGTGACCTTCAAATACATTCCTTACAATACTTGAATAGATACCAATACAACTATAACCATTAACTCATAAAACACACTTATTCGATCAGCTTTCCTTTTCCTTTGTTCATGCCTGAGCCTTCAGGTTGCTCATAAATAACTGAAAACATTTAATTTAAGCAAGGATGAGCATTTAAGTTCCCAGCAAGTAATAGCAATTATATATAAGCTTAAAGAATATAAGTATTCTCTTTACATAACACTTCTACAACGAATTGAAAGTTGTGAAGTAATGTCATCTTGATAAAAAATTCACATAACAACTCTCTTTCAAATTCTTTAAATTTGGCTCTGCTCTACCCTTGAATAGGGTTTAAGAAACATACAATGAACATTCTTTTCATTTTGAAAAGGTTTAACGAATTCTATCCTCAAACCGTCATAACTTACACAGACACGGAGAGGGTGATCACTTCCCGATTGTACCTGTATTGATCAATACTACATAACTTGAACGAAATTCATCGCTCACTCTATCCGCCTTGTGCAAAAATCTTCCCATATAGGGATGTTCATACATGCACAGTTCCAAACCCAGAAGGTTTTAATCTTGCTCAACAATAATATGTAATTCAACATATATATACGGTAATTGACAAGGTGTATCAACATGTGAACAAATGCTATGATTATCCAAGTGGGGACACTTGTATAACCATTTATAGAAATCAATGAATGTAGAATATATATAAAGGCTAACATGTCGATAATCAAAGAGTACATAATGCATGCGAGGATAGAATAATTACGAAACTTCTTACTCATGTCCATTGCATAAAGGAAGTGCAAAGGTAGGATACTTGCACGATTCACGATTACAAATCTCAACTTAGGTTTTATCTTTTATCATAACCTATCAATAATCGGATCATTAGTTCGATTAGAACAATATATCTTAACACATAAATCTTTATCTATTACGATTCGATTACATAGTCTAATCACATAATCACAGTGATCATACTTTTAGTTCATATTCTATACTTGAAATATTTTTATACATTTTTCAAATATCTCATCCATGCTCTTACAGTAGTCTTTTCTTTCTTTTATAAGGTCTGACATTTATCGGCGTACCGACAGCTTTATCGGGTAAATACTGAGTCTAAGACTCTTATTCTATACCTCAACATCTGTAAATATCAGACATCTTATTTTTAATCATTTTCGCAATTTCCAGAAATTAAAAAATTTAAAATAATTCAAATCTGTCACTAAAGGGCCTATAGTGATATAACTGTTACTATAGGTGTTCTTCTTCAAATTCAGAACTTCATAATTGGTTCTCAAGTTAGCTAGTTTGGCTGGCTATAACTTTCAAATATCGGAATCATAATTAAATGATTTAAACATTAAACAAATCCATTATCATTAATAATTTAATCAATACTAAACTATTAATGAAACCATTGCCAAAATATAAAATTTATTTATAATAACTCAAACTATTTTTAAAACATTTATATTACCCAAATAATTACCATTAATATTTAAATATTAATGTACTATTTAACCAAATATTAAAAGTCATTAATTATAACTTAAAATATTTTTAAATCCTTAATATCCTCTTTAAATGGTTTTTTAAATACGTAAAACCATTTTAAAACTATTTATTTAATATTAATCATTAAATAAACTAAATATCATTAATATTATCTTAATATCATTAATATTTAATTATTAATGAAATTTTCATTTAAATATTAAAAGTTATATTTTATAACTTCAAATATTTTTAAATACCTTATTTTCATTTAAAATGATTTTTATAATATTAAAATCATTTTAAACTAAATTATTTAATATAATCATTAAATAACTTTAATATCATTAATAATTATTAATTAATGAAATTCATCACAAAATATTAAAAGTCATCACAAATAACTCATTTACATAATCAATTCCAAGCCAAAATAAACATAGTAAACTAACTAGTTTATTAACAACACTAACTAAACTTCAAAAATTCAAACTTTAACTAACAATTAAAAATAATAACATTACAAAAATTAAATAAGAAACATACTCGGAAATACGAATTCCACAGACTGAATACGCACTTCCACGACAAAATTTAACTAAGGAGATCTTTATAAAAAATTCTCCCACAACAAAGCCTTTCTCAAAAATTGGAGGCCTTATTGTTGGTGAATGAAACAAAGGCCAAGCCCTTCTATTTATAGGTTTAGAAAATGGTGAAGTTCTCAATTTAGTCGATGTGGGACTTGGTTTATACTAATTTTCAATAGCTCACTTTATGATTTTCTAACGCATTGCTCATAACTCCGATTAATCTGATTTTTGGATATGTTATACATGGTATGTAAGACTATTTTTAAAAAATACGAATTACCCAATTCGGCTTCATTAGGTAGCCCAAACAGTGCGTCAAAAGTGGAGGTTCATAACAGTTTTCAATCTCGTTTCAGCTTTACCCTCTTTCGCTAAAACAGTCATAACTCTTTCATTTTAAAACATTTTTGAGCGATTCTTGAGCCCGCGCGAAGCTTACTTCTGGGGCTACAACTTTTATTCTTTGACCATTTCCAAATTCCGAACACATCAGCCCCGAAATTCCGTTCAAATGGACTGCACCGTACTTGTTGGGAAGTTTTGACACTAATACTTTGAAATGTCATAACTCTCTCCTCCGATATCGGATTTAGTCCATTTCAGAGTCTATGGAAAGCTTATTCGGTGTACTATAACATACCAAAAGCCCAGAAGGTTTTGGAAATATTAACTGATAAAAACAGTGTCCCGAATAGCACATCCATTTGCTTGACTTTCGGTTTGAGAAATTTGACACATTTTCTTCCAATCACCGTAATTCCCTCATCCATGGTCGAATGAGGTCATTCAAAAGTCTATGGCTTCCTAACTCAGTGCACTACAACATATCAAAAGCCCAGACCTTTTAAAGCACAAAAAGTAGAGCGAGAATGCCCCCATTACGGTCGCTCAAAAAGCAGTTTATAATGATCGATCAACCATGTTTGACCATCTATAACTTCTAATCTATACATGATATGGACTTGATTCTTTTTGCGAGAATAAAGACCACATATCGAACTACACATAACAACTTTTGAAGAACAAAACTCATGATCGAGCAAAGAGTTATGGCCTCGACATTTGGTGAAAAAATAATGAAATTCGGTTTTTCCAACTTGCCTAAATCTTCAAATTCGTACACTTTGATGTTATGGGTCTTTGATTTATCAACCCATATCATCAATTAACATTTTATTACACAACTTTAAACAATCAATTGCATCAAATAACATCGAATTAAAGGATTTCTAGGTTTAGTGTTCTTATACCCTTTTTGCCAAAAATTCTTGATTCTTGCTTCTGATTTGTTATGGGTGATGGTTGGGCTTTGTTTAAGAGTGTATGGGCAATCTTGTACAAGGCAATTAAATGTAATATTTAATCACTAGATTTAATTCTTATAATTTACCAATTAACTTCTATCCTTTGGTAAATTAAAACACTTATGCAATAACATCGAAATTAAACCCGGTAATTAAAATTAGGGTTTCTCAACGTCATCAATTAGGGTTTCTAATTGACCATTAGTGGTTCTTTAATTATCTCGTATGTTACTAACACGATTCGTTACGGTTTCTAATTTCAACTTGTTATGGTTATAATAATTAGGGTTTGTCCTAATTATCGACGTCATAACGATAATTAGGGTTTCTTCTAATTACCGATATTCTTATTCACAGTAATTTCATATACACAGTCACTACTCAGAAATATCCCATAACTGAGTTTAATAATTAGGGTTTCACAGCACGGTAATATGCTATGACCTAATTGACCGTCATTGCTCAATATTATCTCGTCACACATACCCAAAGACATAATTATGGTAATAAAATCATTATATAAATAATATAATATTATTATTCTCATCTCTTGATCACAATCCCAATCCAGGGTTTGGATCTCATGTCTGACTTATTCTTCGTACACGGCATCAATAATCAAGTTAAAATAATTAACTTAAATATTCTGAACAATTCATATAATAAAATATTTATTATATAAATCTAATTATCACTTCATATATTATTTCCAATCATGTTTTCATGGAAAATAATTAATAAAAATATTTCGGCTTACAGAAATTTATTACCATATAATTTGTGGTAATTAATAATTCCAAAATTATTTCTAATTTTTCAAATAATAAATGTATTCGCATTTATCGTTCACTTTACTTGACACTTAGTCTCGTCATTAAATAAAAAAAAAATTTATACGCAAAATTTCTTATTTATTTTATATAGAAAATCTCGGGTTATTACACTTATGGTTAATCATTGTTGGTTGCCATGAATTGTACTCTGTACATATTGCATGTATAAGTCTGGTATGAAAGGCTGATCACCTTCATTACTAGTTGGTTCAGATATATTTGTTCATGTATAATACTTGTTCAGTCATAAATTTGTTCCTGCTAGTTCACAATTATATTGTTGAATTATAGCCAGCTTATTATTCAAATTCTTTCAATCATGATATATCGTTATATTGTTGAATTTAAACTTACTGGGCTACTTTCATGCTCACCCTTGCTATATCATGATAAAACATTGCAGATTAAGGCGAATGCTTCGAATACAAAGAAAGATTAAAGACAGTTCCAGCTTTAGTTTATGTATGCGATTAGATTTGTAATAGTGATGTATGATAATAAAGTTATGTGATAGATATTTATGAATTGTGTATTAAGTTAAGGTTACTCGACCTTGGGGAATAGTGTGTAATGTATTGTATAAACAATTTATGTTTATATCTTCCACAAATAGTAATAGTTGTATAGAATGATCGAATCGGATCCGAGGTGATTTGGGACCTAGATTCGGGGCCGTCACAGTTGGTATCAAAGCTGTTGGTTATGAAGCTTAAGTAGGAATACATGAGACCAATAACCGCAGTGATTAGGATAAGATCTAACTCACATAGAGTTAGTTGGTCGGTAAGATTCAAAGATGAATCTCAGCGAGTTAAAAGATACAGAGTTCACTAACTCTGATAATAAAGTTGAACAATAAGTGGTGAGTAGATAGAGTCTAAAGGACTAAAAGAACAATGATAGGAGATCGTAAAACAAAACGATCAAGACATAGAAATGAATCGTAATATATACGATGAGATCACTCCGTGATCTGATAAAGTGATAGCAGGGATAAGAATCAATTTAATGATTGAAAAGTTTACAAAGAAGATTCTTTGGTGTCATTTATACTACTGAATTGGTACAAATTCGGAAAGGATTATGAATACGAGTTAAATGAAATTCGTATTGAAAAGGGGGTTAGTGTTAAGTGGGGATTCAATTAAGGATTCATGTCGGCAGCTGAGTTGTATGATTCCTTGTGTGGGCGGGGAATTGTACTTGGTGTAAAAACTACTTAGTTATGACAATGATAATCATTGAAATGTTTGTGTCGCGCTATTTGCTATATACATGTTAAGAGGGTGATTCCTTTCTCATGTGTATAAAAGATAGATAGGTCATAGGTAGAGGATATAAGGTTAAGTACGAGTTCTTAAAACTTATACTTATGTGACATACTTGACTCATAGTTATATGAAATGTTTATGAACACCTCAGCGAACGGACGCCAAAGGTCAAACTAGGATAAGTTCTTAAACTCATATGATTGTGGCAATTTATTGACTCACAAGTGTGGTTTTACAAACTGGGTATAGTAGTGTGTAAATGGAATATTGAGGATAATAGGAACAGATAGATTGTTAAGCAAATGATTATTAGTGAAGAATTAAGTTTTCCAAAACTCCTAGCTATGCAAAACTTCAAAATTTTGACATCAAGCTAAATACGCACTATGTGCCTTTAAAAAAATAAAATAAAATATGTAGACTCGTAATCATTTTTAAAACGATTTAAAGTATAGTTTATGCTACTTATTTCAGCTAGACAAAAATGATTTGAAATATCAAAATTTATTTTATTTATCACTTATGTACCATGTAACCTGGTACAGAGATGATAAAAATTTGATGGAGTTGTAAATACAGGAATACGTAGTGTGAATTTGATCTAAAATCGTTATTCCACTATTGTATGATGTGTTATGACAAAGTCATACAATGACGGCATCCTCAAACGGACTGTTAATATAGTACGGCATCATGACGTCATTCTCGAAAATATTTTTAAAAATTTTAATTTGCCAACGGGGTTTGGCTACACTTAAATAATTCAATTGAATTGAATTATTGATATGAGTCTATGCTATTTGATTCAGCTAGACAAACATTTATAAAACTCTAAGATTTCTTTAAAAATTTTCTCGAACCAAACTATTTTGGTGCGGAATCTAATAAGACTGAGGTAAATTATGCGCCCAAGGAGGATATGAGAAGCAGATAAAACCGCGGTATTCTTGGGTCGATCCCCGGCATCTTGGGCTAATCACCCTCTGTGTCTTGAGGTGTAAGACGGTTTCTTGGATGAATTTCCATATAACCTTTGCAAAATGATGATAATAGTCTCAGAAACCCTCAAAGACAATTTGAATTTTTTTTTATTCTTGTGAGGAATGTATTGGGTAGCATGTGATGCTGTGTATGAATGGTGCATATGGTGTAAGGTAAATTTCGGGGACGAAATTTTTAGAAGAAGGGGTGAATGTGACAACCCAAAAATTTGGAATATTTTTAAAATTTTTACTAATTGATTTGTGGTTCAAAATTAGAACCTAGACAGAAAATAAGTGTATGCATTTGATATTTTTGAGAAGAAATTTTGAGGATTTCAAAATTCTGTGAAGGAGTTAGGTGAATTATTCAGGATTAAGTGTATATGTAAATATGTTCTGTGTATATGGTATTATATGTGTACAGTATGTGGTTCAGGGTCAAAGGTTGACCAGACAATGACAAACTTAAATATTATATTAAGAACGTAAACGTTCAGTTAGAAAATTCTTACGATTTATATGAAACCCTAATTTGGGAACTCTAATGCTAAGTATAAAATCCTAAGGATTAAATGTTATGTGAGTAATGAGTATGAATATTATGTGATGATTTATACTTGTTTATTATACAAACAAATAAAAGAAACTAGAGTGATCCTAATTATATATTAGGAATGAAAAAATTATTTAACTTAAGGGTTATGGGATGAGAGAATTATGGTATGTAAAATATATACTAATTATAAGAGATTTATTTTATACATCTCAGGTAATTAATTTTATAACCTAATTATAGCAAGTCTAATTGGGTTAAAGAAATAAATGTGCATGAGTAAGGATTTAAGTTATAATTGAGGAAATGAAAACCCTAATTAAAAAATTAGGGAATTGTTATATTAAGGGTATTAAAATATGTTATTTATTTTGGCCCAAAGAATTAAATTAGAAAGCCCAAACATTTTAATTTTAGAAGCCTAAAAGAATTAATTGGATGGCCCAATTTTTAGCCCAAGTGGGAGAGGACTTTTTGGACATTTAATAAATCAAATAAAGCATAAAAAAGGAAAGCCAAAATTGGGAGGATATTAAGGCCATAAGGCCAGACAAGATAATAGAGGAAGAGGGGGATGAATGTCATCATTGCAAACTCCCAATTTTCTAGAGACAAGTACAAGATGAGCCATGTGTCATTTTTTTTATGGAGCCACAACATTTGGCTATTCTTGTAAGTAACATAGTTATAATTAAGAGAGAGAGAGAGAGAGAGAGATGAGATATGTTAGTGGATTAGATATAGATATACTAATGTATCTATATATTTTTGTTCAACACATTAAACCATCTTCTCTTTCATCTTTTATTTTAATTATTTCATCTTACTTTTTCTTTAGTTAACCAAGCAAAACATAAGAGAGAGAGAGAGAGGGAAAATTCGGTGTAGAGGAAGAGAGATAGAGGAAGAGATACATCATTGATACTCCATAAATTCATTTTCTACTTTGGAAGACAAAGAAGAGTAGCCCAAAAATCAAGGTGAAAACTTAAACTAGCTTAAACCTTTTTATTTTGTTTGATTTGATTTTTGATTATATGAAGTTATGATCTTGAGGTTTAAAACCTTAGATCTATGTGTTTGTGAGTATTTCATGTTTAGATCTACCCATATTGGGTGTTGATTTGGTTGGAATCAAAAGGAATAGAAAAATAGAATTTTCCGGAAAGCTTAAACTTGAAAGTGTGATCTAGCTTTTGATTTTTGAAATCTATGATGGATATTTGTGATTTATTTTCTTGGGATGCTAGATCTATGTATTAAGGATAAAACCCATTTGGAATCACTCAATTAGGTTGAACAATGAGCAAGTTATGGAATTTACCACAAACTACTCAAAACTAAGAAAACTGTTAGAACAACAGTTTTTACCAGCCACTTTTGGGCTAATTTTTGGGAGCTTAACATGTCCAAATACGGATTATAATAGATGAAAACTGTAGATCAAAAAGATATGAATCCAAAAAAATTAACGGATCGTTACTTGGAGTTATAGATCTCATTTTATTTAAGTTTTAGCAAAGGACTCCAAAACTTCAAATTGCAAAAGTAAACTGCCAAAGATTTTAAAAGGGCTGTTTCGGCAACTTAATTTGTGACAAAATTTCCGGCCTTTTGGTACATGAAAATATATGGTATTAAGTACTTCCTGTCCAAAAATGAGCTCATTCCGACTTAAAATGACCAAGTTATGACCATTTTAATTTCTGTGATTTTCTGACGAAAATATCTATAACTCCGATGGCCACGAAATTTAAACTGGAGCATCACGTTAACATGTATAAGATTGTGCCAAGTGATGGGAATTTCTAGAGTTGAGCATGATAGGGCTAATTTCTTAAGCTACGCACTAAAAATGATTTTTGGAAAATTATGGAAAAATACTTTTTGTGTATGATTTATATGTATATGTGTTTGGACAAAGGATAGAAAAATAATAAACTGATTTGGTATTTTCGTAAAAAGGATATGGAATCCAGCTTGCTGTATTGGAAAATCTGATGAATCCAACTTGCTGGATTGAAAAGAAGTTTACTAAATTAAAAATATATTGAATCCAGTTTGCTGGATTGCAATCTAGTCACTGGATGTGATATTCAGTTTGCTGGATTGTAGTTTAGTTTGCTGGATTGGCCATCTAGATACTGGATTTAGAATCCAGCTTGCTGGATTCCAAATCTAGGTTGCTGGATTGGTATTTGATTTATATGTTCAAGAAAAACTTATAATATATGAGATTAAATTATTTTAAATCATATAAATAAATATTAATGATAAAGGAATTATGTGGTATTTAAATTAGATAAATACATTATTAATGATTGAAAAATCAAGATAAATAGTAATAATTATTTAAAAATTATTGCGAACTTATGTAAAATATTTTGACTCTTAATAAATTATCTTAGATAATTGTTAAGCGTTTATGCAGAGTTTAATTGAACTTACACTCGAACTTTTGTCCGACTAGACCGTCGGCATGTTAGAACTTTGTCAAACTCAAGTCAGACTAAAATATTTTGACCTGATACTGAGTCTTATGTGTGTTATAGACTGATAGGGTTATGTGTTTAGGTTATTGTATGTATATCTTTATATATAATAGTATTATATGGTGATGATATTATTCTAATATTGAAGATCTATATTACTAATATTAGGTCTTCGGATAAAGCGTTATAAATTGTGTAACGGTAATCAACGTTTCAGGCAAGTTTGTTTTTACTTAACTCTACTAAGAGTTGTTTCATTCGGATAAGCTTATGGTTAATCATTGTTGGTTGCCATGAATTTTACTTTGTACATATTGCATGTATAAGTCAGGTATGAAAGGCTGATCACCTTCATTACTAGTTGGTTCAGATATATTTGTTCATGTATAATACTTGTTCAGTCATAAATTTGTTCCTGCTAGTTCACAATTATATTGTTGAATTATAGCCAGCTTATTATTCAGATTCTTTCAATCATGATATATCGTTATATTGTTGAATTTAAACTTGCTGGGCAACTTTTATGCTCACCCTTGCTATATCATGATAAAACATTGCAGATTAAGGCGAATTCTTCGAATACAAAGAAAGGTTAAAGACAGTTCCAGCTTTAGTTTATGTATGCGATTAGATTTGTAATAGTGATATATGATAATAAAGTTATGTGATAGATATTTATGAATTGTGTATTAAGTTAAGGTTACTCGACCTTGGGGAATAGTGTGTAATGTATTGTATAAACAATTTATGTTTATATCTTCCGCAAATAGTAATAGTTGTATAGAATGATCGAACCGGATCCGAGGTGATTTGGGAACTGGATTCGGGGCCGTCACAATGATCATACCAACAACTGTCCATCAATGCACTACGGGCCAATAAAGAATTTTACCACATCATTTGTAACATTACGGTCATAATTATACTGAATAATCCCTAGTCAAGTCCATCTATGCACTACGGCCACAAAAGACTTTCAACAAAAGATAAACATGAAGATGATGACAATGATATAAGAATTCAATTAAATAAAAACAAATGATAAAATTTAAAAGATTTATAATTTAATTTATTCAGAATTCAATAATGTCCAAATTGTCAACATGATACTGCTTTGTGGTGTAAAATTCAAGAATAATATTGTACCAAAAATAATTTGGACCGAAAACAAATCACTTTTTATCATGAATAGTACCCCGGGTGAATAGTACTCGAGTGAATAGTACCCCGTGAATAGTAATTTGGGAATAGTACCCCGTGAATAGTACTCCGGCATGAAAAAGTTAAAACTTGTGAAGAATGCTCTGAATAATATTTTCATGAAAAGATACTGGATGAAACGCAATTTTTAAGGATATTCTACTAATTTCATGGAGTATAGAAGCCAAAACTTTAACAAAACGAGTATATAATTCGAAATCTGAAACGAAATAATATTACTTACATACTACAGAGTATGAAAAAAAATATTATTTCAAGTGAATAATGAACAAAAATAACATCCCTTACCTTGAAAAGAAAAGTATTCCGACTGGTAGGGCGGGGATATTCTTGAAGAAAACTTTCACTATTTTCTACGCTCAAAGTTTTCTAAAACTCGAAAGAAATACGTTCAATATTATAGAAGAAGATTTCTCTGATTCTGGTGTGATTTTTAATTCTAACTAAGCATCCTATTTATAGGAGAATGAAAGGATACTATTTAGAAAAAAATTATCACGGACCAATAATAGGTTTTCGGATGAAAGCATCAGGGGGGAAAATTTTTTCTGACGTTTCCTTTTTTTTCAATTTTAATAATATAATATTTAATAAAATATAATATATTCTATTTTTCATAAAAAATAAAACTTATTACTCCCTCCATCCCATAGTTATAGGCTGATTTCTTTTGGCACATAGTTTAATAAAATTAGTTAAGTGACAATTTTTAACATAAATTTTCCAATATACCCCTTAATATGGAATTAATGAATAAGTTAATTACTCCTTACTTATCACACTAGAACTCTCAACTTCATTGATTGATGTGTACTGACCATTAAAATCCATAACCATGCATATAACTTTAACCAAAGAGAATACAACAACATTAAATGTGGTGATAAAAATAATGACATTAAATGTTGTTTTTGTAAAAAAAGAGTAATGGTTGAATATTTATTATAAGGGCATAAAAGTAAAACAATGAACCAACTAAAATTTATAAATAGTAAGTAGCCTATATATTGGGACATCTCAAAATAGAAAATTAGCCTATAACTATGGGATGGAGGGAGTTTAATATATGTATATATATATATATATGTATATATATATATATACACACACACACATACATAATTTCAACAAAAAAAATCCACCCGTGAACAACTTCAGCTTCCCCCTCCCAAAAGTCTTCCACCAGTGGGCCCCACCATATGTCTTCATCAATTATTGCTACCGATTATTTTTGAAAAATGTGTAAATGAGAGTTCATAAAATAAGAAAAATTTACATCATATACCTCATAAAAAATCCCCTCAATATTTTTAACAACATTTATTCATCATTATTATAACACGCAATATTAAAAACCAGATCGTTCCTAGGAAAGATGGGGCTTTCTAATAAGGATTTCTCCCTATTGGCGCGCAATTAGGTTACCAAACATCTCCTCGACAGAACTTTCTAGACATTGTTAATTATGCCGATAATAATATGAATAACTTGTCATCTCAATTATTGAATTAATAATATGTAAAATATCAACAATAATTGAATCAAATAACGTGAGATACTATGCAACAATTACTGTAGCAATAATTGAACAAAACTGAGTGACTTCTCACGTAAGCATCAATAATCAATACCGTGTGCTACTATGTAACCACGCGCATAACTGTACTTTTCATCACAAGGTATTTTAACAGTTAACGGTAAAACTTCTGCCGTTACTTTTATATAAAGACATTTGTATCGTTTTCTAACTCCGATAATAATTCCACTGTGGGGTCCACCAATGATTGTGTCGTCGTATGAATATTCCCTGATCAATCGAATATAATATAACAACTTATGTACTTTGCAAATTTATAAATATTACCCACAACTATAACATTATATCACATTCACTCCTTAATATTCAAAAATGATATTTATAGAAAATTCATCTTTATTCATAAAAGTTGGGGTCTTACATTGTTCGTAGAGTTAGTTCAGTTGTAAGCAGTTAATACATAGATAACATTTATAGCATTTAGGTACATAATGTAAATGATAGTAAGTAAATTACTAAATGTAAAAGATAAGCGATTTTAAGTGGTTTAGAGACTCAAGCTCCTAATCCAATCTTCTTCTTTAACTAGCAGGATTTCCACTAAGGAAGGACAACACCCTGGATCACTAAGATTCCTTCAAGGCCAGCAGCCTTGGAACTTCAGTTCACTAAGAACTCTTCAAGCCCAGCAGGCTTGGAACTCCTCTCGTTCCCTAGGAACTCTTCTAGCCCAGCAGGCTTGGAACTTCATTTAGTCCCTCCGGACAAGGACCCCTTAGGCCCTGTCTACTTCTTCTTCTTCTTATTCTTCTTCTTCTTGTTGTTGTTGTTGTTATTGGTGCCTTGCTGCTAAGATGTCTTTAAGCTTGAACATCTTCTGTACTTAGCAGCTTGGTGTGGTCCTCTTAGCATTCTGTGTAGAGTCTGGACCACATCTCTTCTGGTGTAGCTAATCTTCATTCTGTTCTGCTCATCTTCATCCGATGTCAGCTGTGCACCATCACCATTTAGGTTTGCTAAGTATTTGAGCTTTTGGTAGACTTTGTTTGGCACTTAGCATTCCCTGAACCCTTCTTGACTGGTTTGCAGACATGGTTCTGCACTTGTTCTATTTCAGCTTTTTGTTCATGGTGATTCGTAGAGTGGCTCTCTGGATCTTCTTTGTGCTCTGCCACTTTTTTGAATGCTATCTTCTTGTCCTTCTCGGCTCTCAGCTTAGCTGCCATCTTTAGTGACATTCTCATCTTTGTTGAGTGAAGTTTTAGTCTGTTTGAGTCCTTCTTTAAATCTGCTTCACTTCCACCTTCGTAGTCTCACTATCACTGAGACTTGTTCTGTTAAGCTCTGGTGGAACTCGTAGAGTCAACAATATAGCATTCCAATAGTGTAACGCCCGATAAAATTGGATATTTAGGAGAATTAAATTTTTATTTGATTATGTGAGTTAAATAAATTTAATTGATTATTTATGGCAAACACAATTTTTCTCCTGCGGACTTAAAACCTAACGGTTAGGGAAAGTGATTTCCGAGAAGGAAATGAAATCCGTATAATGAATTAAAGCATTAATCGTATAATACGAAGGTATTGTACGATGTAATGAATATGAGTATGATACGAGGTATTATATGAGTATGTATGAATGATGGTATATCGTATAGTATGAATTAGTATACGAGTTGGAATATGAGATTAATACGTAAATTATATGTTATAAGGCTTTAAGCAAATGAATTGGACTTGTAGGATGTGTTAAGAATTATACAAGCCAAGTATAGGATTGGTTAAGCCTAATTATAGAAATGGTTAAGGTCCAAAGTGATTTAGTGAACAAGCCCATGTGTTTGTTAAATGAAAGCCCAAAGTATGAGATAAGCTAATTAAGCTAAAAGCCCAAAGTGAGAATCCAATGGATTAGGGTGACCCATGGAGCAACCCTTGATATTATGGTTAATCATGGTGATCAATGATTTGGTGTGATGACCAAGTAATTTGTGTAGTGAGCAAGATACTTAAAGGCTAAGTAAAGTACTTGGTGGCTAAGTAAAGGATAAGTTAATTAATGATCAAGTAAAGTGCTTATGCTTGGAGGCTAAGTAAATGTGATGAGCAAGCAAGAGATAAGTTAGGTGATTAACAAGTAATTAAAGTAATGAGCAAGTAAAGGATAAGCTAGGTGATTAACAAGTATACTTGATGGCTAAGTAAGTATGGAGGCCAAGAATACTTGTTGGTTAAGTTTGGAATAGTAAGGAGGTGATTAAGGAGGTGTAATGGCTTATTGACCATTAAGCCCTCACTTTGAGATTCCTATAAATAGAAGCTTTGTTAATTCATTTGAGAGTTTACAAATACTAGCCAACATATATTGAGAGAGAGAAAGAGCTAGAAATAAGTGATCAATCTACTTCAAAGTAAACCCTATACGTTTAGTCAAGAACGCAAAGAACGACAAAAGTAATAGTTCATAATCATTAATCTTCATCTTTTTCGATTTCTTTCTCATAGAGAATCGTAGATTGGTGGAGCATGATTAGTGAGAAGGAATAAGGATGATTATTAATAATAAAAACATTGATAAGTCATGATCGAATGGAAATCGTAAATGTTTACGCAAGTTCAAAACCGTAGAAATCGTTGAATGTTAATATGGTTGTTGATGGACAAATTGAAAACCATCATAGATAAGGTATGTGCATCTTGATTGGTTAAGATGTAGATAATGAATCAATGGAGTGTTCCATTTGTTTTGGCCTATAGAACACGATTAACGAAGTTATGGCGAATTTTGCGAAAATAGACGTTAAACGTCAAAAACGTAGAAATTCCGGATTAAGGGTCAAAAGTTGTTGTGTGACTTGAAAATGTTGGTTTCCAATGTCAACACATGAGATAAGGTAATTAAGAGTCGTGGGTGCAAGAATCGTCGAATTCTGACTTATAACGAAGAAAACGAGTATTGAACGGTCGAAAACGTTAAACGAACGCTCAAAAATGAACTCAAAGGTGAATTCTGAGTTAACAGATTCAAAAGTATGAAATTCTTATATGAACATGTAAATGATGTAATTTGTGAGTTGTAGGCTTTTGAATGAGTCAATTCGGATGTAAAACGAACAAATTAGGAAGCTGGGAGTTTCGTTAAAAAAATAAATTATTTTGGCCAATCGGGTGCACGAGAGTGGAAAGCCATACCTCAACCTAGTACAAATGATCCGTCTTCAGCGTCTTAATCTGGCCGAGTCCCCTATTAACTGGCGCCGCAGCGCCGATTTTACACTAGGGATGCCGCACCGCAGCGCCGACAGTGTAAAAATATTGACCAAGTTAGGTTTTTGTTCCATTTGAATCTAGACCGAACGTAACACAATGAAAGTACTTAATGTACATAATAAGACAGACTTTAAATAACTTATAAAGTGATCATGCTAGAAGATTTATATGGTTTAATGAGAATTAAACGAAGAACGCAAGAGGGTAATCAGAAAACCGTGAATGATGTTCACCTTTGGTACTTCACCAATGATGATCGGGGGTTGGTTAATAACGTAAGAATGTTAATGAGCCGTAACGAAGCATAGAAAGTATATTTGACTTTATTAATGAAATAAGTATGATTAAGTATACAAGATGAAAGATAGTTAATTGATGATGAATTAATTAACTTAAAGTAGCATCTTCGATGATGACAATAACGTTGGGAGTTACAACTAAAAGTTGTTAAATATTACGTGAACGTGAACAGTATGCAATAAGTATACTTAACCAATGATGATCGAATTTTGATTAATAGCGTAAAAACATTAGTAAGCTGTGAGGAAGGATGATTAATTCGAAACGAGTGGTATTAATGAAGTAAATCCACTTACAACATAGAAGAGAAAGAAGTTGGTAAAAAAGTTGTAAACGGCAAGCCGGAATCAATAGTAAATATTCTAATAAATGATTAGATTGAGAAGAAGGGTAAGATTCATTAGGAACCATGTATGTTCGTTCATGACCTAATGTGGTATGTTATGTGGTTATATGTTGTAGAGACTGTAAAGACTCAAAGGGAAGGTAATTATACTGTAGCAGACGCTTGAAGGCAAGTCGTTCTTAACCTTCGTGTTAGTCAATTTTTCTGTGATGCATGAATGGTTTTTAAAGAAAGAGTTAATGCTTGTTTTAACTCGGCTAGACTAATCCTGAAGAGTTGATTGATTTGTTTAGAAGTCTTTCGATATAGAACTGTTAATGCTATCCTATGCCAAGTATTTGGTACGGATGAGAAGTTAAGTTTGTCTATGTACAAACTAAAGTATTTTTCATCGATTATTCGATGGGCACGCGAGGTTGCCAAATGTTAAACATAAATACGTTTAACGAAAGAGTGTTAATCAACATAGGGTACTATAGGCTGATCACTTAGACGTACTCGTGAGTAAAGCCGGATGGATGGCCTTAGTGCTGGAAGTCCTTTTCAAGTATGAAAATGGAAAGAGTATATTCCTGGTCTTTTGACCGGTTCAGAATTCCTAAGCTATTATATATATACTTTGGAATTGTTGTTATGAAATGAGAAGTACTAGTCAAGGTTTTATAGTACTTCATAACTATTGTTCAGTTATGAAGGAATAATTATATGCTTTTTAAAGTGGTATTTATATTATACATTGTTAGACTTGCTGAGCTATTTATGCTCATCCTTGCTTGAACCATATTATTGCAGCTAAAGTCAAGCAAACCAAAGGTTCCAGTAGAGATAAAGGCAAAGTGAAAATGCGTGACTAGTTTATCTTGTAATAGACTAGTAAGTGTATGTATCATATGATGATAAACAAAGAATATAGCGGTTTCAGAACCTAAGAACGGGATGTAACATTATTAATGTAATAAGAATGACATTGATACACAAATTTTGGTGTCGTTTTAATAGAATGAATGTACAGTTATGAGTATTGTGTAGCACCATCTGTCAGGTTAGAAGATACCCGAATTTGGGGGCGTCACAAACAGCTCAACGATTCTGCAACTTTTACAACACTTGATATTTGAAGCTCTTGTTGATTTATACTCCTTCATAACCTTCCCGTTGGAATGTAGTTGTTGGGAGCTATTTGAATTGCTTCGCAGATCTCAAGTTATTTTGATGTAGACAACTCCTTTATGACTCTCTGACACTGCAGTCTACTGTTTCACCTATCCCGTAATAGATGTCACTTTGATGTCTCGGGCAAGTAGTCATCTTTATTTCTCCTTTCTAACTTCTCGATTAGAACGTCATGCTCTGTCATTTTGCATCGATGCTCTCAACTAGCAATGTTTGAATATCAGTCTTCAGGTTGAACCATGTTAATGCTTCAATCTTCAGATAACTGAACTCTACGATTCTGATACAGATGTTCTTGGACCTGATCGTAGTGTGTCTTGTTGAATGTTGCTCATTGACAGGTTGAGACAACACTACGATCCTGAAGAGTGTTCATTGATCTTCAATGTAGAACACCTCTTCCTTCTCTTGTGCGGTGCTTCAACACTTCTGTTTGCCTCAACTGATCTCAGGAACTGATAGCTTGACTCCTTGTTATAGCCTCTTCTGAATAGCAAGACACTTTAGATTTGTGGCATGCCCAACTCGCTTTTTCCTTGTAATCTCCCGTTCACTTATCATCAATGGACTGACCCAATGCTTAATCACTTTAGCCTTGTTCTTCATAAGCCGAACAGTATCTCTGTGTACACTTCATCAGTTCCTGCTTTGTTTGGCAAACACTGCGATCCTGGTTACTCCCAAGATCGTTGTTTTCTGTTCACTTGATAGCTACTGCACTTACCGACTTTCCTTAATTAGTTACTTTGACTGAAGTCTTCTTCTGATCAACTTGTGGAAGACTTCATCTTGAATGGATTTACAACTCAATATGGATGTTAATTGGGTTGGTGCTTAGATCTTCTGTTAGCTTGCATGCCATTCGTTGAGTGCTCTTTGGTTTCCTTCAGGTGAGATGTATCTTTGTAGCTCAGACCAGAGGCTTAATACTTTGGATATTTTGGGAGTGCTCATTTGTTGAGAATTGTGTTTACTCTTCGATTCTGCCTTGGCGTTGTGAGCACCTCTATTGAAGCCTTAGTTCTTCACTCTACGATTCAGCTTTGGTTCTGCAGACACTACGACTCCGAGATCGTATGCTGACACTCTACGATTTCTGTACTTAAGCTTGCTATCTTCATTTGATCTGGCTCAACTAAGATCTCTGCCTCTTATATGATCAGTAGACTCTACGACTCAGAGTGTGGTCTACGATTCTTGACTTGGCTTTGGCAGATGCTCGTTCGGCTCTTAGACAAGCTGTCTCTACGATTCTGAATGTGACTTCCTCAACAGACTACTGTTCCGAGGAAGTTCTTCTCGACACACTACTGTCCTTCCACGTTTCCCCTGGCAGTCTACGAACTCTAGATCTACTATCTTGCAGACTACAATTCTGCCTTGATAGTTCTCGAGTTTTCCTTGACTCTCCTAGAAGACTACGATTTCTGGTGCAGTGCTCGATCATCAGACAAGCCTATCAATTACATTATAAGATCAACCTAACAAGCTTGATCTTTCTGCATTTATAGTCCTTGTACATCATTTCTTTTTAAGGACTTTACAAAGCTGTTTTGCTTATGTTGGATCAACCTAACATATTTGATCAATTCATTCTAAGTCCTTGTACATATGATCCTATTATCTATCAAAGGACTTTATAACTTTTCTTAATGTAAGCATACTTTCATATTCATTCATACATATCATAATCAAATCATATATAAATAAGAATATCATTCACATGCTTATTCCTAACAATCTCCCCTTATTTGATTATGACAAAAATAATTACATCATATGCATGAGATGAATGAATCTTATATACAGTGAGCAGCTGTATTTCTAAAACAAATAATCATGAATGTCATTGATAATAATATGGAATTACATAAACTATGACACTTTACATCCTGGATCCAGAACATACCTAACTAGATAGAGATGTACCTTTTTGGCTCCTTATTTGTTTCCAGGATGTCTGTTGATCTGCTAGTTATCTGCTTAGTCTCTTTTCTCCTGCTTCCCCTAGGATGGTGACCTCATATCTTTTCTCTGCTCCCCCTCAGATTCATGTTATTCTTCTTTTTCTGGCTCCCCCTCAAACTCTGCATTCATAGGAACATCATCCTTTGGCTCCCCCTCACACAATGATTCTACTTCTGCTGCTGCTATCTTCTTTTTTGCGTTCCTGTTGACCTTCTTGTCTTCTTTTCTTCTATTCTCATTGCTCCTCCTTGAGTGCTTCTTTCTTTTATCTCTTTTTCTCTCCCTTTTTTTCATTAATCATTTGTGAAAGCTACTCCATGTTTGGCATAAATTGCTCCATCAGGTAAGATGAGTTACTAACCTCAATCTTGAGTTCCTGTTGGCTCAGCTCAAGTTGTAGGGAGAGAGACCGATTCAGATTGTCAATCTTGTCAGAGAGAGATATAATTTGCTCTTCATTAGTCTTCTGTGTTCGTTGAGCTTCTGCCTTCTGATCATTTATAGCCTTCAGATAGATTTGATCTCTCTCTTTGATTTTGAGAGATATATCGGACATAGTGGCTTGGAGTCTGTTTTGAAAAATATTATCTCCTTCTTCTGACACCATCTTTGCCTCTTTAGTGATGATGGATATCGTCTCAACCAACTCATCAGAATTCTTCAATAACTCCTGCTCCGTAGGAGTTTGGTTGTAATAACCCGTTATTTTCTATATAAATAAAACCGAAATTTTGCTTATAATTTTTTTTATTTATTTTAAGGATGAGGATTTGTACAAGATAATGTGTATATGTATTTATGTGGTAAATAAAAATATATTTATTACATGAATATTTACAAATAATTTTATTTTAGAATTAATGATCATTATAAATTATATTTTTACAATAATTAATTTTATTGTAGAAATGTTTTTATTATTTATTTTTCAATGGAAATATGATATTATATTATTTAAATAATATAAGGAATGGTTATTGTAGTTATTATAATTATTATTTATTTATGTGAATTTTTGCTCGGATTATTAAGTTAAATATTTTAACTTAATTAATAAAGTTGTTTATGCAAGGTAAATCAGATATGGAATCCAAACCCTAATTATGGTTTTGCAATAAGGAAAGATAATAATATAATATTAATTATATATTTGATTTTTCAGTGCTATAAATAAGTACTGTATACGTGGACCGATAATGGTTGGTCAATTATGGCGTTATATGACAAACCCTAGTATTATTGTGTGAAACCCTAATTTAAAATACAAAATTAGAGTTCAAGATATTTGTAGGGGATCGTAATGATGTGATCAATGTCGGATATTTTAAATATAAATGCTAATTAGGTAAACCCTAATTATTAACTCGAAACCCTAATTATAAAATTAAAACCCTAACTGATATTTAGGAACCCTAACTGTCAAATTGGGAAACCCTAATTGCTAATTTATGATGTTTAATACTCATTAGCGGACTTTAAACCCTAATGATCATGCTTAAAGTAATTAGAAACCCTAATTACAAATTTTTAACCCTAATAATTAATTTGTTAGTCCTAATTAATATATTGTTAACCCTAATTATCAAATGGGTGCTCTAATTGATAAATCAGTGATCTTAATTATAATTAACGTTATTAAACCCTAATGTTCCTGTGACGACCCCAAATCCAGGTACTTGAAACCCGAACTCAGTTCTCCACGATACCATTTCTTTAAGCTGAATAATACTAAAATAATAATACATTCGAACTTAATTTACATACATCAAAGTTTACTTCCCCAGGTACGTGACCTTCAAATACATTCCTTATAATACTTGAATAGATACCAATACAACTATAACCATTAACTCATGATACACACTTTTTCGATCAACTTTCCTTTTCCTTTGTTCGTGCTGAGCCTTGGTTGCTTTCATACATAATCAAAAACATTTAATTTAAGCAAGGATGAGCATTTGAGTGCCCAAAGAAGTAATAGCAATTATATATATATGTTGAAAGAATATAAGTATTCTCTTTACATAACACTTCTACAACGAATCGAAAGTTGTGAAGTAATCAGATTGATAAAAAATTCACATAACAAATCTCTTCCAAATTATTTAAATTTGGCTCGCTCTACCCATGAATAGGGTTTAAGAATCATACTATGAACATTCTTTTCATTTTCGAAAAGGTTTGGCGAAATCCATCCATGAAACCATTTAGCTTACGAACGAGGGTGATCATCGACCCAGATTGTACCTGTATTGATCAATACTACATAACTTGAACGAAATTCATCGCTCACTCTATCCGCCTTGGGCGCAAAAATCTTCCCATATAGGGATGTTCATACATGCCTGGTTCCAAACCCGAAGGTTTTTAATCTTGCTCAACAATAATATGTAATTCAACATATATGTATACGAGTAATTGACAGAGGTATATCAACATGTGAATAAATGCCATGGTTATCCAAGTGGGGACACTTGTATAACCTTTTAGAAATCAACTTAACAAAATATATATCAGAGCTAACATGTTGATAATCAAAGCGTACATAATCTGTACAGGAATAGAATAATTCTGAAACTTCTTACTCATGTCCATTGCATAAAGAAAATGCAAAGGTAGGATACTTGCCTGATTCGCTGATTACAAATCTCAACTTAGGTTTTATCTCTTTATCACAACCTATCAATAATCAGATCATTCATTCGATTAGAACAATATATCTTAACACATAGTACTGTCTATTACAGTCAGCACATAGTCTAATCACATAATCACAGTGATCATACTTTTAGTTCCTATTCTATACTTGAAATATTTTTATACATTTTTCAAATATCTCATCCATGCTCTTACAATAGCCTTTTCTTTCTATTATAGAATTCGACATTTGTCGGCGTCATCGAACAACTTTATCGAGATAATTACCGAGTCTAAGACTCTTATTTTATACCTCAACATCTGTAAATATCGATATCTTAATTTTTAATCATTTTCGAAATTTCCGAAATTGAAAATTTTAAAATAATTCAAATCATCACTAAAGGGCCTATAGTGATATAAGCATTACTATAGGTGTTCTTCTTCAAATTTAGAACTTCATAATCGGTTCTCAAGTCATTTCTAGTTTGGCCGAAATTATAACTTTCAATTATCGGAATCATAATTAAATGATTTAAACATTAAACAATTCCATTATCATTAATAGTTTAATTAATACTAAACTATTAATGAAACCATTGCTAAAATATAAAAGTTATTTATAATAACTCAAACTATTTTAAAACATTTATATTACCCTTAAATGATTTTTAAAACAATAAAAATCATTTTAAATAATTACCATTAATATTTAAATATTAATGTACTATTTATCCAAATATTAAAAGTCATTAATTATAACTTAAAATATTTTTAAATCCTTAATATCCTCTTTAAATGGTTTTTAAATAAGTAAAACCATTTTTAAACTATTTATTTAATAATAATTATTAAATAACCTAAATATCATTAATATTATCTTAATATCATTAATATTTAATTATTAATGAAATTATCATTTAAATATTAAAAGTTATATTTTATAACTTAAAATATTTTTAAATACCTTATTTTCATTTAAAATGATTTTTATAATATTAAAATCATTTTTAAACTAAATTATTTAATATAATCATTAAATAACTTTAATATCATTAATAATAATTAATTAATGAAATTCATCACAAAATATTAAAAGTCATCACAAATAACTCATTTACATAACCAATTCTAAGCCAAAATAAACATAGTAAACTAACTAGTTTATTAACAACACTAACTAAACTTCAAAAATTCAAACTTTAACTAACAATTAAAAATAATAACATTACAAAAATTAAATAAGAAACATACCCGAAATCTGAATTCCACGGACTAAATACGCACTTCCACGCCAAAATTTAACTAAGGAGATCTTTATAAAAGTTCTCCCACAACAAAAGCCTTTCTCAAAAAAAAATTGGAGGCCTTATTGTTGGTGAATGAAACAAAGGCCAAGCCCTTCTATTTATAGGTTTAGAAAATGGTGAAGTTCTCAACTTAGTCGATGTGGGACTTGGTTTATACTAATTTTTCAATAGCTCACTTTATGATTTTCTAACGCATTGCTCATAACTCGATTAATATGATTTTTGGATATGTTATACATGGTATGTAAGACTATTTTTAAAAATACGAATTACCCAATTCGGGTTCATTAGGTAGCCCAAACAGGTCGTCAAAAAGTGGACATTCATAACATGAGTTTTCAATCTCGTTTCAGCTTTACCTCTTCCGCTAAAACAGTCATAACTCTTTAATTTTAAAACATTTTTGAGCGATTCTTGAGCCCACGCCAAGCTAACTTCTGGGGCTACAACTTTTATTCTTTGACCATTTCCAAATTCGAACACATCAGCCCAGAAATTCCGTTCAAATGGACTGCACCGCACTTGTTGGGAAGTTTTGACACTACTACTTTGAAATGTCATAACTCTCTCCTCCGATATCGGATTTAGTCCGTTTGAGTCTATGGAAACTTATTCGGTGTACTATAACATACCAAAAGCCCAGAAGGTTTTGAAAACATTAACTGATCGAAACAGTGTCCCGAATAGCACATCCCGCTAGCGACTTTCGGTTTGACACATTTCCTTCCAATCACCGTAATTCCCTCATCCGAGGTCGAATTAGGTCATTCCAAAGCCTATGGCTTCCTAACTCAGTGCACTACAACATATCAAAAGTCCAGACCTTTTAAAGCACAAAAGTGTACGAGAATGCCCCCATTACAGATCGCCTTTAAAAATAGTTTATCATGATCGGTCAACCATGTTTGACCATCTATAACTTCTAATCTATACATGATATGGACTTGATTCTTTTTGCAGATTAAAGACCACATATCGGGCTACACATAACAACTTTTGAAGAACAAAACTCATGATCGAGCAAAGAGTTATGGCCTCGACATTTGGTGAAAAAATAATGTAATTCGGTTTTCCAACTTGCTTAAATCTTCAAATTCGTTCACTTTGATGTTATGGGTCTTTGATTTATCAACCCATATCATCAATTAACATTCTATTACACAACTTTTAACAATCAATTGTATCAAATAACATCGAATCAAAGGATTTCTAGGTTTAGTGTTCTTATACCCTTTTTGCCAAAAATTTCTTGATTCTTGCTTCGATTTGTTATGGGTGATGGTTGGGCTTTGTTTAAGAGTGTATGGGCAATCTTGTACAAGACAATTAAATGTAATATTTCATCACTAGATTTAATTCTTATAATTTACCAATTAACTTCTATCCTTTGGTAAATTAAAACACTTATACAATAACATCGAAATTAAACCCAGAAATTAAAATTAGGGTTTCTAATTGACCATTAGTGGTTCTTTAATTATCTGTGTATGTTACTAACACGATTAAACTCTGGTTTCTAATTTCAACCAGATTAGGGTTATAATAATTAGGGTTTGTCCTAATTATCGATGTACAACAAATAATTAGGGTTTCTTCTAATTACAAATATTCTTATTCACAAGAACTTCATATACACAATCACTACTCGTAAATAACCCATAACCGAGTTTAATAATTAGGGTTTCACAAAGACACGGTAATATGTTATGACCTAATTGGCCGTCATTCATTGCTCAATATTATCTATCCGCACATACCCAAAGATATAATTATGGTACTTTGTAAAATAATATAATATTATTATTCTCATCTCTTGATCACAATCCCAATCCGGGGTTTGGATCTCATATACGACTTATTCTTCGTACACAACATCAATAATCAAGTTAAAATAATTAACTTAAATATTACGAACAATTCATATAATAAAATATTTATTATATAAATCTAATTATCACTTCATATATTATTTCCAATCATGTTTTCATGGAAAATAATTAATAAAAATATTTCTACTTACGAAAATTTATTACCATATAATTTGTGGTAATTAATAATTCCAAAATTATTTCTAATTTTTCAAGTAATAAATGTATTCGCATTTATCGTTCACTTTACTTGACACTTAGTCTCGTCATTAAAAAAAAAATGTATACGCAAAATTTCTTATTTATTTTATATAGAAAATCTCGGGTTATTACAGTTCCTGTATAATGTAATTAAAAAATTAATTTAATTAAGAAAACCCTAATTACAAATTTTAGAAACTAATTTTTTTTTGTGCAAACCCTAATTGTTAAATCCTACAAATGCTATGTACTAAACTATAGGGTTAAACCCTAAGGGTTTGCCAAATGACAAGAATACCATTAAATTAGAAATACAAATGACCAAATTGCCCCTCTATGCATTATTGAAGTCTAACATGTAGGTTTTGACAATAGGATGTGTTGGTGACCTAATGTAACAACTCTCTTGACTTAAAACTCCAGCAAATCAGTCTCTATATCAGTATTACATGTATCTAGCCCTTGTATTTATAGCATTGGAGAGAGAGAAAATCATTTGCAAGCTCATTTCTCTCCAAACACTCAAACCTTTTCTCTCATCTCAAACCAACGAAAATTCTAAGGCATTTCAGTCACAAAAACCGAGCCCCACTATCATCCCTAACCAAATCAAAACCCAAAATCAGAAATTAATCAGAGAAGGTATAAAACCCTAGCTTGAATTCTGTCCAAATTTCGGTTGTATGATGTTTGAAATTTTTGTAAAAACATGTTTGTTATAGTGTCTAATGATGATCTGAGTTGCTAGATGTTAGATCCATAATATCTAGAGGCTCGGATTTGAAGATTTTAAGAATCTGGAAAAAAAATTCTTGGTGGTCTGACAACGAATGTCAGTGGCCACCACTCGTTCTCTGTTAAATGTTTTTGTTATTTTAAGCTTTAAATATGTAGCCTGTTATGTGGTCTGTGATCTAGAACAAGATTCAAGCTTATATCTAGTCTAGATGTGTAGCTATTAACGGTCAAAAGCAATTGACCGACATTGACCGGAAGAAATCTGGGCGGCCCAGAATATGCCCAGATCGGTCTGACAGCTTGTTCATGTCTTTGGATCTTGCAGGTTCTAAGTTGTAGTATACTAGATTAACGTTATTTTCAAGCTTTAATATCATCTAAACATCATTTGTGTTGGATTGTGTGAACGGTCAAACAAGGCAGGAAGGATACGAAATACGTTTTCTAGGTAACCCAGAAAACATATGATCATGTATTCTGACAAGGTTTGACCGGTCCGGATCTAACCATTGTGTTGTGATTTTGTTGCTTTTGTGTAATAGATATCGTGTATTACATGTTGGCTACACACTGCAGATTTTAAATCACAAAAACAACACAATAGTAGCAAGTTGTGGAAGCCCAAAACGAGCCAGTCGAACTGTTCTTCATTTCTGGGTAACCTAGGATTTGAAGAACAACTCTGACAGCTTGTTTGAAGGCTCAGATCTCTTTCATGATATGTTGTTTGTTCATATTTGTTCTTGGATCATGTACTCTGACACTTTAACTACACGATCTGCACAACGTATAGCCCAGAAACATCTTAATCGTATCAGTGTTCTTGGTCAAAGTAAGGTACTTGAACACTGGCTATGAATGTTCTTGAAGGCTCAAGAACACCATAGACTACATTGTCTGTCGCTAAAGGCCTATAGCGACAGTTTTATTAATTTTAATTAATTAAAATTTTAAAATTCATTTAAAAATAGAAATTAAATTCTGAAAATTACAAAAATTATTTTAAAAATTATTTTAAGTTATAAAAATTTAACTTTTAATAATTTGACATATTTTTCATAAATATTAGTATTTATTTAAATATTATTGGTAATTAATTTATTTATTAAATGCATTAAATAAATTAATTAAAAATGATTTTATTATATTAAAATTATTTTAAACGATAATAAGTTATTTAAAAATATTTTAAGTTATAACATATAACTTTTAATATTTTAAAGTAAATTTCATTAATTATTTAACATTAATGATATTAGATTTATTTAACAATTAAATTAAATTAATTAATTAAAAATAATTTTAATATTATAAAAATCATTTTAAATGAAAATAAATAGTTTAAAAATATTTGAAGTTATAAAATATAAATTTTAATATTTAAAGGTAAATTTTATTAATTAATTATTATTAATGATATTAAGGTTATTTAATAATTATATTAAATAAATTAATTTAAAAATGATTTTATTATTATAAAATCATTTTAAATGAAAATAAAGTGTTTAAAGATGTTTGAAGTTATAAAACATAACTTTTAATATTTCAAGGATAATTTCATTGATAATTTAATATTAATGATTATGAACTTATTATTACCGATATTAAATTTATTTAATAATTATATTAAATAAATAATTTAAAATTGTTTTATTAATTTAAAAATCATCTAAAAAGGATATAAATGAATTAAAAATATTTTAAGTTATAATTAATAAATTTTAATATTTTGATAAATAATACATTATTATTTAAGTGTTAATGATAATTATTTAAAAATGATTTTAAATGTTTTAAAAATCATTTAAGGATAATATTAATACTTTAAAAGTATTTTGAGTTATTACAAATAACTTTGACATTTTGGAAATGATTTCATATTAATTAAATATTAATGATAATAGAATTATTTAATATTTAAATCATTTAATAATGATTCCGATGTTTGAAAATTCGCGATAAATTATAATAAAGGTTTAAAAATTATTATAAGTCATTTAAAAATAATATGACTGATACTAAGTTACAGGATAGAGTCTTAGACTCGATAAATACCCGATAAGATTGTCAGTACACTGACATATTTCAAAAATTGATCTAGACTTAGATAGGTTGACTTGATAAATGTTTATTTGTGATTCAATGGTTGTTAAACTTACATGACAATATGATTAGGTTATGTGATGACTGCAAATAGCAGTACAATATGATATCATATGTTGTTCTAATCAAACGAATGATCTATTTAATGATAGGGCTTGATATAAAAAATAAATCTAAGTTGTGTAAGCAGCAGACAAGGAAAGTATCTAACCCTTTGCATTTACTTTATGCAATGGACATGCGTAAGATAATATCTAAACTACTATTTTCAATTGTTCAAATATTTCAACCTTTGTATATACTTATGCAATGATTCTGTATAAGTAAATTATTAAATTATAATCAGTTGTACAAGTTCCTTAATTACATTATTGTAGATCAAGAAATATATTATGTTCGTTAATTTCTAAACATGGTTATACAAGTGTCCTCACTTGGATAATAATTATATTTTATCACATGTTGATACATACTTATTGGTGTCCAGTATGTATAAGTTGAATTAAAAGCCGTCTAAGCTATTTGATCTGGCTAGACACTAACTTAAAATTGTTGTTGAACAAGATAAGAACTTTATTGTTATCCAACTGAGTTATTTTTGGTTCAGATTCAAGACTGGTATGAACATCCCAAATATAGGAAACTTTTATGCGCCTAAGGCGGAAATGCTGGACAAAAATATCGTCCTATAATGTAGTATTGATCAATACAGGGCATAACGGGCTGATCACCCCCCGTGCCCGTAAGTAATGACGGTTTACATATGAAGTTCTGTTTAACCTTTTCGAAAATAGAAAACAATGTTCATAGTCTGTTAAATGATCATCATTTATAGTCTATACGTAGTTTCAAAATTTTGAAATCGAAATGATAGTTTGTTTATTATTGATTCAGCTTACTTCATAACTGTTGATTCATTGTAGAAGTATCGTTAAAAGAAAACATTTAATTCGTTCAGCTAAATGTTATTGTTGATATTACTTGTTGGGCACTCAAATGCTCATCCTTGCTTAATTTAAATGTTTTCAGCTAAGTATGAACAACCTGAAGGCTCTGCCAAGGACAAAGGGAAAGGGAAGGTCGCTGAATGAAAGATAGTGTTATCTTTTGTAATAACTAGACTTATTAGGATAATGATGATATATATTAATTATCATGTAATGTAACGAATGTTTGAAGGTTTCGTACTTGGGATTGAAAACTCTGATAATATGTAAATTAAATTTGATAATCTATATTATTTTTATTATTATTAGTATTATTCCGCTCATAGAAATGGTATCGTGAAGCACTGAGTTTGGGTTTCAGGTACCTGAATTTGGGGGCGTCACATTGGTCATGTGGTTGGGCAGGCTTTTGTTGAACACCAGATTGGACTCCACGATTTTCATTCTTGGATAGATTTTTGAAAGCAGTGAGAATCTGATAAATCGTTGAGTGCCAATCAGTGTTGGAGGATGAAGGAATTTCAGGCAATTGTGCTTGGTCAGAGGGAAGTTTCTCAACCTGAACTTGATCATCTTCAATGGTAGGGTGTATGGAATCTACGATCATATACTTGAGCATAACCCTTCTGCCATCAAAACCCACTCTACAATCGTAGGGAATGTAGTGGTTTCCAGTATGTTGGTAGACTTTGAAATGAGACTGGTCTTTGATCATCTTGGTTGCAAACTTCTTTACTCTTGGAAAGTTCTATGACACCAGCTCTAGGTTAGGAAACTGTGAGTAACACCATCTAAAGTAACTTCCATCCTTTTTAGTATATGCCTTTAACCAGGGCATCCATGGGAAGAATCATCTCATCAGAAGATCATCAGGATTGTAGAGGATAGTAGTGCAGTCTAAATCCATGTTGTTCCAGTTGTTAAACACATCATATGCAGTCATCCTTACAACCTTAAGTTGTTTATTTCCATAGCTTATCCATCTTTCTGTTGGTACATCTGGTGGTTCATCAAAAATCACCACTATTCTTCTGCTAATTCTTACTGGAGAGAGAACATGATAGTGTACTGGTTTCTTTAATTCCTGATTTACAGAACTAGAATTTTTTTCCATTTCTTCACCTTCCGAGCTTGAATCATGCTGACTTCTTTCATTTGATTCATCAGTGAATCCTTCATGCTGATTTTCTTCAGCATCTTCTCCCTTGCAGTAGAGGGTTCCCCTTTATTCTTTGGGAAAGATTTAGTAAGCAGTCTGTTTCTCTTTCTTCTCCTTGGAGGGTCAGCTATAGGAGTTTCAAACTTTTCTTCTTCTTCAGAATCTGAAGCCTCTGTATCCCCATATAAGCTTCCCTGATGTTCAACAATAGTAGGAACATGTCCTTCTTCCTCGGACTCAACATCTTTTGAACCATCATATGAACTTGTTGGAGCATTTGCAGTAGGAGATGTAGTTATTTCAGCCTTTAAACTTTCTTCAGCAGCAGAGTTGCTACTCTAAGGGTTAGCCATAGGACTTGTACATTCTTCTTCACCATCGGTTTTAGCTATTCCTTTCATAGATTTAACTTCTTCTTCACTGCTGGACTTGCTCTTTGAAAGTTCATTCTTGAGACTTTCAGTTCCCTTCTCATCTTCTTTGCTAGATAGACTTTCTTGGGGGACTGGGGTTGACTTCTTCATCACCTTTGTTTTCTTCTTGGATGGCCCTTGGAGTAATCTGTTACTCCTTCTTCTTTTTGGGGTTTCTGCAATTATTACTTTTTCTTCTCCTGCTCCATGCCTCTTCTTGTCAGTGGAGAGACGGCTTGGTGGAGCCTCTGTTGTGATGCCCCCAAATTCGGGTATCTTCCAACCCGACATATGGTGCTACACGATACTCATAACTATACATTCATTCCATTATATTCTTATTACAATAATAATAAATCCTTTTCCAGGTTCGGAAACCGAATACATTCTTCATTGTTCATAAGTATGACATACAAACATACTAGTCTATTACATGATAACTAATTATCCATCTTATCCTTACCTTTATATTTCTTAGAACCCTCAGTTCATTCGGCCTTAGCTGCAATCATATAATTCAAGCAAGAAGTGAGCATAACTAGCTCAGCAAATCTAGCAATGTATAATATAAATACCAAGTAGAGAATCATATGATTATTCTTCAATAACTGAACAAATAGCTATGAAGTAATATGAAAAATTAGATAACACTTTTCATTCTCATAAAACAATTCTGAAGTACTTATAGTAACTTAGGAATTCTGAGTAGGTCAAAAGACCATGAACATTCTCTTTAGTTTTCAGTAATGAAAAAGGACAACCCGACACTAAGTCCGTAAGTTCGATATATCTTACGAGCACATCTAGGCGATCGGCCTATAGTACTCTATGTTGATCAACACTCATCCGTTAAACGTTTTTACGTTTAAGTTTTGGCAACCTCGCGTGCCCATCGAATAATCGATGTAAAATACATTTGTTTTTTCATACTTAGGCTTACCTTTGAATCCGTACCAAACAATTGGCGTAGGATAGCATTATCAATTCTATATTAAAATACTTATAAATAAATCAATCAAACTCTTAAGATTAGTCTAGCCAAGGTAAAACTGGCATCAACCCTTTCGTAAAATAATTCTTGCATCTCATAACATGAATCACAGAAAACTTGGCTAACACGATGGTTAGACAAGCGTTAAGAAAACTTGCCTTCAAGTGTCTTCAAATAAATATTCAACAGTTCTCAGATTTTATAGTATCTACATGATATATTCATATAGCACACTGTAATTAGCTACCAAACAATCTAATCACATTATTTTTACCAACTTCTTTCTCTTCTATAACTTAACCGAATTTATTTCATTAATAAAACTCGTTTCAAGTATTTATCCGCCCTTATGGCTTATTATCGTTCATCGTTTCATTACTAAAATACAACGTTCAATTCCTAAGGTCATCACTATATATGATATAGGAATGGTCTTAACATGCATAATAAGTATATACATTTTCCGCATAATTGTCTTGCAACATTTGGGTTAAAAAAGAACTAAGTCTATCATTTCCTCTGTCTCGGCGCTGCGGCACCGTCCTCAGGCTTACCATTGGTGCTGCGGCGCCAACTAGCAGTGTCTAACCCTTCGTCTCAACGCTGCGGCGTGAGACTTACTATACATAAGTGGCGTTGCGGTGCCAACTAACAGTAGATAACATTCCAACCCAGCGTTGTGGCGTGCGTTTTATAGCTTGGGGTGGCGCTGCGGCGGCGGCCTTGAGCGCTGGATTTCTAAGTCTTTTTCTTAGTTCGATTCTTCTCGGACTCCTAACTTGGTCGTTATAAGTCGGAATTGGCTCGTTCAAAAGCCGTTATCTTACATAACTCATGTACTTCGATTACATTCAGATAAAAGTAGTTTTTAAATCCATTAACGATAAATTCACTATTTAACATCTTATTACGCGTTCGTTTAACGCTTATGAGCGTTCATAGCTCGCTTCTTCGTTCTAAGTCGGAATTTGATGATTCTTGAGTTCATGACTCCCAAATACATTATTCTACGTTATGTCATTGAAAACCAAGGTTTCCTAGCTAAATTGCAACTTTTGACTACTAATTCGGAATTTCTATGTTTTTCAACGTTTAATGCCTAATCTCGTAAATTTCGCCATAACTTCGTTACTCGAGTTCTATACGCCAAATCAAATGGAACAACTCCATTGATTCAATATCTACATCCTAACCAAACAAGATGCACATACCCTATGATGGTTTTCAATTTGTCCATCAACAACCAAATAAACGCTTAACGGTTTTCTTTGATTTATAACTTACTTAAACGCTTATGACTTCTAATCATACATGACTTATAATGGTTTAATCCACTATTATCCATCCTTATTACTCTAGAAGAGACATGCTCCACCAATTCATACTTCTCTATGAAGAAGAAATCGAAAAAGATCAAAGACTAATGTTTACGAAATATTACCTTAACGTTCTTGATAAAGCTTGATGTTTTGCTTTGAATTGCTCTTGATTACTTGTTATAGAACTTCTCTCTCTCTCTTTCTCTCTCTCAATATATTGGCTCAAGAGTGTGTGAACATCAAATAAACCAACTCTAGCTTTCCTTTTATAGACAAATCCAATTGAGGGAAAAATGGTCATCATGCCCCATCTCCTTACTATTCATGTCTTAGCCACCAAGTAACCACTTTACCTTGTGTCCAAGTGGCCGACCCACATGGCCCTATGGGTCCCCTCCATGGGTTACCCCATGGGTTCTACCCATCTAGTGACCCATCAGTTCGATCCGTGGTTTGTTTTCTTGGTTTGGGCCTTAGAATTAAATCCTTTTGGGCCTATCTTGGGCTTAACTTAAAAATGCATTGGGCTTGATATAATCCAAGTCCAATTGGATTCCACAAAGTCCATGAACTCAAAGTCCATTTAGACTAATCGTATTCTACTCGTACAATTCTCGTATTCTCTTCGTATATAGTTCATATGATATTAGTATTATACGTCGTAATAATCTTCGTACTATACTCGCATAATAACTAGTATCATAGTCATATTCCTCACGTATAATAACCCTAATCATTATACGTAGACATTTCCTTCTTGGAACTCACTTTTCCTAACCCTTAGGTTTTAAGTCCATAGGCGATAACTTCGTTTGCCATAACTGAAATATTATTGAATATTCCATCACGTCTTAGAATTCTATCATTACACATTTCTCAGAAATTCAAACTTAATCTCATAGCAGAAACATAGGAATAGTATTTTATGAAAATTTCTCGAAAAATATTTATTTTCGTCTTGGAAATTCAAAACAATTAATCCTTGCACATAGCCAGAATACTAACCACATCCGCACATTCTAGGTCATAGAACGACCTTCAAATAACTTACTCACATAAATAAACAATTAAATTCATTTAATTCAAATAATTAAATAAAATCTAATTCACATAAAGATCTGATTTTCTCGGGCGTTACATTCTCCCCCCCCCCCCTTATAAGGATTCTGTCTCAAGAATCTCACTACAATTACATAAAAAATTGGGGAAAATTATCCTTCATTTTACTCTTGAGTTCCCATGTTGCTTCTTCGGCATTGTGGTTCCTCCAAATTACCTTTACAGAAGGTATTATCTTATTTCTCAAGACTTGTTCCTTCATATCAACAATCTGAATTGGAAGTTCTTCATCCATTAAGTCTTTTTCTATTTGAATAGACTCATACTCTATTATGTGTTTGTAGTCCGATTTATAAGGATGCAATATAGACACGTGAAACACATTATGTATTCGTTCCATCTCTGGAGGTAAAGCTACTTTATAAGCTACCTCTCCTACCTTTCTTAAAATTTCAAAAGGTCCTACAAACCTTGGACTTAACTTCCATTTCTTTCCAAAACGTATCTTTCCTTTCCAAGGCGATACTTTCAGAAAGACATACGAACCTACTTCAAACTCCCTCTTCTCACGACGAGGATCTGCATACTTCTTTTGTCTATCTTGAGCCGCTACAAATCGAGTTCGTATTTGTTTAACCATTTTTGCCGTTTGTTGTACCATCTCAGGTCCCAACATTCGACGTTCAACTACTTCATCCCAACACAGAGGAGTTCTGCACTTCCTCCCATACAACGCTTCGTAAGGCGGCATGCCTATACTTGCGTGAAAACTATTATTGTAAGTGAATTCCACCAAAGGCAGATGTTTATCCCAACTCCCGTTGAAATCCATAACGCAAGATCTTAACATATATTCTAACATTTGAATAGTTCGTTCACTCTGTCCATCCGTCTGAGGATGATACGCCGTACTCAACCTCAACTGCGTTCCTAGTTGTTCTTTGAAATTTAAATAGGCACACTTAGAAGGGGGGTTGAACAAGTGTGTGATCAATCTATGACCAATTTTTAAACTTTAGATCAAATTATTAAATTCAGGCTACTATATTGATGAATTCAGCTTGCTGAATTAATATGACCTACTGAATTAACTAATTATTTTAATAAAATATCCTGCTAAATGTATAAATTTAAATAAAATACTTGGTGTTAAATAATTATCTTAAACTAATGCAAATATTCAAGTTTTAATTATTAAGATAATCAAATAGCTTATGTGAGTATTTAAAATAAAGCAAGTAATAAAATCAACACCAAGATTTTTTACGTGGTTCAACTATTACCCTCTATAATAATAGCCTAGTCCACGTCCAATACCAACTAGTATTGGAGACTAACTTTATTTATTTCTTTATAAATAAATACTGATTACAAAACAGATTCTTACAAGAATTAATAACAATTAATTTCTCTTGAGCACTCTTGCTCCTTGTGCACCTATGCACACTCTTCAAGCACCTTTGCTTCCTTGAACCTGTTTGTAAACCTTTTCTCTAATCCACTAGGATTAACACCTTTAGACTACACTTAGTCTAAACAGAAAATTAAATACAAATATAGAGGTCTATGATCAATGCAAGAATAATCAATTTAATAATTAAAGGCTCAACTATATGCAATGATCAATTAGCAGAGAAAGATATACAATTAAATCTTACCAAATACCAGCTAAAAGAATATCAAAAATATAATTGCTTAGCTGCTCAAAGTTTGCACCGATTAAATAAAATTCCTCAATAATATCAGTGATTGATGCAAATAGTATTCCGTGAGTCATATTTTATCCCATACCAGAAGCACGATTTTATAGTCCATAATAAAGTTACCGTTAATTCCAAATTAATCTGTTCCAATAGTCCAAAAAATAATCGGCTTGATAATATAGAAAGACCCCACAATGGTAAAGAAATGTATCTTTAATAACAACTCAACTCTTTATACTGTAGAGATAATATTCAAAGACCTTTTAAAAGATTACCCATTAGATAAGAGGATTTGACTTTATCTCTCTAACCATTTAAAGTGGCGTGAACATCAAAGGTAACATATGACATCACACTTCTTTTCCAATAATCTAGGTCTTCATAGTTCCAAGATATTCATAATTACCTTTCTTGAAAACCGCACTTATCATGCCACAATTTAAACTCTATAGTCTACCGTCTTTTTAGCTTACTAGACATAGTCATATATCCACGTGTAGTAGAACACTTAACTTTGAATATAACCCATTATCAAGTAGTAACTTATAAGCATGCGTACCATATATCAAGTAGTATACACATGCAACATGTAAGACCCCAACTTTTATGAATAAAGATGAATTTTCTATAAATATCATTTTTGAATATTTAGGAGTGAATGTGATATAATATTATAGTTATGAGTAATATTTATAAATTTTTCAAAGTACATAAGATGTTATATTATATTTGTTTGGTCGGGGAATATTCATTTTAACAGGGAATATTCGTCCGACGTCACAATCATTGGTGGACCCCACAGTGGAATTATTGTTAGAGTTAGGAAACGATAGAAATATCTTTTTATAAAAGTAACGGCGGAAGTTTTATCGTTAACTGTTGAAATACCCGGTGATGAAAAGTACAGTAATACGCGTGGTTGCATAGTAGCACTCGGTATTGATTATTGATGCTTACGTGAGAAGTCACTCAGTTTTGTTCAATTATTGCTACAGTAATTGCTGCATAGTATCTCACGTTATTTGATTCAATTATTGTAGATATTTTACATATTATTAAATCAATAATTGATATGACAAGTTATTCATATTATTATCGGCATAATTAACAATATCTAGAAAGTTCTGTCGAGGAGAGGTTTGGTCACATAATTACGTGTCAATAGGGATAAATCCTTATTGGAAAGCTCCCTCTTTCCTGGGAACGATCTAGTTGTTAATATTTCGTGTTATAATAATGATGAATAAATGTTGTTAAAAATATGGTAGGGCCCACTTTAATGAAGACATAGGGTGGGGCCCACTGGTGGAAGACTTTTGGGAGGGGGAAGCTGAAGTTGTTCACGAGTGGGTTTTTTTTTGTTGAAATTATGTATATTTATTATATATATATATATATATATATAATAAATTTTGTTTTTTTTATGAAAAATAGAATATATTATATTTTATTAAATATTATATTATTAAAGTTTAAAAAAAAGGAAACGTCAGAAATTTTTTTCCCGCTTGACGCTTTCGTCCGAAAACCTAATGTTGGTCCGTGATAATTTTTTTCTAAATAGTATCCTTTCATTCTCCTATAAATAGGATGCTTAGTTAGAATTGAAAATCACACCAGAATCATAGAATTCTTCTTCTATAATATTGAGCGTATTTCTTTCGAGTTTTAGAAAGCTTTGAGCGTAGAAAATAGTGAAAGTTTTCTTCATGAATATCCCTGCCCTACAAGTCGGAATACTTTTCTTTTCAAGGTAAGAGATGTTATTTTTGTTCAATATTCGCTTGAAATAATATTTTCTTCCATACTCTGTAGTATGTAAGTAATATTATTTCATTTCAAATTTTGAATTCTATACTCATTTGGTTAAAGTTTTGGCTTCTATACTCCATGAAATTAGTAGAATATCCTTAAAATTTGTGTTTCATCCAGTATCTTTTCATGGAAATATTATTCTGAGCATTCTTGACAAGTTTTAACTTTTTCATGCCGGAATACTATTCACGGGGTACTATTCCCGAATTACTATTTATAGGGTACTATTCACTCGAGTACTATTCACCCGGGATACTATTCATGATAAAAATTGATTCGTTTTCGGTCCAAATTATTTCTGGTACAATATTATTCTTGAATTTTACTCCACAAAGTAGTATCATGTTAACAATTTGGACATTATTGAATTCTGGATAAATTAAATTATAAATCTTTAAAAACTTATCCTTTGCTTTCATTTAATTGAATTCTTATATCATTGTCATCATCCTCATGCTTATCTTATGTTGAAAGTCATCTGTGGCCGTAGTGCATAGATGGACTTGGTATGATTATGACCAGAGATTATTCGGTATAATCATTACTGTAATGTTACAAATGATGTGGTAAAAGTCCTCATTGGCCCGTAGTGCATTGATGGACATTTGTTGGCATGATCATGACCATCGGTGAAAACACGAATATCTTTGGCCCGTAGTGCATGGATAATTTGTGGTCGTGATACTAATGAATATCCTTAGCCGTAGTGTAGGGGTGATTCGATGATGTAGATTATTTATTAAACTGAGTCTCAGCGATAAAATTTATGATAAACCTTTTAAATCATAGAAGATGGTAGATATTATGTTCTACTTGACTCTTCTAATGGATTGCTTGTTCCGCTATAGTTAAACTTGATGTTTATTATATTTTATCAGTTTAACACTGTTGAAGGCTAACGATAAATTATTCTGCATTATCTTAGTCATAATATTTCTCACTAGGGTAGTTGAGCTCACCCTTTTGCTTTTATTGTTCTCTTCAGGAAATGAGAACATAGACGGAACTAGTTGGGGAACGGAGTGACTGTCCAGATGTTTGCAATAGTAGTCCTCACTATTCTATGAAATAGTGAGATAATAAATGTATTTAGGACTCCATTTGAGTTTGAATACTGTCTAGAAGACAATATTCGTATTAAAACTCTCAGTTTATGTTTTGTCATATTTTACACGACAATTGTATTATTAAGTTATATTTGAATTTTGTACCATGTATTTGGCGACTCAGAATGGGTGATGTATACCTATTTTGGGGGCGTCACACAACATATATCAAGTAGCTTTTTATAATATAATGCATTTAAAAATCTTTGTACTTGATAACAAATATTTAATCTAATCTCAAGTATTTATTATAATATTTAGGAAAAACCTTTTTCAAAACTTTTCATTTAAGACATATAAAATTAAATGCCAATGATATGTCCTAGAGCCTTTAAATGAAAAATAAATTATTTTGCAATTGACCTTACACTTGTTTCTTAGTAAAGAAAAATTCTCCAACCACTTGAATATCCGATCAATGTTCCTTATCATCAGATACCTGAAAATGCCATAAATTAATTTAGCATACGAACAAATTCATTATCAAAACTTAATGATGAAATATGACTAGGTCAACATTCTCCCCCTTTTTGATGATGACAACCAAAAAACTTTTAATGCCCCTTAGCTCCCCCTATGTTCACGCATATAAAATAATTAGCTCCCCCTAAATTCATGCGTCAATATCATTTCAGAAATCTCATAATAACTAACTGAAATTTGATTTTAGTGAATCCTGAAATTTTAAACAACCCCTATTATCTGGGCATGTACCTGCAATCATGGTAGTTCAACATACACCAAATATCAAACTTCTAACATATCAGTTAAAATTTAAACAAAATAAGTCTGAAGCACAAATCCAGTCTGAAGCACAAATCCAAGTCTTTTCAGTCTACCAAAACCATAAATTTCTCCCCCTTTGTCATAAAAAAGGGAAATAGCCACAATAGAGTTCGACTACTGCTGCACGTTGTTCAGCCCTTTGTGTGAAGTAAGGGCGATGATTGGCACGATGAATCCTTTCAGCAAGGGTAAAATCAGCAGCAAATTGAGGAGGACGCGAAATGAAAGTTATAGGTGGTAACGACACGTCAAGAAAATCACCAAGATACTCGGCTAGCCAATTACAATGAACCCATTCCGTAACAGGAGAGTTCCTACGCTGCATATGTGACAACCCGAGAATTTTAAATTTTTTTTAAAATTTTAATTAATTAATTTAGGATTCAAAATTAGAACCTAGAGAGAAAATAAGTGTATGCGTTTGATATTTTTAAGATAGAATTTTGAGGATTTCAAAATTTTGTGAATGATTTAGGTGAATTATTCAGGATTAAGTGTTTATGTGAATATGTTCTGCGTATATGTGTATAGTATGTGGTTAACGGTCAAGGGTTGACCAAATAAATGATATCTGTAATAAACCCTAAGTATATATTAAGAACGACAACATTTGGTTAGAAAACCCTAGCGATTAACAAGAAACCCTAAAAACCGGTTCTGAAAACCCTAATTTTAGTTCTGGGAATCCCAAACCCTAATTCGGTACATAAAACCCTAAATTGGGAACCTAATGGCGTAAGTGTAAATAATTATAAGATTAATTAGGGTTAATCTTAACAAATTGGTTATAAAACCCTAATTTCTTGTTTAGAAACCCTAATTTTTAATTAGGGAAAACCTAAGTGTTAATTTAATAATTATAATGTTAATTGGGAAACCCTAATCCTAATTTCAAGTTAAGTAATTAGAAAACCCCAATCTAATTACGAAAATTTAATTTCTAAATTAGAAAATTTATTTTTCTATTAGAAACCTTAATTAGTGGTTTATAAACCCTAATGACCATTTTGACCCTAATTGATAAATTAACGATTTTAATTAGGAAATGTTAATCCTAATTAGAAAGATTTAAAATATGATTTAGAAATGTTAATATAATTAGAAAATCCTAATTATAATTTTAAAATATTAATTTTCTATTTTTAAAACCGAAATTCAGAAATCTTAGAAATTAAATTGCAAATTAAAGGTTAAACCCTAAACCCTAAACCCTAACCAAACCCTAAACCCTAAGAGTTTGCCTAATTGACAAGAATGCCATTAAATTTAAAAATAAAAAGACTAAAATGCCCATTAGTGCATTATTGGATGTTGCTTGCAATCTTGCCAATATATTGTGAGAACCCGAATTTTATGAAATAAAAGTATTCAAATTTTTTTCTATTCTGGTAAATAGCACAGTATTGATTATTGATGCTTATGTGATAAGTCACTCAGTTTTGTTTTATTGGTACTATTAATGTAATAAAATAGAAAAGCTTTTTATATAAAACAGAATACTTTTATAAAGTTATTCGTTTTATTAGGCTAATAGTAAAATCTTTTTATATAAAACAGAATACTTTTACAAAGTTATCTGTTTTATTAGACAATAATTAAAATATAATATATTTTATTATGCATAGTGTTTGCATAGTACCTGCATAGTGTTTGCATAGTAAAATCTTTTATAAAGTTATTCGTTTTATTAGATTATAAATAAAATATATTATATTTTATTTAAAAGATTTTGCTTTAAATATGGACCGTCAGATTAAAGTAAATCAATCTAGACCATTCATGAGTTAGTTACTATGCAGTCTATTTTTCTATAAATAGAAGCTCATTCCTTCATTATTTCTTACAATTCACTTTGAAACTCTGTGAGAGGAAACTATAGAGAGAGTTCTTCTTCTATAATCTTGATCGTATTTCTTTAGAGTTTAAGAAAGCTTTGGCGTAGTGCAAGTTTTCTTCAAGTATATATTCTCATACCTCTACTAGTGAATACTTTTCTTTTTAAGGTAGGGATATTAATTGTCGTACTAAGTAAGGATATTATTATTATTATTATTATAGTAAGGGGTATTACTTCTTCTGTATTCATAAAGAGAACTTCTGTTATTCCATTTTTATTATTCTGTTAGGAATAACTTGTATACGCGGGCTACCCTATACTTGGTGAATTTCTTCATTATTCCATTTTTTATTACTCTTGTTGGAACATCCGGTCATGCGTTTTATGCTTGGGACTGGTTAAAATCTTTACTATTCTCACTGAATATCATATACATGCATTTCTGTGGGACACGGTTCCGTATTTATTATTCTGTTGGGAATAACTTGTCTGTGCGGTCTCTATCACATGCATGGTGAATCCTTCTGTTATTCCATTCTTTATTATTTTGTTGGAATAACCTGTCTATGTAGATTACCACATGCATGGTGAATGATCCTTTGTATTTCATTCCTTGTTAAATTGTGGAAATGATCTGTTTACGTGGATTATGATGAAAGTCATAATAAAAGCATTGGGATAATGCAAATCATGGGTATATGTTGTATTAGTAAGTGTTATGATGAGTTATGTTAGTTATTATGTGAAAACATGAAAGTTTCTTAGAAATCACAAAGGGTTGAAAAATCAGATTTTGGTGAAAATGGAACATGAAATTCAATTAACCATATCTCCTATTATATTTCGAATTTTTGAGTGTAGTAAAGTTCTAGTGTTAGGTCTATGAGTTTTGTAACTTATCCAAGTTGAATCACTGGAAAAGGTGTTGTAAATTTTTGTGTGGACTGATTTTAGCAAAGTACGAAAAACTGCAAAATATGAAAAAGGCTGCTGCTACAATTTTAAAAGCGCTATTTCGGCCACTTTATTTGTGAGAAAAATTCTGGACTTTTGGGACATGAAAGTATATGGTATAAAGTACCTCCTGTCCAAAAATGAGCTCATTCCGACTTAAAATGAGCATGTTATGACCATTTCAATATTTAAGTTTTTCCAACGAAAAATACTATAACCGGAGTTCTATAACTCCGATGACCATGAAATTTAAACTAGAAGCTCACGTTAACATGTGTAAGATCCTGCCAAGATTTGGGAATTTCTGGAGTTAACCGTGAGGTAGCTAATTTCTTAAGGAATTAATTAGAAATTGATTTTTGAAAAATAGTAAATGAATTTTAAAAATGTCAAGAAAAATATATGTTCAATATGGGACTATATTATGCTAAATCCCAGAAAAGAATAATTTTTGGAACTGATTGTTATTTTTCATGAAAATAGTTTAGCTACAAACATATGAGTTAAATATGTTATGTGGAGTTGAAGAATTGGTAAATAGGATTTTATGGCTTGGAAATCCTATATAAGGTATATGCAGATTTTTGATGAGTAATTTGATTATTGGTGATGAAATCTTATGAGTATGACGTTTTTGAATGATTAAATGCATTATTTGAAAAAGTGTAAACAATTAAATGTAATTGTTTAAAAGTTTAAGAAGTGATTAAAATATTGTTATAGTATTAACAGTATTAGATTATGATTTTATTAAGTGATTGATAATGTCTGGATAAATTTAAAGTCTTTAATATTTATCCTTGATTTAGTTTGATTAATGCTTATAATATTGTCATCATCCTCATATTTATATTATGTTGAAAGTCATCTGAGGCCTGTAGTGCTTAGATGGACTTGGTATGATTATGACCAGGGATTATTCGGTATAATCATTACCGTAATGTTGCAAATGATATGAAAAATGTCCTCATTGGCCCGTAGTGCATTGATGGACAATTTTTGGTATAATTATGGCTATGGATTCTCTTCGGCTAAGGGTGCAAAGATGAATTGTTTTATAGCATGATCAGGACCGTTGATAAAAATACGATTATCTTTGGCCCGTAGTGCATGGATAATTTGTGGTTGTGATACTAATGAAAAAGTCCTCATTGGCCCGTAGTGCATTGATGGACAGTTTTTTGTATGATTATGGCTATGGATTCTCTTCGGCCAAGGGTGCAAAGATGAATTGTTTTATGGCATGATCAGGACCGTTGATGAAAACACGATTATCTTTGGCCCGTAGTGCATGGATAATTTGTGGTCGTGATACTATAGAATATCCTTGGCCTGTAGTGCAGGGATGATTCGATGATGTGGATTATTTATTGAGCTGAGTTTCAGCAATGAAATATTAATTCATGGATGTGATAATAATGAATATCTTTGGCCGTAGTGCAAAGATGATTTAATGATTATGAGCATGAATTGTGATTTGGTATAACCATGATTTTTGATGTTTCAGGTGAAGATATGTGATGAAAATTATCTTCGTCCTAGGTGCGAAAAGGAATTTAGAATCACAATTATGATTATGAGTTATTCATATGATTGTGGATAGGAATTGTTGATTGGTGTTACAGGGATAAAACATTATTGGTGGACTTTTAAAATGGAGAAGATAATAGACCTTATGGTCTATTTGACTCTTCTAATGGATTGCTCGTTCCGCTGCAACTATGGTTGAAAAGTTTTATCATCTACCATATGTTCTAAATCTCTGATTTATTATTGATGAAAACTATTGATAATTTAATTATCTTTAGTCATGATATTCTTTACTGGGCTAGTTGTGCTCACCCTTTCTGCTTCCCTAAACAGTATAGAAAAGTGTGTTGTATTCTATATAATATTTAGTAGTTATATTTGGTGAATCAAATAGGGTGAGGTGAACCCAACTTTGGAAGGGTGTTTTGCCACTATCATACAAGATGTCTAATGACATACAACCTCGTGTTATAATAAGACAGGGTTGTGCGCATCCACTTCTTGAGTATATCTCTACTGGCACTACCTATATGATCTTGGAGTTTATTTGAAATATAATATTCACTTGGAGACAGTGGAGATAGTTATATGTCAAGAGAAGACTCACTATTGGAAAGAAGATGATAGTAATCTTTTCATTTTTCTTTGGGGTCTATTGAGTCAACCAAGGATAATTCTGTGGCCATATGATATCTATTATAACCTAGACGCATGGCCTCCCACGTACGAAGGTTTCTTTGAGCACTTCCCAAAGATTTTAATTTCTAAAACAGTCTTTGACTATGCTTTTATGTAAAGTACCATTGTAAGGTTGTGGTTGAGGCACCATGAGAGTTACATACATTTGTATTAAAACTCACAGTTAACTGTGGTCGTATTCTATACGACATATCAACAGTTGTATAAATGAAGTTATATTTGAATTTTGTACCATGTATTTGGCGACTCAGAATGGGTGATGTATACCTAATTTTGGGGGCGTCACATTTGGTATCAGAGGTTACGGATATGGTCGCTGGCGGAGATAAGAGTCTAGAACTAGGAGGGGAGAGACGAGTTATATACTTCGCTAGTGTGTGACTAAGCTGAAATTGTTTACTTGATAAGTTGAAAAATTGTGATATGTCAATTAACCTTTGTTTTGAAGATATATTCTAGAATGATATCTGAAATACATGAGATGAGCAATGGAAAAATCATGATACCGAGGATATAACCATGAAGGTACAATCCGAAAAGAAAGCAAGGTATTCTCATCTCTTCAAATATCAGGTACGTACGTAAATTTCGAGGGCGATATTTTATAAGGAGGGGAGATTGTGAGAACCCGAATTTTATGAAATAAAAGTATTCAAATTTTTTTCTATTTTAGTAAATAGCACGGTATTGATTATTGATGCTTATGTGATAAGTCACTCAGTTTTTGTTTTATTGGTATTATTAATGTAATAAAACAGAAAAGCTTTTTATATAAAATAGAATACTTTTATAAAGTTATTCATTTTATTAGGCTAATAGTAAAATTTTTTTATATAAAACAGAATACTTTTATTAAGTTATCTGTTTTTATTGACCAATATTAGAATATTTTATATTTTATTATTGATAGGATTTTCATTGTTTCTGCATAGTGTTTGCATAGTAAAATCTTTTATAAAGTTATTCGTTTTATTAGATTATAAATAGAATATATTATATTTTATTTAAAAGATTTTGCTTTAAATATGGACCGGTCGATTAAAGTAAATCAATCTAGACCGCTTCATGAGTTAATTACTATGCAAATTCCATTTTTCTATAAATAGAAGCTCATTCCTTCATTATTTCTTACGAATTCACTTTGAAACTCTGAAAAAGAAACTATAGAGAGAGTTCTTCTTCTATAATCTTGAGCATATTTCTTTAGAGTTTAAGAAAGCTTTGAGCGTAGTGCAAGTTTTCTTCTATAATCTTGAGCGTATTTTTGGAAAATATATGGTATTTAATTTAGTTAATTATAATATTAAATAAATGGTTTAAAAATAATTTTAATTCATGAAAAATCATGAAAAATTATATTATGGTAAAAGAAAATATTTTAAGTTATTATTAGTGATTTTTAATATTTTAGGATGAATTTCATTAATTAATCAATATTAATGATAATTAGTTTATTTAATAAATATATTAAATAATTAAGGAAAAAATGGAATAAATGATTTATAAATCATATAAAAATGATTAAAGTGTTATAAAAATATTTTAAGTTATAAACTATAACTTTTGATATTTTATCATAAAAATATTAATATTTTAATATTAATAGCAATTATCGGATAATAAATTTAAGTGATTAAAAATCATATAAATATGATTTTAAAGTATTAAAATACTTTGTGATATTATAAATATATTATAATATTATGATATGTAATTCATTAATATTTGATAATAAATAAATATTAATGATAAAAGAATTATGTGGTATTTAATTCATTTAAATACGATTCTAATGATTGAAAATACACGATAAATGATAATAATTATTTAAAAATTATTACAAGCTTATGAAAATTATTTTGACTGCTTAGAAAATTGTCTAAGATATTGTTAAGTGTTTTGCCAGAGTTTAATTGAACTTAAACTCGTCAATTGTCCAACTAGACCGTCGGGATGTTAGAATTTTGTCAGATTCAACTCGGACTTAAATAGTCTGACTTGATGTTAAGTTTTATGTGTTGAATAGACAAATAGGGTTATGTGTTATGTGTTTAGGTTATTCTGTGTATATATATATATATATATATATATATATATTATTATATTGTGATGATATTATTCTAATATTGGAGATCAATATTACTAATATTACATCTTCAGATAAGGAGATATAAGTTGCATAGCGGTAATCAATGGTTCAGGCAAGTTTGTTTTTACTTAACTCTAATAAGAGTTGTTTTATTCGGATAAGCTTATGGTTAATAATTGCTGATTGCCATGAATTGTACTCTGTACATATTGCATGTATAAGTCAGGTATGAAAGGATGATCACCTTCATTACCAGTTGGTTCAGATATATTTGTTCATGTATAATACTTGTTCAGTCATAAATTTGTTCCTGCTAGTTTATAATTATATTGTTGAATTATAGCCGGCTTATTATTCAGATTCTTTCAATCATGATATATCATTATATTATTGAATTTAAACTTGCTGGGCAATCCTTATGCTCACCCTTGCTATATCATGATAAAACATTGCAGATTAAGACGAACGCGTCGGATACAAGGAAATATTAAAGACAGTTCCAACTTAAAGTTAATATACGCGAGTAGTTTTGTAATAGTGTAGTTTGATAATAATGTTATATATTAGAAAAGTTATGATTTGTGTATAAGTTAAGGTTACTCGACCTTTGGGAATAGTGTGTAAAATGTATTGTATAAACAATTTATGTTTATATCTTCCGTAAATAGTAATAGTTGTATAGAATGATGGAACTAGATCTGCGGTGATTCGGGACCTTGGATTCGGGGCCGTCACAGTTGGTATCATAGTTGTTGGTTATGAACCTTAGGTAGGAATACCTGAGACTAATAACCGCAGTGATTAGGATAAGTACTAACTCAAATAGAGTTAGTTGGTCGGTAAGATTCAAAGACGAATCTCGACGAGTTATAAGATACAGAGTTCCCTAACTCTAATAATAAAGTTGAACAGTAGTGATGAATAGATAGAGTCTAAAAGACTAAAAGTGCAGTGTTAGAAGATCGTAAACAACACGATCATAGTATAGAAATGAATCGTAATATATACGATGAGATCACCCCGTGATCTGATAAGGTGACAGCAGGAAAAAGAATTAATCTGATGATTGAAAAAGTTTACAGCAAGATTGCTGTGTGAATTGGTATAGATTCAGGAAAGGATTATGAATACAGATTAAATGAAATTCGTATTGAGAATGGAGTTAGTGTTAGGTGAGGATTCAATTGAGGATTCATGTCGGTAGCTGAGTTGTATGATTCCTTGTGTGGGCGGGGGATTGTACTTGGTGTAAAAACTACTTAGTTCTGACAATGATAATCATTGAAATTTTTGTGTCGCGTTATTTGCTATATGCATGTTAAGAGGGTGATTCCTTTCTCATGTGTATAAAAGATAGATAGGTTAAAGGTAGTGGATATAAGGTTAAGTACGAGTTCTTAAAACTTATACTTATATGACATGCTTGACTCATAGTTATATAAATATTTATGAACCCCTCAGCGAATGGACGCCAAAGGTCTGGCTAGGACAAGTTCTTAAACTCATATGATTGTGGTAATTTATGGATTCATAAGTGTGGTTTTACGAACTGGGTATAGTTATGTGTAAATGGAATATTAAGGATAATAGGAACAGATAGATTGTTAAGCAAATGATTATTAGTGGAGACATAAGTTTTCCAAAACTCCTAGCTATGCTAGAATTCAAAATTTTAACATCAAGCTAAATACGCACTATGTGCTTTTAAAAAAAAATATGTAGACTCGTAATCATTTTTGAAACGGTTTAAAGTATAGTCTGTGACGCCCCCAAATTCGGGTATCTTCCAACCTGACAGATGGTGCTCCACGATACTACATTTCATACAATCATTCCATTGAAATAACAACAAAATGAGTGTAATTACTATCTTTGTATTACATCTGTAATAAATTCTTTCCCAGGTTTATAACCGAATACATTCGTTGTTCTTCATAAGTATATTACATACAAATATACTAGTCTATTACAGGACGATTAATTGTCCATCTTAGCCTTGCCTTTATCTCTCATAGAACTCTCATTGTTAGTTTCGGCTTTTAGCTCATGCAAACATATATGGTTCAAGCAAGAATGAGCATAACTAGCTCAGCAAGTCTTAACAACGAAACATATGAATATCACATCAGTAAGTACATGCTTTATATCAATATCAGAACAATTATTTACTAAGAATCCTGAATCATTTTACTAACACTTCTACTACAAAAATTCCAGAGTATATATAATAGCTTAGGAATAATGAACTAGTCAATAGACCATGAACATACTCTTTTCGTTTTCATACTTGAAAAGGATATCCGGCACTAAGGCCATCCACCCGTCTTTACTTACGAGCACTTCTAGGTGATTAGCCTATTGTACTCTATGTTTATCAACACTCTTACGTTAAATGTATTTATGTTTAACATTTGGCAACCTCGTGTGCCCATCGAATAATCGATGAAAATACTTTTGTTTGTTCATAGACAAACTTACCTTCTCATCCGTACCAAATACTTGGCATATGATAGCGTTAACAGTTCTATATTAACAGACTTGTAACCAATTCAATCTATCCTTCAATACTTGTCTAGCCCGGATAAAATAGGCATCGACTCTTTTCTATTTATCATTCATGCATTACGTAAAAACTTGGTTAACACGAAGGTCAGACAAGAGTTAAGAAAGACTTGCCTTCAAGCGTCTTCAAATATATATTCCAACTATTCACAGTCTTTACAGGATCTACATGATACATTTCACATAGCACACTGTAATTAGTTATCAAACAAACTCACTTTACGGTTCTAACCAACTTCTTTCTCTTCCATGTCTTACTTGTTTTAACTCCATTATTAAAGTCGATTCGACTTTCTATACTTCGTTATGTTTTATTAACGTTCTTACGTCCTTAGCCGACATTCGATCATTAATGGTTAATTACCAATGTTGAACGTCGTTCACGGTTCACTCATTACGTATTTGCGTTCTTCGTTTAATTTCCATTAAACCTTACCCATTCTTCTTACATTAACATCTTATAAGTGTTTTTAAAGTAAGTCTCATTATGTACTTTTAGTACCTTTATCATCTTACTTTAGGTCTACATTCAAAAGGGAACTTATCTCACGTGTTGACATTGGAAACTGACGTTTTCAAGTCACACGACAACTTTTGACCTTTGATCCGGACTTTATGTGTTTTCGACGTTTAACGTCTATTTTCGCAAAATTTGCCGTAACTTCGTTACTAATGTTCTCTAAGCCAAATCACATGGAATACTACATGGACTTCATATCTACATCCTAACCAATCAAGATGCATATATCTTAGCTACAACGGTTTCCAAAACGTTCAATTATAACTAAGTTAACTTTCAAGACTTTCTATGGTTTTAACTCTCGTAAACACTTACGATTTCTATTTGGTCATGACCTATCAATGATTTGGTCATAAAAAGGCATTCTTATATCTTCTCTATAAACATTCTCCACTCATATACGATTCTTCTATTAGAAAGAAATCGAAAAGGATGAAGATTACGGTTTATAGGAATTTACCTATGAAGTAGTTAACGTTCTTGATAAACGTCTTTTGGTTTGCTTGGAAGTAGAAGGATTATAGGATTCTAGATCTTTTTTCTCTCTCAAATATGTTGGACAAACTTTTTAAAACAACAAAAATCCAACTCTTAGCTTTCTATTTATAGAAAATCAAATGAGGGCAAAAATGTCCAATTTTCCACCTCCTTACTTAATTACCACTTTGTCACCAAGTAAAGTACTTGGTGACCAAGTGATACACTTGGCTTGCACACCAAGTGGCCGGCCCACCATACCCATGGGTCATCCCTATGGGTTGCCCCATGGGTTTTACCAATCCCTTGACCCACCGGTTCGACCCGCGGTTTACTTTTTGGATTGGGCTTGACATAAAAACATTGGGCTTTAACCAATCTAATATGGGCCTTGACTTGGGCTTGTATACTTAATTCATTGGGCTTGTTTATTAATTCAAGTCCAATTGGATTGGATAAAATCCTTAACTCATACTCTAATAATACAACTCGTATTCTACGCGTATTACTCACGTATTCTCTTTGTATAATACTCATATAATAATCGTATTATCGTCAGACTATTCTTCTTCATACCATACTAGATATATATACTAGTATAATACTCATATTCCTTACGTATAATAATCGAAACGACTATACGCATTATATTTCCCTTTCGGAAACCTCTTTCACAAACCCTTAGGTTTTAAGTCCGCAGGCGAAAACTTCGTTTGCCATAACGGAAATATTATTGGATATTCCATAATATCGTCACATTCTAACATTACGCATTTCTCAGAATCTCAAACCCTAGCTCCGAATGTCATCGGATGAATAGTGTTTTTTTCCGCAAACAATCTCAAAAAACCTTCGTTCTCGTCTTGATAATTCACAACAATTAATTCTAGCAAAAAGCCAGAATACTAACCACATCTACACATTCTAGGTCATACAACGACCTTCGAACATCTTACTCATATAATAACTCAATAAAATTCATTCAATCCACATAATCAAATAAAAATTTAATTCATTGAAAATTCGAAATTCTCGAGCGTTACATAGTCTATGCTACTTATTTCAGCTAGGCGCAAATGATTTGAAATATCAAAATATTTTTATTTATCACTTATGTACCATGTAGCCTGGTGCAGAGATGATAAAAAATTGATGGAGTTGTAAATACAGGAATACTTAGTGTGAATTTGATCTAAAATTGTTGTTCCACTATTGTATGATGTGTTATGACAAAGTCATACAATGACGACATCCTCAAACGGACTGTTAATACAGTACATCATGACGTCATTCTCGAAAATATTTTCAAAAATTTTAATTTGTCAACAGGGTTTGGCTACACTTTAATAATTCGATTGAATTGAATTATTGATATGAGTCTATGTTATTCGATTCAGCTAGACTAATGTTATGAAAACTCTAAAGTGTTCATTGAAAGAAATTTCCCGAACCAAATTGCTTTGGTACGGAATCCTATGATAAGACTGAGGTGAACTATGTTGTTTGGATAAATAATCCAATCAAGTAGCGTAAATATTCGCTATACATAATTAATACGTTATGCATGATGTAAGAGTACGATAGGCTGATCACCTAAAGTACTAACAACGGTAGTTTACCTTCTTTGTGATTGTAAACATACCAAGTAATGTATTATTTTGCGGTATGATCAATACCGTTAAAACTATCTGTACATGGTCTATATGACCCCTCAACAAAATTTGAAAACTTTACTCTTGTGAGTGATGTATTGGGTAGCAAGCGAATATGTGTGAATGGTGTAAGCAGTATGGTGTAAGGTGTAAGGTGTAAGGTAAATTTCGGGTACGAATTTTTTAGAAGGGGTGAATGTGACAACCCGAGAATTTTGAATTTTTTTAAAAATTTTAATTAATTAATTTAGGGTTCAAAATTAGAACCTAAATAGAAAATAAGTGTATGGGTTTGATATTTTTAAGATAGAATTTTGAGGAATTCAAAATTTTGTGAATAATTTAGGTGAATTATTCAGGATTAAGTGTTTATGTGAATATGTTCTGCGTATATGTGTACAGTATGTGGTTAAGGGTCAAGGGTTGACTAGATAAACGATATCTGTAACAAACACTAAGTATATATTAAGAACGACAACGTTCGGTTAGAAAACCCTAGCGATTAACAAGAAACCCTAAAAACCGGTTCTGAAAACCCTAATTTCAGTTCCGGGAATCCGAAACCCTAATTCGGTACATGAAACCCAAAATTGGGAACCTAATGGCGTAAGTGTATATAATTATAAGATTAATTAAGGTTAATCTTAACAAATTAGTTATAAAACCCTAATTTCTGGTTTAGAAACCCTAATTTTTAATTAAAGAAAACCTAAGTGTTAATTTAATAATTATAAAGTTAATTAGGAAACCCTAATCCTAATTTCAAGTTAAGTAATTAGAAAACCCTAATCTAATTACGAAAATTTAATTTCTAAATTAGAAAATTTATTTTTCTATTAGAAACCCTAATTAGTGATTTATAAACCCTAATGACCATTTTGACCCTAATTGCTAAATTAACGATTTTAATTAGGAAATGTTAATCCTAATTAGCAAGATTTAAATTATGATTTAGAAATGTTAATATAATTAGAAAATCCTAATTATAATTTAGAAATATTAATTTTCTATTTTTAAAACCGAAATTCGAAAATCTTAGAAATTAAATTACAAATTAAAGGTTTAGCTAATTGACAAGAATACCATTAAATTTAAAAATGAAAAGACTAAAATGCCCTTTAGTGCATTATTGGGTGTTGCTTGCAATCTTGCCAATATATGGAGTGGTTGAGCAACCTAGATCAGTCATGTGACTTAATTAATAACCAATCTGCCGAAATTTTGCAAGATCATAGCAACAAGTCATCAAAATAAATAGATTAAGAGAGAGAAAGTGGCTACTTTATTTTTCATTTCTCCCAAGTCCCTTCTCTCTCTAACTTTCAAAATCTAGAGTGGAGAGAGTTAAATGTTGAGCCATGATCAAGTATTAGCAAGCCAAGAACAAGATCAAAGATCAGAAATCAAAAATCAAGTTAGAAAGAGGTATGAACCCTAAATTTAGAAAATCAGTGATCTTATGTTATAAGTTGTAATTTGTTGGCTAGATATGTGTCATAGGATGTCCATAAGTGATTTGGGTTGTAAAATCCCAGATCCATAACATCAATGTCCTCGAAATTAGCATTTTCAATCATCTGGAAAAAGTTGAAAAATGTTGTCTGACAGTCACATGTCAGGGCTTCTAGATCTATGTGTGTTAATTGTTTGTTGTGTTTTAAGTTTTAAACTTGTAAAATGTTGTAAGACTGTGATATGGAACTTGAATCAAGCCCAGATCACGTGTAGATTGAAAGATATGATCGGTCAAAGTACGTTGACCGAGCACAAAATCTGTTTCTGGGTTACCCAGAATGTTCCCAGAATTTCTGACAAGTTGTTTTTGGCCTCTGATCTTGCATTCGTTTGATGTTTTTTCCATGTTCTTGTTTTCATGTGGTAGTCTGACATGTAATCTATATAATCCAATCATTAGATTCCTAATATATTGCTTAGAATAAAACTTATTGGTGGTCAAACCACCGTTGACCGACTGCTCGGATGAAGATTCTGGAAAACCCAGAATCTTCAAGAACAAAGTTTTTGTCAGTCGTTTGACCAGGCTTGTTATGTCTTATGTGATGTTGTTGTTAGTATCTGATGATATTTAATTGTAGCCTGACATGTTCTCTACACGATCCAACCCTTAGATCACATAAACAAGACATATACCGGAAGCTATAAGGATCTAGATGTAGCACCTTTGGTTGTTCTTCATTTTCTGAAAAACCCAGAAATGAAGAACAGTGTTGTCAGAAAGTTTGAAGGCTTTAATCTCTCACTTGTGTTATGTTATGACCATGAATTTGGTTGTTGGTTGTAGTATTACACATGTACTACATGATTAGAAACATTAAAAGCTCAGAAAACCTTACAAACACAGATCTAACTACGGTTAAACCACCTACCTTGTTAACTGTGTATGAAGATCTGGGCAGGCATCAAGAACACCAAGAACACATATAGCGACGGTTCTGTAGCTATAGGGCCCTTTAGCGACGGTTTTATTATTATTTATTTTTTGATTTTCTGGAAATTATTTAAAAATAGATAAAAATGGTTTTTAATTATTAAAAATACATAATAAATTCTTAAAAATTATTTTAAAGTCTGAAAAATAGTATTTAATTATTTAGAGTATATTTCATAAATATTAAATATTTTTGGAATATAAATGGTATTTAATTTATTTAATTATAATATTAAATAAATGATTTAAAAATGATTTTAATTCATAAAAATCATGAAAAATTATATTATGGTAAAAGAAAATATTTTAAGTTATTATTAGTGACTTTTAATATTTTAGGCTGAATTTCATTAATTAATCAATATTAATAATAATTAGTTTATTTAATAAATATATTAAAGAAATTAAAGAAAAATGGAATAAATGATTTATAAATCATATAAAAATGATTTAAGTGTTATAAAAATATTTTAAGTTATAAACTATAACTTTTGATATTTTGTCATGAAAATATTAATATTTTAATATTAAAAGAAATTATCGAGATAATGAATTTAAGTGATTAAAATCATATATATATGATTTTAAAGTATTAAAATATTTTGTGATATTATAAATATATTATAATATTATGATATGTATTTCATTAATATTTGATAATAAATAAATATTAATGATAAAAGAATTATGTGGTATTTAATTCATTTAAATACGATTCTAATGATTGAAAATACACGATAAATGATAATAATTATTTAAAAATTATTACAAGCCTATGAAAATTATTTTGACTGCTTAGAAAATTGTCTAAGATACTGTTAAGTGTTTTGCCAGAGTTTAATTGAAGTTAAACTCGTCAATTGTCCGACTAGACCGTTGAGATGTTAAAATTTTGTCAGATTCAACTCGGACTTAAATAGTCTGACTTGATGTTAAGTTTTATGTGTTGAATAGACAAATATGGGTTATGTGTTATATGTTTAGGTTATTCTGTGTATATATATAATAGTATTATATTGTGATGATATTATTCTAATATTGGAGATCTATATTACTAATATTAGGTCTTCAGATAAGGCGATATAAATTGCGTAGCGGTAATCAACGGTTCAGGCAAGTTTGTTTTTACTTAACTCTAATAAGAGTTGTTTCATTCGGATAAGCTTATGGTTAATCATTGCTGGTTGCCATGAATTGTACTCTGTACATATTGCATGTATAAGTAAGGTATGAAAGGCTGATCACGTTCATTACCAGTTGGTTCAGATATATTTGTTCATGTATAATACTTGTTTAGTCATAAATTTTTTCCTACTAGTTCACAATTATATTGTTGAATTATAGCCAACTTATTATTCAGATTCTTTCAATAATGATATATCGTTATATTATTGAATTTGAACTTCCTGGGCAATCCTTATGCTCACCCTTGCTATCTCATGATAAAACATTGCAGATTAAGACGAACGCGTCAGATACAAGGAAAGGTTAAAGACAGTTCCAGCTTAAAGTTAATATGCGCGAGTAGTTTTGTAATGGTGTAGTTTGATAATAATTTTATATATTAGAAAAGTTATGATTTGTGTATAAGTTAAGGTTACTCGACCTTGGGGAATAGTGTGTAAAATGTATTGTATAAACAATTTATGTTTATATCTTCCGCAAATAGTAATAGTTGTATAGAATGATCTAATCGGATCCACGGTGATTTGGGACCTCGAATTCGAGGCCGTCACATCATATGTAACTTAGATCCGACGTCGTTGAAACGTTGATCCATGAACTCAGCCAACTCGCCAACCTGATTGCTAACAAATTTGATCTTCTGACTCAATTGACAAGCATTCCGATTAAGTCTTCGTTGCATAACCTCTGCCAAAGCAGTGGTTTGCAATTCAAAACCAGCTTGTAAATCAATAAATTCATCCTCAATGTTCTGATACATTTTGTTAATCTCAGGAGCACCCAAAGGAAATTTTCCTTTCTCTGACATAGACATACGAGTGTTAAGCCCAAACATCTCAAGTTGCATATTTTCTTGATTACTAAGAACAAGTTTCAATATTTAAACAATCTTAGAAGAAGATTGAGTAGGGGGCACAACAAGGGAAGATGAAATTGATATTGGAGGAATAGAATTATCAGAAGTGACATGAATAAACTGACCTGAGTCAAAGTAATACGAGACAACTTTAGAGTGTGAACACTGAGGGAATCATTCACAATAACAGAAATTTCATTTTCAAAAGAAATTTTAAAATAATTGAAAAAAGTAGTGAGACTAGCACTATAAGGCAGACAAGTTTTTAATTTTCGCAAACAACTCATCATTTGATGAAGCAACAGTTAAGACAAATTGAAAGAAATGCCTTTTAGAATCATAGCAACAACAATCAAATCCTGATAAGTAAAATCAGCCCCTCCACCTAAACGGGGCAAAAGATTAAACCGAATCAAATGATGAAGAACACAAGAAATAGGGGAGACATCTACTATTTTGGGAGTACAAACATCATTAAACAAAGGATTATCCATAAAAATTTGTAATTGTTCCAAAGGGGTGAAGGGAGAATGGACAGTCCCTTTCCGAGTAAATGTACAATCACTAGTGAATGGAAAGTTTAAAATGCTACCGAAATCTATGACAGTAAAATACAAAGATTTTCCTTTAACAAAAGAGGTGTAAAACTCCCCATGACCTTCCAGATTAGTATAAAATTGTTGCACTAGTCTAGGATTTTCAACCAAAGGAGGAAAAAGCATGGAAGACATACCACAAGATTCAAACAAATTTTTTAAATGAGATTCTTGATAACATATTTGATCCACAGTTTTTTCATACACAAATTGTTTTGGAAAGATAACATTCTTAAACCGTACCTCATATGCATTACTGCGAAAGAAATTTTTAGGAAGTTTAGAGGTGAGGTTAGGGTTTACCGAAACCGGTGGTGGTGTGAACTCGACCTTACAAGATGGGATTATTGACTGTCGTCACCAACAGGGTCCAGATGATTTCTACAAGGAGGGATTGAAAGTTGATTCGTCAGAAGACAAAGAGTCCAAATCTCGTCTGGTTGTAGCTCAATAACATGATTCGGGTCCTTCACATATTTATGAAATACATATATGTGAAAAATATTATGAACACGAGACATGCTTGGAGGTAACGCGAGTCTATAGGCCACATTTCCTACTCGGTCAAGAATCTGAAATGGACCAATAAATCGTAGATTGAGCTTTCCTCTCTTCCCAAATCTTGTAACTCCCTTCCATGGAGCAACTCGCAACAATACATTATCCCCAATACTAAATTCCACGTCCTTTCGATGAAGATCCGCATAACTCTTTTGTCGATCTTGTGCCGTTTGTATACGTTGTCGAATCATTTGGATCTTTTCTGTAGTCATACGTATCAACTCTGGTCCCAACAATGGTGCTTCACCCACCTCATCCCAACATATTGGAGAGCGACACTTTCGTCCATATAATGCTTCGAATGGAGCCACACATATACTTGCCTGATAACTGTTGTTGTAGGAGAATTCCACCAATGGTAAATACTTATCCCAACTCCGTTTGAAGTCTAAGACACAGAGTCTTAATAGATCTTCAAGAGTTTGAATAGTCCTCTCTGATTGTCCTTCCGTTTGAGGATGGTATGCCGAACAGAATCGTAAATCTGTGCCCATAGCTTTTTCCAAGCTAACCCAAAATCGTAAAGTGAATCTTGGGTCACGATCCGAAACTATGGATACTGGAATGCCATGCAATCTCACAATCTTATTTACATATATACGAGAAAGACGTTTAAGGGAATAAGTCTCCCGTATCGGCAAGAAATGAGCAGACTTAGTTAATCTATCAACAATAACTCAAATAGCATCTATGCCTTGAGAACCAGGGAAGAACCATAATAAAATTCATGGTAATGTGTTCCCATTTCCATTTCAGAATCTGAAGTGGTTGCAATGGACCCTTAGGCACTTGATGCTCCGCCTTTACACGTTGACAAGTTAAACACCTCGAGATAAACTTCGCAATCTATCTCTTCATATTGTTCCACCAAAATGTATGTCGAAGATCACGATACATTTTGGTACTTCCAGGATGGATTGTAAATGGTGTATTGTGTGCCTCCATCATGATCTTGTTCTTCAAATCAACGTCTCGAGTTGACTCAAAGTATTCCTTCTTCATTGATTCTTGCTTCTGGAATAACACCTTCTTGTACTTTCTTCTTCATACGCATCAGCTCCGGGTCTGTGGCTTAAGCAACTTTAACTTTTTCGATTAAAGTCGGTTCTATGCGTATACTTGACATCATCGCATGGATCCCCGGAGTCTTGAATTCTATCTTCATCTTTTCTAAATCACACAAAATGGGCCTTTGTGTTGACAGCATCGCACTCGTTCCTGCATAAGTTCGCTTTTCCAGGATGGTATTGAATGGTATGGTTGTAGTCTTTCAACAACTCGAGCCAACGTCGTTGTCGTATATTGAGTTCTTTTTGGGTGAAGAAATATTTGAGACTTTTATGGTCTGAATATATCTCCACTTTCTCCCCATATAAATAGTGCCTCCAAATCTTTAGCGCAAAAGCGACTGCTGCCAACTCTAGATCATGAGTAGGATAATTCCTCTCATATTCTTTAAGTTGTCGTGAGGCATAGGTTATGACTTTCCCATGTTTCATGAGAACACATCCTAACCCTTAGCTCGAAGCATCGCTGTAGATAAAAAATCCATTCGAACAAGACGGTATTGCCAGAACAGGTGCAAAAATGAGTCTCCTCTTGAGATCTTGGAAACTCTTATTGCATTCCTCGCTCCATACAAATTTTGAATCTTTACGAGTTAACTGAATTAACGGAGTAGCGATTCGAGAAAATCCTTCCACGAATCTCTGATAATAACAAGCTAAGCCCAGAAAGCTATGTACTTCGATCACCGACTTCGGTTGCTCCCAACTTTGTATTGCTTCAATCTTTGCCGGGTCAACAGATACTCCATGTTTTGACACCACGTGCCCAAGGAATGCTACTTCCTCAAGCCAGAACTCGCATTTCTTCAACTTAGCATATAGCTTGTTTTCACGAAGCCTTTGGAGTACAAGCTTCAAATGGTGCTCATGATCTTCACGACTTTTGGAATATATGAGGATGTCATCAATAAAGACAACAACGAACTGCTCCAAATATTCCTTGAATACTCGATTCATCATATCCATGAAAGCCGCAGGAGCATTAGTCAATCTGAAAGACATTACTAAGAATTCATAATGCCCATACCGAGTTCTGAAGGCAGTCTTTAGAATATCCTCAGTTCTAATCTTCAGCTGATGATATCCAGAACGAAGATCGATTTTTGAAAAGAATTATGCTCCTTGTAACTGGTCAAACAGTTCATCAATGCGAGGTAGCGGATACCTATTCTTGATGGTGACATGGTTCAATTCTCGATAGTCAATACAAAGTCGCATACTCCCGTCTTTCTTCTTTACAAATAAAACAGGAGCACCCCAAGGAGATGTACTAGATTTAATGAAACGATGTCCAACAACTCCCTTAGTTGGACCTTTAACTCTGAAGTTCAATAGGAGCCATTCGATATGGGGTTTTAGAAATGGGCTTTGTACCAGGCTCAAGGTCAATAAAGAATTCAACTTCACGTTCTGGGGGTAGACCAGGAAGTTCTTCAGGAAATTCACTAACAACAAAAATTTTATTCAAATCTGACGTGTCTTTATTCAAATCCATAACATGGGCTAAGAAAGCTTGACATCCGTTTTTCAATAAACGAATGGCTTTATGGCTTGATATGACAGTGATTGATTTTAGTGGTTTAGTTGCTTGAATTCGCATAACAAGTTGGTTAGGAATATGAAAACTAACCTTATGAAAACAATCAATTTTGGCATGATGAGTAGTTAACCAATCAATCCCTAAAATCACGTCAAATGCAAGTATCTTTAAAGAGATAAGGTCAACAGGTAATGTGATGGTGCCAACTTGGATCAAACAAGATTTATAAACAGTGGATGTAATGAAAGTTTCTCCTAACGGAGTCTCCACAGATAAATCAAAGTCTAATTTCTCCGGAGTTAAAGTTTAAATGTTTAGCACAAGCATGAGAGATAAATGAATGGGTAGCACCGATATCTAGTAAGGTATAAACTTCGCAAGAATTTATAATTAGCTTACACGTGATCACCTCGTTTGGTTCCTTGCATTTTGACCAGTCACGACAAACGCTTTTCCACGAACCGTTGACTTTGACTTTTCTAGGATAGCTTTTTGAGTCACCATCCCCACTGGACTTGATTTCGCTATTATAAAATCTCGAGCGATATGTCCTTCATTTCCATAATTATAACATACCTTGAACTTTTGGGGACAATTTGGGCTGATGTGTCCCTCTTTTCGATATTTATAGCATACAACTGGTGGTCCTTCTCCTCCGTTAGAACCAGTTACTACTGGTGCTGATGTCTTCACATTGTCATTGTTGAATCTCCTCTTTTTAAAATCTCCCCCCAACTCGCTTCTTCTATTTTCATGGCCATGATTACCACCAGAGTTGTAAGACCCCAACTTTTATAAATAAAGATGAATTTTCTATAAATACCATTTTTGAATATTATGGAATGAATTTGATATAATGTTATAATTGTGGGTAATATTTATAAATTTTGCAAAGTACGCAAGTTGTTTTATAATATTCAATTGGTCGGAAAATATTTGTTTTAACAGGGAATATTCGTACAACGACACAATCATTGGTGGACCCCACAACGGAATTATTATCGGATTAAGAAAACGACAAAAATACTTTATGAAAATAACGGCGGAAGTTTTACCGTTAACTATTGAAACACCCGGTGTTAAAAGTACAGTAATAGGCGTAGTTGCACAGTAGCACACGGTATTGATTATTGATGTTTACGTGAGAAGTCACTCAATTTTGTTCAATTATTGCTACAGTAATTGCTGCATAATATCTCACGTTATTTGATTCAATTATTGTCAATATTTTATATATTATTAAATCAATAATTGAGACGACAAAGTTATAAATATTATTATTTGCAATATTAATGATGTCTAGAAGTTCTGTCAAGGAGAGGTTTGGTCACCTAATTGCGCGCCAATAAGGAGAAATCCTTATTGGAAAGCCCCCTCTTTCCTAGGAACAACCTGATCGATTAATATTGTGAATTATAATAATGATGATATGTGTTGTTAAAATTATTAATGTGATTTTTTATGAGGTATTTGTGTATGTTTTTCTTATTTTATGAATCTCCATTTACCCATTTTCCAAAATAATCGGTAGAAAATTTTTATAATAAAAGTGGGGCCCACATGTGGGGTCCATTTGTGTTGGAAAAATGATTTTGAAAATGGAGGGAGAAAGAGTATATGTATGGAAGATATATATATATATATATATATATATATATATATATATATATATACCATTTGGGGCGGAAGAGATAGTAGAAGGAGAGAAGAAACATTTGCGCATACAAACACAATTAAATTACTAAATAAAAACAGTTTTATTGATGATAACTCAAACTATTTACAAGAATTAAATATAACTGACTTACAAGTTTACTGAAATAAGAACATTAGATGAAGAGGGGTTAAGTAGGCTTAACAGCGGTTGAGGCTAAAGATTCATCAGAGAAGGAGCTCTGAGTCTTTCTAAGTCTGCCTTACCGAATGAATTCGATTTCCTTTTATAGATCAAGGAAATGAACTGTTACAATTAACTATTACATTAACTGGAGTAAAAGTACAAGTAAACAACATTTTACATTTACTAAAGTAAAGTAAAAAGAAAAGAATCTGCTTTCGGTGGAAAAGCAGACGTCTCTTTTGACTAATGCGGCCCATGGGCCGGATGATGACGATTCTTTGCTTTTGGTGGAAAAGGTAAGATGTTCTTGACTAAGCTATCGGAGTGTGTCTTAAATGAGGCTTGCCAGAAGCGAGTCGATCGATAAAATGGAGATCAAGCAAAAGGGTCCTGAGCATCCTGAAGGTTAACCGTGCCATACGGATCACAATCACCTTCGTCTTCAAGATCTTGACTAGAACTTTCTCCTCTAGACTAAGAAGATGTTTTGTCTGAATCTTCATGTAACTGATCAAGTCTCAAATGAATGGCATCTGCAAGACGTCTCAATTGAGAGTTGGAATAACTAGAAACATCAGTAACTTCACTGGGGTTGGGAGGAACAACTAATTTTTCTTTTGACTTCTCAGCTGTTTTAATGACTGGTTTACTGGAAGATGCTTCGGCAAGGGCCGTGGTAACTGGAGGAGTCAATAAAGGAGAAGGCAAAAATTCTTTCTGAACTTGGCCAACTATTCTATCAACACCGAACTTATCCCACCATTTAATGAAAAAACGGCGAGAGATATGAGAAATAGGGGAAATAGCTGTCTGAGCTGTCCTAATACCTATGGACGACGGAGACTGAAATACTGTATATATATATATATATATATATATATATATATGTTTGTATGCAATGAGTATATGGTGGGAGAAAAGGATAGGTGAAAGTGATAGGTGTGTGATGTGTGTGAGTGGAAAATGGTGGAAAAGTGATATTGTGATAGTGATGTATAAGAGGGTAGTGAAAGTGATTTTGGGAGGGTGGGGGATTGATGTTGATTATGGGGAGGATAAAAAAATCAAGTGGTAGATATAATATATATATATATATATATATTTAGCATGTGTTTATATATATATGTCTTATATTTTAATTTTTGCTTTGATTCTATTGGTTAGTTGATTGACATTTGCATTAGTGAGATATAAAAACCTTGATCCGTGAATCTGTAAAATTATTTCGTCCATGAACAGTGCCCTTCTATTCTCATATAAATAGAAGCTCATTCCTTCATTATTTCTTACGAATTCACTGAAACTCTAGAGAGAGAAATTATAGAGAAACTATAGAAAAGTATTCTGCTATTTCCTTACTCTTATATCCAGTTTCTTTTACGGTAAGGGATATTATTTGTTGTACTCGTAAGGGGTATTATTTCTTTTGTATTCATGAAGAGAACTTTTGTTATTCCATTATTTATTATTCGGTTGGAATAACCTGTATACGCGGGCTACCCTATACTTGGTGAAATTCTTCTGTTATTCCATTCGTTATTATTCTGTTGGAATATCACATCTGCATGCGTTTTACGGGACTGATTACGCTTTTATTATTACATTGGAATATCCTCATGCATGCATTTTATGTCGGACTGATTATGTCTTTATTATTACATTTGGAATATCATATACTGTATGTGTTTCTGTAGGGACTGGTTTAGATTAATTATTATTTTGTTGGAATAACCTACCTGTGCAGTTTATCGTATGCCTGGTGATTTCTTTTGTTATTTCATTCCTTATTATACTAAGTTGGTTAAAGTTTTGACTTCTATACTCCATGAAATTAGATGAATATCCTTGATATTTGCGCTTCATCCAGTATCTTTTCATGGAAATATTCTTCTGAGCATTCTTGAATTTTACTCTACAAAGCGATATCATGTTGACAATTTGGGCGTTATTGGTTCTGGATAAATTAATTCTTGAACTTGTTTTATTGAATTCTTATATCATTGTCATCATCCTCATATTTATATTATGTTGAAAGTCATCTCGTGGCTTTAGAGTGCATAGATGGACTTTGTATGATTATGACCGAGGATTATTCCGATTGTAATCATGGTAGTAATGTTACAAATAATGTTGAAAAAGTCCTCATTGGCCCGTAGTACATTGATGGACAGTTGTTGGCATGATCATGACCATTGATGAATACACGAATATCCTTGGCCCATAGTGCATGGATAATTTGTGGTCGTGATACTAATGAATATCCTTGCCTGTAGTGCAGGGATGATGTTGATTATTTATTAAGCTGAGTCCCAGCGACAATATTGATGAAAAACCTTTTAAATCGTAAAAGATAGTAGATTTTATCCTCTACTTGACTCTTTTAATGGATTGTTCGATCCGCGCAGTTAAACTTGATGTCTATTGTATTTTATCAGTTTAACATTGTTGAAGACTAATGATAATTTATTCTGCATTATCTTAGTCATCATATTTCTTACTGGGCTAGTTGAGCTCACCATTTCTTTCACTGTTCTCTTCAGGAAATGAGAATATAGCTAGGATGAGTCAGGGAACGGAGTGATGGATCAGATGATAGTATTAGTAGTCCTCACTATTCTGTTAAATAGTGTGATAATAAATGTAATGAGGACTTATTCTGAGAGTGGATATTGTCTAGAAGACAGTATTTTTATTGAAACTCACAGCTCTCTTGTTGTATATTAAAGATTGTATTTGTATTATGTACCATGTATTTGGCGACTCAGAATAGGTGATGTATACCTATTTTGGGGGCGTCACAAGAATGGTTACCGCTTTTGTCTGAATGTTTTCCTCCCCGCTGGTTTTCATTGCTCTGATGACTGCTGCCACCGATATGACCTTGGTTGTGGTCCTTCGGTTGAACATACTCATTATCTCGCTCTAATAATTGAGCCCTATTTACAACATCTGAATATAAAGAAAATTTATGAGAGATAATATATTGCCGAATCTCGAGTTTTAGACCTCTCAGAAACATCCGCGTCATTCATTCTTCATTCTCTACCAAATGAGGTGCAAACCTGGATAACTCTGCGAACTTCACCACATACTGAGACACCGTCATGTTATTTTGTTCCATTCTGATAAACTCTACCTCCTTCAATGGCGAATACTTTCAGGATAGTACTTGTCATTGAAAAGTTTCTGAAATGTTTCCCAAGACATGCTGAGTGCGCCAGGCTGGGTACGCTTCACAGACTCCCACCAGTAGTCTACCTCGCCACGGAACATAAAGGTGGTGAGTGAAACCTTCTGTTCCTCCGTGCATCCCAAGACATCAAATATCTTGGTAATTTGTTTGACCGACATTTCCGCCTTGATCGGATCCGACTTTCCCGCAAATTCTGGTGGTCCCAACCCTTTGAACTGCTTGGCTATGACAAGTCGCGCATTACTATCATTTCCACCTGTATTTTGTACATGAGTCTCCCTCGTCTGAGTTTGCATTAACTGCAAAAAGCTTCTAAATATCCCATCGTTCATCGTCTAATCAGTGGTGTTGTTTACAGGAGGAACGTTTCTGGCCTATTGCACGTTCTCCTCATTGATGGGTAAAGGTATCTCCACGGTCTCATTTACTCCACTGTTAACATTCTCGGTTGCCATTCTCAAATACTGCCATAAAACAAGGGTTAATTAAAGAAATTAACATATCGCATAATATCCCTATATTCTGACCAACCAACAAATAAGCTTAGGTAGGACACACTAGCGAAGGATTTACTCATCTCTCCCCTCTTAGTTCTATTCCTCAATCTCCGCCAGAGATCATATCTCTAAGCTCTAATACCAACTGTGACGCCCCCAAAATAGGTATACAACACCCATTATGCGTCGCCAAATACATGGTACATAAACAACTAAAACTTTATTAATACAATTGTCGTGCAAGATACGACAACACTTAAACTGTGAGTTTAAATACAAATATTGTCATCTAGACAATATCCACACTAAAATAAGTCCTCATTACAATTATTAATACACTATTTTACAAAATAGTGAGGACTACTATAACAACTTATAGAACCAGCATTCCACACCCCGACTAGTACTCACTACATTATCACCTCCTGAGAAGAAAAATGTAACAAAAAGGAAAAGGGTGAGCTCAACTAGCCCAGTAAAGAACATTATGACTAAGATAATATAGAACAAATTATCATTAGTCCTCAACAGGGAAAAATCTAATAGAATACAATAGACAACAAGTTTTAAATCAATATTCACAGCGAAAATAATAATTCATTAGAAGAGTTAAGTAGAGAATGAAATCTACTATCTTATATATATGAATTTAAAAGTTCATCGTCAATATTTTATCCCTATAACATCAATCAATATACATATATGTAATCAAATATTCATCTTTGCACTACAGGCCAAAGATATTCATCAGTTGATTATGTTCATCTAAATACATGTTCATCTTTGCACTACGAGCCAAAGATATTTATCAGAAAATCATTCATCTTTGCACTACAGGCCAAAGATATTCAGTTATATCATCATTTAGGACTGAGGATGATGAAAAATATTTTAAAGAAAACGAATCAAGTGAAACAAAAGAACAGATATTAAGGATTCGTACTTTAAACAATCCAAATTCAAAAATACTTCATAAATAACCATAGTGGTGTAAAATTCAAGAATGAAGATCAAAACATGGATACAATCAAAGCTAGTATCCATAATAGATATCTCGGACAAAAAATGAAAATTTAATTTTTCTGTGAATAGTGCCGTATTCATGAATAGTACCGTATACGTGAATAGTGCCGTATACGTGAATAGTAATCCAGACACTAAAAGACAAGAATTTCATAAGAAAAATCATACCAATATTCCGGCATAATAATATTTGAAGAAATAATATCATTTATAAAAAAAATAACATCCCTTACCTCGAAAAGATAGTGCTTCTGACTAGAATACTGGATATAGTGCTGAAGGAACTTGCACCATATAACAACACTTAAAGTATCAAAATACTCACAAGAATACGATCGATAATATAGAGAGAGAAACCTTTAGTTTCTGGTGTGATTTTCAATTCTAACCTAAGCACCCTTTTTATAGGAAAATGCTTAGAACACCAAAGTAGAAAATTTAATTAAATATAAATATATTTTTTCCTAAACTTCCCACGCACACCACCATTCCCATTCCCATTCCCAAAACATCAGCCATCCACCCAATAAAAGTAAGAAACACGTTTTTCTTAAATAAAACAATTAAAACTTCCAAAAATCAATTATTCTGGAACTTTGGAACTTCAATAATTCATAATAAATAGCCCTTTTATCAGAAAAAATTGGATCTTATGTCCTTCTATAGGAAATTCAATTCTCTACAACTTTGTAAGTTTAAGTTTTTCCAAATTCCAAACAGAAATTGACCGAAATCCACATACGGACGATTTTACAGACTATAATCAAATTTCAATCAAGAAATAGGGCCCACGAACATGTTTAACATGTTTTAAATATTTTTTGTAACAAAAATACTCTTCCTCCTCATATATTCACATATCCCACATTCATTGTAAAAATATCACCATTATTATATTATTATAATATAATAATATATTTAAATAATTTATTTTATTAGAAAAGGATAAAATATAATTTTTCAACAATTGTCACATTAAAAATTTTCTCCATCTATATCCACATAAAAAGAATATTTTCCTTATCATATAAATCAATAATTAATTATTCACAAATAATATTACAAAATCACAATACTGACAACCAGGCCGTTCCTAGGAAAAAGGGGGATTTCCAATAAAGGTTTCTCCTTACTGGCGCGCAATTAGGTGACCAAACCTCTCTTTAGACAGAACTTTCTAGACATTGCCAATAATGCAATCTAATAATATTATTCAAATAATATGAATTATTGATCTGATAATAGAAAATACTGTGTAGTGACAATTATTGAAACAACAATAATATAAAATATCAACGTAGCAATTATTGAATCAATAAAATAAAATATTGAACAATAATTACGATAACAATTATTGAGTACTGCCTTCTTACGTAAGAATCAATAATTGGTGCAATACTGCATGTACTTCTTGTGTTTTAACCAACGGGTATTCCAACAAGATAATCTGTAATAACTACGTCGTTATTTATAAATAACTTATACTTGTCGTTTTCTTCATCACAATCGCTTTCCGTTATGGGTCCCACACAAGGCTGTGCCATCGTACGAATATTCCCCGATAATAAGAATATTCCACGACCAAACGAATATTTCCCGATAACAATGAGTATTTTATAACCACTTGCTTATTTGAAATATTTGCGCATTTTACCCATAACTAACCACATTAATCAACTCAACCCTTACTATTTCAAAATAATAAATAGAGGAAATTTAATTTCATTTATAATAAGTTGGGGTCTTACAACATCCGCTATCAAGAATCCATTTTTGATATGGAACTTTTTCCTTTAAACATACCTGTCAAGAAAAGATAATTCATCCTGTTGGTACACATATCTTTTTGGGTCCACTTATGTTAGTAACAAGTAAATCATTCTTTTTAACCATACCTTTTTAACCTTATTTTATTTTTTAAAATAATTTATATCTAAATGACCTTTAATAGCATAATGTTTACCAGTTGTGAAAGGAGAGCAATAATTTAGACTAAAACTTGACTTTGATTTTAACATTTTCATATTACTCTTTTTATGCATAGAATTATAACCAATTCCTTGTCTTTCAAAACTAGGTGTTTGTTTACCTAATATGACATTTAAGTTTTCTTCACCTTGAACAAATTTAGCAAGAGATGATTTTAGTGAGTCTATTTCTTTTTGAAGTTCATTATTAGGAAATGTTTTAACAGGAGATTTATCACTAAATGCATCAATACACACATCTCTCATTTTTAGCTCAGTAGTTAATTTTTGAACTTCATTATTTAAGAATTTTACCTTATTGAAAAGTATTTTATTATAATTGTCTAAATAATCAATCTTTGCAATCAAAACCTTTTCTTCTTTACATGTAGATTCCTTTTCAATTTCTTTCTTTTCATCTATTAGTGGATCTATTTCACTCATTAATGTACTAACTAAACCTTTCAAGCATGCATTCTTTTCTTTTAACTTCTTATTTTCTTGTTCTAATGAGTTTAGTTCATTAAGAGATACCTGATTAGATTCACCTTCAATTCCCACGAAGCATACTTGTGCTATCTCATCTTTAGCATCGATCTCCACTTCGGATTCCTCATCACTCCAAGTAACAAAGGCTTTGTTCTTCTTGTTGTCTTTGTAGTTTATCTTCCCTTTATTCTTTAATTGAAAACAATCTTTCTTGAAATGGACAAGATGTCCACATTCAAAGCACGTCTCTTCAGTTTGCTTTCCTTTGAACTTATTCGAATTGAAAGTGTTTCTTCTCTTATTTTTCCTTTGTAGTAACCCCTTGAGTTGACATCATGGCTATTTCTTCATCGGAGTCATCATCAAACTCTTCCTCATTATCTGCAGTAAGAGCTAAGACCTTTCTTCGAGGAGTTTCCTCCTCATCATCATATCCCTTTAACTGATGTTCATATTCTTCTAATTCACCAAACAAAGTTAAAGTATCAATGGAAGAAATAGTAGAAGAATCTTGAAGAGTAGTGATTTTAGAAGCAAACCTTTTGGGCATAGCCCGGAGTAACTTACAGTTGATCTCACTTTGAGGAATAGTCTTGTCCATCAGTTTTAAAGAGTTTATAAGAACTAGAAATCTTGTTTGAGCTAGCTTAATGGTTTCATCTTTTTCGAGTTTGAACATTTCATAATCGTGCATAAGAATGCTTAGCTTGACTTTTCGTACTTTGGAAGTACCTTCATGACTTACCACTAGAGTATCCCATATCTCTTTGGTTGTATTTCATGAAGAGACTTTATCTATATCAGATTGTACCATGCCGCTGAGAAGTGTGTTCATTGCTCTTGAATCATATGAGACCATGTAGGTTTTTGTTGAATCTATTTCTAGCAGAATCTTTAGTGTCCCATCATCTCTTCATGGAATAACTGGTCCGTTCTCCACAACCCACCATTCCCAAGGATCTCTTTTAAGATAGATCCTCATTCGAAATTTTCAGAAGTTGTAATTTTTTGTTCCAAACAGCAAAGGAGGTCTATTGGTTGATTGTCCTTCCTGATTGTTGTTCCTGAACTATGCCATGTCAGAATCTTTCCCTACATGTCACCTTTAAGACCAAGATAAGTAGAGCCAAGCTCTGATACCAAATGAAATTTAAGTAGGCACACTTAGAAGGGGGGTTTCAATAAGTGTGGCATCAATCTATGACCAATTTTTAAACTTTAGATCAACCTATTAAATTCAGGCTACTATATTGATGAATTCAGCTTGCTGAATTAATACGACCTACGTACTGAATAGACTAATTATTATAATAAAATATCCAGCTAAATTTATAACTTTAAATAAAATACTTGGTGTTAAATAATTATCTTAAACTAATGCAAATATTCAAATTTTAATTATTAAGATAATTAAATAGCTTATGTGAGTAATTAAAATAAAGCAAGTAATAAAATCAACACCAAGATTTTTTACGTGGTTCAGCTATCACCCTCTATAATAATATCCTAGTCCACGTCCAATACCAACTAGTATTGGAGACTAACTTTATTTATTTCTTTATAAATAAACACTAATTACAAAACAGATTCTTACAAGAATTAATAACAATTAATTTCTCTTGAGCATTATTGCTCCTTGTGCACCTATGCACTCTTCAAGCACCTTTGCTTTCTTGAACCAGTTTGTAAACCTTTTCTTTAATCCACTAGGATTAACACCTTTAGACTACACTTAGTCTAAACAGAAAATTAAATACAAATATAAATGTGTATGATCAATGCAAGAATAATCAATTTAACAATTAAAGGCTCTACTATATGCAATGATCAATTAGCACAGAAAGATAAACAATTAAATCTTACCAAATACCAGCTAAAAGAATATCAAAAATATAATTGCTTAGCTGCTAAAAGTTTGCACCGAATAAATCAAATTCCTTAATAATATCAGTGATTGATGCAAATAGTATTCTGTGAGTCGTATTTTTCCCCATACCAGAAGCACGATTTTATAGTCCATAATAAAGTTATCGTTAATTCCAGATTAATCTATTCCAATAGTCCATAAAATAACTGGCTTGATAATATGGAAAGACCCCACAACGGTAAAGAAATGTATCTTTAATATTTATCCATATAACAACTCAACTCTTTATACTGTAGAGATAATATTCAAAGATATTTTAAAAGATTACTTGTGACAACCCGAGAATTCAGATATTTATAAAATCTTAAAATATTAAATTAAGGTTAAATAATAAACCTAGACAAAAAATAAGTGAAAGGATTTTAGATTTCCGAGAAGGAATTTTGTGATTTTAAAATTCCTGTGGTGAATTATTCAGGATTAAGGGAATAAGTGTTTATGTTCTGTGTATAAGGTATTATATGTGTACAGTATGTTGTTAAAGGTCAAGGGTTGACCAGACAATGGCAAAACCTAATATTATTAAGAACATCAACGTTCAGTTAGGAAATTCTTACGATTTATAAGAAACCCTAAAAATCGGTTCTGGAAACACTAATTTCAGTTTTGGAAAACTGAAACCCTACTTCGGAAGTTGAAAACCCTAATTTGGGAATACAAATGCTAGTATAAGGTTTAAACGTTATTAATAATAACCCAATTAGGGATAACCCTAATTAATTTAGAAAACCCTAATTTCTGGATTCGAAACCCTAATTTATAATTAGGTAAAAACCAAATTGTTGATTTAATAATTTTAATGTTAATTAGGAAACATTAATCCTAATTTTCAAGTTATAAGTAATTAGGAAACCTAATTTCTAAATTAGAAAAATTATTTTTCTATTTAAAATCCTAATTCTTAGGTTATAAACCCTAATGTACCATTTTGACCCTAAGTGCTAAACTAGCAATTTTAATTAGGAAATAATAATCCTAATTAGCAAGCCTGGATTATGATTAGGAAATTTTAATATAATTATAAAATCCTAATTATAATTTAGAAATAATAATTTTCGATTTTGAAAACCTTATTTGAAAAATGCTAGAAAATGTATTTTTAGAACCTTAGGTTTTAACCCTAAGGGTTAAACCCTAATGCTACGTTTGGATCGATGGAATAGGAGGGAGAATGGAATGAATCATTCCATTGGAATGACAAAAAATGTTGTTTGGTTTGTTTATTCAAACGGAATAATGTATTCCTAGTGGAATAGGTGTTAACTTAAAATTATAATTTTTATTCCTGGAAGGGGGGTCAAGAATAACTTATTCAATCTATTATTTTTAAGTAATTGACAAATATGCCCCTTAAAAATAAAATAGGGTTCCATGTTCTTTCATTCAATCAATCTATCGATCTGCAAAGAGGAGGAGGCAGGGCGAAATGAAAGAGGAGCAGAGCCACCCCCACCCCACCCACACCCACACCCACACCCACACCCACACCCACACCCCACCCACCCCACCCCACCCCAATCCCACCCCCCCACCCCCACCCACACCCATACCCATACCCACACCCCCCCCCCACACGCAAAAAAAATATTATGTGATTATGTATACACCCCACCCCCACCCCACCCCCCCTCCCCACCTCCCACTTAAAAAAAATAATATTATGTGATTATGTATACACCTCTTACCACCACCCCACCCCCACCCCCACCCACACCCACACCCAAAAAAATTTATATGAAAAAGTATATGAAAAATTATATGAAAAAGTATAGTAAAAAAAAGAAGAATATAATTATAAAAAAATCTAGAGAAATATGTGTTAATTTTTTAAAATAAATTGAATTTAAGTTAAATTTGAACATTTGGGGGTATTTAGGTCACTTTCTAATTATTTATTTCATTCTTAGATGTATTCATAACATCAACCAAACATGTACATGGAATATTAAAAAATCATTCCATTCCCTTCCTTATTCCATTCCCTTATCTATTCCATTCCATACTCTATTCCTTTCCTTCAATCCAAACGTAGTATAAGGGTTGTAACAAAAGACCATGTTGCCATTAAATTTGTGTGAAAAATGACCTTAATAACCTTATTGCATTATTTTGCATAACTTGTAGATCTTGCCCTAAAACAAGTTGGTGAACCACCCTAACTCTAGCTTATAACTTATTTGTCCAACAGTCAACAGCTATATCAGCTCCATGCATTGAATCAAAATCAAAACCAAATAAAATAAGAGAAAGTCTCTTACTTTACTTGACATGCTTGCCAACTTCCTTCACTCTCTAAAAATTCGGGAGTAAGACTGATATAGAATGATGAGATAAGTCATTATCAAGCCATAACTTAACAAGATCAGACTCCATAGATCAGAATCAAGAATCAAAGCTTAGAAGGTATAAACCCTAAAATTTTGAAATCATGAGATCTTATGTTATTTGTTGTAAGTTGTTGGTTAAAGTTGTGTATTAGGGTGTCTTTTTGTTATCTGGGTTGATAGATCATGAATCTATAACATCTAGATGCACGAATTTTAAGATTTCAAAAATCTGAAAGTTGAAAAGGATTGTCTGACAAGCAAATGTCAGTGGTCATAGATCTTTATGTGTTTATGTTTTGAGTTGTTTTAAGCTTTAGACTTGTAGTCTAACATGAGGTCTTTGATCTTGAAGTGGATTCAAAGCTATTCCATTTACAGATTTCAAGATATTCATGGTCAAAGAGGGTTGACCGAGCTTGACCATGAACTTTTTGGGTAACCCAGAAAGTGTAAAATCGAGCCAGATAAGATTTTCTAAGTCCTTTATATGTCAGACTGTAGGTGTTATGTTGATGTTCTTTTAACCTGATTGTAGTGTGTTGTCTGGCCTATAGGTCGATGTCTTAAGATCCCTTAGATCACATACAGATCAGATGTAATTGATGGTCAAAGAAGACCATCCGGTCACATTTTTGATTTTCTGGAATTTCCAAAAAGTGCATGAACATAGTTTCTGACCATGTTTGACCGGATTGATTCTGGTTCAATTATTGTATTTGGGCTGATCTGTTGTTATATAAATGTTCTATGACATGATGACAACATGTTGGAAGCCTAATAACACTTACTTAATGCCCATAACTTATATTAAATTGAGCTTGAAAGTAGGCACTCGAGACTGCCTGGGTTAGTTTGGATGGCCAGATCTTCATGTTGTGGTATGATATGACCAAGATGCTGGTTTAATATTATAGTGATACATCTCTACTACAAGATCATTGTCTTAGATGTCCCAAAATCATCAAGATCAAACAATTATAATCGGTCAAAGTAGACACCTTGTAACTAACATGACGTTTATGGGTTCTTGCTCAAGAACACCAAGAATACCTATAGCGACGGTTCTATTGCTATAGGACAATTTATTAATTATTAATTTCTGAAAAATAATTATTTTAATTAATAAGTAGATAAAAATGGTTTTTCATTTTTAAAATTACAAAATAAATTCCTAAAAATAATTTTAAGTCTGAAAAATAGTTTTTAATTATTTTGAGTATATTTCATAAATATTTAATATTTTTGGAATATAAATAATATTAAATTTTTTAATTATAATATTTAATAAATTGTTTATAAATGATTTTAATACATGAAAAATTATATTATGGTATAAGAAAATATTTTAAGTTATTTTTAATGACTTTTAATATTTTGTGAAGAATTTCATTAATTAATCAAGATTAATGATAGTTAATTTATTTAATAAATATATTAAATAAATTATGGAAACATAAATTAATGATTGAAAAATCATATAAAAATGATTTAAGTGTTTTAAAATATTTTAAGTTATAAAATATAACTTTTGATATTTTGTCATGAAAATATTAATATTTTAATATTAATAGAAATTATCGGATAATGGATTTAAGTGTTTAAAAATCATATAAATATAATTTTAAGGTATTAAAATACTTTGATATATTATAAATATATTATAATATTATGTTATGATTTTTATTAATATTTAATATTAAATAAATATTAATGATAAAGGAATTATGTGGTATTTAATTAAATATAAATATGTTTTTAATGATTGAAAATTTATGATAAATGGTAATAATTATTTAAAAATTATTACGAGCTTACGAAAAATATTTTAATCATTAATAATTTATCTTAGATAATGGTTAAGTGTTTGAGCGAGTTTAATTGAACTTAAACTCGAAATTTTATCCGATTAGGCAATGTCGGGATGTCGAATTTTGCCAACTCTTCATTTTAATCGTAAAAGTTTGACTTGAGGATAGGTCGTATGTGTGTTATAGACGGATAGGATTATGTGATAATGTGTTTAGATTATTTTAAATACTGTGATGTTATTATTCTAATTTATATATCGATATTATGTATATATTAGCTTCAGACAAAGCTTATTAAATTGCATAGCGGTAATCAACGGTTCATGAAAGTTTTTCTTAACTCGACCTAGAGTTATATTATTCAATTATATTTGTGGTTAATCATTTATGATTGTCATGTCTAAGAATTATTAAATTGCACCCTGTGCGTATGACGTGTATTCATCAGGTATGAATGGCTGATGACCTTCATTACCATTCGGTCCAGATATATTTGTTCATGTTAAATGCTAATTCAGTCATAAAACTTGTTCCATCTAGTTCACAATTATATTGTTGAATTATAGCCAACTTATTATTCAAATTCTTTCAATCATGATATATTCTTATATAGAGTTATACTTGCTGGGCAAACTTATGCTCACCTTGCTATATCATGATAAACATTACAGATTAAGACGAATACGTCGGATACAAGGAAAGGTCAAAGACAGTTCCAACTTTAGTATACGTGTGCAGTTAGAATTGTAACAGTATTGTATATTAATGCTATTGGAACTAAAAATAAGTTATGAATGGTGTATTAAGTTAAGGTTACTCAACTTTGGAGAAATATGTGTCAAGTTATTGTATAAACAATTTATGTTTATATCTTCCACAATAGTTATAGAATGATTATACCGAATCCGTGGTGATTTAGGACCCGGATTTGGGGTTCTATAGTTGGTATCAAAGATGTAGGTTATGAACCTTAGGTAGGGCTACCATAGACTAATAACCGAGGTAATTAGGATAAGATCTAACTCAAATAGAGTTAGTCAGTCGGTAAGATTCAGAGACGAATCTTGGTGAGGTATAAGATACAGAGTTCCCTAACTCTTGTAATAAAGTTGAACAGTAGTGATGAATAGATCGAGTCTAAAAGACTAAAAGTACATTGATAGGAGATCGTAAAACAAAACGATCAAGATATAGAAATGAATCGTAATATATACGATAAGATCACCCCGTAATCAGATAAGGTTATAATATGGAGAATGATCAAGTGAATGATTGAAAAGTTTACAGCAAGATTGTTGTGTGTCTATGAATGGGTACAAAATCTGAAAAGGATTATGAATACAGATTAAATGAAATTCGTATTGAGAAGGGAGTTAAGATTAGGTGGGGAATTCAATTGAGGACTCACGTCAGCAGCTGAGTTGTATGATTCTTCGTATGGGAGCTGAATTGTACTTGGTGTAACAACAACTTAGTTTCTGGCACTGATAATCATTGAAATGTCTGTGTCGCGCTATTTGCTATATGCATGTTAAGAGGGTGATTCCTTTCTCATGTGTATATCAGATAGATGGGTATAGGTAGAGAATATTAGGTTAAGTACGAGTTCTTAAAACTCATACCTATGGTACGTTCGTGACTCATGATTATATGAAATGTTTAAGAAGCCCTCAGCGAATGGACGCCAAAGGTCTGACTAGGACAAGTTCTTAAACTCATATGATTGTGGAAAGTTCCTGAACTCATGAGTGTGGTTTGACGAACTGGGTAGAACTATGTGTAAACAGAATATTGAGGATTATAGGAACAAATAGATTTCTAAGCAATTGATCATTAGTGGAGACATAAGTTTTCCAAATCTCCTAGTTGTGTTAGATTTAAAAATTTTTGACATCAAGCCAAATACGCACTATGTGCCTTTTTTGAAAATGAATTTTTTTTATTATTTTATTCAGCTCTTGGTGACCATTGTGTATGCGTGGACTTCGGGCCACCGACACGATCGTTACTTGTTGAGATGATAAAACAAATTTGAAATGAATTTTTGAACGATTTAAAGAATAGTCTACGCTACTTATTTCAACTAGACGTTAATGATTTGAAATACCAAAAATATTTTATTTATCACTTATGTACCGTGTAACCTGGTGCATAGATGATAAAAAGATGATAGAGTTATGAATACAGGAATATATAGTGTGAATTCGATCTAAAAATCATTGTTTCACTAGTGTATGATGTGATATAACAAAGTCATACAATTACAGCATCTTCAAACGGACTGTTAATATAGTACGACATCATGACGTCATTAAAAAGAATATGATGGTTTGCGGATGAACTTCCATGAAACCTTTGCGAAAATGATAAACAATAGTCTATATAACCCCTCATCACAATTTCAAAATTTTTACCCTTGTGAGAGGTGTATTGGGTTGTATGTGATGATGAGAATAAACGGTGTATGGTGTATGGTGTAGGGTGTAAGGTAAATTTCGGGGACGAAATTTTTAGAAGAAGGGGTGAATGTGACAACCTGAGAATTCAAATATTTATAAAATCTTAAAATATTGAATTAAGGTTAAATAATAAACCTAGACATAAAATAAGTGAATGGATTTTAGATTTCTGAGAAGGAATTTTGTGATTTTAAAATTCATGTGGTGAATTATTTAGGATTAAGGGAATAAGTGTTTATGTTCTGTGTATAAGGTATTATATGTGTACAGTATGTGGTTAACGGTCAAGGATTGACCAGACAATGGCAAACCCTAATATTATATTAAGAACGTCAACGTTCAGTTAGGAAATTCTTACAATTTATAAGAAACCCTAAAAATCGGTTCTAGAAACCCTAATTTCAGTTTCAGGAATCCGAAACCCTAATTCAGAAGGTGAAAACCCTAATTTGGGAATACAAATGCTAGTATAAGGTTTAAACGTTATTAATAATAACCCAATTAGGGATAACCCTAATTAATTTAGAAAACCCTAATTTCTGGATTCAAAACCCTAATTTATAATTAGGGAAAAACATAATTGCTGATTTAATAATTTTAATATTAATTAGGAAACATTAATCCTAATTTTCAAGTTATAAGTAATTAGGAAATCCTAATCTAACTAGGAAACCTAATTTATAAATTAGAATTATTTTTTATATTTAAAACCCTAATTCTTAGGTTATAAACCCTAATGTACCATTTTGACCCTAAGTGCTAAACTAGCAATTTAAATTAGGAAATAATAATCCTAATTAGAAAACTTGGATTATGATTAGGAAAATTTAATATAATTATAAAATCCTAATTATAATTTAGAAATATTAATTTTCGATTTTGAAAAATTCTAGAAAATGGATTTTTAGAACCTTAAGTTTTAACCCTAAGGGTCAAACCCTAAGGGTTGTAACAAAAGACCATGTTGCCATTAAATTTGTGTGCAAAATGACCTTAATACCTTTATTGAATTATTTTGCATAACTTGTAGATCTTGCCCTAAAAGAAGTTAGTGAACCACCCTAACTCTAGCTTATGACTTATTTGTCCAACAATTAGCAACTATATCAGTTCCATGCATTGAATCAAAATCAAAAAAAAATAAAATAAGAGAAAGTCTCTTACTTTACTTGACATGCTTGCTATAACGCCCCCAAAATAGGTCCAATCCATCCAACCTATTCTGAGTCGCTAAATACATGGTACAGAAAATAATTACAACTTTATTACAACAATTGTCGTGCAAAATATAACAACACATATGCTGTGAGTTTTGATATAAATATATATCAACTGTGACTCTCATCCCAACCTTGGATAGCACGTCACAATGGCACCTTACATAAAGGTATAGTTAAAAACTGTTTTAAAAATTAAAACTTTTGGGAAGTGCTCAAGGAAACCTTCGTACATGGGAGGCCATGCGTCTAGGTTATTATAGATATCATATGTCCAAAAAATTATCCTTGGTTGACCCAATAGACCCCAAAGAAAAACGAGAAGATTACTATCATGTTCTTTCCAATGGTGAGTCTTCTCTTGACATATAATTATCTCCACTGTCTCCAGTTGAAAATTATATTTCAAATAAACTCCAAGATCATATAGGTAGTGCTCGTAGATATACTCAGCAAGTGGATGTGCACAACCCTGTCTTATGATAACACGAGGTTGTATGTCATTAAACATCTTGTATGATAATGGAAAAACACCCTTCCAACGTTGGGTTTGCCTCACCCTATTTGATTCACCAAATATAACTACTAAATGATGTATAAAATACAACACACTTTTCTATACTATTTAGGGAAAATCTCCCAGCTAGAGACCACCGTTCTATTCTCCTGTTATCCCCATTCGACCCATTTCTGCGTTTTATTACACGAAAAGGAATTGTGAAGCAAAAGGGTGAGCACAACTAGCCCAGTAAAAAATATCACGACTAAAGATAAATAAATTATCAATAGTCTTCGTCAGTAATAAATCAGAGATTTAGAACATATGGTAGATGATAAAACTTTTCAACCATAGTTGCAGCAGAACGAGCAATCCATTAGAAGAATCAAATAGACTATAAAGTCAATTATCTTCTCCATATTAAAAGTCCACCAACAATGTTTTATCCTTGTAACATCAATCAACAGTTCCTTTCCACAATCATATGAGTAACTCATAATCATAATTGTGATTCTAAATTCCTCTTCGCACCCAGGACGAAGATAATTTTCATCACCTATCTTTACTTAAAACATCAAAGATCATGGTTATACCAAATCCCAGTTCCTGTTCATAATCATACTAATAAATTCATCTTTGCACTACGGGCTAAAGTTATTCATTAACAGTTCATCTTTGCACTATAGGCCAAAGATATTCAACAACAGGTCATCTTTGCACTACGAGCCAAAGATATTCAACAACAGGTCATATTTGCACTAGAAGCCAAAGATATTCAACAACATGTCATCTTTGCACTACAGGCCAAAGATATTCAACAACAGGTCATCTTTGCACTACAGGCCAAAGATATTCATATCTCAAAGAAATACATAATCATTTCAGAAATTTATATAAACAATAATTATAACCATGTTGATCAATTCACCTTTGCACTTAAGCTAAAGATATTCAATTATAAATTCAATGGTCATGCACATACCAGTCAATAATTCATCTTTGCACTACTGGCCAAAGAGAACCCATAGTCACGATCATACCAATAATCTACCCATCTTTATACTCAAGTCAAAGAGAAATATCATCATTATTGTTATAAAAATGTTATATATGATAATAAAAACAATATAATCAACATTTAGATTTAATCTCAAGAGTAAGATTCATAAATCAACGATAATTTGGTCAGAAAAATAAACCAATTTTGTCGTGAATAGTACCCCGTGAATAGTAACTCGTGAATAGTAACTCATGAATAGTAACCCCGACATGATAAAGGTAGAAATTCCATAATAAAATCCTTACCAATATTTCGGTATAATGATATTGAAAGAATAACATTTCTTAAACTTATAAATAATTTATTTTAATTGTTTACACTTTACTAAATAATACATTTAATCATCCTAAAATGTCAAACTCATAAGGTTTCATCACCAATAACCAAAACTCTCATCAAAATCTACATATACCTTATATAGGATTCTCAAGCCATAAAATCCTATTTTCCAATTTTCTTACTTCATATAACATATTTAATTCATTTACTCATAACTAGTCCATTTTCATGAAAAATACCAAATCAAGACAAACAAATTTTCTTTTAAAGATTTAGTAGAATATAGTCCCATATTGAATATATATTTTTCTCGAATTTTTAAAATTTATTTACTATTTTTCATTATGGCCAAAATAATAATATTTAGACATTTATCATAAACCGTACTTTTATCCAAAATTCCAAAATTTACAGTATATACATTATATACATGTATTTTCAATAAAAATTTCACCAATTTTGGAGTTAACCACAAGGAGTTATAAGGGTTTACTTTTAAAATAGTCTTTTCCCATAAAATTCGTAACTTATAAAATTATCATTTCAATTTTTTCCAGAATATTTTAATGTCAGAAAAGCTACAAAACAGGAAAATTAAATAACCCTTACAATCCCTTACCTCAAAAGAGCAGTACTCCTGACTGGAATATCGGATGAAAAGCCGAAGGAACCTTGCACTGAATAACAACTCTCAAAGTATCTAAATACTCACAAAAATACGCTCGATAATATAGAGGGAAAGAAAACTTGTTTCTAGTGTGATTTTTAATTTTAACTTAAGCGCCTATTTATAGGAAAATGCTAGAACGCCAAAGGAGACTAAATTAATAAAATAATATATTTATTTTATTCCTACGCATGCTGTGACGCCCCCAAATCCGGGTATCTTCCAACCCGACAGATGGTGCTCCACGATACTACAATCCATACAATCATTCCATTGAGATAACAACAAAATGAATGTAATTACTATCTTTGTATTACATTTGTAATAAATCCTTTCCCAGGTTCATAACTGAATACATTCATTGTTCTTCATAAGTATATTACATACAAATATACTAGTCTATTACAGGACGATTAATTGTCTATCTTAGCCTTGCCTTTATCTCTCATAGAACTCTCGGTTTGTTCGGCTTAAGCTGCAAACATATGGTTCAAGCAAGAATGATCATAACTAGCTTAGCAAGTCTTAACAACGAATCATATGAATATCACCCAACAAATACATGCTTTAATTTTATATCTGAACAATTATCTATGAAGCATTATGAAACATTTGACTAATATTTCTCATACAATAATCCTAGAGCATAATTAATAGTTTAGGAATGATGAACCGGTCAATAGACCATGAACATACTCTTTTCGTTTTCATACTTGAAAAGGATATCCAAAGACTAATGCCATCCACGAGTCTTTACTTACGAGCACTTCTAGGTGATCACCTATTGTACTCTATGTTGATCAACACCATTTATTTAAATGTATTTACGTTCAACATTTGGCAACCTCGCGTGCCCATCGAATAATCGATGAAAAATACTTTTGTTTGTCCATAGACAAACTTATCTTCTCATCTGTACCAAATACTTGGCATAGGATAGCGTTAACAGTTCTATATCAACATACTTGTAAACAAATCAATCAACTCTTCAATACTTGTCTAGCCCTAATAAAATAGGCATCGACTCTTTTCTATTTACCATTCATGCATTGTATAACATGCATTACGTAAAAACTTGACTAACACGAAGGTCAGACAAGCGTTAAAAAAGACTTGCCTTCAAGCGTCTTCGAATATATTTTTCAACTATTCTCAGTATTTACAGGATCTACATGAGATATTCACATAGAACACTGTAATTAGTTATCAAACAAACTCACTTTACAGTTTTAACCAACTTCTTTCTCTTCTATATCTTTACTTATTTTAACTTTGTTATGAAAGTCGATTCGACTTTCTATACTTCGTTACGTTTCATTAACGTTCTTACGTCCTTAGCCGACATTCGATCATTATTGGTTAACTAACAATGTTTGATCGTCATTCTCGGTTTATTTATTACGTCTTTGCGTTCTTCGTTTAATTTCCATAAAACCTTACCCGTTCTTCTTACATTAACATCTTATAAGTGTTTTAAAGTAAGTCTCATTATGTACTTTAAGTACCTTTAACATCTTACTTTTGGTCTACATTCAAAATTGAACTAAACCTTATTTGGTCAACTTCTTCCCACTGCCGGTGTTGCGGCGCGGCATCCTTTGTATTTTAGTGGCGCTGCGACGCGAGTTAACAGGGTACTCGACCGAGTCTAGCGCAGCGGCGCCACCACTTTGTTCTGGTATTAGCGCTGCGGCGCCGAGTCTGTGCACCAGTTAGCCAAAACAGATTTGGTTTCTTAACAAAACTCCCGGCTTCCTAATTTGTTCGTTTTACATCCGAATTGACCCATTCGAATTCCTACAAGTCAGTAATTACATCCTTTACGTGTTCGTATAAGAATTTCACATTTTCAAATCTGTTAACTAGGAATTCACCTTTAAGTTCATTTTCGAGCGTTCGTTTAACGTTTTCGTCCGTTCAATACTCGTTTTCTTCCTTATAAGTCGGAATGCGACGATTCTTTCGCCAACGACTCTTAAATACCTTATCTCACGTGTTGACATTGGAAACCAACGTTTTCAAGTCACACAACAACTTTTGACCTTTAATCCAGACTTTATACGTTTTCGACGTTTAACGTCTATTTCCGCAAAATCCGTCATAACTTCGTTACTAATGTTCTCTAAGCCAAATCACATGGAATACTCCATGGACTTCATATCTATATTCTAACCAAGCAATAGGCATATTCCTTAGCTATATTGATTCTTAAACGTTCATTCAAAACTAAGTTCATGTTCAAGACTTTTTATGGTTTTAACTCACGTAAACACTTACGATTTCTATTTGGTCATGTCCTATCCATGATTTGGTAATTAATAGGCATTCTATATCTTCCCAATAAACACTCTCCACTCATCTACGATTCTTCTATGAGAAAGAAATCAAAAAGGATGAAGATTACGATTTATATGAATTTACCTTTGAAGTAGTTAACGTTCTTGATAAACGTCTATTGGTTTGCTTGGAAGTAGAAGAATTTAGTGTTTCTAGCTCTTTCTCTCTCTCTCTCAATATATGTTGGTCAATCTTTGTAAAACCACAAAAGCTCAACCTAAGCCTTGTATTTATAGAAAATACAATGAGGGGCAAAATAGTCCAATTTAGCACCTCCTCACTTATTTACAACTTTATCACCAAGCAAAATACTTGGTGGCCAAGTGATACACTTGGCTTGCACACCAAGTGGCCGGCCCACCTTGCACATGGATAATCCCCATGGGTTGCCCCATGGCTTTTTACCCATCCCTTGACCCACCGGTTCGACCCGCGATTTACTTTTTGGATTGAGCTTGACATTAATAAACATTGGGCTTTAACCAATCAAATATTGGGCCTTAACTTGGGCTTATATTCTCAATTCATTGAGCTTGTTATTAATCCAAGTCCAATTGGATTGTATAAAATCCTTAACTCATACTCTAATAATGCGATTCGTATTCTAAGCGTATTACTCACGTATTCTCTTGGTATAATACTCATATAATAATCGTATTATACGTCGTACTATTCTTCATACCATAGTCGTATTTATACTAGTATACTATTCATATTTTATACGTATAATATTCGAAACGACTATACGCATTACATTTCCCTTTCGGAAATCTCTTTCACAAACCCTTAGGTTTTAAGTCCGCAGGCGAAAACTTCGTTTGCCATAACGAAAATATTATTGGATATTCCATAATATCGTCATATTCTAACATTACGCGTTTCTCAGAATTTCAAACCCTAGCTACGAACGAAATCGGATGAATAGTATTTTTACGTAAACATTCTCGGAAAACCTTCGTTCTCGTCTTGATAATTCACAACAATTAATCCTAGCACAAAGCCAGAATACTAATCACATCCACATATTCTAGGTCATAGAACGACCTTCGAATATCTTACTCACATAATAACTCAATTAAATTCATTTAATCCACATAATCAAATAAAAATTTAATTCATTGAAAATTTGAAATTCTCGGGCGTTACACATGCCAAGTTGAAAATTCCAGCCCACCATATTTGAAGCTTTAATTCAGCACATGCTTTCAAATAAAAACAAAAGTGGGGCCCACCTTCTAGAAATTTCCACCAAAATCATTTATAAAAACAATTTCTGAATCAGTCACCTCTTAAAATTCATAACAAATCATACGTTCATTTTTAACGGTTCAAAATTTGTGGATATATACTCAACTTATATATGTATAACATATCCAAAAATTACAAAGATCCAACGGTCGGATTAAAATTATAACTCACGCAATAGAGCTTTAAGAACATCGATTTGATATTTTAATACCTCCAATCCGACAAAATACTGATAAAACACATCAACATTAATTCCTTCATTTATAACCACATAAATAAATCCATCATTTATATCCACATCAAATAAATATTTTCTTATCCTATAAATTAATAATTAATTATTCACAAATAATATTACAGAATCACAATAACGACAACTAGGCAGTTCCCAAAAAAAAGGGGGCTTTTCGATAAGGATTTCTCCTTACTGGCGCGAAATTAGGTGACCAAACCTCTCCTTGACAGAACTTTCTATACATTGCCAATAATGTTATCTAATAATATTATTCCAAATAATATGAATTATTGATCTGATAATGGAGATACCGTGTAGTGATAATTATTGAAACAACAATAATATACAATATCAACGCAGCAATTATTGAACGATTAAAATAAAATATTGAACAGTAATTACTGTAATAATTATTCAAGAATGCCTTCTTACGTAAGAATCAATAATTCAAAATACTTTGTGCAATCTGGTGTCATCTTTAATCAATCGCAGACATCGCATTTTTACCACCGGGTATTCCAACAGTGTTAACGGTAACGATTACGCCGTTATATAAAAAAACTCAAATTTGTCGTTTTCTTCATTCGACAGTTATTCTATTATGGGGCCCACAAATGGCTGCACCGTCGTATGAATATTCCCCGACAACAAAAATATTCCACGACCAAACGAATATTCCTCGACAATAATAAGTATTTTATAGCCACTTGTTTATTTTGAAAAAATTTCATATATCACCCTTAACTTTAACTTTTTATCAATTTAATATTAACTAGAAAAATTGAATACTTTTATTTCATAAAATTCGGGGTCTTACAATCTCCCCTCCTTATGAAATTTCATCCTCGAAATTTACGTACCTGGTATTTCAAAGAGTTGAAAATACCTTGCTTTCATTTCAGATTCCATCTTCCCTGTCATCATGATTTCTCCATTGCCCATCTCCTGTATTTCAGATATCATTCTAGAATACAGCTTCAAAACAAAGGTTAATTGACATATCACAATTTGTCAACTTAAGTAAGAAAATTCAGCTTAGGTAGGACACACACTAACGAAGGATATTACTCGTCTCTCCCTTCCTAGTTCTAATCCCGGATCTCCGCCAGAGATTATATCCCTAAGCTTTGATACCAAATGTAACGCCACCAAAATTGGTCCAATCCATCCAACCTATTCTGAGTCACTAAATACATGGTACAGAAAATAACTACAACTTTATTACAACAATTGTCGTGCAAAATACAACAACACATATGATGTGAGTTTTGATACAAATATATACCAACTGTAACTCTCATCCCAACCTTGGATAGCACGTCACAATGGAACCTTACATAAAGGTATAGTTAAAAACTGTTTTAGAAATTAAAACCTTTGGGAAGTGCTCAAGGAAACCTTCATACATGGGAGGCCATGCGTCTAGGTTATTATATATATCATATGTCCACAGAATTATCCTTGGTTGACCCAATAGACCCCAAAGAAAAATGAGAAGATTACTATCATGTTCTTTCCAATGGTGAGTCTTCTCTTGACATATAACTATCTCCACTGTCTCCAGTTGAAAATTATATTTCAAATAAACTCCAAGATCATATAGGTAGTGCTCGTAGATATACTCAGCAAGTGGATGTTCACAACCCTGTCTTATGATAACACGAGGTTGTATATCATTAGACATCTTGTATGATAGTGGAAAAACACTCTTCCAACGTTGGGTTTGCCTCACCCTATTTGATTCACCAAATATAACTACTAAATGATGTATAAAATACAACACACTTTTCTATACTATTTAGGGAGAATCTCCACAGCTAGAGACCACCGTTCTATTCTCCTGTTATCCCCGCTCGACCCAACTACAGTTTTATTACCTGAAAGGAATTGTGAAGCAAAAGGGTGAGCACAACTAGCCCAGTAAAAAATATCACGACTAAAGATAAATAAATTATCAATAGTATTCGTCAGTAATAAATCAGAGATTTAGAACATATGGTATATGATAAAACTTTTCAACCATAGTTGTAGCGGAACGAGCAATCCATTAGAAGAGTCAAATAGACTATAAAGTCTATTATCTTCTCCACATTAAAAGTCCACCAACAATGTTTTATCCCTATAACATCAATCAACAGTTCCTTTCCACAATTATATGAGTAACTCATAATCATAATTGTGATTCTAAATTCCTCTTCGCACCCAGGACGAAAATAATCTTCATCACCTGTCTTTACCTGAAACATCAAAGATCATGGTTATACCAAATCACAGTTCATGTTCATAATCATGCTAATAAATTCATCTTTGCACTACGACCCAAAGATATTTATTAACAGTTCATCTATCCACTACAGGCCAAAGATATTCAACAATAGGTCATCTTTGCACTACGAGCCAAAGATATTCAACAACAGGTCATCTTTGCACTACAAGCCAAAGATATTCAACAACATGTCATCTTTGCACTACATGCCAAAGATATTCAACAACATGTCATCATTGCACTACAGGCCAAAGATATTCATATCTCAAAGAAACATAATCATTTCAAAAATTTATATAAACAATAATTATAACCATGTTGATTAATTCACCTTTGCACTTAAGCTAAAGATATTCAATTATAAATTCAATGGTTATGATCATACCATTCAACAATTCATCTTTGCACTACTGGCCAAAAAGAACCCATAGTCACGATCATACCAATAATCTACCCATCTTTACACTCACGTCAAAGAGAAATATCATCATTAGGGTTATAAAAATGTTATATATGATAATAAAACAATATAATCAATATATAGATTTAATCTCAAGAGTAAGATTTATAAATTAACGATAATTTGGTCAGAAAAAGAAACCAATTTTGTAGTGAATAGTACCCCGTGAATAGTAACTCGTGAATAGTAACTCAAGAAAAGTAACTCATGAATAGTAACTCATGAATAGTAACCCCGACATGAAAAAGGTAGAAATTCCATAATAAAATCCATACCAATATTTCGGTATAATGATATTGAAAGAATAACATTTCTTAAACTTATAAACAATTTATTTTAATTGTTTACACTTTACTAAATAATGCATTTAATCATCCTAAAATGCCAAACTCATAAGGTTTCATCACCAATAACCAAAACACTCATCAAAAATCTACATATACCTTATATAGGATTCTCAAGCCATAGAATCCTATTTTCCAATTTTCTTACTTCACATAACATATTTAATTCATTTACTCATAACTAGTCTATTTTCATGAAAAATACCAAATTAGTACAAACAAATTTTCTTTTCTAGAATTTAGCATAATATAGTCCCATATTGAACATATATTTTTCTCAGAATTTTTAAAATCCATTTACTATTTTTCATATGGCCAAAACAGCCGAATATTTAGACATTTATCATAAAATGTACTTTTATCTAAAAATTTCGTAATTTACAGAGTATACTTCTGTTATATACATGTACTCCCAATAAAAGTTTCACCAATTTTGGAGTTAACCACAAGGAGTTACAAGGGTTTACTTTTAAAATAGTCTTTTCCTATAAAATTCCTAACTCATAATCTATACATCCAAAAATCGCCATTTTTGGACACAATCTAGAAAACTCATCAAATTATCATTTCAAATTTTTCCAGAATTTTTGAAGGTCAGAAAAGTTACGAAACAGGAAAACATAATAACCTTTACAATCCCTTACCTCAAAAGAGCAGTACTCCCGACTGGAATATCGGATGAAAAGCCGAAGGAACCTTGCACTGAATAACAACACTCAAAGTATCTAAATACTCACAAAAATACGCTCGTTAATATAGAGGGAAATAAAACTTGTTTTTGGTGTGATTTTCAATTCTAACTTAAGCACCTATTTATAGGAAAATGCTAGAACGCAAAAGGAGACCAAATTAATAAAATAATATATTTATTTTATTCCTACGCATGCCAAGTTAAAAATTCCAGCCCACCATATTTGAAGCTTTAATTCAGCACATGCTTTCAAATAAAAACAAAAGTGGGGCCCACCTTCTAGAAATTTCCACCAAAATCATTTATAAAAATAATTTCTGAATCAGTCACCTCTTAAAATTCATAACAAAACATACGTTCATTTTTAACGGTTCAAAATTTGTGGATATATACTCAACTTATATATGTATAACATATCCAACAACAATAATATACAATATCAACGCAGCAATTATTGAACTAATAAAATAAAATATTGAACAGTAATTACTGTAACAATTATTGAGTAGTGCCTTCTTACGAAATAATCAATCATTTAAAAATATCTTTGTGTGGAATACCGTGCTAACGTGCAACCACGCGTATTCATCGCATTTTAACCACCGGTATTCCAACAAAGATTAATACTTGAACGATTACTGTAGATTATATAAAAAAACTCAAATTTGTCGTTTTCTTCATCCGACAGTTATTCTATTATGGGGCCCATAAATGGCTGCGATGTCGTACGAATATTCCCTGACAACAAGAATATTCTCCGACCAAACGAATATTCCTCGACAATAATAAGTATTTTATAGCCACTTGTTTATTTTGAAAAAATTTCACATATCACCCTTAACTTTAACTTTTTATCAATTTAACTATTTACTAAATAGAAAAATTGAATACTTTTATTTCATAAAATTCGGGGTCTTACAATTACCAACTTCCTTCTCTCTCTAAAACTTTGGGAGTAAGACTGATATAGTGATGAGATAAGTCATTATCAAGCCATAGCTTAACAAGATCAGACTCCATAGATCAGAATCAAGAATCAAAGCTTAGAATGTATAAACCCTAAAATTTTAAAATCATGAGATCTTATGTTATTTGTTGTAAGTTGTTGGTTAAAGTTGTGTATTGATAGATCATGAATCTATAACATCTAGATGCACGAATTTTAAGATTTCAAAAATATAGAAAAGTTGAAAAGGATGGCCTGACAAGCAAATGTTAGTGGCCTTAGATCTTTATGTGTTTATGTTTTGAGTTGTTTTAAGCTTTAGACTTGTAGTCTGACATGAGGTCTTTGATCTGGAAGTGGATTCAAAGCTATTCCATTTACAGATTTCAAGATATTCATGGTCAAAGAGGGTTGACCGAGCATGACCATGAACTTTCTGGGTAACCAGAAAGTGTAAAACCGAGCCTGACAAGATATTCTAAGGCCTTTATCTGTCAGACTGTAGGTGTTATGTTGATGTTGTTTTAACCTGATTTTAGTGTGTTGTCTGGCCTATAGGTCGATGTCTTAAGATCCCTTAGATCACAAACAGATCGGATGTAATTGATGGTCAACGTAGACCATCCGGTCACATTTTTTAATTTTCTGGAATTTCTAGAAAGTGCATGAACATAGTTTCTGACCATGTTTGACCTGATTGATTCTAGTTCTGTTATTGTATTTGGGCTGATCTGTTGTTATATAAATATTCTATGACATGAGGACAACATGTTTGAAGCCTAATAACATTTACTTAAAGCCCATAACTTATATTAAATCGAGCTTGAAAGTAGGTACTCGAGACTGCCTGGGTTTCTAGGTTACCCAGAAAACCCAGGACGCTCGATACATCTCTACTACATGATCACTATATTGGATGTCCCAGAATCATCAAGATCAAATAATTATAATCGGTCAAAGTAGACACCTTGTAACTGACATGACGTTTATAGGATCTTGCTCAAGAACACCAAGAACTCCTATATCAACTGTTCTGTCGCTATAGGGTCATTTATGAATTATTAATTTCTGAAAATTAATTATTTTAATTAATAAATAGATAAAAATAGTTTTTAATTATTAAAATTACAAAATAAATTCCTAAAAATTATTTTAAAGTCTGAAAAATAGTTTTTAATTATTTTGAGTATATTTCATAAGTATTTAATATTTTGGAATATATAAAATATTTATTTTATTTAATTATAATATTAAATAAATTATTTAAAATTATTTTAATACATAAAAAATCATGAAAAATTATATTATTGTATAAGAAAATATTTTACGTTATTTTTAATGACTTTTAATATTTTGTGATGAATTTCGTTAATTAATCAATATTAATGATAGTTAATTTATTTTATAAATATATTAAATAAATTATAGAAAATAGAATTAATGATTTAAAATCATATAAAAATGATGTAAGTGTTATAAAAATATTTTAAGTTATAAAAGATAACTTTTGATATTTTGTTATGAAAATGTTAATATTTTAATATTAATAGAAATTATCGGATAATGGATTTAAGTGTTTAAAAATCATATAAATATGATTTTAAGGTATTAAAATACTTTGATATATTATAAATATATTATAATATTATGTTATGATTTTAATTAATATTTAGTATTAAATAAATATTAATGATAAAGGAATTATGTGGTATTTAATTCATATAAATACGTTTTTAATGATTGAAAATTTATGATAAATGGTAATAATTATTTAAAAATTATTACGAGCTTACGAAAAATATTTTAATTGTTAAAAAATTATCTTAGATAATGGTTAAGTGTTTCGACAGAGGTTAATTGAACTTAAACTCAAAATTTATCCGACTAGACCGTCGAGATGTCAGAATTTTGCCGAACTCGACCTAGATTGTAAAAGTTTGACTTGAGGATAGGTCGTATGTGTGTTATAGACGGATATGATTATGTGATAATGTGTTTAGGTTATTTTAAATATCGTGATGATATTATTCTAATTTGTATATCGATATTATGTATATATTAGCTTCAGACAAAACTTATTAAATTGCATAGCAGTAATCAACGGTTCAGGCAAGTTTTTCTTAACTCGACCTCGAGTTGTATTATTCAATTATACTTGTGGTTAATCATTTATGATTGCTGTAACGTCCACAGATTTTAAACTTCTTATTAATTAAATATGTGATTTAATTTTAATGAGTTAGTTTTGTGGGCCTATTTAAACCTTAAGTGGTTATGTGAATTTACGAAATGATTAAAGGGAGTTACTAATAGTTGATTTAAATTAGTGAACTAATCCTAAGATTCTAATAACAAAGACTTGATAAGAGTATTAATTAAATATTCAATTTATTTGAATATAGTAGCAAGAGTTGAACATATTGATTAAATGCAATTATGAGTAATTAATTGATAATGTGTTAATTAATAATTATTATTGAATAGATAATAATTATTGTGTAAAAAGATTAATAATTTATAAAATGATTATATGTGTACTTGATTAATTTGTGCAATATAGTAAACTTTTATTATATGGTAGTTAATTATATATTTTATATAGTACAAGGTGACACATTAATATGTCTATATATTATATATAGACTATATAGTAAGAGTTATTTGCATTCATGTGAGTTGCATAATAATATTGTTATATGATGTGGAGTGTGTGGGTAAACATTCATGTATACCCTATTGACATATAATAATATATATAGTTAAATTAATAATCATTTCATTAGTTATTATAATAATAACAGTCATGGTAATTGAAAATGTACATGAATATGTCCCATAAATTAATTTAGCATACGAACAATTCATCATCAAAACTTAAGGATGAAATATGACTAGGTCAACATTCTTGCAAACTCTTCGTAAAGTTCGATGTGAATCGTGGATCACGATCTGACACAATCGAAAAAGGTACTCCATGTCTTGAAATAATTTCTTTGACATAAAGCTTAGCTAATTTCTCTAGGTTATACCTAACTCCTATTGATAGAAAGTGAGCCAATTTTGTTAACCGATCCACTATTACCCAAATAACGTCATAGCCCTTCCTCATTGTTGGAAGTCCCACCACAAAGTCCATCGTGATATGCTCCCACTTCCACTATGGAATCTCTAGTAATTGTAACAATCCACTCGGTCGTTGGTGTTCAGCCTTAACTTTTTGACAAGTTAAGCACCTACTAACATATTCTGCTATTTCCCTCTTCATGTTTGGCCACCAAAAATTCTGGGGAAGGTCTTGATACATCTTAGTGCTACCTGAATGTATCGAGAACCTTGAACTATGTGCCTCACTCATAATCTCTTCTTTTAATTTGGAATTATTTGGAACCCAAATTCTTCCTTCAAAACGAAGTAATCCTTCCTTGTCAAGGTTATTCTTAGTCTTCACTTCATCTTTTTCATTCGCTTGCACTCCTCGTTACCTATTTGTACTTCCTTAACCCATTCCATTATCGTTGGTCGAGTCTCTATTGTGAATAACATCTCTACCGCTTCATTTGGTAATTTAACTTCTAACTCCATCCTTGCTATCTCCGTTATTAACTCATTCTAAGTCATTAACAATGATAGCTTTTCTCTACCCTTCATACTTAACGCGTCGACTACTACGTTTGCCTTCCCCGGATGATATAAGATATCACAGTCATAATCTTTTATCATTTCTATCCATGTTCTCTGTCTCATATTCAACTCCTTCTATGTAAAGATATATTTTAGACTTTAATGGCCCGTGTATATCTCACACTTCTCCCCGTATAAATAATGTCTCTATATTTTTAAAGCAAAAACTACTGCTGCCAATTCTAGGTCATGAGTAGGATAAACCTTCTCATAATCCTTTAACTGACGTGATGCATACGCAATGTCCTTGCTATGCTGCATAAGCACGTAACCCAGTCCTCTATGCGAAGCATCGCTATAAACTACAAAATTCCCCGTATCATCTGGTAGAGATAATTCAGGTGCCTCACTTAATCTTCTTTTTAGTTCCTGAAAACTATTCTCACACTTCTCAGTCCATACATACTTTACTGACTTCCTCGTTAAATTCCTCAACGGAGTAGCTATTTTAGAAAAGTCCTGGATGAACCTCCTATTGTATCCCGCTATATAACCCCAGAAAACTCTGAACCTCGGTCGGCATTCTCAGTTGTTCCCAATTATTAACTGCTTCTACCTTCGCTGGATCCACATAAATGCCATCTTTATCAATAACATGTCCTTAAAACTGCAATCTTTCAAGCCAAAATTCACACTTGGTGAATTTCGCATACAACTTCTCCCTCAATAGTGTCTCCAACACTATTCTCAAATGTTCGGCATGATCTTCTGGTGTCTTAGAGTAGACTAGAATATCATCAATGAACACTACAATGAACTTGTCCAAATATTGTTTGAACACTCTGTTTATCATGTCCATAAATGCGACTAGCGCATCAGTCAACCCAAACGACATCACCAGAAACTTGTAATGACCATAACGAGTTCTGAACGTTGTCTTAGGTACATCATCCTTCCGTACTTTCAACTGATGGTACCCCGTACACAAATCTATCTTAGAAAAATACTTTGCCCCTTTCAACTGATCAAATAGATTATCGATCTTGGGCAGTGGATATTTATTCTTAATCGTTAACTTGTTCAACTCTCGATAGTCGATACAAAGTTATAAAGACCCATCCTTCTTCTTTACAAACAACACCGGTGCTCCCCACGGAGACAAACTTGGTTGAATGTATTTCCTGTCTAATAGTTCTTGTAATTGAACCATTAACTCCTTCATCTCTACCGGCGCCATTCTATAAGGTGCCTTAGAAACTGGTGCCGTACCCAGTAACAAGTCAATCACAAATTCGACCTCTCTATCCGGCAGAATACCTGGTAACTCCTGTGGAAATACATCCGCGAACTCTTGTACTATAGGTATATGCTCCAATGATGCTTCCACTCTCTGGGTATCAACAACATGGCACATGTATCCTATACACCCCTTCCTCAACATTTTCCTAGCTTGTTTCATGGTTAGACAACAAGAACGTCCCGGTAATTTATTACCGTAAAACACCACCTCAGGTTTCTTAGAAAGCCTAAGGTTCACACTCTTTCTATGATAATCTATTATCGCTCTATGGTTAATTAACCAATCCATACCGAGAATTACATCAAATTCTCTCAATCGTATCGGTAAAAGATCTATCGCTAATCTGTTACCTCTAATATCTACGAAACAATTCCTATGAATGTGTTCAACGAGAATTATCTCTTCATTCGCTACTTTAACATCTATAGGTATTTCTAATCTTTTCAAAAATAAACTTAATCGCTTAGCAAATTCACATGCTATAAAAGAACAAGTAGCACCTGAATCAAACAACACATAAGCATTTATTTCATTAACTGGAATAATAACTGCTACTACATTCGCCAATACAACTGCATCTTAGACAATCATATTAAAAGTACGAGCCATAGGTCTACCCGATGGTGTTGGTCCAGTAATGGCTAACTTAATTACCACTAATACTACCCTTATTACCATCCAACCCCTTCTTTGGGCAATTTCTTGCCATGTGGTCCATCGACCCACAAACAAAACAACCTTGGTTTTTATTAGGATTAGGACAATTGGGTGATATATGCCCCTCCTGCCCACAGTTATAACAAACTGACTTCCCCTTCAGATAGACTCCTAGATGAATCTTTCTACATGTCTTGCATGCTTTGATCCTACGCTTAGGATCCCCTTGTTTCACTCCAGTATTTCTGAAGTTAAAACTCTTCCTCTTGGGCATGTTTCCACTGCCACTAGCTCCTTTCGTCTTGGATCCTCCCTCTCCTTTACTCTTATTCTTTTTCTCCTTGTGCTATTGGCTCAAAGCCTCACTACCACCCTCAACAATGATTACTTTCTCTAGAATGGTCCCATAGGAAGCACTCTAGAACACATAAATCTTACTATAGAGCCAGGGTTTCAATCCCTGCTCAAACCTACGAGCCTTCCTATCCTCAGTGTCCACTTGGTGTGGAGCAAACCTTGCCAATTAATTGAATTTGGCCGCATATTGGGGAACCGTCATATCCCCTTGTTTAAGTTCTAGGAACTTAATCTCCATTCTCCCCTGCATGCTAGTAGGAAAGTAGTACTCGAAGAAAACCTTCTTAAACTGTTCCCACATAACAACATCAGTTCTAGCCCCACCCTGGTGAGCCTCCCACCAAAAGTTGGCTTCCCCTTTAATCATGTAGGTCGCAAAAGAAGTCTTTTGCGCCTCTCCTATGTTTGTAATAATAAACGCCTTCTCTATTTCTTTTACCCATGTCTGGGCTTCTATTAGGTTCGTGGTTCCCTTAAACTTCGATGGACCGACACTCTTAAATTCTTTAAAGGTAGTCATTCTGGCTACCCTAGGTACTACGGGTGCTCTGCCCCCAGTTTGGTTAAATACAGCCGTTAATAAATTAATGAACTCTTGCATAGGGTTGTTTTGACCCCCTTGATTATCGTTATGGGACTCAGCCTCCTGATTACGTTGTCTCCTTCTTGGCGGCATTTTCTGATTAAATAAATAAAGTTTCATTATTACTTATTTACTTACTTAGTTATTATTCGCCAAACAACAACTCATACACAGCAAAGCACATTTAATAAAAACTTCATTATATTCATATGCTTCTTCATAGTTTGAAACTATTTACAATTTGTTTCCATAGCCAAAAGCTATTACATTTCTATCCTTCAATTGAACTTCACAAAAATTGGGATTTACAAAACGACTACCCATTAATTATACAAAAGAGGGCTTTACGTCACTACACAAAATATTTACCGCTCTAGGCTTCAAATACTGCATAACAACATTCTCGTGTTTCTCATTCTCCAGAATCGACACAATATCTCGACTAATAGTATATCGAGTTTGTCCCGACTCAATGAAATAACAAGTAACTTTCAGCTTGAATCCTCATGAGCACTATCATGGATGTATGACATCCGTGCTATTTTCTGGTCCTTCAACCCCAATTCTCTACGAAGCTCTACGGCCTCATTCTTATAATTTGTCGCCTTATCCTTCATGAGCACCTTCTCGTCATGTTCAATCTCAAAATCTGCTTCTATAGACTCCATAGCCTCATGGAGATCACTAATCTCCTCCTTCTGGTTCTACACAATAGTGCACAGTTGCACGTTATGGTTAAGCACCGCTAGATACAATGCCCTCATTGTATCTGGAGGTGTTGGCTCTAGTGCAGGAACCACCATATTAACTGATGTTACCTCATTATCCTCCTCCACGTCGATCATCGTATCAAGATATGACGCTAATCCCATCTCCCCCCTCTGAATAGTCCTCCTATGAAATTTCCTCCTCACGCTCGGACTTTTCTAGATTTATCACTGGTACCGCCGCTATTGGCACTAGTACTGTCTTTATTCTGTTCACTGATTCTTAGCTCACTACGTGTATATCCCTATACATGTAGCTATCGATGGACATCTACAATAACACATAACATGTTGATTAGTACATAATACACAAAAATATAAGCACAAATCACATTTAATTAATTTAAGGTTAATTTCCATCTTTTAAATCTTTCGGTACTGAGTTTCCTAAATACTTAATTAACTCGTTCAACTAGAGTTCATTTGCTTCTGACTTCTCCTTTACTAACGAGGTTATTAGCCTAATGTTCTTCCCCCCTTAAGTTTTATAATCTAATGCTTTGGTAGCAACCTGGGACGCCCCCAAATCCAGGTATCTTCTAACCCGACATATGGTGCTACACGGTACTCATAACTATACATTCATTCCATTGAAATAACATCAAAATGAGTGTATTTACTACATTTTTATTATAATAATAATAAATCTTTTCCTAGGTTCGGAAACCGAATACATTCTTCATTGTTCATAAGTATGATACATACAAACATACTAGTCTATTACAGTATAAAAAATTATCCATCTTAGCCTTACCTTTATCTTTCGTAGAACCCTCAGTTCGTTCGGCCTTAGCTACAATAATATAATTCAAGCAAGAAGTGAGCATAACTAGCTCAACAAATCTAGCAATGTATAATATAAATACCACGTCGAGAATTCTATGATAATTCTTCAATAACTGAACAAATAGCTATGAAGTACTATGAAACATTAGATAACACTTTTTATTCTCGTAAAACAATTCTGAAATACTTATATTAACTTAGGAATTCTGAGTAGGTCAAAAGACCATGAACATTCTCTTTAGTTTTCATTCATGAAAATGGACAACCCAACAGAAAGTCTTTAAGTCCGATATATCTTACGATCACATCTAGGTGATCAACCTATAATACTCTATGTTGATCAACACTCATCCGTTAAATGTATTTACATTTAAGTTTTGGCCACCTCGCGTGCCCATCGAATAATCGATGTAAAATACATTTGTTTATTCATACTCAGGCTTACCTTTGAACCAATACCAAATAATTGGCATAAGATACCGTTATCAATTCTATATTGAAATACTTGTAAACAAATCAATCAAACTCTTAAGATTAGTCTAGCCGAGGTAAAATTGCCATCGACCCTTTCGTAAAACAATTCATGCATCTCATAACATGAATCACAGAAAACTTGGCTAACACGAAGGTTAGACAAGCGTTAAGAAAACTTGCCTTCAAGCGTATTCAAATAAATATTCAACAGTTCTTAGTCTTTACAGTATCTACATGATATTCATATATCACACTGTAATTATCTACCAAACAATCTAATCACATTATTTTTACCAACTTCCTTCTCTTCTATAACTTAACCGAATTTATATTTTTAATAAAACTTGTTTCAAGTATTTATCCGCCCTTACGGCTTATTATTGGTCATCGTTTCATTACTAAAATAACACGTTCAATTCCTAAGGTCACCACTATATATGATATATGAATGGTCTTAACATGCACAATAAGTATATACACTTGTCCCATAATTGTCTTGCAACAATTTGTTTCAAAAATAACTAAGTCTATCATTTCCTCTGTCTCGGCGATGCGTCGCCGTCCTCAGGCTTACCATTAATGCGGCGCCAACTAGCAATGTCTAACTCTTCGTCTCGGCACTGCGACGCGAGACTTACTATACATAAGTGGCACTGCGATGCCAACTAACATTAGCTAGCATTCCAACCCGGCGCTACCGTGCCGGCTCTGAGCCCTGGATTTCTAAGTCTTTTTCTCAGTTCGATTCTTCCCGGACTCCTAACTTGGTCGTTATAAGTTGGAATTGGCTCGTTAAAAAGCCGTTATCTTACATAACTCATGTACTTCGATTACATTCAGATAAAAGTTGTTTTTAAATCCATTAACGATAAATTCACTATTTAACGTCCTATTACGCATTCGTTTAACGTTCGTGAGCGTTCATAGCTCATTTCTTCGTTCTAAGTCAGAATTCAATGATTCTTGAGTCCATGAATCTCAAATACGTTATTCTACGTTATACCATTGAAAACCAAGGTTTTCAAGCTAAATGGAAACTTTCGACTACTAATTCGGAATTTATACGTTTTTCAACGTTTAATGCCTAATCTCGTAAATTTTGCCATAACTTTGTTACTTGAGTTCTATACGCCAAATCAAATGGAACAACTCCATTGATTCAATATCTACATCCTAACCAAACAAGATGCACATACCCTATGTGTAAGACCCTGAATTTTATGAAATAAAAGTATTCAATTTTTCTTATAATTACTATTCAGTAAATGGTTAAATTGATAAAAAGCAAAGTTAAGTGTTCTATATGATTTTTTTTTTCAAAATAAGCAAGTGACTATAGAATACTTATTGTTTTCAGGGAATATTCGTTTGGTCGTGGAATATTCGTTTTGCCGAAAATATCTGTACGACGACACAGTCATTTGTGGGCCCCATAACAGAATAACTATCGGATGAAGAAAACGACAAGTTTGAGTTTTTATAAATAATGGCGTAATTGTTACCGTTAACACTGTTGGATTACCTGGTGGTTAAAATACAAGATGTCTGGCATTAGGGTGCCACACCAGCAGATATTACACAATATTTTTGAATTATTGATTCTTACGTAAGAAGGCACTACTCAATAATTGTTACAGTAATTACTATTCAATATTTTATTTTATTGATTCAATAATTGTTGTGTTGATATTTTATATTATTGTTGTCTCAATAATTGTCACTGCACAGTATTTCCCATTATAAGATCAATAATTGATATTATTTGAATAATAATATTAGATATCATTATTGGCAATGTCTAGAAAGTTCTGTCAAGGAGAGGTTTGGTCACCTAATTGCACGCCAGTAAGGAGAAACTTTATCGGAAAGCCCCCTCTTTCCTGGGAACTGTCTGGTTGTCATTATTGTGATTCCGTAATATTATTTATGAATAATTAATTATTGATAAGAAAATATTTATTTGATGCAGATATAAATGATGGATTTATTTATGTGGTTATAAATGAAGGAATTAATGTTGAGGTGTTTTATCAGTATTTTGTCGGATTGGAGGTATTAAAAGATCAAATCGGTGTTCTTAAAGCTCTATTGCGCGAGTTATAATTTTAATCCGACCGTTGGATCACTGTGATTTTTGGATATGTTATACATATATAATTTTAGTATATGTCTACAAATTTTGAACCGTTAAAAATTAACACATGATTTGTTATGAATTTTAAAAGGTATTGAAAATCATCCGTTTATGAATTTCGGATATTTTTGGATTGGAATTGGAAAAACTTAAAGCTACAAAGTTGTAGAGAATTCGATTTCGTATGGAATGGACATAAAATTCGTATTTTTCTGATAAACGTGCTATTTTCTATGAATTACTGAAATTTTGAAAAGTAAAATGATTTTTATTAATTATGAGTGTGACCCACTTTTGTTTTAGCATGTGGGCTGCTAAAATCTTCCATGGTGGCTGCTCAAACACTTCAATTGAGGTGTGCGTGGAGAAAAGAAAGAAAATAATAAAAATATTTTATTATTTTAGTCTCCTTTGGCGTTGTAGCATTTTTCTATAAATAGGCGCTTAAGTTAGAATTGAAAATCACACCAGAAACATAAGTTTTCTCTCTCTATATTATCGAGCATATTTTTGTGAGTATTTAGATACTTTGAGAGTTGCTATTCAGTGCAAGTTTCCTTTGGCTTTACATCCGATATTCCAGTCAGAAGTACTGTTCTTTTGAGGTAAGGGATTGTAAGGGTTATTATGTTTTTCAATTTCGTAATTTTTTCGACCCTCAAAAATTCTGGAAAAATTTGAAATGATAATTTGATGAGTTTTCTAGACTGTGTCCAAAAATGGCGATTTTTGGATGTATAGATTTAGAGTTATGAATTTTATGGTAAAAGACTATTTTAAAAGTAAATCTTTATAACTCCTTGTGGTTAACTCCAAAATTGGTAAAATTTTTATTGGGAGTACATGTATATATGATATATACTCAGAATTTCGAATTTTTTGAAAAAATAGAAATTATGATAAATGTCTAAATATTCGGCAGTTTTGGTCATATGAAAAATAGTAAATAAATTTTAAAAATTCTGAGAAAAATATATGTTCAATATGAGACTAAAAAGAAAATTTGTTTGTACTGATTTGGTATTTTTCATTAAAATGGACTAGTTATGAGTAAATGAATTAAATATGTTATGTGAAGTAAGAAATTAGAAAATAGAATTTTATGGCTTGAGAATCCTATATGAGGTATATGCAGATTTTTGATGAGGGTTTTGGTTATTGGTGATGAAAACTTATGAGTTTGGCATTTTAGGATGATTAAATGCATTATTTAGTAAAGTGTAAACAATTAAATAAATTGTTTATAAGTTTAAGAAATATTATTCTTTCAATATCATTATACCGAAATATTGGTATGGATTTTATTGTGGAATTTCTATCTTTTTCATGTCGGGGTTATTATTCATGAGTTACTATTAATGAGTTATTATTCACGAGTTACTATTCATGGGTACTATTCACGATAAAATTGGTTTTTTTTTCTGACCAAATTATCGTTGATTTATGAATCTTACTCTTGAAATTAAATTCATGTTTTGTTTTCATATATAACATTTTTATAATTCTGATGAAGAAATTTCTCTTTGACTTGAGTGTAAAGATGGGTGGATTATTGGTATGATCGTGACTCTAGTTTCTCTTTGGCCAGTAGTGAAAAGTTGAATTGTTGACTGGTATGATCATGACCATTGAATTTATAATTGAATATTTTTAGATGAAGTGCAAAGGTGAATTGATCAACATGGTTATAATTATGGTTTATATAAATTCTGAAATGATTATGTATTTCTTCGAGATATTAATATCTTTGGCCTATAGTGCAAAGATGAATTATTGATGAATATCTTTGGCCTGAAGTGCAAAGATGAATTATTGTTGAATATCTTTGAAATGTAGTGAAAAGATGACATGTTATTGAATATCTTTGGCATGTAGTGCAAAGATGAAATGATAATGAATATCTTTGGCCCGTAGTGCAAAGATGAATTTATTAGTATGATTATGAAGAGGAACTGTGATTTGGTATAACCATGATCTTTGATGTTTCAGGTAAAGACAAGTGATGAAAATTATCTTTGTCTTGAGTGCGAAGAGGAATTTAGAACCACAATTTTGATTATGAGTTATTCACATGATTGTGGACATGAACTGTTGATTAATGTTACAGGGATAAAACATTATTGGTGGACTTTTAACATGGAGAAGATAATAGACTTTATGGTCTATTTGACTCTTCTAATGGATTGCTCATTCCGCTGCAACTATGGTTGAAAAGTTTTATCATCTACCATATGTTCTAAATCTCTGATTTATTACTGACGAAGACTATTGATAATTTATTTATCTTTAGTCATGATATTCTTTACTAGGCTAGTTGTGCTCACCCTTTTGCTTCACAATTCCTTTCAGGTAATAAGAGTGTAGCTGGGTAGAGCGGGGGACACAGGGGAATAGAACGGTGGTCTTTAGCTATGGAAGTTCTCCCTAAACAGTATAGAAAAGTGTGTTGTATTTTATACGTCATTTAGTAGTTATATTTGGTGAACCGAATAGGGTGAGGTGAACCCAACTTTGGAAGGGTGTTTTGCCACTATCATACAAGATGTCTAATGACATACAACCTCGTGCTATCATAAGACAGGGTTGTGTACATCCACTTGCTGAGTATATCTACGAGCACTACCTATATGATCTTGGAGTTTATTTGAAATATAATTTTCAACTGGAGACAGTGGAGATAGTTATATGACAAGAGAAAACTCACCATTGGAAAGAACATGATAGTAATCTTCTCGTTTTTCTTTGGGGTCTATTGGGTCAACCAAGGATAATTCTGTGGACATATGATATCTATAATAACCTAGACGCATGGTCTCCCATGTACGAAGGTTTCCTTGAGCATTTCCCAAAAGTTTTAATTTCTAAAACAGTTTTTGAATGTACCTTTATGTAATGTGTCAATGTGAGGTGTTGTCCATAGTTGGGACATGAGTCACAGTTGGTATTAAAACTCATAGTATATGTGTTGTTGTATTTTGCACGACAATTGTAGTAATAAAGTTGTAGTTGTTTTCTGTACCATGTATTTGGCGACTCAGAATAGGTTGGATGGATTGGACCTATTTTGGGGGCGTTACACTATGATGATTTTCAATTTGTCCATCAACAACCAAATAAATGCTTAACGATTTTCTTTGATTTAAAACTTGCTTAAACGCTTATGACTTCTAATCATACATGACTTATAATGGTTTAATCCACTATTAGCCATCCTTATTACTTAGGAAGAGACATGCTCCACCAATTCATACTTCTCTACAAAGAAGAAATCGAAAAAGATCGAAGACTAATGTTTACGAAATATTACCTCAACGTTCTTCGCATTCTTGATAAAGCTTGATGCTTTGCTTTGAATTACTCTTGATTACTTGTTATAGAACTTCTCTCCCTCTCTCTCTTTCTCAATATATTGTCTCAAGAGTTGGTGAACAACAAATAAACCAACTATAGCTTTCCTTTTATAGACAAATCCAATTGAGGGAAAAATGGACATCATGCCCCACCTCCTTACTATTCATGGCTTAGCCACCAAGTAACCACTTTACTTGGTGACCAAGTAGCCGGCCCACATTGCCTTATGGGTCCCCCCATGGGTTCTACCCATCTGGTGACCCATCGGTTTGATCCACAGTTTATTTTCTTGGTTTGGGCCTTATAATTAAATCCTATTGGGCCTATCTTGATCTTAACTTAACAATGCATTGGGCTTGACATAATCCAAGTCCAATTGGATTCTACAAAGTCCATGAACTCAAAGTTCATTTAGACTAATCGTATTCTACTCGTATAATTCTCGTATTCTCTTCGTATATTGTTCATACGATATTCATATTATACGTCATAATAATCTTCGTACTATACTCATATAATAACTAGTATCATACTCGTATTCCTCACGTATTATAACCATAATCATTATACGTAGACATTTCCTTCTCAGAACTCACTTTTCCTAACCCTTAGGTTTTAAGTCCGCAGGCAAAAACTTCGTTTGCCATAACTGAAATATTATTGAATATTCCATCAGGTCTTAGAATTCTATCATTAAACTTTTCTCAGAAATTCAAACTTAATCTCCGAGCAGAAACGGAGGAATAGTGTTTTTACGAAAATTTCCCATAAAACCTTTATTTTTGTCTTAGAAATTCAAAATAATTAATCCTAGCACATAGCCAGAATACTAACCACATCCGCACATTCTAGGTCATAGAATGACCTTAAAATTACTTACTCACATAAATAAATAATTAAATTCATTTAATTCAAATAATCAAATAAAATTTAATTCACATAAAGATCTAATTTTCTCGGGCGTTACATCTGTATTATTCACACTCTTAGACTTCTTCTTCGCTGGTGTGGCTGCTACCGGTACAGAGTCATTAGATTGAGAGCTTTCCACCTCTTGTGCCTTTCTATTCTTTACCGAGACCGTGCTGCTGCTGCAAGAAATTATTATCCTCTTGTTTTCCTTATAATTTTTCTTCCAGTTTTCAAACAGCTGTGGGGACATCACTTTATGAACATTTAGTGGTTCTCCCTCATCATCCTTTATCTTTCTTTTCAGTTTCTTCGTTAGTATAATGCTCAAGAGTCTTCCATGAAAAACTTTGTGAGTGGTTTATCTGTAGACTTCTTCATCTTAGCCTTTTCCAGCCATTTGGTCAACCAATCAATTAGAAGGGCTCCAAAGTTCATCTGCTATTTCATGAAGATTGAAGTCATGACTCTCAGTTATAGATCTCTCACTGTATCATGTGCAATGTCCTTGCACAAGATGCATTTTCCTGTAATCTCAGCCTGAAATTCAAACTCTTAAGGAAACTCCTTCTTCATATCCTTCATATTTACGTTCGTTTTTAATGCATTAACCTCTTTCCTTCTTCAATGTCAACTTCATTGAGGTTTATCAGTTCTTGGTTGGGAAACCCTAGGCATTGGTTGATGTTTGATGCCCTTATCTTCAGACTTGGTCCTTTGACCTTTGTGGATAGAAGCCTAGAATCTATCGATGCATTGGAGTAGAATTGCTTCACTGGCTTTGTATAGACTGGTGTGTCAACTTCCAAGCATTAAGAAAACCCATCATTCTTTACAAGCTCAAGTATATCCTTGAACTTTTTTTCTGATCTTTCCAACTTCTTGAAGCCGAGTTGGATTCCAATAACAACACGCAATTCTTCCATTTTGATGGTTCGAATTTAATGGGTATTTAGTTTCAGATTTTCTATGAGAGATGGTTAAATGCAATTTGGCCGATTCTAGAGGTTTGATGGATTCAGGCTTTGAAGAGGATTTTAGGGTTTGAAAAAAGGAGGGAGAGAGGTTCGATAGCTTCTGATAATTGTTTTGAGGTTTTGAATTTGCCTTTATGACAATTCTTTTTGACTCTACATAAGATGTGATGTGCCAAACGGTCATTGGTTGCACGATTCCCAGTAAGAAACTGTAACTCCCCATAAACTGAATAGTTTTTTATTTTTAATTTCCTTTTAAGAAAATAAACATTTTTGACGTAAATTGACCGTTGACCTTTTCAGTACGTAGAGTAGCTTAGTGAGGTAGTTATGAACTCTACGTTTTTTTTTGTTGACTCAAAGATCGTCTTCTGAGAGATGCTTCAGTGGATGTTTTGACACTAATCATCATCTTGAAGTTGGATGGCTTAACCACTGATGTTCCTCATGATAGTTTGGGCACTGAACTTCTGAGGTGAGTCTACATGGCTTCTTTCCAAACTCTATTCGAACTTATCTCCACACAATCTGAATAGTTGAGCATGTGTCTAGTTCTACAGAGCTCCCTATGAGCTAGTGTATCCTTTAGGAAGACTGCGATCGTCGAGCCTACTCTACGATCGTTTAGGTTGTACTACGATCGCCGAGTTCACTTCAGAATCTACTCTATGATCGCTGTCTGTCCTGGTCCTTGTGATGAATGTGACAACCCGAGAATTTAGAATATTTTTAAAATTTTTATTAATTAATTTAAGGTTCAAAATTAGAACCTAGACAGATAATTAGTCTATGCGTTTGATATTTTTAAGATAGAGTTTTGAGGATTTCAAAATTCTGTTAAGGATTTAATTGAATTATTCCGGATTAAGTAATACATGATTATGTTTTGTGTAAATGTTATTATATGTGTACAGTATGTGGTTAAGGGTCAAGGGTTGACTAGATAAACGATATCTGTAACAAACCCTAAGTATATATTAAGAACATCAACGTTCGGTTAGAAAACCCCAGCGTTTAACAAGAAACCCTAAAACCGGTTCTGGAAACCCTAATTTCAGTTCCGGGAATCCGAAACCCTAATTCGAGAACTTAATGGCGTAAGTGTAAATAATTATAGTATATTAATTGGGGTAAAGCTTAATTAATTAGCAAACCCTAATTTCACATTTTGAAAACCCTAATTTCTGGTTTAGGAACCTTAATCCACGATTTTGACCCTAATTGCTTAAATAGCGATTTTAATTAGGAAATACTAATCCTAATTAGCAATATTTAAATTATGATTAAGAAATTTTAATATAATTAGAAAATTCTAATTATAATTTAGAAATATTAATTTTCTATTTTTGAAAACCTAAATTGGAAATTTTAGAAAATAAATTGCAAACCCTAAATTGGTTCAAACTCTAAACCCTACATGCTCCAAACCCTAAACCCTAACCAAACCCTAAACCATAAGGGTTTGGTCAAATGTCCAAAATGTCATTAAAATAAAATGGAAAATGACTAGAATACCCTTTTTGTATTATTTTTTTTAGATGAAGTGCAAATCTTGCCATATAAGTGGTAAGTCACCAACTAAAGTTTCCTTGTGCCCTATATCTCAGAAACAATCTGATTTTGGGTGACACCTAGCAATTAGATGCAATGAATCCATTAGATTAAAAGATTAAAAGTAAGAAAATGGCTTACTTTACTTTTCATATCCTCCAAGACTACTCTCTCCCTAACTTTTCGAATGGAGAGTGAAATGGAGTGTAAAGATAAATCGATGACGATTCTTAGCTCTCCAAGATCAGGATCAGAAGTCAGATTCAAGAAATCAAAGCCTAAAAGGTATAAAATCCTAAAATTTTGAAATATTATGATTTGTTGTTAGATGTTGTAATTGATTGGTTAGATATGTGTAATAGGGTGTCTATAAGTGATCTCGGTTGATAGATCATGGATCTATAACACTTAGATGCACGAATCAAGCATTTTTCAAAATCTGGAAAAACTAGAAATTTTTGGCCTGACAGCCATATGTCAGGGCCCATAGATCTTTGTGTGTTAATGATCTCTTGTGTTTGATGTTATAGATTTGTAGTATGCTATGTTGTCTGTGATCTGGAACTGAAAACAGAGCTAGATCATGTGTATATTTCAAGATATAAGCAGTCAAACTGCGTTGACCAACCACGAAATCTGGTTTCTGGGTTACCCAGAAACCCATAAGTCACTGAGAGCGTTTTTACAGGCCAAGAATCTTTCTGTTGTTTGTTAGTTTGGCCAAGTTTTTGTTGGAATGTTGTAGACTGGTATAAGGACTACATACTCATGCATTTAGATCACCTAGATCCTTAACAGAATAAAAAATAATGATGGTCAAAGTATCGTTGACCAACGTTTCGACGAAAACTGAAAACCGTAAATCGTGAAGAAACGACTCCCGACATCACTTTGACCTACTTAATCTCTCATCTGTAATGTTGATTAGACTGATATGAGGGTATGTAGTTGTACTCTGACATTATTTCTACATGATGTAACCACTATATTATACAAACAAGACCTATACTGCAAACTATAAGGATCCAAAGTAGGTACCTTGACTGTTCTTCATTTTTTGGGTAACCCAGAAAATGAAGAACATGTCTGACAAGGATTTTGATGGCCTATAACTTTCTGTTTAGATGCATGATGGCCATGACAGTCGTTTGTAGTTGTAGTACTACATAAGTACTACAATCTTAACACTTTAGCAGCCTAGAATACGTAAGGACCAAAGATCTACATCCGGTCAAACCACCTACCTTGTTCACTGACTTGAAGATCTGGGCAGGCATCAAGAACAACTATAATGGACGGTTACATGCATTATAGAGCCCTTTAGTGATGATGCTTTAATTTCTAATTTCCGTAAATTATTAAATAAATTGAAATAAATAGATTTTAATTATTAAAATACTAAATGAATTCAAAAATTATTTTAAATTCTAATTTTTTAAATAGTTTTTAATTATTTTAAGTATATTTCATAAATATTTAATATTTTTGGAATATAAATGGTATTTAATATATTTAATTATAATATTAAATAAATGATTTAAAAATAATTTTAATTCATGAAAAAATAATATTATGGTATAAGAAAATATTTTAAGTTATTTTTAGTGACTTTTAATATTTTAGGATGAATTTCATTAATTAATCAATATTAATA